>OX461810.1:13497237-14136570 GCA_949802685.1 Dicyrtomina minuta
TGTCGGTTTGGTATGTTGTCTGTCTCTGTGTTAGTTTTCTCAGAGACGATGTTGAATGAAGAGGAGTAGACGTAGAGTGGTGAAAGTTAGAGAACTGGAAGGGGGAAAGGTAAGGATAGAGTCGTTTGTGTGGTAAAAAAAATCACTAGAGCAAACAACAGTTGTGAACTTTCTCGTCGTGGCGGCAGAGAGAATTCCTTCTTGTCTCTTTGTCGCCAATGGATTGCACCATCTCATCCTTCCTCTATTTTTTGGGCAAATTCAAACAGACGGGCCGTGCTCTCAACTCTCGGATCTCGATTGTGGGCACAGAGAAAGTGAAAGAAAGAGAGTGGAAAGGATGGTGGGGAAAATACTGAGTGCCCGTATTTGACTAGCGTACTACTTCGCCCTCCTCTTTTTTATCTCAACCGCACGTTTACAATACTCAAAGAATGTCTCTCTCTCTCTCTCTCTTACTGTTTACACAACCCAAAGATTTAGAAATTGATAATGCCTCTGAACATCCTATCCTATTCTATATTCTATGATGCGTATCCCTTCTATAGGAGACTGATTATGTAAATTGTTGTTAGCACTGTGTGAGTGTGTATATATAGAAATTATAGAACTCTCTTCAGCGACAGATGTATATATTTGTATCCGTCACATATGCGCCATTCTCTAAATTTTTACAACTTATCATTCCCTTGGTATGCAGAGATGACAAAAATACAAGTACTACAAGCACTTTCACTACTGCATTTTTGAATCTCAACTAGCCTGATCCGTGATCCCGGGGTTCTCTTATTTTATTTTGTCTCTTAAAGTCTTGTGTGAGTGAGCATCAAACTTGAGACACATCAGAACCTACAATCCAGCAGAAAGAAGCTGTAAAATAACCAACACAATGGGAAGGTATATCTATAAGTTTTCCTTTTGAAGGGTTCCAATTGAGCTTTCCTACGCAGCAGCACCATTATCCTGGGAGGAAAAATAAAGCTTTCTGAGTTTGAGCTTGCGTTTTCTTTTTTTGTTTCGAGCTTCCACATTTCTACCTCAGCCTTTCCAGTTCCTTCAGTTTTCAACATCCATATATCTCTTCCAAAAAACACGAATGCAGTGTAGGGGGAAAGAAAGGCAAGGAGAACAGGTGGTGTATAGTATAGTACTGTCAGAAGAAAATTATTATGGGTGTAACAAGGAACGGAGTATGGAGCCTACTAAAAATCCTTCTTTTGATATTTTCTCCCCAGCCCCCTATCCACTGACATTTAGCATGTCGTGCATAGGTGGCTATAATATAAAAAACTAAAGAAAGGGAAATATTATTATTCACTCAAACACATATATATAAAATTACTTTGCTTTTTTGATTCTTTGTCATGGATGAGTGAGACAGTGTAGAATAGTAGAATGTGGAAGTGAGTATGTGTGGGATGGAGTGTTTTTGCGTCCTTCTACTATTCTGCACGGATGCTCATCTACAAACAGAATTATGTAGATGTAGTAGACAGGCGGAGGAGTGTAGGGAACAATTTTTAACTGCAGTACCATGAGTTAAAGCCGAGTCGTCTTTCCACCCCCGCGTCTAAAAGTCTCAAACTGAGAATGTCCTAGAGAGACAGAGAGCATTCTGCATTCTCCACTATTTAAGTTTCACTCAAATTATCTCATGCCTCTCTCAAAAGACTCAAGATTGGGCTGGTGTGGTGCGGTGTGGTGTATTTAAGTCGATGAAGTCGTCCTTTCCGTCCCCATCGACTTGTTAACCTTTTGAGGCATGTGAATGTGAAATTCATTTGTATGAAGACGGAGGGGGGAGGAGAAGGAGAAAGAAAGTTAACTCGTGAGCAAATCAGTCAAGCTCATTCCTTACTTCTTACATCATTATACACATAGACATGCACTACTAAACCCAAGCCAAAGCCACCTATACACATCCCGTTGACAGGCACAAAGTGCTTCTTCTCCCAATGAACGAGAATTTCTGCAATACAAACTCAGGATAATTAGGTTCTTACAAGCCACTCCAGTTCTTATGTTTCCACGTGAGATTAAACACATGAGTGTGTTCAGTGTTCACTCCTCACCCAATTTGAACTGTATGTAGAATGTAGAAGGAGAGAAAAAACACTGTTACCCATTAGCTATAAGGCTTAGTGTTTCCTTTCCCTTCCAGAGTTATACCTCCATTTCCATTATATTTACAACGTTTTTTTTTCTTGACAAGATTTCACCAGTATAACAATATAACCGTTACCATAGTATATCAATATAAAATATATTAGAGAAATACGAGGGGAAGTGCACTGAAATATATAATTTATCGAATTTTCCTCCTGCCAAATATCGATTGTCTACGCGAGACTAGAGTTGATGGAGAAAGTAGCATGGAAAAACCAATTAGCTCAAATCATTCATTCAATTTCCCTCCACTACATACTTTCTCTCTCGCCCATCCACTCCCTCCCACAACTGACACACATTAATCAACATAATGACAACTACTACCAACAAACACTTTCTTAGCCAACTCCTACTCTCTCTCGCATTCTCTCCATCCTATAGATCTCATCGTAAATCTTCAAGTTGTATCCAGTGTATAAGATATACACAAAGTTTGCCAATAAATTAACATGGAGAATTAGGCATTTGGGGAGGCCTCAACATGATTATTAGATATACCTAATAGGAAAATCTCAAAATGGTGGTCTTAGGTATACGAGAGTTAAATTCAATTACTTATGCATGCTTTTTTAAGGCTTTCACAGTATAAAGCTTTAATGATTATTGAAAAACGTAAATAAAGTAATCATTTATTTTACAAGGGAAATTGTTTCAAATTTGTGGAAACTTCAAAGTACCTACCAATGCAAATACAATAGTACAGATTTCGCCCTAACCTAGAAACTAATGAAAAATTGATACAAATCCCGTTTTTTTCAAGTAGATTGGTGCGGGTATTTCTTTGAAATTCAAAATTTACATAGCAAATCTTCCCATCTAAATCTCAATCTCGACCGGATTAGGATTGAGATGAAGGAGTAAACACACTGGGACTGGGTGGAAGTTTGGGATGACCATCACTAACTAAATGGGCGTATAAAGTAATTTAAAATTCTTCAAGTGTGCAGTTCAGCTTTGAATAAAGTGATTCTTTGGACTGGATCCCCACTATAGGTGCATATAGACTTGGGATTATTATCCATAATCCATAATCTCATAAAATTCCTCCATAGAATTTGACGAGGGGAAGTTCTCCTATTAAATGATACGATTCAACTTCCCGTTACATAATCGGAAACTTAGCCGACTTTATGGTCAACTACCAAGACTACTCGAGACATTCATGATTCTGGCTGAATCTGAATGTCTCCATCTTTGTGAATGCTCAAATAGGAGTCAGAGAGAGAGAAAGGATGACATCTCTTACTCGTCAAAATCATCCATAACCCCAAAGAAGAGGAAGAGAGGAGGACGAATTTCCTCGTTTCCCAATTCAATTCAGTTCATGGTCGTGTTTTGATCGAGCAATCATTTTACTCCATCCATGAGCATGTACATGTGGGCAAACTATATACAAATCTAGAATCCAGATCAAAGTACCTACCTACCTACCTTGGGAAGTCAGAGAGAGAGAGAGAGAGAAAGGGCGATTTCACTACGGAGATGAGAAAGTTGAGCTGTATTAAATGGAAAAACTACCGTTGCATATTGCATCTATACCTAAAAACGAGTGAACATAAGGGTAGCTACCTACATACTACGTATATCGTCGGTGAAGAACCAAAATGACCCATATCCATTCTTAGCTAAAACCAACATCCACTATCTACAAAAATATTCAAATATGTCTTGAGAACATTTAAATAAAACATTTTTCCCTGTCCAAAAATATGTAATTACAAAATTTTACATTTTTAAAACATGGAATTAGAACATTTTTCCCCTTTCAAAAACATGAAATTAGAAAATTTTGAGCCTTTTTGAAAACATGCAAATAGGACATTTTGTATCGTCGAAAAACATGAAAATAGAACATTTTACGTTTATCAAAAACTCCTAATTACCATTTTACGCATGTTTCGCATAGTGTTATTACGACATAGCTAATTTTGGTTGTAGCTTAAATTGGATATGGTTCATTTTGGTTCTTCACTGACGATATGTATATGTATGTAGTGTTGCCTCTTTACACAAACGATTGTAAACCTAAATACAAAAAAGGGGCTAGGATCCCGCAGCATAGCTGAAAACATCAACATCGTGCGGCTTTCAATCAATTTCAGTCCGTGTGGCCTCTCCCTGCTTATGCATAAATGTATGGTAAATGGCAGAAATTTTCTTTGGCTGCGAAGTTGAGAGGGGCAGAGAGTAGGTATTAGTAGTAGTAGTAGTAGAGTTTGAAGTTTTGAAGTAGTACCTATAGAGTCTGTACAGTATTGCACAGCCAGGGCACATAGTGTACCGTTTCTCTTGTATTATGACGGTGGCCTCCCTGTTGTCAATGTTGCGGCGTCGTCATCACTCTGGAATAGCATATGAAGACTGGGGATGCCATATATTTCACACCGAGCCTCCATCTGTGTTTAGAGTCATTCACGGAACGTGAAATACAAAAACCACTACGTATTCGTAGCTGTACGGCGTACGGAGAGTTCAGCTACAATGTGGGTGGTTGCCAGCAAACACATGCAACAGGGACTTTCACTCAGTCTCTCTCTCTCTCCCTGTGTGTATCTCCTTCTATGCAATCATATAAGAGTGCACACTACAGTCTAAATTGAAGGGAAGGAAGGAGAAAGCATTTGCTTTCTCTGTCATATCCTAAACTTCCCTCCACCGGTTGACTGCTGTGTGAGGCTGGGAAGCTACAAGGCATGGAAGGATTGGACAGAGCTCGGAACAGCCAGACATGGAACCCTGCTTCTCACTCTCTTCCTCTCTCTCAATCTCGCTTTCTCTCGCTTTCTCCCGCTCTGCTCAAGTAATGGAACGGAATGGTTCAGTGAAAGTGCTTGGCTCCTCGTGCTCCGTCAGCACTACAATCGCAAAATCCAATGGGATCTTCCAATCTACACAGCCAAGTTTACGCAGGGAAGCACACAGGATTGAAGTAGTAGAAGAAGAAGAAGAGGTAGGGGAAGAGGCTGGGGATGGAAAGAGGCTAACTAACGCTAACATAAATTCGGGAAGGTAGCTATACGCACATCGTTATTATCAAGTTCCCAAACATTTTTTCCCGCATCCATGATTTTCGCTTAAGAAAAGTGTTCACTACAAACTACAAACAGAGAGAGACGCACTTTCTCTACACATGGGGAGCTACTTATATATTACACTCCTTGAACTACCTACTACATAATATTCTTATATATAAGAATAATCCATTGTGAAACTCGTCATAAATTTAAATTATTGTCTGAATTTTCACTTACGTCCCTAAGAACATCGAAAAGCTTTATAGATGTACCTACATACATAGTCGTCCTGAGTACTCGTCAGTATAAGTACCTTCCTACACATACCATTCAATTTACTATATATAACATACCAGGAAAATTACAAACAATTGTGTTTTATTTTTATGGCATCACAGCAACTCTCATTCTCCTATATGTACAGGACAGTTATTGTTTATCATATAGGTATAGGTATATGCTAGCTCTCTGTATGAATAGTTTTTTGCTTACATTTTCTGGGGCACTTCACATAAGGATAAAATTCAAGGGTTATTGTACTACACATTATTTAAGCAGGAACAACACTTCATCGCTACAGAATAAAATCTAATTTATTTCTATTAACGCCTAGTCGACAGTCACAGGAGGAAGGAGAGTAGTCGACAGTGGGAATGTGGAGTCACAAAACATCCTACATGTAGCACATTTGAGTGAAAGAGTTGAAGAAGCCGAAGCCGATGCAGGACATTTTACATTTAATGCAGAAGTCATTTGAAGCGCAGAGCTCCACCGGCCTCGGCCCCATTCCCTCTTCCAGCTGACATGTAAATCTAACTGCTTTTTGATGCCACACATGGAATGAGTTAAAACATCCGAGGCTCATTCTCTGACGATGACAGAGATGTAACGTGAAGCTGATTTATCCAGTCAATTGATATTGGAAGTTTATTCAAATCATTTCCGCCCATCCTTTCACTTCAAGTCCCTAGACACTATACCCATAAAGCATTAGAATCCAATGTAGGTAGCAACGTAGCTACGTCTACGTTGGCAAGTATGCATTCTTATTGGGAGTCCCAGGTACAAATTATATTGTTTCCTATACGGTTTCTCACTTTTCGGACCAACACACCATAAATGTGACTACAGCTTTCACTTTGGATCTGGATTTGGATTTAGACTCGAAACATGAGCTCACCAAAAATATTGTCTGTGATATACATCGTCTGTGAAGAACCAAAATGACCCATATCCATTTTTACCTAAAAAAATATCTATTATCTACACAAATATTGTGAAACATGTGTTGAAAGCATATAAATAGAATATTTTACACTTTTAAAAAATAAGTAAATAAACATGTAATTAGAACATTTAAATAAAATATTTTGCACTTTTGAGAATATATATAAATCGAACATTTTACACTTTTCAAAAACATGTAAATAGGACATTTTACAATTTTCAAAAACATGTAAACAGAACATTTTGCACTTTTCAAAAACATGCAAATAGAACATTTTGAACTTTTCAAAAACATGCAAATAGAACATTTTGAACTTTTCAAAACCATGTAAATAGAAGATTTTAATTTTTTTAAAACATGTAAATAAAACATTTAACACTTTTAAAAAACTCCTAATTAAAATTTTACCCATGTTTCTCATTTTGTTTTTATGACATTGCACATTTTGATGCCAGCTTAAATTGGATATGGGTCATTTTGGTTCTTCACTCACGATATGTATATGTAAACTGTGAAGGAATTCCATGAGCTGAGTGATTGGTAGTGGTGGCCCTGGTAGTAGTCGTATATCCCGGTATATCCAAAACAAAATACCGACGAACCTTTTCTTAAAATAATACTACCTATTATGCTTGACTCGACTAAACATGAAATTGGAAACTTATGTATTTCTTCTTTTGGGTTGTCTCGTTTGAAGGAATGTTTACGTTTCTCTCTCTGTCTTCAAATTTTCCTTCGTGCATAATATGAATGTGGAGTTGACGCAGTTCATAATATACATCCGTTCCGGAACATGCAGCACGCATTTCAATGTGAAAGCGTTTAACAACTTACTCATCCGACGGACGGACCGACACCACGACAGACAACACGAGAGACGTAGTTGTCGTCCTACTCCTGGATGAGCCTTCCTTGTAGTAGGGAGCAATCCCCTGAATTCAAATTGTCAACTAGACGGCAAAAGCCATATATTTCTATATCCGTATTCATTTATATATAAATGTTTAAGTTGAGCAGATGGAGGACAGGGACAGGGACAGGGAGTAACATATGATGATCGTTTTTATTCATTTTATCACATTGGTTTCCTCGTCCTCCTCGTCCTCGTCCTCGTTCCCACTCAATTCCCTTTGCTTTCAATTTTAACAATTCATAAGCTAGACTTGGAAATTCATTTGTCCCTCTGGCTTTGGCCTTAAGTGATCATCCCCGCTCCTTTGCCGTTTCTCTTTCCTCCTCCCATGCCCTATTTTCTATTCCGTTCTATCCGTCCGGTCCGGTCCTTTCCTGCCTGTACTCAATATAGTCCACATCTAAAATATATCCCCAGTCCAATTACTTTATAATTCGTAACAGGTGGACTTGACTACTTGATGACGACACTACTGTAGGAAAATGTAGGAAAACCAGATTCATATGTCTCTCCAAAATTTTGGAATGAATGAAAAGTGACACTTTTGCTTTTAAGCTTTTGTCAGTAGTCAAAAATTACTTAACACTCACGATCAACCTTTCGTTAAATTGAATGAGCTGCTCCCGTCACCAAAGCTTTAATTATTTACACTTTACAGATTTATTATTATTACATCAGCGTCATAGAATCAGTCCCTGTCCTACATAGTTATATGTATGTCCTGCACATAGACCAAGTTTTCCCTTAGACTGAATACCCGCTATTTGAAAGGATGAATGCTTGTAAAATAAACTCTTTCAAACGGATTAATCCTTCACTCCCACACACATAAAGACACAACAACCTGAAACTGAAACTGACCAAATAAAATAAATAACTCTGTATGTAAAGGAATTATTTGCCGGAAGCGCAGCTACATGATGAGGCGATTAAACTAGAAATATATACCATAATTGAGTTATTGTAAACCTGTTTCTTAATTTTTCTAAAGCTTTTTATTTTTTTTTTTGAAAATGTGCGCTATTTTTCTTGTGTCGTTATGGCAAGCGTTGTAGCATCCTAGTTGTGGATAAATATTTACCTTCTTGCTTGTCCCTGTATACCTTTCATAATTTAGAATTTAGGGTAACTCCGTGTGTACGTGTTTGTAGGTGTTACAAGCGCCGTGTGTGTTCAATAGTTGAAGGCATAGGGAACCATGTAGACGCTTGGATAATGTATGTAGGGTAGTGTAATGTTTGCTATTGGTTGAGTCGCTTCCATCTTTCCGGCCTCCTTCATAGTCCATAGTTGAGTATTATTAATTGTGAGGATACAGCTAGAGAGCTGGGAGAAAGTCTGACATGGGAACATTCCCAACTTGAAACTACAGAATGAAGCGAAACTACCCGGAACGTATACTACCAATATCAGTGACCTCTGCTTGTATAGTCGTTCGACTGCAAAATTCGTTGTTCGGCCGCAATCGCGCGCGCAATTTCAAAAATATCGATTTTTTCGAATTTCACCGCGCTCTAGCTCCCACAATTTTTGTCCAATTTTTATAAAAATTGAAATACAACATCTTTGTATGATTATCTAAAAAGTAATTTCAGGATTTTTGAAAATTCGAAAATTTTTATTTTTTTCGAAAAATTTAAAAAAATGTGTATTTTTGAGGCCCAGAGTTTTAACTATTTTTTTGAATAAAATAAAAATTTTCGAATTTTCAAAAATCCTGAAATTACTTTTTAGATAATCATACAAAGATGTTGTATTTCAATTTTTATAAAAATTGGACAAAAATTGTGGGAGCTAGAGCGCGGTGAAATTCGAAAAAATCGATATTTTTGAAATTGCGCGCGCGATTGCGGCCGAACAACGAATTTTGCAGTCGAACGACTATACAAGCAGAGGTCACTGATATTGGTAGTATACGTTCCGGGTAGTTTCGCTTCATTTTGTAGTTTCAAGTTGGGAATGTTCCCATGTGAGTGAGAGAGCGGGGGGAGAGTGTTTGGGTTTGGAGATGGTAAAGTGTTGGTATAGACTGGGAATGATGACTCATAAAAGCTTCATGGAAGCTAGGTAATTCATCTATATGGTAATTTTGGGGTGGTCTATAGTCACTAGTCAGTAGTGAGTAGTGAGCGGGATTAGATTAAATAATGACACATTTAAATAGGACCAACGAAATAAAAGTCAAGACTTTAAAATTACTTTCCAGTTTTCAGCTACTCATTTCCTTCCTCAGGATTATTCACCACTACCACCACCACCACCAGTCCCAGTCCCAGTCCCAGTTCCCAGTTAATGTGTGTACATACGTGTAGTGGTTTAGGATGTAGAGGTTTTTAATTTTTTTTGCCATGGCCATGGAGAGAAGCACTGCTTGAAAACTTGTAACTAAAATCTAGAATGGCAAATATGTATAGTCTGTGAAGAACCAAAATGACTCATATCCATTTGTAGCTAAAAAAATATCCACTAACTACAAAAATATTGAAGCATGTCTTGAAAGCATTGAAATAGAACATTTTACACATTTAAAAAATATGTAAATCGAACATTTCATGCTTTTCAAAAACATGTAAATGGAACATTTTACACTTTTCAAAAACATGCAAATAGAACATTTTACACTTTTCAAAAACATGAAAACAGAACATTTTACACTTTTCAAAAACATGCAAATAGAACATTTTACACTTTTCAAAAACATGCAAATAGAACATTTTACACTTTTCAAAAACATGCAAATAGAACATTTTACACTTTTCAAAAACATGCAAATAGAACATTATACTCTTTTCAGAAACTCTTAATTAACATTTGATGCATGTTTCTCAATTTGTTTTTATGACATAGCTCATTTTGATTCTAGCTTAAATTGGATATGGGTCACTTTGGTTCTACACAGACGATATATATAAATAAATTGTTGCTTAGTATGTGTATAATCATAGGAATTCCGTGCCGACATTCCAGTCCAATTTATTTCGGGAGTACAGTGCAGAGTGCGAGTACAGAGGGGGGGGGAAGTGGAGACATTGGCTGGATTTTGGATTGGGAAGGAAAGGAAAGAAGGCAGGATGAGTTACATAGTATATTATGTATTATGTACTCAGCATATAATGTATACTATACTCTACCTTTGCCTTTACCGGGCTCGGACTCGGACCCTGTGAAATGCAGGGCAGATGGGCGAAGGGGAAATGAGAGGAGAATGTGAACAAGTTCATGAGTAGTTTATGACTTGCAATTTACCATACATTTTTCATTTGCTCAACCTTTATTTACTTTTTATGAGGGAATAAAATGACAGGCACAAGTCATTCTCCACTTATTTTAAATTTACTTTATATGAAACTACTTGAACCTTTTTTTTTGCTTCTTTATATTTTCTTTTACTCACTGCCCATACCCCTCACTAAAACTCTACTAGAGTTGTGGTACCGGTACCTGTAGCCAAACAGCCTTTGAGCATTTAAGTTTTTTTTTACAATTTTTGCTTCATATTATTTTTATATTTTTGTATTTTCCAACAGCAGCAGCAGTACTAACACACACACAAGTTTAAATCGGGTATCATAGACCAAAGGTGCAGGTGTTATTACGACGACGACCCCGCTCCCGCCAAGTTCAACATGATTGATCCTCCCAGTACGTATAAATAATATGTAAATGAGAATTTAAAATTCTCCTCACCCCACCTATTTCTAAAGCATGTGGTCTTATTAAAGTTTCAGTCCATTCATCAAAAGGATGGAGCAAGGAATTCTTACACAGTACATACTAGAATATTGGCATGGCACTGGCACTGCCTGTACTGTACGGGTAGCACCTAAAGCACGGGCTGCTCATAATACAGACACAAATTATGGATATGCATGGAGCTATGGAGATGATGTTGATGCTCTCTTAAATATTACTCCCTTTCATTTTTTTTTGTATCCTGTTACAACATAAAAAAAAGTATAAATATATATATATATATATATATAAAAGATTATGTGAATTCTGTATTCCGCCAACATCTCAAACTTCCAGTTCCAGCCATACAGCCCAATAGAGAGCAAGGAAAAAATTCATTTAGATTTTTTTTCTCAGCCCACAAGATCATAAAACCTTTTCATCTGTATTCTGCTCATCAGTATCGAGACACTTTCTTTGCGGAATTTAGCCTCTCTCTCTCTCTCTCTCTCTTGGATTTACAATAACAACGACAACTCTCATTAGTCTGGGTCTAGGGTCTGCGGAATCTCGTGAGGTCTGGTCTGGAGTTCTGGAGTTCTAGAATTTTAGAGTTTAAGAAGAAAGACGCGCCTCTTCTTTAAGACTTTAAGAGCTCAAAATAAAAAATAGGGCTATCATATTATACCTACTATAGTATCCAGGAGCGATGGAATTTACAACGTCAAATTAGTTGCTTCCTACTCCAGTTTCCATTTTCCATCGGTTAACGCGCTCAAATTTACACGAGTATATAGCCTATACTAATATTTTAGGAAATAAGAGGCTATAAGTCTTGTGCTGGTTAGGTATACAGATATGTACATTAACTATTTTATTGGCAGCTGACCAATATCTCCAGGCCGGAGAGCACATGTACGAATAATAAACTTGAATCAAGCTATGCACTCAGCTGTACATAATATACCGTACTCGTACAACTCGTACTGCAGTTTACTGTCCACGTGGAGAGAGAACGTGTAAAGTTACGCAAGGGCTAAGTAAGCACTATAAAAGTGCATGAGAAAGCAATATTTTTCTACAAAGTAGGTACATTTTGTGGGAACTTGTCTTCTATATAAGCACACCTTACGACGTTTGCGTTTGGAGCTATAGCCCTTAAATTACAGGAAGCTCTCATTTCTAATCATTTAAAGATGAGAGTTTTATTTATTATTATCTTTAAAAAGTCATGAAATATTTATAGCATGATTTCAATTTAAAAACCAATCGGTAAACTTTTCCCATTACGAAAGCACATAATGCAATTTGTATTCCATAATTGAACAAATTCTGTGTCATTGTTGACTTTTGGAAACGTGTGTGGCTTTTGAGGATTTTGTAGTACTACTTGGTTCTCATTATCCGGTCACGAATTTCCTCTTCATCACCATCGCTCTAAAACTACATGCTATGATTTATATGCAAATCTTTCTCCATAAGCATGCACAGCGCTTCTTTGCGGTGACCATTCACGATTACGATTATACATGTATATATAGTATTTTCCTTGCCCTTAAAACGCCTGGATATTGTGTAAAACAATTAAGTATGCAAAATGCAATTTTGTTAAGATAAATTTTTGATTAAAAGGAAAGCTATTTCTGTACTTTCACTAGGAACAATTAAAGTGTGTTTTCCAGGACGACGTTTACTTTGACTTTGACGTGTGGAGATAGCAATTAGCTTGTAATTCAAGTTTACTCCTATCTCTATGTCTATTCCGTACACTCCACCATTCTCAAGTCTCTCAAGGTTCTTTCTACCACGTTCTTCTTTCCTCTTTTCTTTTCCGTCTTCTTGTCCTTCTGAGCCCTTTTGAAATTTTTGTGCTGAGATTGAGAATTCAAAAGTTTAGTTGAGCTTATAGATTAGTCGTACTTAACTTGAGGGAAAACTTGAAACTTTGTGAGAAAGGAGTACTTTCCCTGTCCATGTCCATGTCCGTATGCAGGGGAATATAAAACCATATAGTTTGGGTTTTTTTTTGAATTTTTCTCCTATAGCAAAATTAAGTATAAATCCCGCCCTAAATACTTTTTGTAAGAATTTAAATTTCTTTAAATTAATGGTTCCACATCAAAAAGAAAAAAGATGAAATGCGCATTGTCAAGTTTCAAATTATTTGAACCCTACTCCAGAATCAGAAGCATTCGAAAGATACGTATAAAGCAGAAGCTATTATGTGTTGAGATGAAGAAGAAATGTGAAGAAAATATGACAAGTCTCTATACTGATATACTACATATACACACTGTGTTCTATAGTGTGTGTAAGTGGGAAATCAAAAAGGGGAGAAAGTTGGGTGAAAGTAATTATTAACGATTATGATTACATAAAATTACTGGAGAAGAAACGTTTCATTTGTAGCCACCGCCGCCGAAAATGTTCAAAATTATTTCCCTGATGATAACCATCCATTATTTCTTCTTTTTTTTGAATGAGCGGATCGAGGAGTAAGTGCGCGGCTACATGAGGATGAATTGTTCAGTCTTCTTATGGTCAGAATCTAGTGAATTGACTTGCGGATGTGACAATGTCGTAAATGGTAGCGTGGACGCGATTTGAAATGGGAACTAAAGAATATTAGCTCGAGAGCTCACGGGCTTGAGAAACTAGTTGAGTTTCACATTACAGTCATCATCCAATGGTTGCCCACTCACATTTTATACGCTCATCTTTTATAGACGTCCCTGTAGAGACATTAATAGGGGTGTAAAAATTCTCATAAAAAACATGAAAATAGAAAAAAATGAAGAAGAGGAGTCATATCTAAAAAATGAAAGTATATGGAGCTGATACAGTAGAAGAGCCTCAAGTATTTCAAAATATATCTATACTCATACTGCAATACCCTACATAACCTACATTCTTTTCTTATTTTTTAAGCCCTTTTCTTTTATCACTTTTACGTAGTTACTACATGCATACGTGCAGTTAGCAGTTGCAGTTTTATTGAGGATTTTTTTCTTATTATATTTCCCTTAAGGATCTCACTGCACTGTATCAGTATCAGTATCATTGTACTGCATTGTGAGCATTGCTACTTACGCTTTTAAAATATATCGTCTGTTAAGAACTAAAATGACCCATATCCATTTGTAGCTAAAAACAATATCCACTATCTATACAAATATGTAGATATGTCTTGAGAGCATTTAAATACAACATCGAGCACTTTTTAAAAACATCGAATTAGAACATTTTGTATCTTTTCAAAAACATGGAATTAGAACATTTTGCATCTTTTCAAAAACATGGAATTAGAACATTTTGCACCTTTTCGAAAACATGAAATTAGAACATTTTGCATCTTTTCAAAAACATGGTATTAGAACATTTTGCACCTTCTCAAAAACATGGAATTAGAACATTTTGCATCTTTTCAAAAACATGGAATTAGAACATTTTGCACCTTTTCAAAAACATGGAATTAGAACAGTTTGCATCTTTTCAAAAACATGGAATTAGAACATTTTGCATCTTTTCAAAAACTTGGAAGTAGAACATTTTGCACCTTTTCAAAAACTTGGAAGTAGAACATTTTGCACCTTTTCAAAAACATTGAATTAGAAAATTTTACGTTTTTCAAAAACTCTTAATTAACATTTTACGGATGTGCCTCATTTTGTTTTTATGACATAGCTCATTTTGACTCTAGCTTAAATTGGATATGGGTCATTTCGGTTCTCCACAGACGATATATACAATTTTAGAACCCTTACAAAGTTGATTACTAAATAGTCCATTTTATTTGTATTTGTATATCCCAATATCCCGTTATAGGAAAATAACGTATTTTCTCAATACTTTCACATTCACACGTTATCAAGCTTATTTTATGTCTCCGTTTAGTAACAACTACATATATTGGAAAGTTTGCTGAGTCTTCATATATAATATATAGTGCTGTATATACTAAGATAAGAGCCCTGCAAGATACTTATTATTGACTATGGCTTTGCCCAATGCCCCCCTATTTCCATTCTGATCTTATTTTCACTGGAATTGCAACTACAACAGGAACTAAAAGCATTTTTATCCCAATACCAGATCTCGCCAATAAATTATTTTATGGAGTTTCATGACCGTGCTACGGATAGTAAAAAGAAAATACAGACTAAACATAAAATCAGAATGACGTCTTATTTCGGATCTTGACTTCGTACTATGTACACAGACAAAGGAGGGAGAGAAATTATATTTTAAGAAGAAACCCCGACAAAATATTATGTCTTGTAGTAAGACTAAAACAGAAACAGAATGGCTTTAATAAGGTGATAAACATTAACTGGAGTAATTATTAATCAGTGACATAATTACTTTTACATAGACTTTCCCCCACAAAACTTGAATGGGCTCAGAGAGCAGACCAGCACCAGACTAGACAGGGCCGGACGAAGGAATTGATTTTAGGCAGCAATATTTTTCCATACAAAAACCACCATTTTGACTTTATTCATGGTTTTCTTTGTTAAAGCCAAATTTTGTATTTACTTGTTTTAGAAAAGTGCAAAATGTTCTTTTTACTTGATTTAGAAAAGCCCAAAATTTTATATTTACATGTTTTTGAAAAGTGCAAAAAGTTATATTTATATGTTTTTTGAAAAGTGTAAAATGTTCTATTTACATGTTGTTGAAAAGTATAAAACGTTCTATTTACATGTTTTTCAAAAGTGCAAAATGATCTATTTACATTTTTTTTGAAAAGCGCAAAATGTTATGGAAATGGAATTTTTATCACGTCTTTTGTGGACGACCCCTAAGTGTACGTCATATGAGTACAATTTTATTGATGGTTTTCATTGGTAAAGCAAAACGTTGTATTCACATGTTTTAGAAAGTGCTCAATGTTCGATTTACTTGAATCAGAAAAGTGCAAAATGCTCTATTTACATGTTTTGAGAATAGTGGAAAATGTTTTATTTCCATGTTTTTGAAATGTGCAGAAAAATGTTTTTGCATGTTTTTGAAAAGTCTCAATATTCTTTTTACATATTTTTTGAAAAGTGCAAAATGTTCCATTTACATATTTTTCAAAAATTCAGGCAGCGTGGGATGCCTGCGCTGGCCATATTATCCGGCCCTCAAACTAGACCACAACCATTGCAATATAATGATGATGATGATGATGATTATTATTATTACGATTACGGTTATAGTGTGAATTTAATTAACATTAAGAACAGTATCGTACTTATCGACCACCGTCTTACTTATGCCCTCCCTATAGTGCCACTATTAGTAATGCCACTGATGGAGACAAATATAAATAGGTACGTGTAATCTCTATAATACATAACATACACACACAGTATAGTAGGGGATGTTAATGCTATACTATACTATGAAAGTAAAAGCTACGTATAGATTTATAGTTGAAAAAAACGTTTTATGTAATAATAATTACACGATAAAAAAAAGAATTGAAATAAAAGAATAAAGCATTATTGATTAGTTATTAGGTGGATTTAAACTTTCGCGTTTTTGTCCCTTTGCTTTTCTTCGTCACTTCCTTTTCGTGCAGAGATAATTTTACATGTTTAAACTTTACTTTATGAATTTCCTTTCCTTAAACTTTAACGCTTACTTCGCGTTTGGTCTTTCCTTTCGAACGAAAGTATAAATATGAACGCAACATTTCGCAAAATAGTTTTACAAAGTATTATTCAAAATTGTGGTTCGATCCGAAATTTTGAGGACAATCGTCTTTGTTCATTCAATTTAAAAATACATATCGTTATTACTTATTATGTGTATATTAAACTGCTATAATAGGCCTAATTTACTGAAGGAAGCATCACTAGATTAATCTTCAGAAGACTTTAATGAAAATTCAAAATTACTATCATTATATATTTATTTGAGGTATGTAATAACCGCAATTATTAGGAATTTTAGATCTTCATGAGTGACAAGGTCCGGTAAAAAAGTTAATGGTTCACGGCATTCAACCCCTCAAGCATCTATCTATCTAAAATGATTAAATTGAGTTAAAGTTATTAAGTTTGAAAATTTTCAGTAGTAGTTCGTAACATACGATTTCAACAATATTATCGAATATTAAAAGCTAACACTTGAAGAGACAGAATATAAAATAGTTATAACTATTGATTATGATTTAGATTCTGATAAATCAAAACGAAATCATAATCAAGTTAGAAAGTAAACTCTACATAAAGGACATAACGAAAATAATGATTCAAAGTCAAAGTTCGTTTTAATATTTCATTGCAACTAGGTATGATACCTACATGATAAATTATGATCAAACATGTTCATAATACCATCAATTGCTAAAACTAATGCTCCGCTGCAACCAAGTGATCAGTTATAAAAGTCGAACGAAAAACTATTTATCACTATTAGATGTGTAATGTCATGTATAAAACAAACCAGTATAAATAGTACAATATCCTTATTATTAATGTCACAATACAAAACACCTGCTTCTTTGCAAATAATTTACTATTTTAACGTCCAGAAATTTCCTATTTATGTCCTTTAATAATTTTCCAGGTAGATGTCAATTTTGTCTGCATTTTTTTCCCTATATTCAGCATTTAGAAGCATAAATTAATAAATTCCAACCAAATAAATACTAACCATCACAGTCACAGTAAACAGTATATTATGTACGTAGGTATGCAGCATAAACAGTATACGAATCTATATAAATAAATCATAAACGTGTGATATCAAAATAACTTTATTATTTAATGGATGTACTGTGTGAGAGACGGGCACTTAAATCACCCGATATAGCTAATTACTACAGTTATTATTAAGTGTTAAGATGATTACAAACTGAATTTCACACAACACTCTAATAAGCTGCCATCAGATACGAAAGTCAAAAGTTGATGGCTGAGTCAGTAATAAATTCTAATCCAACTGTTTCTAACTACAATTAAGTCAGTATGTTGAGACCAAATTAATCCTTAAATGTTGTTGAAAAAGATCCGTATAAGTTCCAACTAGGTTTATAATAATTACGAACTTTAGTTAATGAAACTTTAAAACTAAAACAACTGTGATGTCAGTCCGCCTCGATTTCCTTCGGCTTTCCTGCCTCCAAAAGTTGAAATGATTCAACTTTGCAGAAAGGAAGAAAAAGAGGAAATCTTTGCGCAATCGCAAAAGTATACATTAGCGCAGGTTATAGCGCAAAGGGAAGTGAAGAGGAAAGGATTTGGAAAAGGAAGCGCTAGGGATACTTTTTAGTATAAACATGAAAAAGGATACTTTCCTTAAAAAAGTAAAGGAAGTACGAAGGAACGCGAAAGTTTAAATCCATCTATTAACGGGAGTCGACTCCTTAAAAATCCATGGCCGGGCTATGAAATTCCAAAAAATCCAACCTCCAGTCCATTTCATGATTGTTATATGGATATGGGGAAATTATGATTGTCTCTGTCTCCGACCTTCTGACATTTTACGATCCTCCTTCCATTTTTTTTTCTTTTCTTGAAACTCGGCTAAATGTCCCATAAAACCTTCACTGCTCTGATTACTCGTGGAAACTCTGAATGGAATTTTGGCGAATTGATTGGATTTTCTCGTTTGACTGTAAATGTTGGAACATGTGCAATACTTGGAATTTAAAAGGGAAGGCGGAAAAGAGAAATTGAGCTGAGGCGAAATTGCATTTTGCATTAGGCATTAGGCAGTAGGAGTAGTAAAAGTTGATATTGTGATTTATGAAAAATATTGACATTTTTGAACTGGATTCTCAGAGAATTGATTAAAAATAAATCAATTGTTCTTTTTTTATGTACCGTACATTTACCAAGAAAAATATTACAATGATAAAATACAGGGATATTGAGAGTCTACAATAAGGTACAGCATTAAACTATATGGATTAGGTAAATTATGACTCGAGATTAGGATGTATTAGTATGAGTGGAAGGATGAAGAGGTTCGGTTGTCTGGATCTGGATGTGAGTCTCTGAATTCTGGACCTGGGGAGAGAGAGAGAAATGTGTGTGTGTGTGTGTGTGTGTGGGTTGTGTCGAGATTCGGGATTCAGGGAGTGAGAGCGGTATATAATGGTAATGCTAATAAAACGTAGCCTGCTTGTGTAAGGTGGTTTGAGTTGAATCGATTCAATAGACGCTCTCATGAAATACTCCATTCTAAAAGAGAGAGATAGATGCTGTTCCAGTTCCTGTAAACCATTCTGTATTGATTAGCTGGGGAAGATGTGTATACTTCAAACTTGAGGACTCACTGTGTAGAACTGTAGAGCTGTAGAACTGTAGACTGGGCTCCTGCTCCTCCTGGCTCCTGGCTCCTGGAGATTGTACATGTGGGAGCTCGTGGAGGCTCGCTCCTGAGCTGTGTGAGTCTCTGAGTCGACGACGACTACGACGACGGCGACGGGGAAAGCGGGGAAAGCGGAAGAGTATATGAATGTGAGCCCAAGACAGAAGCGTAGACTTTCTCTCTTCTACTTCTTCCTGGCTGCTACCATGGAGATCCTCCAGCTGCTATCCTCTCCTTTCACCTAAATGTCCAATTTGTACGCAGAGACTCGACATGCACTTCTCGCCTTGCCTCCCTTTTTTCAAACTTCACCAACGTACGCACACACACACACACACACACACACACACACACACACACACACACACACACACACACACACACACACATATACTCTACACTTCCCTCCATCCAGGATACAAGAGGCGCTCTCTCCAAACCCAAACCCAAAAACCCAAACTCGATGCAATGTAATGCTTCCTCAAACTTTGGAGTGGTGAAAGACAGTGAGAGAGACGGAGGATCACATGCTCTTCCATCTCCATCCAACTTTAAATATTCAACGTCGACGTCGACTACTTTGAATTCGACTTTCACTTCGACTTGGACTTTCACTTCGACTTCGACTTCGACTTGAACGTCGAGCTCATCTATCTCTCCTTATTTTCAAGGAGTTTCTCCGATTTTCCACCAACAACACTTGACGGTGTCCATGTCTCGTCTCCTCACTCATAGCCTGTAGGCAGTCAGTGCGATGCCATATCCTCATCCTCATCGTCATCCTTGTCTTAAGATATGTCTTTTATCTGACTTGAAAAAAAATGATACAGCAAATAAAACTTTATATCCGACGGGCTACAAAGCAATGTGGAACATAATTTTGTCAAGACACAACATATTGACATTGACTGGATTTTGATCTTAACTTTACTATAGGAATTGTCCCGATATAATATACAGAGATACCTTCTTGCTCACGACATAACATAGGACAAATGGCCTCCATGCCTTCAGTTATATATCGTCGGTGAAGAACCAAAATGACCCATATCCAATTTAAGCTAGAATCAAAATGAGCTATGCCATAAAAACAAAATGAGAAACATGCGTAAAATGTTAATTAAGAGGTTTTGAAAAGTGTGAAATGTTCTATTTGCATGTTTTTGAAAAGTGTAAAATGTTCTATTTGCATGTTTTTCAACAATGTAAAATGTCCTAATTCCATGTTTTCGAAAAAGTGCAAAATGTCCTAATTCCATGTTTTTGAAAAGGTGAAAAATGTCCTAATTCCATGTTTTTGAAAAGGTGCAAAATGTTTTAATTCTATGTGTTTGAAAAGGTGCAAAATGTCCTAATTCCATGTTTTTGAAAAGGTGCAAAATGTTTTAATTCTGTGTTTGAAAAGGTACTAAATGTTGAATTTGCATGTTTTTGAAAAGTGCAAAATGTTTTATTTACATGCTTTCAAGACATATTTGAATATTTTCGTAGATAGTTGATATTGGTTTTAGCTAAACATGGATATGGGTCATTTTGGTTCTTCACTGACGATATATGAATACCTTGGACTTTCCAAACATTGTATGCCATGGCTCGTTAAGTTTTTGGGCTAAAAATTCATTTAAATAAATGGAAGGAAACTTGAAATATTGGGGAATTTCTTGACATGGAACCGGAAACTATCTAATTTGAGGAGTAGCAGAGTCACGGTGTCTCAACTCAGGCGAAGAATCATATTATTATTTTCCTTGTATCTTTTTTCGTTGTTGTTGTTGTCGTCGTCGTACTCGTCTTCTTGAGTCTGGATGTGGAGTCTCTCGGTCCCGCGGTCTAGAATCGTCCTCGTCCTCGTTCTCGTTCAAGATGGACCTATAGGAGTATAGAGTCAGATTCTACAGTCAACTACACGCTCACCTACATATGTGCACGCAATTTTCCTACATGCTCGCTCAGCGTTGGACAGCGACGAGGACGAAGGACGACGACTCCGCGGGCAATTCTGTCTCACAGAGTGTACATACAAAGTTAAATATTCGACAAATAACTTGGTTCACTCGACTGTGTAAACAGATCTCTTCCAAATGTACAATATATGCACAGGGCTATACTGTGGGAATGGAGAAAGCCTTAAGGCTTCACGGAGGAGAAGGAGCTGCTCGAGAGGCTCCTTAGTTATACGTTGTTGTGAAATAGAGACTTTTGTAATAGAAGGAGGACCACCACACACACAGGACGAGGACGAGCCAAGTGCAAAATCTAAAAAATATAGAATGTAAAAGTAAAAGCCATTTCCTTGTTGAACTCTTACACATGCCCGTGCTCACAATTGAACTTTGGCTCAGTCAGTCTCAGACAAGGGAAATACTGATGAGAATCGAATGAATTAAATGCGCGTGGACCAGCACCAGCATAGCACGTGTACTATACATGGTATATATAAACAGCGTTGTTGCATGAACGTAAAAACCGTAAACAGTCGAGTATTGCGAAAAATCATTTATTTTTAAATTATTTCGTTAAAACTTTTTACACATTTCAAACATATTTAGTATCAACCTTGTTTCATTTCTTAAAAATTAATTTTTTTAATGTAAGTAAAAAGTCCGGTAAGCAACTATTTGAAGGTGTGTAATTTCTGAGGAAATTACGGTGGGTGTTTTAAACTCAAATTTCACAAGGAATAAGTACGGATTAAATTACACAAATGTTTGAAAATTTCTTATGGCTAATATTGCTAATTCAACGATGTGGAATTGATGCCGTGACGAACATTTTAAAGGTAGTAATGTAATTTAGAGCAATTCTATATGGTTGATAGTATAGCGTAGGACTAGCACATGAGACCGACCACAAGACTACGTGGTCGGTCTTTCTCAATCCCAAGAAAGACATAAAAGCGTAGACATATATATATGTAGGGAAAGGGAAAGGAATGTCTTGGGAGAGATATGGCTGTGCTGTGACTTTAATTTTAAATTTTATTTACTATTTGCAGGTGCTGAAGGAGGACAGCATGAAAGAAGACTGCTGAATAACTTACTAGATAATAAATACAACCTTCTAGAGAGACCTGTTCCTGTTGAAAATGAAACTCTACAAGTTAGTTTCGGCCTCACACTCATGCAAATAATTGATGTGGTAAGAAGACACATTATATAAAAGACCTTAATGTTCAAGCTTTCCCTTTCGTAACGCGTGTTCAATTCGACAGCGTCACGCGTCTCCCTCTCTCCCTCCCTACCTCCTTTCGAAACCCTCTCTCCCACGACCATAATAATATAGCCCACATTAGACATATTGGACTGAGAAGAGTACAAAAGTATCCGAGTAATGTCCTTTCCTTCCTCGTCCTCGTCTTTCCTTCTTATAGTCCTTTCATTTAATCCCCCAACGTCGTAAACGATGTTCTTTAATTTCCTCAATTTTCCTCAAATTAAGCCTCTTGTTAAGACCTTACGTAACAGAACTTGGGTAGGTCCAGGGCCGGACGAAGAAATTTCTTTTAGGCAGGAATTTGTTTCTATACAAAAACCACTATCAGTATTTTGATTTTATTGATAGCTTTCCTTGGTAAATCAAAATTTTGTATTTACATGTTTTATAAAAGTGAAAAATGTACTTTTTACATGATTCAGAAAAGTGCAAATTGTTCTATTTACATGTTTTGAGAAAAGTGGAAAATTTTTTATTTCCATGTTTTTGAAATTCATAAAAACATTTATTTTACATGTTTTTGAAAAGTCAAAATATTTTATTTGCATATTTTTAAAAACTGCAAAATGTTCTATTTACTTGATTTTTGAAAAGTAGAAAATATTTTATTTCCATGTTTTTGAAATGCACAAAAAAATTTATTTTGCATGTTTTTTGAAAAGTAGAAAATATTTTATTTCCATGTTTTTGAAATGCACAAAAAAATTTATTTTGCATGTTTTTGAAAAGTCAAAATATTTTATTTGTAAATTTTTGAAAAGTGCAAACTGTTCCATTTACTTGTTTTTTGAAAAGTAGAAAATATTATATTTCCATGTTTTTGAAATGCACAAAAAAATTTATTTTGCATGTTTTTGAAAAGTCAAAATATTTTATTTGTATATTTTTGAAAAGTGCAAAATGTTCCATTTAACATGTTTTTTAAAAATTCAAGCAGCGGGGGCTGGGCTGCCTGTGCTGACCGCATTATCCGGCCCTGTCCCTGTGTAGGTCTCGTACTCGTACTCGCGTACTCGTATATACTACTCGTGGTGAATGAAACCAGCTGAGTAAAGAGTAAAATCATGTAAAAAGCTCAAGGAACTTTTACTTCCCATGGTTCCAAATGTGAATGCAATTGTGGAAATCTAATCAATTTTATAAGTTCATGTTTACAAATCATTTTAATGTCCAAGCACATAATATATAGAGATGAGCGGAAAAGCATACATTTTTTATTTATTTTAGTGAATTTAAATTGTTGGATACTGTATATTATATATTATATAGGTAATGGAACTAGAACTAGTGGAGCTCATGTAATTACTAATTTGGATGGCTAATGCCAAATGTGCTAATCCTTGTTCGTAGTTCGTGGCATGATGATATTTTAAATAGAGTATTGGGCATTGAGAAGAGCGTCAAATGAGATACTTTGATGAGTTCTTTGTCGGAGTCGTAATTCGTAGTCTACAATTATTCTCAATGGTTATGGTTTGGATGAGATAAGAGAGAAGTAGTGAAAATACCAGAGTTTCAGTCATTAATTTAGTTTAAACCTTTCCATTTACTTTGATCAATCCTTCACAGTGGATTTAACACAGAGTAAGTACAAGTACGAGTAGAAGCCTCTATTATGAAATTACTTGCTTTCTTAGGTTATCTTGTCAGCAGGTAGCAGACACAAGTATTTAGTATTTCACATAAAATGAATACTTAAAATATATACGAACACTGTGAATAAATATGTCTATCATTTTATGAGTAGTCAAAAGGTATATAGTGTATTCACACATCCATCTGGTAGGATTCCCAGGGAAAAGCTTGATGATCAATGTGACAACCAACATCATAACATCACATCACAAAATACAATTCCATATAGCCATTCTCAAAACTCGTATTTTCATTCCTCAGCGGGCATGTGTTGCATCTTTCGCTATATCGTCTATCGCCTGTGAAGAACGAAAATGACCCATATCCATTTTAAGCTACCATCAAAATGAGCTATGTCATAAAAACAAAATGAGAAGCTTGCGTAAAATGTTAATTACGAGTTTTTTAAAAGTGTAAAATGTTTTATTTACACGTTTTTGAAAAACTTCAAAATTTTCTATTTACACGTTTTTGAAAAGTTCAAAATGTTCTATTTACACGTTTTTGAAAAGTCCAAATTGTTCTATTTACACGTTTTTAAAAAGTGCAAAATGTTATATCTACACGTTTTTGAGAAGCGTAAGATTTTCTGTTTGAATACATTTAAGACTTGTATTTCAATATTTTCAATATTTTTGTGGATAATGGATATTGGTTTTAGCTAAAGATGGATATGGGTCATTTTGGTTTTTCACTGACGATATCTTGATAACCTTTATTTCTTCTACCACTCATGTCTACACACAATTCCCCCCCCCCCCCTTAAAATTTCCTTGAATTAAAAATATCTTATTAGTATATAAAATTTAAAGTTACAATATTAATTGTGTACTTACACGTTTTTGTTTTTAATTCTTCTATTTCAGGATGAAAAGAACCAAATAATGACTACGAATGTATGGCTTAATTTGGTAAGTATAATTGAGATTTTAATTAATAGCTTTGTTGTGTACAGTATATAAGTACCTACTCAATTATACACTGTAGCTGTACATGGCTCCATAGCTAAGCGCCGACATAGATTTAGTTTCTATCTGCTTGAGGACAGTTTTCCGAGAGAGAGAGAGAGAACCGAACTCTCATAGACCGCGACCAAAAAATGTACTCAATTAATGATGTAATGCACTAGTACACTGGGACCGGGACCGGGACCGGGACGGGAATGGAGGGGATTTAGTAGGATAGAGCAAAGGAATAAATAATGATACAGCGTTGACGTTCACATTAAAAATAAAAAAAGCATGAGAATGCATAGTGGTAAAAAAAAGACGAAGAAAAGTTGACGTTTAAATTTTTTAAATAGTTAACTTACATGAAAGATACATTCCATTATAATTACTTTTTGTAAGTTGTAATGAAGGTCCAACTTATTTTTTTTGAGGGGGTAAAAACTTTTTATCAACGTTTAACTTAAATTCAAGTTATGCTTGGTTGAAGGAGTAAGAAAAGGAGAAGGAGAAGTTGATTACTATTTAGTCAGGATGAAAAAGAGCTATATGGAATAAATTATAAATTAAATTCGACATAGTTTGTTTCATCACGAAACTGCCAACTTTCATCCTTTCACTACTCAGTCAGTCCAAAAACCCAAAGATTTTCACGGACGAGACTCTCCACTACTTTCCACTCTACACACTCGTCGACGTCGACTCTTGTCTACTAAAACATTTTATGCTCTCATACACAATTTTACTTCACGTTACTTCCCAAGCTTTTTCTAACTCATTGAACAACTATTTCCTTTTACAAGATAGCAGTTACGGGGACGAGGAGCTATCTTTATTTTTACTATGTATTTATGTTCCAACTCCGACTACGAGTCAACCAACCAAATTCATCTCATTTCGAGTCAGACACTCACACATTTACGAAAGATAGAGAGGGAAAGATGTGCTGAGTCTTGAGATAACCATGGCCATGAATTGCGTTCGTCCGTCCGTCCGTCCGTCTGTAGTCTGTCCGTCTCTCTTCTCACCGTTTTTTCCTTCTATTAAGTATAAATACACACAGACACACACACACACTTAAAATCTCACGGGTGCGAGGGAGGAGAGCTCTCGCTTCCGCCCGGTCCGTATAAATTTTTAATAGTTCCAATATAATTGAAACGGAAGCCGAATCTCAAGTCTGAAGCTATTAAATATTCCATGTAAGAATGTCTCAATGGGTATATTTATGTGTCAGCTCTCCAGTTCCAGTCTTTATAGCCGTATCAGACAATTTTTACAGGGTGCGTTTTGACTTGACTTTCACTCGAATTTGGAGTAGTACGTATCCCTGCGTTGTGTGCTGTAGAATTGGAGAATTATTTGAGGAGGAAGCTTTATGATCCCAGATAAAACCAGAGCCAATACCAATTCCCTAGAAAACTTATCATTGACGTAAGGTATAGTTATAGGTATTTGTTATGTTCGTACTTCCTCAAGTCACAGCACAGCGGTTATAATCCAATCGTCGTAATCAGATTGCTATCCATACTGTGTAGGTACATAAGCATGTAGAGACACAAATAATAATACAAGATTGTCATTCACATCCCTTGACAACATCAACATCCACATCGGCATTTAATTATATAGCGAGAGTGCCATAGTTGAAAAGTTGAGATAGTTCCATGTGATTTGTACAACTCGGATTCGGATTCTACTGATTTAATCTTGATTGTTCTGATTTTACAAAAATATTATGTTGAGATTTTGAGATTCTTGAAGAGAGAAAGTAGTGGGAAAGAAAAGAAAGTTTAAGGACGGGATGTAAAGTTGACTTCCACGCGAGATGGAAATTTGTGTGTGGGATTTAATCAAAGTTTCCTATGCGTGTGTGTAAAATATACATATCGTCTGTGAAGAACCAAAATGACCCATTTCCAATTTATGCTACAATCAAAATGAGCTATGTCATAAAAACAAAATGAGAAACATGCGTAAAATGTTAATTAGGAGCTTTTAAAAAACTTAAAATGTTCTATTTACATGTTTTTTGAAAAGAGTTAAAATGTTCTATTCACATGTTTTTTGAAAAGTGTCAAAATGTTCTATTTACATATTTTTTGAAAAGTGTCAAAATGTTCTATTTACATATTTTTTGAAAATTGTCAAAATGTTCTATTTATTTATTTTTTGAAAATTGTAAAAAGGTTCTATTCACATGTTTGTTGAAAAGTGTCAAAATTTTCTATTTACATGTTTTTTGAAAAGTGTCAAAATTTTCTATTTACATGTTTTTTGAAAAGTGTCAAAATTTTCTAGTTACACGTTTTTTGAAAAGAGTTAAAATGTTCTATTTACATGTTTCTTGAAAAGTTTCAAGATGTTCTTTTTACATGTATTTTGAAAAGTGTCAAAATATTCCATCTACATGTTTTTTGAAAAGTGTAAAATGTTCTATTTTCAAATTTTTTGAAAAGAGTAAAATTTTCTATTTACAAATTTTGAAAAATGCAAAATAGTCTATTTAAAAGCTATCAATACGTATTTGAATATTTATGAAGATAGTTGACATTGCTTTTAGCTACAAATGGAAATGGTTCATTTTGGTTCTTCACAGACGATATGGACCTACACCTACCGACCTACCTACGCTTTTGTAAGGAGTAGAAGACAGTGTAGGTGGGGGGAGGCATAGAGCTTATATGTGTTCCTACCTACTATACGTTCTATATGAATGAAAATGAATTAATTTAAAACTGACTCTTATTTTCTTTATACATTTCAGGAATGGACCGACTATAGTTTAAAGTGGAACATAAGTGAGTATGGCCAAGTAGATAATATCCGGATCCATCCCAATAAATTATGGAAACCGGATATTCTTATGTACAATTCGTAAGTGCAGTTCCCATACTAAAAGATACGATCCATAATATTCCTGTGTGTAGCTTGTTAATTCCTTCCTCTAATGTATATAGCTATGAGCCAAACAGTAAGTTGCTATTTCCTTTGTCTTTCTTTTACTCCTATGTACTACATTTCCCTCCAGCAAAAACATAGGTACACACTCAACTTGCTTATCGCTATAGTTTCCCGTTATTTTGAGAGAGAAAGTGAGAGTGAAAGCAAGAGAAAGCGTATGAATTTACAAAATTCTCTTCCGCCATCATGTAAGTAGTCAGACTTTGTTTATCTGGGAGTGTTTACAGTGACAGCCTGAGAGGCAGCAGACATTACATTACTATATGTGCAACGTAATCAAAACGAAATGGGAAACCCTCTGAGTCTCTGTCTGCCTGCGTCTGGTCTGATTGTCGAGAGCTGACAACGTGAAAAAAAACTAAACGTCGTCAACATTCTACACAGTTCTACTCACAACAGTTTTACCTCATTCTACTTCTTCTGGAACTGGAACTGGAACTGGAAACTGGAGGATGTGAATACGGGTTTGAGATATATGACAGTCCCATGTGTGTCTCTGTCTCTGTCTACCTACCGCTATCGACCTACATACCTATAAGCTCATATGTTGATGTTGATTTTGTGGGGAGTGGTGGTGAGGGTGGAGATAAGTAAATGTTATAAATAAGATTAGGAAAAGTAGAGAGAGTGATAAAGGAGAGAAAATTGGACATGGAGCATTTATTGAAAGACAGAGAGAAACAGAAAGAAAGAAAGAAAAGGGGACACGGCAGAAAAAAGGATTCATCGAAGCGACGAATGATAGAGGAAAAGGAGAGAGAATGGAGAATAAAAAGGAGGTAAAGTTCTTATTCTAGTTTCTTGTGTCTTTCTCCATGCCCCGTCTCACTCTCACTTTCACTCTCTCCCTCTGTTTGGAAGTGCCAAAAGGAAAAGAAGCGGAAGAGGAGGAAGTAAAGACGGAGAAAAGAGTAAGATTATTTATTTACGGTGAGCTTTCTCTTTGGAATTCCCACGCGAGTGTTAGAAGAGTTGGTTGAATAGTGAACTGAGGCTGATTTGCTTCAAGCCAGCAGGCCGAGCGAGACACTGAGACCAAGAATAAGAAGAAGCCGACGAAGAAGAAGAAGAAGGAAAAGAAGGGGAAAAAAATTCTTATGCACGCCACTCTGAGCTCCTCATTGTGAGACCGATAATTCACTTCTACGGACATTTATCACCATGGAACTGATGATGATATTAAGACGTGACTTGCATGCACTCGACTAATAGTGAAAGACCAAGTGGAATGCACAAAGCTTCCGCGTCCTCCCTCCTACTTATGTAACTCCGTCTGTATACAATATGGGAGGAGATCGCTATAGTCCCACTCACCCTATTTACCATTTCCGTCATCTTACTTCCACTTGCAACTTCACCACCACATAACCATCCACACCACACAGATGGTACTGGGACCGGTACTGGTACTGTCACCGGCACCGGCTTTGACCTACTACTTACTACCGCTCTCATTTATGTAGACCACGGTGTTACAATGACGCTCCTAATCTATTCAAACCACATGACAGTCATACAAATTTTTGAACTTTCCCAATTTGAAGTGTCTTTGACTCTCAATCCTTCATTCGGATCCACCAGTCAAAACCAAACCTGGGTACAATGGCTATCAGTTCTTCCATCCATATATTTTCAATCTCCCTTATAATTATATCAAAAGATTCTTCCCCAGGAAATAATTACCTGTCCCGCAGTCTAATTCCCCTTAATAGCTGTCTTCTACTACTACGTCTTATCGTGAGTTGAAATGACTCGGGGATGGATGAGACCTCACGTCTCTCAAGTAATCATCTGTCCTCAGCCATAATTCTCTCTACGTGCTAATTGCAAATATATTTCATGGGATTTTTATTTGACGCCACTATGTATATAGCCATAATAATGTTCCCCCCATTTTTTTCTTCTTCTTCTTGAGACTTTGCACAGTCTACTATAGCCAGTGGTGTAAATCATCCTTAATGACGCTCCGCCATCATTCATTATTACTTAATGGTGAAGATAAAATTTAGAGGGAGGGAGAATGATGCGTTTGAGTTGTGTGTGCAATGTAAAAGGCTCAAATTGAATTTTATCGTGTAATAAAGTGTGGTAGTGGCGAGGCTTTAATGACTCCTACTAATATATTGCACTACAGGATTAAAAGTATTAATGTTTACACTCAAACAAACTGTTGAAACTACATAATAATTGAGTAGTAGTGTGTAGCTCGTGTTTGGAAATTGGGGAATTCTTGGAGAAGGCTTTCTTGAATTTGGAGTTGGAGTTGGTTTTGGTGTTGGTATTGGGAGTATAGTACTACTACTACCGAAGGGATACATCTATAAAAATAAAGGGGCACACGGGCAATTATGCAGACAGTTTATTACGTGATGAGAGATTCATTAATCATCAAGTATTTAATAGTTTGAACATCATTCTCTCTCATCTCAACATCATCATGTGAATTGGAATTCCAATCCCAATCCCAATTTGTCTGTGTGTATCATAAATTAGTTTTAAGACAACCTTCAGCTCTTCCATCCTATCTCTGTATGTTTAATTGGGATTGGAAATTTGAAAAGTTGTGTGCTCTGCTTACATAACAATCTGTGCATATTATATCGCCCATCCTCCCGCTCACGTCTCATCATCAGTCATTATGGGTCTGTCTGGTTACTGGCTACTGGTTCTGGTTCTGGTACAGATCCGGTTTTTTTGTGGAGCTGCGGAAGAACGTATGTATGGGATGTGAAGACGCTGAGCAGACTTTCCCCGTCGTCGTCCCCAGTCGTTCACCAGAGACGAGACGAAGATGTAAACAAGTGAGTGTGGACGGACGGATAAAGATACTTATTTCCTGGATTTCCTCGTCAATTTCACTTTTACTTTCACGTCCAAATTCAAATCCACCCAAGAACCTCTCACCACGACTTATCTGCACAAGAACTCAAGGACCTACACACAGACACACAGTACATCTCCTTGACACACTCAAGACGTATATCGTCAGTGAAGAACCAAAATGACCCATATCCAATTTAAACTAGAATCAAAAGTCGAGCTATGTCATAAAATCAAAATGAGTAACATGCGTAAAATGTTAATTAAGAGCTTTTGAAAAGTGTAAAAACATTCTATTTTCATGTTTTGAAAAGTGTAAAATATTCTATTTGCATGTTTTTGAAAAGTGCAAAATATTCTATTTACATGTTTTTGAAAAGTGCAAAATATTCTATTTAAACGCTTTCAAGATATATTTAAATATTATTGTAGATAGGGGATTTTGTTTTTAGCTACAAATGGATATGGGTCATTTTGGTTCTTCACAGACGATATACAGGAAGCTGGGAAAACGTATAAATATCTTTAGTGCCTAGTTATGAGATGTTGAGGAAAGAGTGGATTGTGTATAAAGCTGGTTATACATGTTATGAAAGCATTTTGAGAGGAGGACCGCAGGACCAGGACCAGTACCAGAACCAGAACCGGGACCGGGACCGGGATCGGGATCAGGGCTAAAAACCCAACAGTTTTCTTTTCTCCCCCTTTCCCCTCTCCTCATCTTCAACTTTATATAGTAGGCTTTCGTCTCTCGGAAAAGGAATATCTACTGCATGTGCAAAGACGGAGACGGACGGAGAGAGAAAGGAGGATCAAGTGCAATGCTGTGGAAAAGGGAAAGTGACTGGTTATCTATCTTGTGCAATATTTGATGGACTTGTATTAAATAGATTTCACTAAATTACTTCACCATTAGATGCTCTCACACAGCGTACCGGTACCTACATTTTAGAAGGGGAGCAGTTTTCCTTCTTCCTTGAGTCTTTGAGATTTTGAGAGGCAATCTCCTCCGTGTGTGTCTGTTTATGGTGGATTATAAATGTTATATGGCTTGGAAATGGAAGTGAATAGATGAGCATGGACTCTACACTCTGTGTGATGGGAGAGACTATATAGGAGTAGAAGCCTCACGATTTTATTATAAGCTACTTTACACGTTATAACCTACCCTTCTACTTTCTATCTTATTACAGCACTACAGCCTAATGTTAGTTATTAGTATACACTTATTATGTAGGCTTACCTACCTAACCAAAGCACTATACATTATGTACCAGTACCAGAGCAGACAGGAGACCACATTGGATTGGATTATTGGATTGGTTTTTTGACTTCGATTACCATTAGCGGGTCGTATAACTACTCTGTAATTTTGTGTATAGTTGCTATTACTATTGTTGTTATAGGCTGATGATAAAATGTGTGCGTTGATGTGTGTAAATTTTAGTGTGATAGTGGATAATTTCCACCGTGCTATAGTATATTATATTTGGCGTTGTTGTGTTTGACTCACGCAGGGCGGACGAGGGCTTTGATGGGACCTTCCCCACCAACATAGTCGTAAGGAATAATGGGAGTTGTCTCTACGTTCCGCCGGGCATCTTTAAAAGTACGTGTAAGATTGACATCACCTGGTTCCCTTTTGACGATCAAAAATGTGATATGAAATTCGGTAGTTGGACTTACGATGGATTTCAGGTAATGTGGATCTAAAGATTCTTTCTCTCCCTCCCCCCCCCCCCACACCCTCTCCCTTCCTTTGTTAACCAGAACCAGAACCAGAACCATGTATCTCATCAAAATCTTTTTCTACTTTTTCTTCCTGTTCGTATCTCTCTCGAGATCAGAACGAGACAGTCTGACAGAGAATCTCCTTGGAGATGTTCCTTTATTACATTCTATAACTTTATCATTTAGAATTATGGTTGCTATCGAGTATATCGAGTATCTTATGGAGTAGTATCGTATTTCTAGTTCCAGCTAACCAACCCGTCTACCCGTCTCCAAGCAGCCCAAGTTAGGAAAAAAATGCATTGAAATTGAGATCGAGATTGACTGTACATAATGTCTCTGAGCATAAGTATGTAGGTTGTATGGATATGTGGCTGCTATCCTATGGCTTGGGCTAAGGCTGGATGGGAGATGGGACTTATAGTGAGTCAGGTTAGATGTGCTAGATGCAAATTCAATTTGTCTGAATTCGATTGTAGTTTTGTGCGGGTGAGAGTCAGTGGTGGGAATGTTATTGAGTTATCATCGTGTATGAGTTGAGTTGGAAGTTGGAATGCTAAGCGAGTGGCCAGAGTGAGGCAGTGGCAGTGAGGAGTGCGGGCTATGTGTAGTGAGGAGTGCGGGCTATGTGTAGTGAGGAGTGTGTTTGGTTGGGTGTGTGGCTCTGAAGGTGTCTATACAGAGGCGGATCAAGAGTTATTTTTGGGGGTGGGCAGCATAGTTCATAGTTCTAAGTAGGTAAATATTGTGAGTGAAGAATCAAAGTGGCCAATTTCCAAAAGCTACAATAATTTAAATGAGTTATATTTCGTATTAACATGTTAATAAGGTAGATGCGCATAATGTTAATTACAAGTTTTTGACAAGTACAAAATACATTTTAAATACATGTTTTTTTTTAAGTGCAAAAATATTTTATTTACCTCCTTTTGTAAAGTGCAAAATTTTCTATTTACAAATTTTTGAAAGTTGAAATTATTTTTTTTACATTTTTTTTAATGGGCAAAAGGCTCTATTTACATGTTTTTTAAACGAGTGAAGTGTTCTATTTACATGTTTTTGAAACGAGTCAAATGTTCTAGTTACATGTTTTTGAAACGAGTCAAATGTTCTAGTTACATGTTTTTGAAACGAGTCAAATGTTCTATTTACATGTATTTTAAACGAGTGAAGTGTTCTATTGACATGTTTTTTAAACGAGTCAAATGTTCTAGTTACATGTTTTTGAAACGAGTGAAATGTTCTATTTACATGTTTTTGAAACGAGTAAAATGTTCTATTTACATATTTTTGAAACGAGTCAAATGTTCTATTTTCATGTTTTTGAAAGGAGTAAAATATTCTAGTTACATGTTTTTGAAACGAGTAAAATGTTCTAGTTACATGTTTTTGAAATAAGTAAAATGTTCTGTTTACATGTTTTTGAAACGAGTCAAATGTTCTAGTTACATGTTTTTGAAACGAGTAAAATGTTCTATTTTCATGTTTTTGAAACAAGTAAAATGTTCTGTTCACATGTTTTTGAAACGAGTGAAATGTTCTATTTACATGTTTTTGAAACGAGTCAAATGTTCTATTTACATGTTTTTTAAACGAGTGAAGTGTTCTATTGACATGTTTTTGAAACGAGTGAAATGTTCTATTTACATGTTTTTGAAACGAGTAAAATGTTCTATTTACATATTTTTGAAACGACTAGTTAAATGCTTTTAGGATTATGATATTATTATGTTAATTTGTTTTTTAAAGGCAGTTAATTGTGTTTCTAGCTGAAAATGGATATAAAGCATTTTAATCCATCACTAACAATACTTACAAGTGCATTATACCATCCTTGTTAAAACGCTCATAATGTGTGAGCCTAAGTTAAAACATTCAATATGGGCAACTGCTCGATCTTGCCCACCCTCGGATCCGGGCCTGTGCCTATATATGTATGTTTGTAGAGATGGAAGGTGCTGGAGTGGATGTGGAAGTGAAAACGGTGTATGTGTGTGTGTACTCAAGACTACATGCTGGAGATCTAAACTAGTGAAAAAGAGAAAGTCAGAGAAAGTGAGAGAAAGTCAGAGTGTGAGTTGGGATAGGAAATAGAATATATGTGGTACATAAGCGAGTTGGCTAGGTGGCATGTGATTTAGTGTATCTATTGGAAAAAGTAATGCAATTTATTTTGAGTGATTTTTTTTCTATGTATATAAAATGTATGTATCTCATTGTATCTGTCTCTCTCTATATATGCGTGTAGCTGGATCTGGCCGTGAAAGACGATGCAGGAGGAGACCTCTCTAGTTACATCCAAAATGGTGAATGGGAGCTTATAGGTAAGGGACGAGAAGGGGAAGGAGGTGGAGGAGGAGGAGGGGGGAAGAAAGCTTTGAGGCTATAAAAGTAAAATCCTTTAAAATCCGTCAAACCAATAAATAAAATAGATTGCTCTCCTCCAGCCCCTACATAATTTATCCAGAGCTAAACATTTCAGGCTTTTAGTCCGATTTCTAAACCGATTTGTATTCACAAGACTCTCTGTCGCTCTCTCACTCCCAGGACCAGGACCTTCACTTCGACTTCACTTGACCTTACAGTTCATCCCCTCACCGTTTTAACGAGTCCACATGTACATCATCCGGGAGACAGGGAGCTAACTGGGCTCGTCTGTCTTGTTTCCATTTTTTTAAAAAAACATATGCTACTCACAGCTTCTATTTCCTTTCCCCTGTCCGTCACGTAGTATTTATTTTTATATACTTCCTATACACAATGGAATGGGGAGGAAATACAGATGGACATCCTTTGGAATTATCTAACACAGATGTGTGCTGTGAAATAACAATAATATCCCGATGGGTACTGTCATGGTCATAGTGTTGCTATTTACCAATGGTGTCGCGAGCTAAGTGAAAAATCTGGGCGAGAGTGCGAAAGGAGAAAGATGTCAACTTTGAAGGAGCAATACCAGATACAAAATAGATTAAGTCCTATGTAGAAAAGAATTATGGGTGGTTGGCCAAGACACCTGCTTATTGTATCAGTTTAGGATAAAGACTATGTTAACGTTGATTTTTAAGGGATTTAAAAAATTACTTTTTAAATGTTTACTAATTGCCATTCCTTGTGTATTTTTTACAATTTAAAATAATATCGTCGGTAAAGAACCAAAATGACCCATTTCCAATTTAAGCTAGAATCAAAATGAGCTGTCTTAAAACCAAAATGAGAAACATGCGTAAAACGTTAATTAGGATATTTGAAAAGTGTTAAAATTTCTATCTGCATGATTTTGAAAAGTGTAAAATTTTCTATTTACATGATTTTGAAAAGTGCAAAATGTTCTATTTACATGTTTTTGAAAAGTGTCAAATGTTCTATTTACATTTTTTTGAAAAGTGTCAAATGTTCTATTTACATGTTTTTAAAAAGTGTCAAATGTTCTATTTACATGATTTTGAAAAGTGCAAAATGTTCTATTTACATGTTTTTGAAAAGTGTCAAATGTTCTATTTACATTTTTTTGAAAAGTGTCAAATGTTCTATGTACATGTTTTTTAAAATTGTCAAATGTTTTATTTAAATACTTTCAAGACATATTTCTATAATTTTGAAGATAGTGGATATTGTTTTTAGCTACAAATGGATATGGTACATTTTGGTTCGTCACAAACGATATATAAAATATTTGTTTCAATTCTTGCTTTCTTTCTGGTATTGCAACTTCCCCTACGTTTGACTTCAGTAGACATCTATATCTCTGTGGCTCGTGTGAGTGCCGGTCAAGAATCTGAAATGTGAGTGTAACGATATGAGATTGAGAACGAGGAAAGAGATGGTCTCCTGATGACAATGTTGATGGTTGTCTGGAAGCCCATTATGATGTTGACATCCGAGGTGCCCATCATCCTAATGTGCGCTCATGTAACTCGATGCATGACTTGGTCAATGGAGAAAGTACCTACGACTCGAGTCCAGCTCGTTCTCTCGTGTGTCCAAAATGTTTGGGTTTTCAATGTCTCTTTCCTTACTTCCTATATCCTCCTTCCTTTACTATGTATATCATCTTTTACGACAACGACCACGCGACCGGCAACATTCAGATAGAGTAAAAACAAATAACTTCTTATAGAGTTAAAAAAAACATTTTTTCTTTTAGTATGTATTCACTGCCTCTCTGTCTCTTCCCCCCCCCCCTCTGCATTATTTTCTTAATAGTTGACGATTTTCCCTTCTACTTGTATGTTGACAACATGGAGAACAAATTAGGATTTTTATATGTGTGGAGCAAGAGAAAACCTTAAAGGGAATTTGGGATTATTTTGTAGGAATGCCAGGGATACGGAACGCAATTTACTACTCGTGTTGTCCCGAGCCATTCGTGGACGTCACCTATACAATTCACATTAGACGTCGAACTTTGTATTATTTTTTTAATTTAATTGTACCTTGTGTTCTAATATCATCAATGGCCCTCCTTGGGTTCACATTACCTCCAGACTCAGGAGAAAAATTGACACTAGGTAAGTTGACTCTGTTCTTACTTCTATAGAGCTACCATAAATGTTATTCTTCCTATTGTCCGTATCTATATCATATTACATGTCTAAATTCTATATGTGTCTTGTCTAATCTTTATACATACCTACTACCTACATATATAGTATTTGAAAATTCAAGTATCTTTATATCTCCAATTCTTCAAATACAAACCAAGATATATATCGTCAGTGAAGAACCAAAATGACCCATTTCCAATTTTAGCTAAAAACAATATACACTATCTACAAAAAAAAAAGAAATGTGTCTTGAAAGCATTTAAATACAATATTTTGCACTTTTGAGAATAAATATAAATCGAAAATTTTACACTTTTCAAAAACATGTAAATAGAAAATTTTGACACTTTTCAAAAACATGTAAATAGGACATTTTGACACTTTTCAAAAAACATGTAAATAGAACATTTTGACATTTCAAACAACATGTAAATAGAACATTTTACACCTTTCAAAAACATGTATATAGAACATTTTTACACTTTTCAAAAAATATGTATATAGAAAATTTTGACACTTTTCAAAAAAAATGTAAATAGGACATTTTATACTTTTCAAAAACATGTAAATAGAACATTTTGACACTTTTCAAAAAATATGTAAATAGAACATTTTGACACTTTTCAAAAAACATGTAAATAGAACATTTTACGTTTTTGAAAAGCTCTTTTTTAACATTTTACGCATGTTTCTCATTTTGTCTTTATGACATAGCTCATTTTGATTCCAGGTTAAATTGGATATGGGTCATTTTGGTTCTTCACTGACGATATATCAGATATACCATAGAAGTAACGTCAGCCTGACCCGTGACCGTGTAAAGTACGGTTTGAATTCACACTCTGTTCTTATGGCCAACACATTTTATTTATTGACTTGAACTGGGCTTTTACAAAATATTTCATTATATATTTTTTTAAATACATTTTCGTTCCAAAAGATTGTATCTACATTTGATATACCTTTACGTCTATTACAGAGAAATATAAACTTAAAGAAGTCATCTATCAATTTGACTGGTCATTTTTTATTTAAGAAACTTATAACTTATAACCTCCGACCTCCACGACATTAATTTGATGGGATTTGTCTCAAGAAATCCATATGTAAAAAAAATGAATTGAGTATGTTTCTTATTTTTGCATTAAGAGATCAGTCAGTCAAAACTTGTCGAGGTTTTTTAACACATTCTATTTCCTATTTTTTTTTGACTTCCTGCTCAAAACATTTCAAGTTTCCTCAAGTTGTTGATTTTTTAATAGCATATATCATTTTCATTTATAATTAAGGACCCGCCCGGCCACACTCTGTACATTCAACTTGTTATATGTATATATAACTATAAAATTAGGTATGTGTACTTTCTCCGTATGATTGCTTCCGTATCTTAAAAATCAAAGGAAAAAGCATTTGAAATTTAATAATAGGAAAAGAAAACTAGAAGAAATAAAGTACCTACTGTAGTTTTGGTTTGAAGTGAACGTTTCAAACTTAATTCGCGTTTTGAACCCTCCTCCTTCCTTACTGAAATTTAATGAAATCTTGAAAAATAAATGGGTCTTCCATAAAAAGTGTCTACAGGTTTCTATACAGAAACCTATTTTTTTTTTCTGACAAAAGTGTGTAAAGTCTACAAGTCTAGAGTCGAGTCTAGACTTTTTTTTTTATTACTTGAACCTTTGAACTTTGTATAAAATGTTTTGTAAAGGCCTAGTCAAAATCTATGTATAGGTATATATAGAAGGAGCTCACTCTGCCATTTTTATTTATTCTCAATTTGTTTTCCCGGGAACAAGCGTATATTTCAATTTCGATCTTTACAAAATTTCCACTAAAATACTTATATAGTGTATTTTAATAGAAAAACAAATTGGAGCGTGTAAAGAGCAGAGGTCATAGTCAGAGTCATGGTAATGTTTTTTGAAACAGGAAAATAACAAGATAGACACGTGTTTTTTTAAATTGTGAGTTCACCGAAACCGACAATTTTACAGAGCTATTATTTAGCCCCTTAATTTCATGGTTAAGTAGCTCCTTTATTATTCTTAAAGTGAAAGAAAATATAAGGATATAATAGAAAGAAGCTAAAAATGTATCATATGCATTTTAACTTGTTTTTAATGATAATACTCCACTCATACCAGTAAAATTACATTCACTCCCGCCATATCCCTCGAGTCTACCTAAAGAATTTAGGAGCCCACTCAGATATTTAGATATTTATTATTATTTAATCAGCATGGATTATACTACGCCATTTAACAATGTTTATGTCTTATGAGCTCCATATTTCATTGTTCTTTGTATATAGTTATATATATGAGCCCAACATCCCATATGATTACTGATATACCTTCGTTATTTAATTAAGTCAAAGAAGATATATTATGATCCACTTAAGGGAGGAGACTATATATGGCACCAATGCCAATGCCAGTGCCAGTGTATTTACTCATAGGGTTAATTTTCTTGTGTCTACATATAATATGCTTTTATGTAGTAAAACCATTGCCAGAAAAAAAAGACTCTAAAAAAACAACCTTACATTTTTCTATTTTATTTTTTTCATGCGAGTAAAAAAAAACAAAATAAAAAGAATGATGTGACGTGTAAAATATTAAGAATATCCCAAATATAAATGTTTTCAGTATTTTTGAGTGGTGTTTGATGGTCGTAATGTTTTTTTTTTAAATTTACATAAAAAAATTCAAAAAAAAACAATATGAATAGAAGACTATGTATAATTGGCTATAATGATTTAAATGGGCGTGCTTTTCTATAGGAGTAACGATATTGCTCTCGCTAACCGTCTTTCTCAACTTAGTCGCGGAAAAAATGCCTTCCACATCCGATGCTGTCCCATTAATCGGTAACTGATCACGACAACTAACCTCTAGAGTAGCCGTGCGTGGGTTTAGCTCTGTTCGTCTTAACAAACAAAATTAATACTTTTTTTTTCATACCCTCTCTCTCTCTCTCTCAAATTCATTATATATCTCCTGACTTGTATATACCAAGTCACGTTACCTATACTCTTTACTATAGTATATAGTGGAACGGTTTTTTTTATTTTTGTTTTTTTGATTTTCAATATATTACTATAGAATATTATTCCTATCATTTTCTATATGCTCCCTATCTTAACACCATTATAACTATAAACGTAACCGCAACTTACCCAGCAAGAAACTAAAACTTACATTATAATTAAACCCATGTCTTCTACTTACTATCAAAATAATGAATAGAACGCCTCATACCCCCCCCCCCAATACCCCTCTATATTTATCATCCACTAACAGTACAGTTGCAGAAGCAGTAGTTATACTTTCCCCATGAGATTCTCTCATGCTATATTGCTTCTTCTGACTCTGCGTTTTTTTTATTATTACTATTAGTAATAATATATTGTTTTTATTTTTCTGAATTTATCTATGTGGCTGATATCGTTTCCCTGCCTTGTCATGGAAAAAAAGATTACTATAGCAATGTACTTATCCTATTTTGCTACTGAAGCGATCCCACTCCCGCTCTATATACCACTATAGTCTTAAGATACAATAATATGTATAGCTCCCAACACAAACTCCACTTGACTTTTAATCGGAACGCTTGAGTCTTTGAACTTGTCTCTGTGACCGAGACGAGATTTTTTTTTGTGTGTGTGGAAGCAACATAATGTTGCCCGCCCGTACCCAATTCTTTTCATTCTAAGAAAAAAAATTTGAACAGTCAGCCGGTCTGGTTTGGTCTGGTCTGAGACTGTGAGACTGGTTGCCAGTCAATTGCCTAGCTCCCCGACTCTTTGACTATGTATTTGGATTTGGATACAAAGTCTTCTTGCTCTTGAGTCTTGACTGTCTCGTTCCCGTCATGTTATGCTCGACATCTTATCCTTCACTTTTGAGAAGCACCGGCACCAGCCCCGGCAACGGTACCGGTACCGGGGCCGGCAACGGCAAACCGGCAGTGGCACCGGCAAAACTGACTAAAACTTGAAGACTATCTCTCTAAGTTACAGTGGTACATGTAACGGGGAAGAGTGGATTTACTCTTCTGCTCCATTTCATTTTTTTTTCAATATACTTAGGGGCAGTTCAAATATTACGTAAGGCAGTCAGGGGTAGTGATTTAACATGGCGTTACGCAATGTTTTGGGCAACGTAGGGGGTGGATTAAAATTCGACATTTTTGCGCTACGTTATTCTTGAACGGCCTCTTCCCCTTACATGTACTACATATATATCATCCCCTATGTTTCTTATGTAGCTTTGGATTATTCCCTTCAAGAGTCCTTGTCCCTGTCAGACAGTCTTCTCTCTTCTTTTTTTTATTTCATTTACATGTCCAACTGTCCATAGCTCAAACACTGACTGTCCCCCTCGAATCCTCCTACAAATGATCTTGAGACTTACACACACATCTACAAAGTTTGTTCCGCTTCATTTTTCTTTTTATTGTTTTTGACATCCGGATTTCAAATTTTCAGGTTGTAGACAACCGTATGTATTGGTGACATTTAAGATATGAGTTGAGCATATTATTGCTCCCCTTTTTACAGCCCATTTTACTATATTCAACTATACGTGCCTATACCCAGCCCATAGTCTCATCCTGCCTTACTCCTTTTCCTCCCTGAAATTGATTGAATTTAATTTTAAATTGAATTTGGATTTTTCCTTTGATTATAAGAACCCCGTGTGAAACAATTACTGTTCGTTAAGAAGGAACTATAGTCTTCTCGTCCCATATGCCTATACACTACAACTATACTGCTGATGCATGGTTTGAGTTTGAAGTTTGAAGAATACCTTATGAGCTTGGATTGGGATTTGGATTTTCTTGTTTTCCCAGGCGGTGTGATAATATCCCCTGTGCTACTCTCTGGCTATTAGTTACATCTAAAAGAATAGTCTCCTATATACAAAATAGTTACATATCGTCTGTGAAGAGCCAAAATGACCCATATCCAATTTAAGCTAGGATCAAAATGAGCTGTCATAAAAACAAATTGAGAAACATGCGTTAAATGTTAATTAAGAGTTTTTTAAAAACGTAAAATGTTCTATTTACATGTTTTTGAAAAGTGTAAAATGTTCTAATTCCATGTTTTCGAAAAGGTGCAAAATGTTCCAATTCCATGTTTTTGAAAAGGTATAAAATTTTGTATTTCCACATTTTTGAAAAGTGCAAAATATTCTATTTAAATGCTTTCAAGACATGTTTCATTATTCGTGTAGATAGTGAATATTGTTTTTATCTACAAATAGATATGGGTCATTTTGGTTCTTCACACACGATATATGTGTGTAGTCTGTAGTAGATCAGCATGAGAGAAGAACTGCTCCTGCTGCTACTCCTGCCGCACGAAAGACGAAATATGAACATTTAACATGGGGATATGTAATTAGCTCAGAATACAAACTCGGAAGAATATGATTGCATGTCTCTCTCGCTCTCGAGCGGTTAATTTAGTTCTATTCTCCCCTCGTTCTCTCCTTCTAGAGAGTTCTGTTCTAGTCTCTAGCCTAGAGTCCTAGATTCCTAGAATCCTAGAATCCTAAAATCCTAGAATCCTCGAGTCCTAGAGACTTGTAGAGATGAATGTGTTGAGGGAGTTGGGATGTTGTTCGGGATTAAGCTACCTAGGTACATAGGTAAAAATATGTGCACTAGAACCAGAGGTTGTGTGTGTCTGTGCCTGTGTGTGTGTGGAAAGAGGGTGTGATTAAATACGAAAGGTTTCCCCTTGTAATGACTCTTCCTTCTGCACGCTACAACGAGCAACATGATTCAAAGATCCTGATTTGTGTTTTGATCTATTTCCTTCGTCAGGATGATTTCTTTGTACTCCCGAGTCAATACAAGACACAACTACGACTACGACTACAACTACAGCAGGTCCACCCCCAGACCCAGACTACTTCACTCGCTCACCAACTCGACTTCATCCTTGTTGTCTGCCTACTTCGTCTTCGTCTTCGTTTTCGTCTCTGTACTTTGTCTCTCGCTGACTCTTGATTTAGAGGCTATGGGTGTATCATCGTCAACCTTGATTTATTCCCATGGAACTTTAAGCGGAGTGCATATCTTCAAAACTTGATCGGTCCGCGAGTCCGAGGGAAACCTCTCCTCCATGTACTCCAACTCCTCTCAACTTTATCATCTCACTACTATTTATTTTCTGACAAGGGCCAATGTATTACTACGTAACTACATGACATCTGTAGGGTTATGGCTCCCAGAAATTTTTCACCTCCTCCACTCCAAAGCAACAACAAGGAAGAAAGAACTTCCATAAATATAACATGATTGTGTTCCATTCCCATAATGGTGACTGGCTGGAGCTGGAGCTGGAGCTGGAAGACAAATGTTGATTACGTTTCGATGATATGATATCGATATCATCGTGGAGAGAGTACCCATCTATTTAATGGGCTAGAATAAATAAAGAAATAATAAACAAGAAACTAATGCTCCAAGTTCCCCGGATAATCATCCTGAGGAACTTTTAAAAGGAAATTGTTGAGCGAGAGATAAACCGAAGAGAGCGAGTGGGAGACCAGGACCAGGACCAGGACCAGTCCGGTAGGAGCAGTCCGTTCCGAGCACACACACACACACGCAGATAGGACAATGAAACATATACAGTATATAGATAATAGAGATGGAGAGATGTGAAAGATGTATTGTATTGGATTTTCACTAAAGAGAAAGCGAGAGTAATACATGACTCTCCAAAGGGTTGTAGAGATGGATAGATACCTCTATATAAATATAATAGTTATGAAAAACTTTGACTGCCGAGACTTTTGGTAAGAAAAAGTCTATCTCCCCTGTCAACTTGTGTCTATGAAGGAATATCTCACATTTTACTCGCTCTCTCTCTCTCTCTCTTCTCTCCATCGATTTTCCAAAAAACTTGCTCGGTTACTACTATATCCTCGCAACTTTTTCACATGAATACCTCTCGTAGATCTCTTACCGAATCCTTTACTCATCACCCTAACCAACAACCCATACATATATGTATACACCTAAACCTGAGCTTGCGCCTTCCTCTTCCTACCTACTGTCTCATCTCTCTCTCTCTCTACTTTCACTACTTTCACTCCGTACACTTTTGCCCTTTCTCCCGTTCTCCGTTAATAGCTCCAACACACACACACACACACACACAAAATAGAAAAGCATTATGTGCTCACATCCTTATCTGTGTATGTTTGTGTGTGTGTGTGTGTGGGAATAAAAGGTACGTAGAACCGAGACAGATCCAGAGCTGAATAATGAGAGAGTGAGTGAGCATGAATCTGAGGTAAAAACGTTGAGAGGACTTTGAAACATTGAGAGACAACTTGAGCTTGTGATCATCATTTTTACGCTTTGGAGTGTCTCTCGCTTTCTCCTCCTTTCTTCTCCTTTCTCTCCAAGGTCTCCTTATGAGGCTTACTACATGTGTAGGGAGTGAGGGAGTGAGAGGAGCATGTGGAAAAAGTGAAAGTGTGTATAGTTGTTGAGATATAAGGACTTATGGAGGAAGTAACCTGAGAGATGCCCCTTCGTTGAGACAAATACATCTCTTGAGATTTAACCACATTGCTTCCCCCAATATATTCCCATTACATGTTCTTACTCAATTACGCTGTCAAACAATACATTCAATCCTCAGCTTCGCTTTTTCATGTAGCCGTCTGACGTTTGTGTGTGTGTGGATGAGCTCTTTCTTTGTACCTGTTGTAGCAGCGAGCCACACATCTGCAGACAGTAGTCATGCATTGATTATGTAGCCGAGTTTATGACTACAGATTGCATTGCGACTTTCACACAGAAACAAGAGGAGATATCAATAAATCAATTTCTGAGTTAAGGTTTTTCTTCCCGACTGCATATCCTACAACCTACAACAACCTACTTTCATCTCCATTTGTACAGGGGAGAGCATTGTGAAATTCTACTGCCTCATTTCCAAATCCAAATATCTTCAATCTTACAATGGTTACATGATATCTTCCAAATCTGTTTCCCTGTCAGCACACTATTAAATATTTTAGTAGCGCTCAGTCAAAGTAATTCCTATATTTCATCCTAAGTACGTAATTTATTTTTTCCTTTGATTTCCTCCGACCTAATGGTTTTCTCATTCCTTCCTATACACAAGATCCCTATACTTGACTCCTTAAATCTCCAATCTCGTCTCCTCTATATTTATTCCTGTATGCGCACTCCACACACAAAAAAAAAGTTTTTATGACCACAAACCAGAAACGAGAAAAAAACATTTGTATTTCATTCCATGTAATAATACATTATGGAGAATGGGATGTGTGTGTGTGTGTTTGTGGATACTACATATCGTCAATGAAGAACTAAAATGACCCATATCCAATTTAAACTAGAATCAAGTCGAGCTATGTCATAAAATCAAAATGAGTAACATGCGTAAAATGTTAATTAAGAGCTTTTGAAAAGTGTAAAATGTTCTATTTACATGTTTTTGAAAAGTGCAAAATATTCTATTTTCATGTTTTGAAAAGTGCAAAATATTCTATTTTCATGTTTTGAAAAGTGCAAAATATTCTATTTACATGTTTTTGAAAAGTGCAAAATATTCCATTTAAACGCTTTCAAGATATGTTTCAATATTTTTGTGGATAGGGGATTTTGTTTTTAGCTACAAATGGATATGGGTCATTTTGGTTCTTCACTCACGATATTATATGAGTAGATGTACAAGAGTACTACTAGGATTACGATCACGATTACGACTGCGATTACGACGAGTAGGTAATCGTTATAGTAATAGAAGCAGGAGTAGTTTGTCGTCGTCCTCATAGTGTGTACGAGTACGAGTACTCTGTGTAATTTCTACGTAACGATGAGACTTGAGGTCTCTCTCTCTCTCTCTCATCGTCTTTGATCATGTCTTTTTCTGCTAATCATACGGATCATTACAAAGCCAGTAAATTCTGTCGAGATATATTCATTTTATGCACATGGTAACTTTGAAATTATTTTGGATGGAGATTGTTGGTAAAGGGTACTCGTCGTAACATCGTGTAATGTAACTCGGTCTTGCAGAAATAAATGTAAACTACCTACAAGCACTGAGAACCAGGACCAGAACTCAGCTCGTACGATTACCCTTATGTGGAGACATAGAGCACCGTGAGCACGTGGTTCCACGTGATGAGATGATTTTACATAATGATCTTGACTATATTATAATCTTCTTGTTTACCTATAGGAGTTACGATTTTGCTGTCCTTGACGGTGTTTCTGAATTTGGTTGCGGAAACACTGCCTCAAGTTTCCGACGCCATTCCATTGTTAGGTATTGAGGATTACAAATTCATTAAATTTTCATTTTTCATTTGGATTTTTGTTTTTATTTTTGTATTTTAATTATTTTTTTTTAAATAACTCAAAACTTTTCAATTTAATATTTCGGCTTGAAGTAAAATTATTATAATGATTATGTAGGCATATGCATGGGATCTAACACTTTTTTGACATCTACAAAAAAAAGAAACATTTTGAAAATTTTTTTGTATTTATAAAATGCCTATCAAGATCAAGGCAGTTACACTCAAGCAAGCACGTTTGGTTCCCATATATAACTTGTGGGAACCTATTGCCACAATTTTGTTTTTGGAAATTTTACTTTTTAATTAATACACTCTATATAAGTATTAATAATTTTACTAATATCATTCATTATTTACGCAATGCCGAAATTTTACTTGATCTCAATGCTAGCTAAGTACAGGCTACTTGTAAAAAAATATTGTATTATTTATTTCTTTATTAATTTACATCTATTTTTGAAAATAATATAAATGCCATTTCGTATTTGTGAATTGTACTAAATTATATTTGCAAACTTTCTCCGTATGATTTTACAATTTAAAATTGACTACTGCATTTTTATGTTTGTTACACTTTATATGTGTATACATATATCTATTTTGAGTAGCTTCAACATTTATCAGTTTTCACAGACGTATCATTTTATTTTTTGTGAGCAAACAAAAAAAAAACAAACATGGTGCAACTCCATGGACGATAACGATGATTACATGAATTAAAATAGTAATAATAACTAACTTTTTTTGTAAACAATTTTTAATTAAAATGTAATCATAATAAAGTCCAAACTACCGTCCTAAATTGCACTTTGTTTCAAAATTAACATGTAAATTGCCTCAATTCCGCTCCGCTAATCTATTTTGTTTTGTATAACTATAATGTTACCTCTCTGATTATATTTTACAAAACTAACTCTCTAAACTCTCTATATAAATATCTATATATATATAACGCCTTTATTGTGAGTCGATGTTTTAGCAGTTGACGTACGTTCGTGTTCTTCAAAATTCTATCGTTCGCGATAAAAATAGTATAATAACAAAAAGTTAACAGCTAAAAAGATAGAGATAGTTTTATCTAAACTATCAACTTCGTATCAGTACTCTCTGTACATATCGTCGTAGTAAAATGTTTATTCCTAATACAAAAAAATATTTATTTTAAACTTACAATATTTAATTGATTAATTAATTTATAAAACATCTAACCTTCTTTTATAAATGTAAAAATTTTGACCTATTTCTTACCATTACCACTCATGTACAAAGTCTCTGCTTTTAAATATTAAGTGTACATAAATTCTGTAAATTTTTAAGACTTCTTCCTTCTTCAACTATATATTTATATTTTTCTCTCTTTTCCCTTTGGTGTTTCATCGTTGTGATGTGAAAATTTATACCCTACCCATAGACAATAGATACCACCCCCTCTCCGTCTGCCCTCTCTTTTCAGTGTGACAAAAATTAAAGGGTCACATGTTTACACTAGTGTACTATCAGTAGTCACACCTTACTTACTTTCTCTGGCTGTCTCCAGGTTTTCACTTTCTCCAGTTTTGATCCAGTGAAGATTTAGTAAGAATCATTTGTCCGTCACGTAGTAGTAGTAGTAATAGTAGTAGTCGAGTCAGGAAGCTCTGTGGTCACTTTACTATGACCAGGGATGTGGCCTATGGCTATCAAAAAAAAGGGAAAGAAAAAGAAAGTTTTTAGCCAGAGACTGAGAGTGTGACGGAGGGTTGTATGAAATCAATAGAGACGAAGTACATATATACATGTGATCGAATTGTCACATCGTCCATTTCCTGTCTCTGCATTCCTCACACAGCATGTGTTCATTATTATATACTGCTACAAGCTAACCCACAAAACTTGCCTTTCTCCGTAATTTCTTTTTGACTTTCCACGCACAGACGACGAGACGACATGAGGACTGAGAGAGAGTTGATTCCTATAACTAAAAATACATAAAGGATGAGGACACAAAAATCCTAGAGAGAGCGAGAGTCTCATCATTTATTGTCTAAAAGTTTCCTCTCAATAATTCATTCTATGTCACAGCTTTCTATTATCTCCTAGAAGAATCCTACAGTATCTTAAATTTGTATTTTCTATACTACTTCACCTCATTTCAGCTTCTCTGTAAGTAAAAATACTGCCTCAGTCAGACAGTTACTGTGCCAATATAAGATGTTACGTGCCCTTTTTACTTTTTTGGTTATTGTTGAATGGATTAAACTGTGTGAGTCCACATCAACACCACTGCTTATTTATTACATTTTTAATATACTTATTCAATATATTAAAATTATTGACAAGTTTTTACTATTTACTTTCTTTTCTATCTGATTTCCGTAATGAAAAGACATGCAAAAAAATACGTTTGTGTAGTGTTGTGAACACACAAGAACTTTCTCCAAATGTGTAAAGAAAGGTGTGCTTTGCTGCGTAGTAGTATAGGAGAGTTGTTAGGACTGGACCGGAACCGTGACCCTTACAGATGTTGGAGTGACTTAATGAATTAAATTGCGGAGAAAGTTATTCTATTATCGCTCGCGTACCTTGTGACCTATTGTTGTGTATATTGTGTGTTGCAGGTGTAACGATTTTGCTATCATTAACTGTATTCTCGATGTTGATGGCTGAAATTCTCCCCAAAACCTCAGATGCTATTCCCCTTCTAGGTATATTCTCAATCTTTTGCTCTCTGTCTTATCCTTTTTTTACGAACGACGAACAAAAGGGAAAAAACAAATGTAAGCTTCCAGGTTTATTCCTATGACTCATCTTCTACGAAGAGAGAGAGAGAGAGAGAAAGCGGGAAAAACACAATATAAAACTTTTCTTCATTATCACTCTTTTGTTGTTTCTTCTTTCTCTCTCTCTCTCTCTCATTCTACAAGTAGAACTATAGGTACAACTAATGGTCAATCAAGTTGGATAGTTACACATTAATACATGATTTCAGGGAGATATAGAATATAGAATCTTCAATGTTATTTTGGTTATATACCATTTTCCGTTTAAACAGACAGACATGAGACAGGTACTTTACTGTATATACTTTCACTACTTTCACCTTTCTTCGAAATATACAGTTAACGCTCACCTTTCGCTTGAGTATTCAATTTGAACACTATCAACAGAGACTGAGCCAACCTTGAACTGCCATTTGTTTATGCCTCCTTCCAATTCAATTTTAAGACTATATGTATAGCTACAGGAGATAAACCATTTTACTTTTTCCAATTTTCCCATTCAATTTCTATACGTATACAATTTAAGGCAGAAAAAATCAAACTACCTTACTTCTTTTTTCTTATTCTATTCTATAAGCTTATCTCATTGTATTTAAAAGTGCAGTTGGGCTCTCCACACCTGGACTAACTAAGTAGGTATTTGGTTATAAAAATATGAGGTTCGGTGCCTTATCAGAACTTGGGCGGCGCTTTATGAAATTTTTATAAAAGGCTATTGCGACGACTACGACTACTAGTATAGTTGTAATTATATATATAGCATAACCATGCATAGCTTAACCTCCAAAGTTATATCTCAATGCTGTAGAGAGAAAGAAAGAGGAAAAAAACTTGTTAAAGACTTGTAAAGACAAGGCGGCGAATGCCATAACGAAAACCAATGCAATAGCAAAGCCAAAGTCCCAATCCCAAAGTAAGGGGTGTGATACGTAGATAAATATAGACTACCTCTACATTCCCATTGCACCATATGCATGTAGAGTGGAAAGTTCGTATTATCCCAAAAGAAAAAGTCGAAAAACGGCGACAATTTAGTTGAAATTAGGGTGTTTGGGAGTAATAATCATAAAAAAGAAGTTGGAGGTGTACCTTCATAGGTAATTCACATGTGAGTTTGAGGTAGATGTTAAGCATGAAAGGGATAGCTAAATAGGAGCCTGAGTAGAATAATGAAATGAGACGAGTTTATTTAGCGAGTCCGTGGTGGATGTTGGGTAGGTTGAAGGCGACGGTATATTGGGTAAATTTTATTTGGCTAAAGCCTCATCTCCACCTTCAACCTTACTAAAACTTTCTCATTTTGTACTACGACTACAACAAGCTCAGAGAATTCAGCCACTAGTCGAAAATTTAGAGCATCAAAACCAAAGGATGATCTAAATAAATAAATCTTCCCCAAGAGGACGATTTAGTGTGGAAAGCCTAACAGTGCAGCAGTACAATCACTAACATAATATAGCCTCCACTTTTTTCTTTTGTATTTACATCTCCTCCTTTACCTTCTTCATATCCAAGTTTTACATTTTATTCATTTCCTTTTCTGTCTACCGAGTCAGCTCATCTAATCTTTTTAAATATTTGAAAAATACTGAAAAAAAAATACTAAATGTATAAATGTCCATTATTATAATTGCGTGGTGGCACATGGTTGTAGTCTACAGTATATACCTAATAACTATCTAACTTTATTACAATAGAAATATAATCAGCGTCATTAATTCACTTATGTCGGTTCGTAAAGCAGAGATTGAGCTTAATGTGTACAAACAATATAAAAGTACTACTGTAGATTCGAAAAAGCATATCATCCAATGTCAATTGTGTGGCTTACCTATATTTATATACATATATAAAGTATTATAACACTACCGGTACATGTACGAAATGAATGGACAGTGTACACAGAGTATACAGTACAATAAAGTCTAGTATTAAAATTTGAAATCGTTATACTATTTATAATAATTCTGTAATGCTAATACTAATCCTTCTCTTTCTCTTTCAATCCTTACATTTCTCCAACACGCCCGACCTCACTCATTCATACGTAACTTTCTCTCAGCAGCATAATATCTCATATGGTAATGATGAATTTTGCTTCTAATTTTGCTTCTCCATCATACACTCAAGGACTGTATGGTGACGATGAAGGTTACCACATACTCCAAATAATATGGATTTTATAATGTTTTAATTTTTGTTTTTAGCACAACAATGCAAACGAATTGTTGAAAAAGCTTACCAAACTAACTGCATCTCATCTCACCGCGTAAAATATTTTTTTAATTTTGATTTTGTGAGGTGATGTTATGCACGATTTTAATATCCGCGAAATTTTCAAAATTGACGACGACGAAAATTTTTTTTCCTGCGGCAGTGCCTCTATAAATACACCTCGCGCCTGGCTTACTCCTCAAAGCAAACAAGTTTCTAATGCCAATGCCAAGTGTTGGAGATTTTTTCAGTGTACAATTATAAAAGTCTACCCACCAAATTCCAATGTTTTTTTTGTTTTGTATTTCCATACAATATCACAAAGTATACTTACTACAACAGCTCAGCTCATTTGATCTCTATCCTTGATCAAAACAATGATCTATATATGTGTGAACCCATAATATAGTAGATAAGTTCCTACCAAATATGCCTCTTGAATCTTTTGCGAGATATACGCATAAGAATTTTTTTTATTTTGTAAACATATATCGCTTTATACCACCTGAACATCTTATCTCTTCTGCCTGTAATGATCTCCGCTCACCGCAGAGTGTCATAATGGGATGGAATAAAATGCTAAAAAAGTTTATTTTGTTTTTTGTTTTTTTTTACTTTTTTCCTGTTCTTTTTGGGATTTTGGGAATGGGACTTCCATCGATTTTGATTTTGTTTCCATGTAAAACTCTCATGTGGCCCTGATTCTGATTTCACCACGGGATGTTTTCCCAATGCAATCTCATCATGTGGTATATGAATATGCATATGCAGTCCAATCCAATAAATTTGATATGTATACAACTAAAGTACTACATACAAATCTGTATACAGTATTCAGCTGGCAGTAGAGAAAAAAACTGAAATAAAATAAAACGAAAACGAAAAAAAAAAGCGAGCAACATCAACTCGTATATAGCCATAGCCAGCATATCGGAGAGATGACTCCTGGTATTTGATATTTGAATTTTATATCCCCCCTTTTTACCCCGCCCCCCACCCCCTAAAATCCCCTTACCATTGCCAGTATACATCGTACCCTACACAAGAAATCAATTGAAGGAAATTTTGTTTTTGAAAGACGACAGACCAATAATCCTCCATGTCTGCGAATATTTTAAAATGTATCGTAGACACTCTATATATATATATAAAATATTTTGTTTTTGTTTTTTGTATTTTGACACTGTTTTGAGAATGAATGTTTTATGTGTTTGCACCACATACTATATATATATATATACCAAAAAAAAAGTTTGACTTTGAATTGGAAATTTTGAAGTGCTGCAAAATTTGAGCGTGTGAAGACGCATATAACGCTACTTACTTTGTAGAAGCAGTAGCATAATATATATATATTTTTTTTTGTTGTATTTTTTTTCCTGTAATTTTTTTTTGTCGTCGTACGTCAAATATATACCCTTTTTTATTTTTACACGATATTTTTGTGCCTTAATATATATATATATAATAATTATATATCTGCTGCCAAATCAATACCAATGCTTTTTTCGACTTAACCTCTATGTAACCGTCACCCGGTCACCGTCACCTCCTATACAATATAGTGATATATCCGTAAATTCCCCATCCTTCTAATCACAGTGAGAATCTAGAACCTCAGTCACAGACTTTAACTTGAGGTTTTTTTGCGTTGATATTTTTGCACTATCGAGTTTCATTTAGAAGCCTTAAAATCACATCCCTTCCTTCTTGTATATCCTCATCATATAGACTTGTGTACACAATTACAGTAATAAACATACACTCTCACTAGGAGTCTAGGAGTCGACTTACTATACTTTGCTTGTAGACATTAGATTTTATAGACTATATAATAGTACCTCGTGTAGGTAGGATGAAACCTACTCCACACATGAGTATGAGCTATACAATCGAATGTAATTAGGCAGGTAGGGTTCATCTGACCGTAATCAAAAAGGCGCACTAAAATAATCTATTATCAAGCATCCTGTGCATACATAAAACAGTCCCCGTTTCTTCTCCATATCTCTCTCCCACACACACATACTGACTGCCTCACTCGTACTCGTGAGCAGAGTGGTGTACAATTTACAGTGGTTTCCTTTGGCTTCCACGTCGGCCTCTGTGTTATTTTAGCAAAAGCTTAATCTGCCATTGCCTTGGTGAAATTGGAATTTGAGTGGGGGATATATAGGAATAGGGGGATAGATAGATAGATACAGGGAAATCCAGCCAGGGGTAGACAGACCTGTATGTACCTAGTTCTTACTACAACTTGCTCTGCGAAGGAAAACTTTAACTTAAACTTTCCCCCCCCCCTTCTTCTTTAGAGTCGAAATTTCGAAATGGATTCATGGAAAACTTTTACTAGGACACAAGAATTTACTCGAATAATTCCAAGAGAGAGAGAGAGAGTCAAAATGCTCAACTTCAACTTCAACTTTTCCTCTCATGAGTTGTCATTTAATTCCCTTTATTCAAAACTTCAAAGGTCAATTTATCTTGTTTCATTTTCCTTCCCAGAGAGTTTCCAAACTCCACGTTCTCATTTTTATATTTAATTAAAAACGAATAATTCTTATCACCATAATCAGATTATGATTTCTCTGAAAGAGAGAGAAAAAAACATCGTATGTAGTGGGTAGGATGGTTGGGTGTATTCATATTAGGCGATGTCCACAGACATATCGTCTGTGAAGAACCAAAATGACCCATATCCAATTTAAACTACAATTAAAATGAGCTATGTCATAAAAACAAAATGAGAAACTTGCGTAAAATGTTAATTAAGAGTTTTTAAACAGCGTAAAAATATTCTATTTACATGTTTTTGAAAATTGTAAAATGTTTTATTTACATGTTTTTGAAAAGCGTAAAATTTTTGCTATTTTCATGTTTTTCAACAATGTAAAATGTCCTATTTACATGTTCTTGCGAAAAGGTGCAAAATATTCTATTTACATATTTTCAAGACATGTTTCAATATTTCGGTGGATAGTTGATATTGTTTTTAGCTAAAAATGGATATGGGTTATTTTGGTTCTTTACAGATGATATCTAAAAGGTATTTTCCAGTTTTCAGAGAGTCATTAAATATTTCTCTAAAATTGGTTGAAAGCATAGTTGATATGTGTAGGTTATTAGGTTACAAAAAGGTTTCCTGTTCCACTTCTAGTTTCCCCCTTCCTATGGCATCTCCACCTCCGACGCCCACTCCGGCAACGGGGCTCACTCCGGCTCCGGCTCCGGCTCCGGCAGACAGCTCTCGTTCTCGTTGAAAGAAAATCAAAACCAAGCCATGGCATAGTTTTCGAGGTGAGGGATGGAAATAAATAAGCGACAGCGACAGCGACAGTGGCAGTGGCAGGGCGAAGGCGAGGGCAGGGATTCACTTTCTTTCTTTCTTGGAAGAAGAAAACAAAATCCCGGGGAAAGTTTTTCACAATTTGATTGTTTCACAAGAAAAAAGAGGTAGGTAGCCAGGCGGATTTCTCATGCGTCGGAGGGGAGGCTACAATAACATAATAATAATTTTGAGACGAGTTTACAAGTACATTTGGCTATTAAATCGAGTTCCTGTAATAATGTATAATGTATGTGGTTTAGGCTCTGTGCCACCCTGTTTAAACAGTCAAAGGAAAACGCACACATAAAAAATGAACTGTTGTTCGCAAAGGACGTTTACACTGGTATTTCCATCAAATAAAATAGGACAGCGAGAGAATACATATATATTTTTGTTTATAAAAGAATTATATTGTTCCCATCTCTCCCATTATATCCTGACGTTTGGTTGAAGAGTGAGTGGTGGAGATAGACGTATAGATATATTAGGGAGAGATGCGAGAACAATGAGATGAAGATGATGATGAATCATCATCTCTTTTGAATTTTATTTATGAAACTCGCGGTCCCCACATGTCACATCCAGCTGGTTGCTTCTCCATACTCCATACTCCATAGATCTATCCATTGAGGAGATTTGAGAGATGACCATGAGTATCAATCAGTATAGTGCTATGTAGTTCATGTTGGACCATAGTGATATTGTACATTGTACTTGTGCCAGGAGAAAACAAAAGCAAAATAATGTTTAACACACAGCCCATAGGAAACACAAATTAAATCAAACGAGAACCTCCCGAAATTCTCATTTATAATTTCTCGTTTATAATTTCTCATTTGAAGCAAAAACATGGAACATGGTACTACGTCCCTATACTACTGCTACGTACTCTCTCGTGTGCGTTCATTGTGATGTTATACAATTATCTAGGCTTCGTTTTATTAGACACGCTCTCATCAAAATTTATCATGCAGGCACTTCATATCATCACCCAGTCTTCTTTTTTCTATGAACAGAGTATTCATTAGACTCACTAATCTACGCTTCAGAATTTGCCATGTCAGCAGAAAAAAAAATGGTGTGATATCGTTATCGTTCTTGAAGAAGCAATACTAGGCATCCTTATGTCTACTAAATTAAAATCAATAATACTCGCAGCATCCTATAGGATTTTCATTCTCTCATTTTAAATCTCTGTTTTCACTCAATTACATAGATACCAAATTCCGGAAGTTGTAAAGCATTATAAATATTTCCATTAATTTTTTAATCATGTCAACGTTTTACAAGTTTACAAATTTAATGTCTTGTTGGTCACACAAAAATGTGTATAGTTTATATGAATTTATTCATGGAGTTATTTGAAAAAGTATACCTGAAATATTTATAAATTTCCGTCTGCATTTCAAAAGGGAGTGAGCCTCTACCATTTCTTCTTAAACGATGATGTAATTCCATCCCAAAAATTCAATTTTTAACCCCCCCCCCCCACCCTTCCCCCACCACACACAAATAATGGACCTCTTCTGAATTGAATTTTGATTTTTCCAATAAACCCTCATGTAAACCGATCATGTACTTTAGGGAAAGCTGTCCCACTTAGTGCAGGTCGGCTTTGGGTTGAAATGACAAAGTGAATAGAATAAAAGCAATTTTTGGTCCTCAGAGTTTGTGTGTGTGTGTGTGTGTGTGTGGATAAAATGAAAATGAAATGTAGATTTAAAATCAATTCCCTAATATATTTCCTGAAGCTCATAAGAGTGGAAAATATTTGGTGAAATCAAGTGGGAGAAAAGCGATTTACATTGAATGAATGACTTCCTGTGTAAATCATATGTCCTTTCAAAAGTCTTTTGAATATTTACAACCGTTATTTACAACTGGCAACTTTCCCTAGCGACATCCAGCCAGTATCCAGTCGTGGTTGGCAGTCGCGTCCCCTTGGCATGTGGCCGCGTGTCTCGCATACTTACCATGGATATGCGAGAGAGAGTGTGTGTGTGTGTGTGTGTGTGTGTGTCTATTCTTATGGGCCATCTTTCTCCCTCTAGTTGAGTATACATGACTCCTACAATTTATTTCAATTTTCTTTCGTCTCCTTTTAAAAAAAATGAACGCTTTTATTGTGAATGTAAAATTGTAAAGAATACATTCATACGTTTTTTTCCCTTTAAATTTCAACGCAACGCAGACACACATTCTCAAACACACACAATTTATCTCACACTCTGTCAGAGCATAGAGGCTGACGCTGAAACTTAATCTGCATACAGAGTTGATCTTATGAAACTATATCAGGAGTAGTTGCCCGTGGTCCGCCCCGACATAACTACCGAACCGACTGCTCTCTCATCCTCGCATATGTACGAAAATAGAAACAATGTTAAAAAAAAATTTAAACTAAATTTTGTACCCCTCTTCATTTTAAAATAAACTTTTTTTTATGGGCCATAAAATATTTTTAGCGGATCATCCCATTACAAAATACAAGAGGAGTGATTTAAACAGAACAGAATCAAAATTAAAATAATTGTCTAAAAAGAATTCAGGGATTATTATATATTTTTTTTTTCTGTGCACTTGCGTACGTCAGACTTTGACTTTAGCAGAGCATGAAAATGTTCTCATGACGACGTGCGGCTGGACAAACTTTGACGCTTTTCACGCCTTCTTCCACCATATTATAAGGAGGATATACCTACCTACACAAATACGACGTTCAAACATCTCGTTATATGCGTATATTATAGCGTCATTATAATCTCTCTCCAGTCAGATGCACTGCCGATTCTTTTCAATGTGTATATCGGTAGTTCCTATATTCTATATGGCTATAAGTATACACCAGTGCCAGCATGGCAGTGGCAGAGAGTGCTACTTTACGTGCAAAACTAACCCTCTATGTACCATGAGTGGACTACATTCAATAGATAGACCTATACATACATACAAGTTATATGGAACAAGTTGAATTATCCTGATTTACTGCTTTTCTCCTTCTGTTCACTCTCCATGTCCTCATACGAATAACGCATCGTATCATGTCATGTTTATAGTTGCGTCCCTCGCGAAAAAGCTATAGTCGGGAAGAAATGAGAAAACGAAGGGAGACCTTACGTGTTTCTAGTGTAGAATCTACAGTCAGATAAATAGCCTGGGACCAACACCATTCCAAATTAATTCGAAATTTGAGAATACCAGAAAGAAGAAAAAAAACACACACTCCCTCACAATACATATTATTGCGATGCTGCATGCTGCTACTAAGGCACTAGAATAATATATATAGGACTTGGAATTTATATGTATATATGGCTATATTAGGTAGTAGTTCTCATTTCAAAATGTAGCCGAGCTATATAGCATAGATCCAGTCCCAGTTCCTATAGTTATGTAATAATGGCTCAACGTTGCATAGAAGAGGAAGCCGTATGTACAATGAACATTTTATGGCACAATTGGTGCTTAAAACTCATGTTGACTGTTACTACGATGGCAATGGCAATGGGGAAAGACACGAGGCACGATTTCTCTTGCTTAAAGACCACAAAACACATCTTTCCCTATATCTCCGCGGAGACTTTCCCATATAGCCCGTCCCCGTGCCCGCATCAGTCAAAAGCTCCAAATGAACAGGAAGCATAGAGAAAGTTGTTAGGAAAAACGAAATGGAACAAGTTCCACACTTACATAACTACGCTCGCATCCGCATCGGCATCCACTTCCAGTTCCAGCCTCGGCACACATCATAGACAAATAAGCACTACTGGCGGAAATGTAGGGTCGTGTGGGAGAGGGGGAGAGTGCGAAGAGAGTGGCTTATAAGAACTAAGAACATTTTCCCAGTCTTTGGCACGACATAAAGCGCAGCATAACTATCACAATTTTCACTCACACACAGTCGTCCCAATCGACAGCGTGCAGACTAGTTAAGCAGCATCTCTCTATGGGCTCACTAACTCTCATTCCTATATTTGTTCAATACCGACCCGTATCTCTAACATACAGATCATAACATGTATGTATATAGGATAGAAATGAAAAAGCAAAGAAACCAATTCGACTGATTTGATCGTGACTTAGGATTACGATTAGAATTACAATTACATTGCACAACCTACCTACTACACTATGTACTACACTATACTGTACTGAGAAAAAAATCAAAGCATATTGCATTTAGTATATAGTATACAGTACTAACACTAACCACACAAGCCACTGATAGTCCAAGTTAAAATCAGCTTTTGAAACAAAATCTTTTTGCAATTTTTTTTATACATGTATGCTGCAGTAGTATTCAGGATTTGCTCTAATTTTAAAAATCACACAGCTCTTCATTACAATTCACTACATGCTCTTGTTCTCGTTAGCGTTAGAATCATGTTCCTATAGACATATCTACATAACCTATAGAATGTATAGTCACTCTACTACCAGTACCAGTCCCAATTGACCTGAATGCTGCTCTAAAGATAATTTTAGCTTAGATAATTTAATTTACCAACTATGACTTTACAACTGTGTATCTGTAGGTGCTGCCATTATTAGTAATAATATTACTTTCACTTTTACTTTCTCTCAATATTTCAATTCCCTCTTGCTCCCATGCAGAGTGACAAACTAAAGCACTTTTTTAAATACTGACTGAGCTTACGCTCTGCAGCTCTCTCACCAATATAAACTTATACTCTGCTTTCTCTTAATCTTCTTGCACTCTTCAATTAGCTGTGACCGATTTAATTACTATTATTATTATTATTGAATTCTTCCTTCCTTCTCTACCTTATACTCACCTCCATACAAGCATTAACTAGTACTAGCAGCTCACCTCTCTTTTTTCTAAAAAAAATAACATAACATACTCTTGTGAATATGTCTCAAAAAAAATTTACAAATGTCCGGTAAATAAGCTCAGCCAGCCAAATAAAACCCACTGTTTGTATTTGTATTTTTTGTGTCTGTCCGTACCGTAGTACTCTGTTCGTGATCGTTATATCGTTGCTAATAAAGCCACAGTGACAGATTTTACAATGATTAAATAACACGTACGTCCTCATTTTGAAATCTGACACTGAAATGTGTACTCTCTGTGTGTTTGTAAATTTAGTCCAAATAAAAATATGTAGCTGCTTCCTATATACTATATATACTATGTCAGTAATCAAGTATTAGCTCTGTTGACTCCTACTAAACGGACCTAACAAGGATAATAAATGAGGAGGCAGGGCAGACTCTGTAAGCTCCAATGAAGCCACAGTTTGACTTTGACTCACTTCCTATACACACAAACACCCTCACGATTACTGATACTGATAAACCTCCCTAAGTCAGTTTTAATGAAGGCTCATGCATATAGATCTATAGATACTTTCTAAAGCTTACAGTAGTAGTGAAAGCATGTGCTTTTTCTCCCTTTTTCAAAAATTGGATCGAGATCTAGATTGAGATGGAGATCGAGACCGTGTAGACTGTGGTCGAGATTAACATCGAGATCGAGATCGAAATCCGAGTTGAAATTGAGATCAGACATTGTGAGTCTCATGCTATGAGGCAACCGACAAGGATGGAGATGAAGGTAAAGTGTAACTGTACTGTATGAGAATTAAATTCATTCATTGTGCCTTACGGGGTTTGCCCTGTGGAGAGAGACATATTCTAATTAATTACTTACTTGTTAGAAGACTTTTGTGATTGCTTGCATTCAGTCAGTGAGAGACCTCTGACTCTCAGTCTCTCACTGGTAGCAAAATATTATATGTGTTTTATATGTATATTTAAATATTATAGCTTCTGTTTATATCTGTTGTCTGCGTCCTTATTATAGTGTTAGCTAACTCAATGTGCCACACTCTATACTCTATACCCAGCCGCCGTGTATAACCATTTATAACGTGATCATTCACTATAGTCTATACACACCGTAATGCTCACCACCCTATGTGTGTGTAATCATCCTGTATTTCTGTGTAGATATTCATATAATAATTAAATATGACATTTTGAATGTTGTCCATGTGTATATTGGTGTGGAGCGTGCTGCGCGTCTTGTCGTTGTTGTTGTTGTTGTTATTATTATTATTGTTGTTGTTGTAACTTCAACTTAATTCGGATGGTGTGCTTTTCATGTTGCGTCTTTGATGTTGTTGTGTCTCTCTAAATTCTAAATAAAAAAGTGTGTATGTCTGTGTATCTACATATATCTGTCCGCCTGCCTATCTACTGCCGTCTGTTTGTTTTTGTTTCATGGTCACCTTGACTTTAATTTTCTCTATATATATAGTTACTCTCTATGTCTATTTATTTATATATATATATATATATCTAGATAAATACATGTATAGTTTTGTTATATGAAACAGTTTCAAGAATGTAACTCGTACTTTTTGTTTTCTTTTTCTTTCATTTACTTTTTTCTATTGTTTGTAAAACAAACTTTTTTTTGTGTAACAATCCTTTGAACTTGAAGACTAATGTGAATTGTGGGACATTAAAACAGGAACTTATTTCAACTGTATCATGTTCATGGTCGCCTCATCAGTGGTTCTCACCGTTGTCGTTCTCAATTATCACCATCGCACTGCCCACATGCACGAAATGCCGCCATGGGTAAGTCCCTATTTAATTATACAGTTTTATAGAGGAGATGATGTAATACAAGTGAATGAATTGCTATACAAAAAACACAAGGATATATCTAATCTCTAATAATTCTTCTCTGGATGAAATCATATGACAGAATACGAGAGAGATTATACAAATCTCATCCGTCTCTCTACACAGTCCACAGTCCACACACAGTTCAAGTTTATACTACAGATGTTGGCTTTGGCTTTTACTACTTTGTCGGTCGGCAGTACTTGTTCTCATCTGATTGTTGATTTTGGTTAGTTAGCTCTTCTAGGCGGCTCTTGAGAGAGATTCAGTGAATTTAATCGGAAATGTGAAATGTGGGAAGTCAAAGCCCTCGGAAAAGCCTAGCACAGAATGTCAGATTGGATGTTGATTTATTTGATTAGTTGGATTAAAATTGTGATTAGGCTCTGTGTGGCGGCAGCACTCACAATTTTCTGGATCATTTGACATTGATGGATTTCCTACTACTATGTCCCAGTTGCTCTACGAGAAATGAAATGAGAGAGCTACATATGTCCAAGACGTTTTTGGTTGTGGAGATGATAATTTGGAATTAATGATGGTATCATGTAGAAACCAAAAGCCATCGCCATCGCCATCCCACAGCTCAGAGCAATACCTTCAAAATTTTGAGCTATACTAATGTTCGCGTATTTACATGGTATTAATTTTACGCAAGGTTGTTGAGGGATGAGTATAGAAAGAAACCATTCGAATTTGTCTACACTTAATTTTGACTTTCACTTTGGAGGAGTGAGATATTAGGTATAAGTAGAAAATGTATTGAGATTATAGGACTTTCACCCAGCTCATCGTCAGTCAGTGTAAAATCGTAAAATGTGATGCTTCAAACTCAATGTTCATATTTATACAAGAAACTGACGCTTTCTTTCCTTTCCGTGCACACGAGAGTAATAGTTATGATGAGGAGTAATAGACGGAGATTAAATGTTGGTTTTTGTGAATAAATATAGAATTTGAGACGAGTGAAAGTTTCACTGCTGAATGATGGGAAGGCGGAGTCGGAATAAATATAGAATAGCCCGCATAAGCAAATTGAAACTTGATCTCTCGACATGGTCTCTACATACAGAGAGAGAAAGAGAGAGAGAAAGCCCACAATCTACTATCTACAGTTATGCACATACATTCTCGCCCTCGCAATAATGTAGACAGCTGAGGACTGAGTACTCGTACTGGTACTGAGAGTAGACACTTGTGCTTATGCCCGGAGACCCAGCAGACCCAGACAGATATTCCAAGTCCGATTCTGTTCAACCTGTAAGTGGCATGCTGCTTGGCTTTTTTACGGGCTACTAAATAGATTGCAGGTGGCAGAGCTTTAGTTGATTGGAAAGTTTATGTCTTCTGTTCAGTAGACAGACACTGAAAACACACTGTATTTCTTCCTCTTTTTCTCCCTGGTCCACACTCCATATTCCCCATATTCCATGAGCCTCGAGTCCTCGGCTGGATTTACGAAAAAGAGCAGCTTCCCCGCATTCTTAAGTACCTATAGTCTCTCTCTCTCTCTTGTACTTATACACACCTACAAAGATTGCCCATTTTTCCACTTTATGAGTAATATATCTTCGTATTTTTTTATCTTCGTTTGAATCCTTCCAGAGCACCCTCAATTTAAGAGTAAGTGCGAGTCGAGTCGTGGAGTCATACAGAGTGGAGGTAATGGAAAGTGAGGTGTTTACTACCACATACTCACATCGAATTGGACTGGATTTGTTTTATAAATATATGTATGTGGCTCTACATACTCCTTGTCAGAATGACTCTTTTTCCATTTCCTATTTGTTCCCTCCGTTTTTTTTCCTTATTTTCTCTTTTTTTTTGAAAAGCGAGAGAGAAAGAGTGGGAATGTTTATGATTATAGAAGATGGACGAGAGCGGCTGAGATGGAATGTGGGAGATTAAGTATTCTTTACTATGTCAGTGCAGGTGCCGGTACCGGAACACGCCTGCTGCCTCGTATATATCAGTTCTCTGGGTCGTGTGTCTTGGAGGGTTGAAGGGAAATGCCTTAAGCATCTTGGAGCATGAATACCTTGATGGGGAAGTTATTTGGATTTGGATTGGTTTAGATGCTTAAGTCTTGGAATAATAAATGAGCGCATAGGTATGTTCCTCTCCAAGTCTCGAACACGAAGTCCAACCTTTTATGGTGCTGTATTGAATGAGAAGAGATGGACGGATGGATTTCTGAGATTACATTAACCACACACACAGCACAGCCACAGAAGGATTTAAAGAACATGTTCAACAGTAGCCGTGCCGTAACTATAACATCCACGGCATCCCCAACCGCATGAATGACTTGGAAAAGAAGAAAATCGGAAGACTGTAAAGCTATTGTTCTCCCGTATCTGTTTAGATGGGAATTTTTTTTACTAATGCTAATACTCCTGATATTTGTTTGCTTTTCCTTTGGTTTGGTTTGGTCTGAGTCTCCCGGACCCGGACACGGGTCTCTACGGCATATGGAGCATGGGGCTTTATTGAGGTTGAGGTTGAGGCTTATGCACAGACACGACCCGACTCCATGAAATCTATCCATTCATAATATGTAACCCACACCGGGCACTTATTGGTGGGGCTGTCTGGCTGGTAGACAGAGCGTCTGGGGAAGATATGAGAGGTTGTTTGTTGAAACTAATCGGAAGTAGAATAATAAAATAGGCCATCATGTGTTTGAGTGGTTGTAGCAGTAGCCGTGGCCGTAGCCGTGTCTGTACTATCAGCAAAAACGAACTTGGCGAGCATCCTTTGGAGTCTTGGCTAATGTACAGGCAGCATACAACACAACACACAAATTCATCCCCAAATACAGGCAGTATAGGATTTTAATATGGCTCATCCGTCCTCTTTTTCTTTTCATTCTGTCATGAGTATCTTTTGTAATATGTTTGGACGGACCGGCGGCCTATACAAGAAAGAATCAGGAGTAGCAGTAACAGTATCAGGATTTTGGTTTTCTTTCCGATTTCACCCTTTCCCTTTTCCTTTCTCCATGAAGGCAGGTTTACTCGAGGTTTGCGGGTAGTCATTTAGTTGGTTTCTATTATGCTTCTGATCCTGCTGTTGTTGTTGTTGGACCTGAGAAAGGACCGAGGATAAATATACGTAGGTACGTAGTAGTTATGATAGGGAGAGCGGTGATTACTATATATATGCTTATAAACTGCACTCTGTACACATTTAGGTTGTGGAATGTACCTACCTACCTACATGTAATTGCTTCCCTGTAGATTGTAGATTGTAGATGAGTTAGACCTGCCAAGGAAAGAGGGAAGAAGTATATGTACGGGCGAAAAAGAAACTTGCTCTCAGCTGCTATAGACTTATGTGAGGGAAGAAAGGAAGGAGAAAGTAGAAAGGAGAAAGTAGAACTGATCCGATGGCTTTTTTATGTTCGTGGAAAAGTAGCATGTGTTAGGAATGTTGTAGGAAATCCTCTGAGCTCTCATTCTCTCTCCGTCTTCGTCTTCTTCCTCCTACCAGTCTTTTCTACCAGTTTTCATCATGTTCTTTTTTGCGGATGCTCCTGTCTCCTTGTGTTGTCTTTCTTTCTTTTCATGTACCTACTCTACCTTCTAGTGGATCCTCGGCCTTCCTCGTGTAGATACACAATATACAGAATATACAGAGTCTTGCACAGTTTCTCTTTGCCTCTCCATATTGCTCACATCTTTGCCTGTTGGTTGGTTGGTTCGTGTGGGTTTGGTTCGTTGGTTGGTTGAGTGAGAGACTGATGTTGTATCTTGAGAATGAGGATGCAGCCATCCATCTAGTACCCATAAGAACCTATCTGTTCCCTATCCGTCTTATTTAGTAGGAGACGTAGAAGCCCGTTTATGCGTATACATGTTATACTTGGAGTACAAGACACAAATTTCTTCTCCCATTTAATCGTAAGAATTGCTTCCTCCTCCTCAAGTCTTTCACAGGATCAGAGGTAATTTAGCATGAAAAAGTCGTCAGGAAAGTGGCAAGTGTAAAATGCACCCCATTAATTATGCATTTTCCTTGACTAGTTAAATAGTAAGACATCCCCCCTCCTTCAGTTTTTTCTATTAGCAAAACTTTCTCCAGTACTTTCTCCACACTCCTTCTTCAAGAACTGGGGACTACTATGGGGAAAAGGCAGTATAAAAGTATGCATAATATGTAAGTAGGCAGTCCACACCGAAACCGACATTGGGGTAGTAGATGGTGAGCTATATAAATACACTAAAAACTACCTTGGCAGCAGATTTTCCTATAGGTGAAAGTATGGATATATATCACTGCAGACTGGAGATATAGTAGACATCCACTATAGAAAAGATGTAAGATGTGTAGGATTTTTGTTTTTTTTTTGTATTTTATATCCTATCTTAAATTCTGAATGGGGAATGTTACATCATGTTATATAAATAGGTACATTTATTTACTGTGGACATCCGTCACCGTCAAATGAAAACCACGTAGACTAGACGGGAGGGCAGATGCGTTAGACTAGGCCGAGATCTAGAGATTTTAGAACCATCAGACCCACAGATCCTCTCCAAGAAAAACTTAATGTCTTAATACATATGCAGATTACATCTCGATCTCGACAACACATCTTCAAGAGAGAGAGAGGAACAAATTAATTTTAATTTTGAATACTTTCATCGTCCCTGGTATTCTACTCCTTTCCCTCTCTCTCACTCTCTCTCGTGTTCTCATTTGTATACATGCAAATTTACTTTCACTCATTTCCATTAACTAACCAGGCCACTATTTCCCATCCATTATGCCCACCCCTTTATTATTATTATTATTATTTTCATATGCTCTCCCAAGTACTTTCTTCCGGCCCCCACGTTTAAAATTCCAACGGATGCTCATGATAGATACCACCACCACGCCACTCGTTCACTGTACTCTCAACATTTTGCATTCTAGATTCTTGCTGAGATGAGGACTCATGAATTATGCGTGTGTAGCGAGAGTGAGAGCTACCTTCATGTTCCACGAATGCTCAAGAATATATACTTTCAAATAATTGCAAGTTTTCAATTATGTTACAAAATCTCATATTTCTAAATCACACATGTATCAGATGTCAGATTTACTTGGTGGAATTTGTACAGCGGAAATATAGACATATAGACATAAGATCCGAGTCAAAATCATAGCGTGTAACTACTTCTCTCTTTTATGTGGGCTGACAAACACACATTATGATAGCAGGGCCGGACGAAGGAATTGTTTTTAGGCAGCAATTTGTGTCCATAAAAAACACCACTATTTTGATTTTAATGATGGTTTTCTTTGGTAAAGCAAAATTTTGTATTTACATGTTTTAGAAAAGTACAAAATGTTGGATTTACTTGATTCAGAAAAGTACTCAATGTTCTATTTACATATTTTGAGAATAGTGGGAAATGTTTTATTTTCATGTTTTTGAAATGTGTAAAAAAAATCTATTTACATGTTTTAGAAAAGTGAAAAATGTTCTTTTTACTTGATTCATAAAAGTGCTCAATGTTGTATTTACATGTTTTTTAAAAGTGCTCAATGTTCTATTTACATGTTTTGAAAAAAGTGGAAAAATTTTTATTTCCATTTTTTTGAAATGTGTAAAAAAAATCTATTTCCATGTTTTTGAAAAGTCTCAATATTGTTTTTTACATATTTTTGAAAACTGCAAAACTGCGTTTCATTTACATGTTTTGAGAAAATTCAGGCAGCGGGGGCTGCCTGCGCTGGCCACATTATCCGGCCCTGTATTGTAGGGAAGGAAGTGTAGAAAATTTCCAAACAAGATCAAGATTCAAGATAAGGTTGAGTAGGAGTGGGAGACTCTATAAAGATTTTTGTACTTACGAGTTAGTGTGTGCGTGTGTGTCTGTGTTTGTATGAGTGGATCAGTGGATGACTTGTACGGAGGACTTTGGCTCTGCAATTGAGTTGGTTTGTTGAAGGAGACATGCATTACGAGGAAATTGGAGGGGAGACATGGGAATGGAATGCATCTCCAGATTAGATCACATCATACGGCGGAGAATGAGGGAAATCGTTTTTACTCTAATGGAATAAAAGGTGACGGTATTTACTTGCAATTTTCTCAAGAAATACATACAGGATCTCTCCTCTCTGACTAAATAGAAAATAGAATAGAGGACAGGTCGAAAATAAAAAAGAATTGAAGCCAATGCAAAGTCAAGAGAGGATCTTCCCTAGCTCTACAATGAGTAACAAAGTCTCTCTCTCTCTCTGTACATTATTTACAAATATAAACGTCTCTCTTGAGATCCTTTCCCTCGCTGAATCCAAACTCCAGAACTCGAGACACAGACACATAGAGACACACACACACACAGGTATTTTTTTGTAAGTGCTCATTCAGACGCACTTAAACCTATGCAAATAAATATGTCTGCCCCTACCTACATATATGTAAGTACATGCATCTCCATTCTCCATTTATCTTCCCCACCTTTCCAAGGTCCTCCTTTCCTTGTAAAAATATCAGTAGGAGGGAGAGACGTATTACGATATTACGGACGGATACACCAAAGGCAAAACCAACTATTGGTACATTTCCCATACAACATGTTTGAAAAAGAAGCTTTCAGCTGATTTCATGTCAAGATCAACACATGAGGATTCTCTTCGATTTCCTATATAGCGTATAAAATTTTAACATACACCAACCAAACCAACCAGTCCAAAATCCAGAATCCAGAATTCATACCATGGAATTGTGCAAATATCCTCGGCTATTTTTCCGTCCTCTATTTTCTCTATTTTATCTTATTTTATTTTATTTCATGTATATGTAGTCTCTGTGAATACTTTAAGTTCAGACTTTCAGAGTTGTTATTTTTTTTTGACGTGTTTTATTTTTATATGGGAAAATGGATAAAGGGAAAGATTGAGGATGCAGAACGAGAGGCTTAGTTAGACCTTGTACGTCATTCCGCATTGCTAAACAAGAAAATCATGTGACTATATTATGCCACAAATTGAGGAATGAAATTGAACACTTTAATTTTTTTTGCAGGTTAAAGACACGTGTAGGAAGTAGGATTAAATTAATGTCAACCGGATAGTTAAATTCCGTCCCATAATTCTCTATTCTATTTCTACCAATAGGATAAAATAATTTGAAAGTTTTTTTAGAGAGGTAGGAGGTAGTACGTATTTTTTTATAGTGCCTATATACATTACTTAATTATATAGTGTCTACCAATATAAGCAGTACAGTAGTACACAGAATTTTGAACGGCATGTGTGTGACGTGAGAGTTCCATTCGTTTACATTACGAATAGAAAATATGAGAAAGGGAAAGGAAAAGACGAAGGACGGGAAAATAAAAGGAATTCATACAAGACCGACGGTTATTTACATTTGAAACCGTGATTCTGGTCTGGTCTAGTCTAGTCTGGTCTGGCTTTCTATAGTCTACCCATGGCCATGGTTGGTTGTACAAGAAGAAGTGAGAGAGATAGACACACCGTAACCGTTGGTGTAACCATCTAGTGGAACTAATGGAAAAGGAGCGGATGCAAATTCACATTGCAAATATATATAGGAGGTAGAAAGAAATTGAAAAAGAAAATGTGCCCTAAATTTTGAAGTTTTTTTTCCCGCAGCTGTATACACAAGGACGACGAAGGAAAAAAAAGGGGAAAAGGCGAGGGCATGGATTTAATATATATAAACATCTGGAAAGATACAGATATTATTATGAATTTACTTCCTTCCGTCTCCCACTCGTTCTTCACCGTTCACCGTCCTCCAGACATCCATATAGAATTATAGATTTGTTTTTTTATACACATCTCTCTGCTCAAGTGTTGGACGCCTACAGCTTGAATAATGATGTGTACTTTTTTCTATATCAATATTTTAGAGTTTTAAAAATGTATCTTACTCCCTTTCACTCACATATCTCTCCCTATCTTCCCATTTTGGGTCACTTTTTCTCTCTCGTCTCGCTCACTTCCATGACACTCAAATACTGTGACTCATGTGTACTACCTACCTTAGATTTGAAAGGTTTCAATTCCTTACTTAGGTATACAGTTGTGTGATGTGTGGTAACTTGTGGTATCAGTAACAGTGCTGGTGCTGGCACCGGGACCGGGACCGGGACCGAATCTTGCTCTCGTTGAGGTGCAAAGAAATATCGAGAAAGATGTAATTGCGTTAGCAGATCCAGGGGGAGGGTAATAGAGTAGTTCCTCACGCAAAAATGAATATTTTGACATAGGAAAATTTAACATAGTTGGCTGACTTATACAATGTAGGGGAGTCTGCAATAGGCCATTACATGTAAGGCCACTCGGCGGCGTCAGTCTCATAAGAGGCTGGAGCACTAGTAAATAATAATGATGATAATAATATCGATACAAAAAAAGTAATATCCCAAAAAACTGCAAATAAAACGTTTTGTACATTTCAAAAACAAGTAAATAAAACATTTTACACTTTTCGAAAACATGTAAATAGAACATTTTACACTTTTTGAAAACATGTAAATAGAACACTTTACACTATTCGAAAAACATGCAGATAGGACATTTTACACTATTCGAAAAACATGCAGATAGGACATTTTACACTTTTTGAAAAATATGTACATAGAACATTTTAAACTTTTGGAAAAACATGTACATAGAACATTTTAGACTTTTGGAAAAACATGTACATAGAACATTTTAGACTTTTGGAAAAACATGTACATAGAACATTTTAGACTTTTGGAAAAACATATAGGTACATAAAATATTTTACACTTTTCAAAAACTCGTAATCAACATTCTACGCACGTACATCATTTAGTTACTTGTAATTTGTGGCGTAGCTCATTTTAATTCTGGCTTAAAAATTAGATATTTTTCAGCCACTTCAATTCTTCCCTAACTGTATTATGTGTATCCTAGCCCAGAAAACATTTTCAGATACGCCCCTGTGATATGGTGAGGGTACTACTACTATATAGAGTATATGAGTACTGGAAATGTACATAGTACAGTGATGGTGGTGAAGGCATCCATTATTTATTTTGAAATGCTATCTTCTCGATGTGTTTGTTATTGAGCAACAGCCGCATACAATCCTTTCATCACTTGTCTCATCTTCCACTTTCACTCACTCCCCACTCATCCATGACCGTGCATAGTCAGAGCCGGGCCAACACATTTATAGGCATAGGCAGGGCCTTTTGGGGAGTGCCACGGGTGACGGTGACGGTGCCGGTACCGGTGCCGGCGACGATACCCGCACCGGTCGTACGCTTTACACTTTCTTATCCCTTTGTCAATTTTTCTGTTGGCATGACAAGAAATCCAATCATAGTCTCGCCCTTACATTTCCAGGCAGGATCTCCGTGATAGATATCAATAGTGTAACTGTAGATCGTCGTCGTCAATGTTGACTTCATGAGGACGGACGACCCGCACCAATATGGACTCAACGTCCCTTATAAACTACGGCCGCGTGTATCTATTGTGTGTGTGTGTGTGTGTGTGTTTGTGGAGCCGGAGACTCATCTCTCGCAAAGTAGTCGATACTCAACGACTCAACTCATTACTAATTCAATTTAGTCTCGGGCTAAAAGAGAAAGAAAGTAGACTCCTGCCTCTCTCTCTCTCTCTGACTAATCCCATATCCATCGCGAGACAATCTACACACACCACATACATATCCCACTTGATTTTGAACATTAAACACGTTTTTGTAAAAGTAAAACTAACTTTATAGCTTTTTGGGAAGGGAGGAAGGAAGGAAGGTCTCCTTATTAGTATTGCTCCGTAGCCGCGATCGTGATCATGATGTTCTTCCTGTTTTACAACTCGAGATAGACAGTTAATGGATTCCGCATCCTCATTGTGTGTCGCAGTAAAATTACGTGCTCGTCTTTGACAAATTGCTTTTATTCCTCCGTCCAATCATGTCATGTGTAATCAATAATAGATGTAGAGAGAAAATTACAAAATTTAGTCATTTAACTTCAAGTTAAATCCTGCCGGTGGATACATAATATAATATCGTCGGTGAAGAGTCAAAATGACCCATATCCATTTTTAGCTAAAAACAATATCCACTATCTACAAAAATATTGAAATATGTCTTGGAAGCATTTAAATGGAACATTTTGAAATTTTCAAAAACATGTAAATAAAACATTTTGCAATTTTCAAAAACATGCAAATAGAATATTTTGCATCTTTTCAAAAACATGTAAATAAAACATTTTGCATCTTTTCAAAAACATGTAAATAGAATATTTTGCATATTTTCAAAAACATGTAAATAGAATATTTTGCACCTTTTCATAAACATGTTAATAAAATATCTTGCATCTTTTCAAAAACATGTAAATAGAATATTTTGCATCTTTTCAAAAACATGTAAATAAAATATCTTGCATCTTTTCATAAACATGTAAATAGGACATTTAACATTGTTGAAAAACTCCTAATTGACATTTGACGCATGTTTCTCATTTTGTTTTTATGTCATAGCTCATTTTGATTCTAGCTAAAAACGGATAAGGGTCATTTTGGTTCTTTATAGACGATATATCTATAATATATATACCCCGCTGTATTTTCACTCAATTTTTTTATCAAAATTTAAATGCAAAGCATTATCTCAACTAACACACAAGAGTGAAGATAGATCCTTGCTCAAATGTTGTTATGTCATAACGAGTTGTTGTAGGTATCGTTTTCAAGAGGATTTGACAGTCTATGGTATTGTAAATATTATCAAATCCTTACGTCGATTTTTCGTGGAAGAGCCGTGTGAAATTTCCCATCAAAATACTAACAATATGATCCAAACTCACTCAAACTTCTTTTTCAAAATGGTGCAATTCATTTTTTGGCACGCTGAAAATGAGTAGCATCAAACTGAAGCGTTATGTCCATGTCGGTTGTCACGAACTAAATTTTGAAAATGAAAACCGAAAATTTTTAGTAGGTAGTTATAAATAGGCAATTTCAAGTATTAAAGCATCAATCAGGGCCGGGTAATGCGGCCAGCACAGGCAGCCCCCGCTGCCTCAATTTTCAAAGAACATGTAAATGGAACATTTTCCAATTTTCAAAAATATGTAAAAAGAATATTGAGACTTTTTGTACATTTTAAAAACATGGAAATAGATCATTTTGCACTTTTCTCAAATCATGTTATTAGAAAATTTTGCACTTTTCTGAACCAAGTAAAAATAACATTTTAAAATTTTCTTAAAAAATGTTAAAAGAACATTTTGCACTTTTGGAAAAACATGTACATAGAACATTTTACACTTTTAAAAAACATGTAAATAGAACATTTTGCAATTTTAAAAAATATGTAAATAGAACATTTTGCACTTTTCTGAACCAAGTAAATCGAACATTTTTCACTTTCCAAAAACATGTAAATACAACATTTTACTTTACCAATGAAAACCATCAATAAAATCAAAATAGTGGTTTTTGTATGGAAACAAATTCCTGCCTAAAAACAATTCCTTTGTCCGGCCCTGGCCCTGGTCAATAATAAATATTTTAAAGTAATGTCACACTTTTAATCACTATATAGCATTACAAATTCTGATGTTGAATACACGAAAACGAAAAAAAAATATTGTGCAAATAGAAGCATGAGCTGTCTAAAAGATTGCGCGAGTCTTTTATATACAGTACTTACCTACCTAGTTTTGTATCCCGTCTTTCCTCTCCCGGCATTTTATTTCTGACTCGCCAATTTTCGGTGGGGATACACAGTTGTAAAATAAATAAAGAGCTAAAGGTCATTCCAATTTCATGACAAATATAAGAATAGAAATAATACACCCCTTGGGAGGATCTCTTAGAGTTATAGTACTAAAACTGGAGGGACTCCCCATCTTTCTACTCTCTATGTGGCTACACGATGTGAAGTGAACTGTGATGCAAATAAGAGGTCTCCTCTTTTTTTTTATTGGGCTCACTCAATGTTGTGTAACTTGTGTGTGTGAGTTTGTGGAATTCCAATTCCAATTCCCGAATTTGAATTGGGCTGCTCTGGGATGTCGGTGTCGGTCGCCGTCGCTGGTTTTGGGTCGCTCCTCTATCATGAGGATGCATACAACAAACCTCGGGGCAGCGTATATTGACTATAATATATTGGCGTGTACTATAAATGCGTACATGTACATGCGGGCTATACAATATTCGTCAGTGAAGAACCAAAATGACCCATATCCAGTTGTAGCTAAACACAGCATCCGGTATCTACAAAAATACTGAAATATTTCTTGTAAGCATTTATATAGAACATTATGCTATGTTCAAAAACATGCAAATCAAATATTTCACAATTTTTAAAAACATGTACATAGAACATTTTACACTTTCCAAAAAACACGTAAATAGAACAATTTGCACCTTTTAAATACAAGTAAATCGAATGTATTGCAATTTTCAAAAACATGTAAATAGGACATTTTACAATTTTCAAAAACATAAAATTAGAACATTTTGCACCTTTTCAAAAACATGTAAATAGAGCAATTTACGCTTTTAAAAAGCTCTTAATTAACATTTTACGCATGTTCCTCATTTTGAATTTATGACATAACTCATTTTGATTTCAGCTTAAATTGGATTTAGGTCATTTTGGTTCTTCACCGACGATATGTGTGTTCTCGTGGAAACTACATACATAGTTTAAATATTTGTGTATGAGTCTAAATAAAGTCGGTCGTAAGTTCTCTCTCTCTCAACGCCTTTATTGTTCCAAGTTTCCGAATCAGTAAAATTAGAGAGAATGAATGACGAGAGAGAGAGAGAGCAGGAGCCTGGCCCCGAGTCCTCCATCCACGTCCGGGTATTTGTCTGATGAGAATAGAAGTGTGAAAGCAAAGTATGTCAACTGTGAATATCTGCGACAATAAACCATATGAAGATGCATTGGCTACACCCTACCCTTCCTCATCCCAGTCTCAGTCTGGCTTTGTACCTATACATTTCCACCTACCTCTATGGCACGGGTCCGTCGACACGGTGTGAAAATTCTCTGGTTTGTATTTGGAATCCGAGGAACACGAAGGATTATATATACACAGGAACTGAATACTGAATACAGTTCCCGTCGTGGTGGTTCGTCGGTCTCGCTCTGTTGAGCCGAGTGCGTGTCTGAGGCTTGCCCTCCGCCGAGTGGATTTAATAAAGGTTGAGGCTTTTTGGGGGGAGTGTGAGTGAAAGTTTTGGGAAGAAAGTTGAGCTATTGACAATTCAATTGAATGGATTTTAATTATAAAGTTCTCGGGTTGAGGTTATGGGTTGAAATAATTTTGTATCATTAGTGAAATGAAACGTAAGATAATGAGGTGGGAAGATGGAATTCTGAGAGTAAATGAAAAGACAGGAATGAGAGGAGCCCATTTGTTAGAGGTAGACGGAGCTCTCGGTTTTCCTGGTGGATGGCTTGTAATGGGATGGTCTCTCCGTTCCGCCGCCGCATCCTCGGTCGTTTGTCGTGGGAAATGAAGAAGCAAAATCATGTTGTCTAGAGTTGTTTCACAGGAAGGTGATTAGTGAGATATAATGGAGGACGTGTGTGTGTGTGTGCGGGGCTTTTGGCTCGGTGGAGGATGGGCAGATAGACAGACAGGCAGAGAAGGAGAGGTAGATGTAGAAATGGGAACAATGATGATGGCATGTTCATGTCAGGAAGTCGTCTTCTCCCCGTTATTCTTTTCCTCCACAGGCACACACACACACACATAGCATCATATTATGAAGATGAAACTGTAAATGACATCTTGAGAATGTGAATGTGCGTGTGTAGGTCTCTATCTGGATTAAGATGTTACATATCGTCGGTGAAAAACCAAAATGACCTATATCCAATTTAAGCTACAATCAAAATAAGCTATGTCATAAACAAAAATGAGAAGCGTGCGTACAATGCTAATTAGGAGTTTTTGAAAAGTGCAAAATGTTCTATTTTCATGTTTTTGAAAAGGTGAAAAATTTTCTATTTTCATTTATTTTAAAAAGTGCAAAATGTTCTAATTGCATGTTTTTGAAAAGGTGCAAAATGTTCTAATTCCATCTTTTGTAAGTGCAAAATTTTCTAATTCCATGTTTTTGAAAAGGTGCAAAATGTTCTAATCCCATTTGTTCAAAGTGTAAAATACTGTATTTACATATTTCCTAAGAGTGTTCAATGTTGTATTTAAATGCTCTCAAGACATTTTTGAATATTTGTGCAGATAGTTGATATTGTTTTTAGCTAAAAATGGATATGGGTCATTTTGGTTCTTCACAGACGATATATAGCATGGAGCATAGATAGTTATAACATATGCTTCCTTTCTTTCTGATGAGCTAATGGTCTTTTGTGCTGGTTGGCTGGGCGTCTGTTGTCTCGTCTGCCTTCTTGTCTCTTGTCTTCTGTAGCCTGTGTGACAATGAGTGGGAGGTTATGTGTTGTGTGGGATACGCTATGGTTCCTTTAAAGTGGTGTGGATTGTGGATTGTGGAGGGATGGAGGGACGTGTGGTATGTTCGTCTAACAAGTCTTAAAGAATGTGAGAAGACGCCAAAGTATTAAGGTACCTACTGAATTTTTTGTGTGTGTCTTTGCTTTCTTTTTGCTTTTGGCATGTAGGTGAAAACATTGTTTCTTCAATGGCTTCCTTGGATACTCCAAATGAGTCGTCCGGGGAAGAAAATCACTCGTGAAGCAATGCGAATGGACCAGAAAATGAAAGCTTTGAAAGATATCAAAGAGAGATCATCCAAGTCCCTCCTGGCCAATGTGCTCGATATGGACGATGACATTCGAATGAGTTCTTCCTACCTTCGCATGGACCAGGACGTCTCATCCTCGTGCGCTCTCGCTCAAAGAGATCTCCAGTCCATCCTAAGGGAGCTCCGCTTCATAACGGGACGGATGAAGAAGGCCGAGGAAGATGCGGAGGTGGTGGGGGATTGGAAATTTGCTGCCATGGTCGTCGATCGAATCTGTCTCATTGTCTTTACATCATTCACGATTATTGCCACAATCGCTGTGCTCCTCTCCGCTCCGCACATAATTGTACAATAAGATTAATGATCTTTTAGGAACAAAACAAAAATAAAAAATAATCAAAATAAATCCCTTATACAAACCAAAAATATCTCTCCAAAACCAAAAAAAAATACTAAAAAATATCTCAAACCCCCCCCCCCCAAAACCCCCCTCAAAAAAATATTTGACTCCCTCTCTCAAAATTCTCTCTCTCTCTCCTTTTCATTTTGTTCCCTCTTGTTCAAATTTTATTAACTAATGAAAAAATCATTATTCACAAATTTAACAGATTTAGCAAAGTCAAACAACCATCGCCAGAATTCATCTGTACCAAAACATCTTTAAAAAGAAACAAATTCCACATTCTGGAAAAGACTATTTTCCTACAACAAATTTTCTACTTGTCCACGCCGCAAAAAAAAATAATATCCTTCACAAAATACAGTTCTACAAACTACTACTACTACTACTACTATCTACTAACTACTAGCTACTACTACTACTACTATACTTTACTACAGATACTGCTACCAATTTACTTATTACAGTCCCACGCTGTCTCTCTCTCTGTCTCTCTCACACACACAGAGAGACTGTAATTAGGAACTTTCAGAACACAACGGTTACGGTTAACAAAGAAATTATCTGCCAGCCAATATAAGAACGTATTATATTATACCATTCTATTCATTATCTTATAACTTATATACAATTACTATATAATTATTACTAACTTTTAAAAAACTATCGTATTATATATATATACAATTAATTACTAACTTGTTATGACGTATGTTAATGTTCATGAGCTCAACCACTGTCTTCTATGAAGTCTTGAAGAAAATGACTTGACATTTTGATAATTCCAAAGAATCTCAGCAACGAAGCTTTTCATATTTATAAAAAAATTGTTCTTACTCTCCATCATCTTGTATTATTATTATTATTATTATTATTATTTAAATTTACTTAAACGTAGCCCTCATAGTTGCATCTGCTCCTCATCCCTATACAAATCTCTCTCTCTTAGTATCATTATGATTATGATTATTATTGTTTCATAAATGGGAATGCCAAATCGACGATTAAATTTACATTTATAGTTTTAATATTTTAATCCTTCACAAACCAATTAGTTGTTATTTACTTGTTAAAACTAAAATCACTTCTAAGTTGTTCTGCTAATTACACAGCGATTATTTATTATTATTGCTATGATTATTATTATGATTATTATTATTATTATTCACACCCCATGCACGCCAGAGCCAAAACTCCCCCCACTCCCCCACCACCACCACCACCACCACCACCACCACCCTCACCCTCATCTATTGGTTTCAGGAACATCAAGATAATTCTCTGGAATCACTATGGATATTACCAAAAAAAAACCAAAAACCAAGTACGCTAATTTTCAATACATAATTATATATAATATATATAGATATATTTAATTAAATATAATCAAATTACTTTGTACCTTAATACAATCAATTTCTCATCTATAACTATACATATATATTAGAATCTATATACATTTATAATGATATACTATAGATATATAGGAATTTGAAGGATTTTCGTTATATCAAAGCCAAAATATGATTACTATTATTATTATGATTATAATGTATGTTAATCATCTCATGCTCATTAACATACCAAATTAATTTTAAGCTCAATAATAATTATTGTTAAATTACCAAAATACCAAAAAAAATAACAACAGCCCATATAAGTAATATAGGTAGGTTACTTTATATACACTATATACTGCAACCATTTCACTACAAATTTCAATTTAAATTCACATTTTGTAACACGGTACAATTTATATAGGCATAATTAAACACGATAGATAACTATAGGTATAGGTACATAATATAAGCAATGCTCCACACAATACCCTTCAAAATGATATACTTTCCCTAAGGGCGTTGAAGTCACAAACGTATGTAGTGTATTACTCTCAAGTTCTACACTTGATTTATTCATGTTTATATGAATGAATATTCTTCCCTTTTTTCCCCTCATTAATTAATTGTAGACTTGTGTCTGTCTCCCACAAAATATAAATGAAAAATGGAACACGACATTGGACAATAATCATATCTCCCTCTACAGTCTCTGTATGTATATAGTGTATAAGGGAGAGTTCTGCAATGTGGAACACATTATTAGGAGACATATCGTCTGTGAAGAACCAAAATGACCCATATCCCATTTAGGCCAGAATCAAAATGAGCTATGTCATGAAAACAAAATGAGAAACACGCATAAAATGTTAATTAGGACTTTTTGAAAAACGTAAAATGTCCTATTTACATGTTTTTGAAAAGGTGCAAAATTTTCTATTTACATGTTTTTATAAAAGCGTAAAATTTTCTAAAGCCATGTTTTTGAAAATGTGAAAAATTTTCTATTTGCATGTTTTTGAAAATTGCATAAGGTTCTATTTAAATCCCTTCAAAAAATATTTCAACATTTTTGTAGATAGTAGATATTTTTTTTTTAGCTACAAATGGATATGGGTCATTTTGGTTCTTCACAGACGATATGCACTCGACTCGTCTATATGCCTTTTACCCGAGTTTATTTATGTATTTTTGAATCTGCTGTGCCATGCCATGACATTTCCGCTGCGTTGCCACGTTGTACTCCTATAGCTCCTTTTATATATATTAGAAGCCGGGGCTGAAATTAATGAGGATGGGAGAGAAAGGAGTTTTTTTAAGGGGGGGAAATGTTCAAACAGTAGTGGTGAAAGCAAGCTGCTGATTGCTGACTGCTGTATACATTCCTATGCTTTTATATGACTACATACTGCCAACACGAATGACTCATAATGAAAATTATTAATTAATTAATAATAGAATTAAAAAATAGTAGAATTATTTTATTCAGAAACGTAAGCCAAATATTACTCGTGAAAGTCACACATGAAATATTATCCAGAATCATCAGTTTTTCTGGCAGAGTAATTCCTAATTTGCTGTTTCTCAGTCCTGAATGCTAAATTGTAATTAAAACTTGCTCCTCTCAATTTCATATTTATTATTACATAATAAAATACTGCTATATATAAATATTGATGAGTTTTAGTTATATATGATTATTCAAATAGTTAATTATTTATCGTATAATTTAGATCATTTCAGCTGGTTTATTCAGCCAGTCAGAAATAGTTCTGTTGTAGAGGCATGGTAATTCGGAAGAATGACTATTCAATTTGTAGAGTGCATGTAATATATTAAAGACTCTGCCAGGACCAGGGCCAGGAAACAAAGGAAGAAGTAGGTACTTTACATTGAGTACTAATTACATATGTAGCCACCCAAGTTGTTAGCTAGATCAAGGGATCGCCTCCATGAGTGTGTTATGAGAGTACATTAGTACATTTATGTGTGTCATGCGAGCGCGTATCTTAGCAATTATAAATAAGTTATTAGGAGTGTGTATTATGACTGTATGATTGTAGATTACATCAAGGCTAATATTTCTGTCACACATGTAAGCGGTTCAGGAAGTAGGTACTTGACTCCGAGTAGTCTCACTTTCTCTCTCTTTCTCTCAGTCCTATGCACTCCTCATACTGAATCTCTCTCCAGCTCCAGCCCTGATTTCCTTTCAGACTTTATTTCAGTCTATATATTGTAGCCACACGGCTCTACTTTAGATTTTCGTGGAACGCCATTCACTATGACGCCACGACCACGACCACGCTACAGATACATATACCTACTTAAGCCTGCTTTTATGTAACTCAAAATTTATAGTTTTGTATCACATGTCTATATGAAGAGTTGTTTGGCAAATCGGGATAAGTACATTTTTTTCAAAAACGAGATTATTTGCGTTATTCAATTCAATACGTTACTGTGTTGAATCGTAATGGTCAAAGTGTCAAAGTTCTACCAATCGATTTTTAAAAATTACCAAAATTTTTTCTATTAGCAAAACTGGATAATTCCATTAAATTATTTTTAGCAAAACTGGATAATTCCATTAAATTATTTTTAGCAAAACTGGATAATTCCATTAAATTATTTTTAGCAAAACTGGATAATTCCATTAAATTATTTTTAGCAAATTGGAATAAGTCCACTTAAAACATGCATTTTTGAATTAAATTTGTTTTTTGAGATTATTCGTAGTTTGTAGAAGACAATTGCCTGACGTAAATTTTTTTATGCACGAAAAAGTTTAAAAGTAAAAACAAGTTTGGTTTGACTCAAAGCGATTAAAATTTCATCGCACGGCCTTTTCACTCCATGTTAAGTTATTGATTTTGAGGCAAAACGGAAAAAGTCCGCAAAAAAAATTTTTGAAAATTTTCTAAAAAATTCCAGAGCCAGTCAATAGATTTGTATGAAACTGATTTCAATAGCGCTTCGTCAGTTACAGTTACAGTACTTGTAGAAAAAATTGAATACAAAAAAATAATCCTGTCACCTTTTATTAATTTTTCGTTGTCCCTGTAAAATTTTCTTTGATGGACTTGACCCGTTTTGCCTCAAAACACTTCATAAGGTCACCGATACGTACATACAGAGCAATACTAATAAGACAGTGCTTGCATAAACTATGCTTAGTTTAGTTGGTAGGGCAACTGAATGGGAGTGTTGTATCAGTTTTAGTAGTGGTACCTCTAGTCACAATCAGAAAGGATTGAGCAAAGTAGAAAGGTCTGTAGTGTGTGTGGAGCATGTATAGTGCCTACAAACTTAAGAGACAATGAAGCCTCTGTGTAATTTAATGAAGAGCAAAGGAAAACAAGAGGAATAATGGAGATAGGAAGCGTTAACGCTCTACTCTCTCCAGTACGTACGGCACGACACAACACAGAGACAGAGACAGAGACAGAGTCCGCTATAGATACCTTAGTTAGCCACGCCATATAGATAGATACAGGCTAAGTATGATTTTATTCGTGTATTACAATTGGACAGCTGTAAATTATGAGGAGAGTAGCTAGAGGTTGTGGACAGTTAATGACTCCACAGGGATTATGGGGCTCGGAATTAGACACCATTATTTTAAGCTAACCTGAGCAGGAACAAGTGAGTGAGAAAGAGAGATAGATAGTGAGGGAGAGAGGGCTTTGGGAATACACTTGAAATTCCAAATTAGGTACGTACCTACGTACCTTCCTTCTCCCCTAAAATCAAAGCAAACCAAAGCAAAGCAAAGGTAGGTAGGCGAACTAAACTGAAATCGTAACCAAAGTCGACGATGCCAAAAAACCAAAACCAAGTTTTGATATTTTAGCTGGGAAACAAAATCTGACGCTTACACCTACATATCGTCTGTGAAGAACCAAAATGACCCATTTACATTTTTAGCTAAAAACATTCTGTACTATCTACAAAAATATTGAAATATGTCTTCAAACTATTTAAATAGACCATTTTACACTTTTCAAAACTATGTAAATCGAATATTTTAGACTTTTCAAAAACACGTAAATCGAACATTTTAGACTTTTCAAAAAAATGTAAATAGAACATTTTACATTTTTCAAAAAAATGTAAATAGAACATTTTACACTTTTCAAAAAAATGTAAATCGAACATTTTAGACTTTTCAAATAAATCTAAATAGAACATTTTACACTTTTCAAAAAAAATGTAAATCAAAAATTTTACACGTTTCAAAAACACGTAAATCGAACATTTTAGGCTTTTCAAAAAAATGTAAATAGAACATTTTACACTTTTCAAAAAAATGTAAATAGAACATTTTACACTTTTCAAAAAAATGTAAATAGAACATTTTACACTTTTCAAAAAAATGTAAATAGAACATTTTACACTTTTCAAAAAAATGTAAATAGAACATTTTACACTTTTCAAAAAAATGTAAATAGAACATTTTACACTTTTCAAAAAAATGTAAATAGAACATTTTACACTTTTCAAAAACAATAAAATAGAACAATTTGACCTTTTCAAAAACTCCTAATTAACATTTTACGCATGTTTCTCATTTTGTTTTTATGACATATAGCTCATTTTGATTCGAGCTCAAATTGGATATGGGTCATTTTGGTTCTTCACAGACCATATATCTCTATATACCACCACATTTTACATTTCCTCTCCTCTATAATTTTCAAATCCTATTTATATATGTGACAAAACAATACAAAAATTCTTAAGTGAATATTCTCATAACGTAGTCCCTACCTACCAAAGGTAACCTATCAGTCTCTCGGTAGAGTAGGTAAATCTCTTTTACAATTTTACCACAGGACGTATAATATACTGTATACAGCTTAATACCCGCGTTAGGAAAGTCAACAAAATAATCATGCAAGAGCAGCATATTTTTGAGTAGGTATAGGCAGGTAGTTTCCCAGGGAATCTCACTCATATTAAATGGATGTTAAGCACGCCTCTCTTACCCTCAGTTCTCAGGGATCTAATTACTATGGTAAATAAATCCGTTGTTGAAGTTGAATGTAATTGTGGTTGTAGATTTCAAATTGAATAGGAACCTAAAATATTTATAAGACTACTAATATCTGAAGGGGCAAGGAGGGAGACAGATACAGAGGATTAGCATGGCCATGGAAAAGAGAGAATATAATAGAAATCCCCCAAGAGCGCATTAGAATTAAAATTAGAACAATCTGTTGAATTTCCGACTTGATATTGTGTGTATCACTATTTATTTATATTTATGTGACCACGAGGGAGAGAAAGGAAATTCAAGTCATTCCCACACACACACACACACTCAATTGCCGTTTTATCAAGAAATAAATTATGCCAAAAACTGTACTACGTACATTAGGTATATATAGAGTCTTGTTGTGTGTGTGGTTCCCAATTGACAATTTTCCAGTCGTCTCGAATATAGTAGAGAAAATTATATGTTTCCCTTCCGCACGTGTTGAGTCCGGACTCGGAAGGAAATGCTGATGATGATAAGGTCGCGGCTCAAATGGATAGATTCCGATTTCATATTGCTATTGCATACCTATACATGGGGATCCCGAGTCATTCCAATTCCATCTCTCCATGCAGAGCAGGACAATGAGAGAGGGGGAGAGAGGCTTGAGTGCATTCAATTTATTTTCTTGGTTCGAGTATTAGAGTTGGAGGTCTCAACAGGTATTGATATGGATTATATGGATATGACTTCCTTCAACGTCCTTCCCCGCAACGGGATCGGTCTCGGTATCGTCCTATGTAGGTATTTGACAATCTTTGTTTTCGGTTTCCGTCTCGGCTTCGTCTGGAGCGTGGGCAGGGACTGGGACTGGGATACATGGAGTGAGAGTATGTAGAACATTTTGCATGTGAAAGTACAGGGCCGGGGCCGGACGAAGGAATTGTTTTTAGGCAGAAATTTGTTTCGATACAAAAACCACTATTTTGATTTTATTGATGGTTTTCATTGGCAAAGTAAAATGTTGTATTTACATGTTTTTTAAAAGTGCAAAATGTTCTTTTTACTTGGTTCAGAACAGTGTAAAATGTTCTATTTACATGTTTTTAAAAAGTGCAAAATGTTGTTTTTACTTGGTTCAGAAAATTGCAAAAGGTTCTATTAACATGTTTTTAAAAAGTGCAAAATGTTCTATTTACATGTTTTTTAAAAGTGCTCAATGTTCTATTAACATGTTTTCAGAAAAGTGGAAAATGTTTTATTTCCATGTTTTTGAAATGCACAAAAATGTTTATTTTCATGTTTTTTAAAAGTCTCAATATTCTTTTTACATATTTTTGAAAACTGCAAAATGTTTCATTTACATATGTTCTTTGAAAATTGAGGCAGTGGGGACTGCCTGCGCTGGCCGCATTATCCGGCCCTGTGAAAGTATTCCAGGATATTTATGCTTCCTTGCTCGAATGTCCTGGTTCCGGAGGGTTTCCCTCTTTTTACTCATACCCCAAATCTATATACAGAATCCAGAGCATTATTAGCCTGGCCAGGGTCGGAGCTGGGGCCGGGGCCGGGGCCGGAGACGGAGTCATTGGATTTGGATTTGGATTTGGTTCCTCCATATATATTTACTGGAAACAATCAGCCTTCAACTCATATGCCACACTCTCTGTTTATGTTTTGCCCATCCCAATTTGTTTTTATTTCCAGTTGGAGTCAATTCCAGGAGAAATGAATTTCAATTTTGTTTTTCTTTCTTATACGTGTGGTGGGTGAGTGAGTGAGGGAGGGAGTTAAGTACGTAGTACAGTAGTAGTGGGGCAGAAGGGAATACACGGAGATATTTTACTTTTAACATTTAGTACCACCCAATATAGCGCCACTGCACGCTCTTCTCACTCATAGAAAGATATTTGAATTCATTTAAAATCAGTACAGCTAAGGTACAAGAGATACATTCCAAGGAAATTGAGGGAAACCGCACAGCAATAAGTTTACCAACGAAGGTGGTTCTTTATTTCTGTATTTCTTACTCCGAGATCCTGAGGGCATACGGGCTGTGTCGTTAAATAAAATTGATGAGCGGGTGCATATAATTAGTGTCATCGGGACTGTGATTTGATTTTATACTTTGGTGTCACAAAATAATGTTAAGGCTCTCTCTCTCTCTCTCTCAAAAAATCAACGGAGCAAGACTACTCACTTAGAATGTGTGGTTGTCAATAGAATTGTAGAAGAAGAAATAATATTAGTGATGTCAGGTAGGGCGCGTTTTATTAGAGAGACAGAGACACTGTGAGACACCATTGATTGATGTTGGTAGTAAAAGGATAATGATGTAAGGCCTGTTTATTTTTCATGTTTTCTTGTCCACTATTCGTACATAGCTTGTGGGGTTTGAACAGGATGGAAATAAATTTGTTTACCTTCTGCCTTCTGTTCCAAGTCTTTCAGTCAGTTTCAGTTATGAGTTGTATATTTTTTTATCATGATAAATCTACAGGATGACATTGCCAAGATTTTGTCAGTTTCCTCCCCTATAGGTATAATATGCATGTATATCGTCTGTGATGAACCAAAATGACCCATTTCCATTTTTAGTTTCAAACAAAATGCACTATCTACAGAAAAAATGTAAATAACATGTTGATGAAAACATGGAATTAGAACATTTTGCACTTACAAAAAATGGAATTAGAACATTTTGCACCTTTTCAAAAACACGCAATTAGAACATTTTGCACTTTTAAAAAACATGTAAATAGGACAATTTGCACTTTTCAAAAACATGTAAATAGAAAATTTTACACTTTTCAAAAACATGTACCTAAATAGAACATTTTGACCTTTTTAAAAGCATGTAAATAGAACAATTTGCTCATTTTAGAAACTCGTGATTAGCATTGTAAGCATGTATCTTTTGACATAGCTCATTTTAATTCTAGCATAAATTGGAAATGGGTCATTTTGGTTCTTCACACACGATATAGTTTCGTATTTTTCAGTCTGTCTCAAGAGTGCGCTCTGTGGTCACATGAATTGAATTTGAGTGAGTAAAGTAAAAGGTAGAGAGTAGACAGAGAGTAGGTAGATTGGAAGTTGTGGAGTATCCATCTGTTTGGAGTTTTGGAGTTTTGGAGGATGACGCCTCATACACAGAGACTCTGTTTGTGTTTAAGAGGAAGGGAAGAGTGCATTGTGTCTGACTACATGTAAGGATCTGTTATGGCATGATATGATATTATGAAATGCACTATATATAAAATGACTTGGTAAGATAAAGTCGATGGAATTGGATTGAACTCGATATGGGAGAAATCTTTGTTACGGATGACTCTTTAAAGTCCTCTGGGACGAATTGTCATTTGTCTTCCTTCCGTCCATCCAACTTTCCCATCCTGTCCTTTCATATCAAATGAAATCAACCAAAAAGGCTTCTCCTCTTCAACCCCTTTTCTCAGATCCTCTTCCACATTCCAAGCTCTTCTATCTGTAGAGTACTCCACAGTCCACAGTCTTTTTCTGTCCTTTCTTTACAAGAGGACGAGACAGCTGAAAGCACGAGCGTGCACCGTCACCACCTGCCGGTACCGGTACCGGTACCGGTACCGGTCCCGGTCCCGGTATCGATATCGGTACCTGCACTATAGTCTGTGTCGCCCTTAATGTACTGACAAGGTCTGCGTCATCAGAAGCAAGATGAACAGGCTCTGATCTGCTACTCTATGTACAATGTGAAGTAGTGTGACTTGAATTACCGTAAGGCGGGATGTAGTAGAAGCTTGCCTATTTTCTATTTTCCACTTTACTTACGATTACAACGACTCGGATTGAACTTATTCCAAGGGACTTTCACCGTGAAGAATAAATACATTTCTGTCTCCTTGTAAGTCAGTTATGTCAGTTAGTAAGTCCTGCTCAAGTACGGCTATGTACCCATCTGTCATCTCCAGTTTGGAAGATGTATTTATTCCTTTATAGGAGTGTAATAGTGTGTGATATTATAGAATCGTTGAGGTTTTAATTTGTTTATTATTTAGTTACCTAGGTACGTGTAGGTAGGTACTTTATCTTCTCAGCAAATTAGTGTGCTAATAGTGACCATACTGTGACTATCAGGTAGGTAGAATGGATTCCATGATAAATTTGCAGTAATTTTAAATTAGCATGGATTTTATATCCTATAGGCAGTGCCACTAGATGAAAATTACTAAATTGCAGTATTTCAAGTTTTTTATGTAATGGCACAAGCTCTCTTTAAAAAAAAAAAAAAATATTGTATTCCAACAGATTGTATTTCTACTCGTAGTAGTCCGTGGAGCGCATCATTCATAAATCATAGGATGCCCACTTGACTGGCAGCAGGCGCGGATTTAGGGGGTGGGCAACAAGGCATTACATTTTTTTATGGCGCACCCAGAACCGCTCTTGACTGGCAGTAAAAAACAAATAACAGTACTCTACATAAAATTAATTATGTACAGGGTATCTCTCTGAATTTGTGCTTCACAGCTTGCTTACTCTCCGCATCCTGATAATATCTATATAGCTCACTCCCAGTCCCCGTCCCAGTCCCAGCCCCAGTCATACCTAGATAATTTGATTACAAAACCAAAAACTAGAAAATGTCATCGCGTCCTTTTTTTTTAAAGGGAAAGGAAAGGGAGGCTTGCGGATGACATGGGGTCCAATTATATTCTCTCTCCTTTTCCTTTTGTCACACAGTGTGCAAAAATGTAAAAGTTAAGCAGTTTTATTTCTATTTACAATAATTGAAAGCACGACGAGTTACATAATATATATTTGCATATTAGATAAACGTTATGTAGTATCATTTATTGGTGAAACTTTTAACGTGGTTGCCGCCGTTGTTTTTATTATTTGCATTCATTAAAGTAACAGGCAGAAAATCTACATGGAACGATGGAACGGTACCGGTAGTGGTAACGGTAACGGTAACGGTACAGGTTCTGTAGAGAATTTTCAAAGCAATAGATGATGCTCTTGTTTGCTGTTTGCAATTGAATGAAAGACCTCTTTGCTGCCTTATGTGCTATTGCCAAATTGACGTCCGTAGGGCTCGACTCCTAGACGACGGTTATGGTTACGGTTACGGCTACGGCTTCGGCTACGGCTACGGTTACGGCTACGGTTACGGTAACGAGTAGGAGAAGGGAAAGGACTCTATCTATAGGACTTGGACTTTGACTAGAAATGTGACTGTTAAACGTCAAGACTAGAGAGTAGGAATACATCTCGAGCCTATTTGCATGATCATAACAGCTTGAAGACAACAGCTGAGCAAATATAGGGAGATACTGTATGGAGTATGGAGTATGGAGATACAGAAACGCAATAACGCATACGAGCTCCGGCGATGAACGCGATATTAAATTACGTTACCATATAAATACCACGAGTACCAATCCCTGCCCCAGTCCCAGTTCCAGCTCCAGCTCCAGTCCCGGCTCTACTAGCTACTACTACTCATCTCCATAATTTTGTTTTCTATTAATCCGCAGATTTAATATCAAATTATCATTGCTACTATAGCATAGCGCTAGCGTATCATTCACGGCTAGGATCTTGGATATTCTGGTTTTGTTGGGAAGTTCCTCCCTGGCTGATGCTGATTGGGATCAATAATAATATTAGTCTGTGTAGTACATGGTATGTAGTATGCACAGTAGAGCTTTTATACCGGGGCTGGAGCTAACAAGGAAAACGTATCGTATCATATCATCTCTCGTATTCGTATTCGTATTTCATTATCGCATCCTACCTTAAATCCTATTAATCCTTGTTTATACCATCCCATCTCCATAAGTTGGATCTCGTTACCCATAATAAACCTCACTCGTATCCCATGTTCAATGTTCAATTAGCTCCAGGAATGTACACAAGTTAATATTTCCATTTCGAGGAGACGAGTGACTTATACTCCAGCATCCAACATCAGCATCCTTCCCAGTGCCTAGCAATTAGATTGCACAACCATATAGCTACGTAACCATATAGCTCTGTGTACAAAAGGCAGAGGGAGCGTATCATACACTATAGTGTAGTGGTTGTAACATAACGACTTTAGAAACATTTAATGTCTACTTCTACTGTACAGAAAAACCCGGGTAGAGCCTGTAGAGCGTACCTGCTTAGGCCTGGCCTATAGACATGTAGAAAGTAGAAAGTAGAAAGTTCCACGTGTATAATGAAAGGAGACAAGAAATATGATGGAGTGCAGTAAGGCAGTCGCCCTGGCATGGCACTCACACTGCTTCCTATATAGCACACAAGTTGTGATTGTATCTCAAATGTTAACGAGATTGGAATTGGAATTTAGGCCTCGTCTCTCTCTCTCTCTCTCCCAGTCTAAAGTTTCTCTGACTCTCAATATCATACAGACAGACAGACAGAAAATAGAAGAAGCTTGATTCATTTCCTCTAATGTTTGATACAAGAGGAGACTCTGAGTAGACGGGAGTAGTACACGAGTCAGGAGGACGGAGAGAGGGAAAACTTATGTGGGCCGTTGTGGGCTGTGCTTGTGCAGTAATGCAGAGTAGAGATGAGACGAAGAATAGTGGAGTCTATGGAATACCTACTACACTCGTATTCCAGTATTCCTACAAACTACCAACCAACCTTTTCAGGCCTGGTTCCTGGTAACCGTACCCGTACCGGGCTACCAATACCAACACCAACCAGGCACCAGATCCACACAGTAGTACAGATTCCCTCCTGCTATACTACACCATGTTAGTTTTCTCTCTCTCTCTCTCTCCTCCTCATTATTATCTTTTCGAGTCTTCTCCAGTTCGCTATTGTTTGTCTTGTATGGATGTGAAAAGATGGAAGTTTCATGAAAGGGAGGCAGGGATGGCATATAGATAGACGCTATACGTATAGGAATGCGGCGATGGCGATGGCGATGGCGATGGCGACGGCGACGGCGATGGGAGAGAGACGTAAGGAGATAGGATATATGATTATATTCAGGGCACGTCTATAGATATCATGATGGAACAGAACAGGAGAGGACAAAGAAAAATATTTATTTTCAGAAAGATAGAGAGAAAGGCAGAGAGAAAGTAGGGAGAAAAAAAGGAGTTGTTCCTCGTCCTCCCAGGAGCAATGATATAGTTACTAGGATATTTTAATTAGATTTCAAATCGTTTGGTAAGCAAAACACATTGAAATTTCCCCCCTTCCAAAACTATATCAGTAATGTCAATAATATGAAAATACGAAAACATTGCGCTCTCTCTCTCTACAAATGTACCAAAAGTATTTGTCTCCACGTATCTGGCCGGCCGTACTGCCACTGCCGGCGGGGTGGGGGTAGTCGTAATCGTAGTCTATGGTATTACTAGGCAGTTATAGGCACTAGATATTTACTTGTAAAAAAATTATTCTTTAAATTAAGGATTCGAAATTAGAATTCTATTCCAGCTTGAGCTACTTATGAGGGAGGCATAGATAGATAGGAAGACAGAGAGAGAGAGATCTGTATTTGACTAGTTTTTTTTTCAAGTTTGAGATGAGAGTTGATTGGTAGGATAGGGATGAGATGAGATAATGGGGAGGCGAGGGAAAAGTTTGTGTCCTTCAAATTCACAACTAAATTATAAGTCGGTCTCGGTCTTAGGTTTCGTTTTCGCTTCTCGGCTCACGTCCTCCCTCCGTCTTGAGTTTTCTCGGTTTTGCTAAGTCCTCCCCGGGATATTTGCATTCCTCCTGGTCCTGGTTCTGGTCCTGGTCCTTGTCCGTACACAGGGATGATGTTAAGATTCTTGATGTATGGAGATTCAAGGAGAGACAGCCCCCGCCGTACTTACGATTAGTACTACGGCTTCTTCATTTATTGTATATAGCGATAGAAAGTTGACTGGTTGGAAGTGAAAGTTCGATTACCCAAGGTAAATCATAATGATTGGTAGTTTTTCTTTGGGTGATACCAAGATGTGGCTCCTTTCATAAATCAAATTATACGGCACACCCCTCCACACAGATGTCATAGGGATTTTGGAGAGTGAGAGAGTGGGTGAGGGTACAGAAACCGCCTCTGACATCCTCTCACTCCTGACAATCTCTCCTGAACATCTTAACTCTCCAAAACTGTAGACTGTAGACTGTATAGAGTCCTCCCATAGCTCCCCATAGGAACTTTCCCTAATTGACTTTCTCCATGTACGAGTGCACTTGTGCATTGAGTGATGCACATGATTTACGGTAACGGTAATGATCCAATTCCTTCCTATGTATACTTTCCTATAGTTTGTGCATTGTATTATTCGCCCCTATATTTTAACTTATGGTGACTCGGAATCGGAATAATACAACAATCACAAGTAAATTAAGGACAACGACAGTTGAACAATTATTAAACTAATTAATTTTTATTTATTTATTATACATACAATGGGACAGGAGGGCACTTTAGTGGCTAATTCAATGCCAGTGTAACTGTATAAAAGGAAAGTATAAATAAATATAGGAAATATCAGTAATATATGCATAGGGTTTAGTTTCAAAGTTTTGTGATATATACGCACATGACAGAGCTCTGGTAGAGCAGATTTAATTGGAGGGAATATGTTATAGTCTGCCGGCGGCTGGAGCTGGAGTAGAGAACAAAGCGCATCAGGCCATCAGTACATCATCATCAGCAGCATCATCATCATGTGTATTGCATTGCGGTTAGGGGTAGTCATAAACGTTTTATCTTCATCTGTATCGATTTTAAGTTTGTCAATAATTTTTCTTTGTAGTCCTGAGTCGTCGTCGGTCTGATTCATTCGTCGTTCCTTCCTCTCTCTGTCTCTCTCTCTCTCTACCCTTTCTCCCATCCTTTGCATGTATTAAAGATGAAAAACCTCATTCTGAGAATTGTCAACTTCTCCAGGTCCACATTAAATTTGATACAAATAAATGGAATAACGAGACTGACTTTGAGATACACACGCACATGGATATGTAGATGGTTGTACTTGTAATGTGGTAGTGGGAGTGCGGGGAGAAAGTTGAAATGTATGAAAATGGAAATGGAAGAGGGGCATATTTTGAACTGTGTGTCTCTGACTTGGGCTGACTGCCGATTTTAAAGCAAAAAAAAACTCAGTCCTTTGAACTTATCCACTGTCAAAGTAATAATTTTTTCGAGATAACTATATACGCTAACAAGGAACAACTCCCAACTACAAAGGAACTTTATCTTCAACTATAATATGGGACATGTAACTTTGTATTTGAAGTAGATACTGAGGTTAGGATGTAATTTATTTTTATCCAGTCAGACTTGAAAGCTCTACAATGTATGTAGTATCAGATTTGGTTTTCTTTTTTATTTTGTGGTTTAGTATATGAAAGCATAGTAATGAGGACAGTATGACGCAGGGACAGGGACAGGGACAGGGGGATACCTACAGCAAGTTACTATCTCCTATATATCGTAGGTGAAGAACCAAAATGACCCATATCCAATTTAAGGTAGAATCAAAATGAGCTTTGTCATATTAAAAAAAATGAGAAACATGTTCTATTTACATGTTTTTGAAAACCTTGTAATATTCTATTTACATGTTTTTGAAAAGTGCAAAAGATTCTATTTATATGTTTTTGAAAAGTGTAAACTGTTCTATTTACATGTTTTTGAATAGTGCAAAATATTCTATTTAAATGCGTTCAAGACATGTTTCAATATTTTTTTAGATAGTAGATTTTGTTTTTAGCTACAAATGGATATGGGTCATTTTGGTTCTTCACAGACGATATGAGCCGACGACTTTCCCCTCTAACTCCACATAACTTTCACTAAATTAAAGAGTGCCAAGATTTCTCCGAGAAACTTTTACTTCCATCTTTGGGCGACAGAATGAAATGAAGACGCTGATTGTGGTCGTAGGCCTGGTGTGGGTTATGGGTGTAGGGGTACGGGGACGAGGACGAGGACAAGGACACGAGCAAGATATGGTTTTTGGAGAGTTGAGAGTTTTTGACATTACGATACTATACTCATAGTATAATCACAATCAAAGGAGTAGAAGAAGGTCAAGAAGTGCCTTTACTTCATGTACTTTTAAATCAGTGCCTCCACTCTCTCAGTTACACACTACAGAAGCAAACCCTCTTTGTCTCCGTATGCAGATGCAGATAAGGAGAAACTTTCCCTCACAAAAAGACCAAATATATATTATAATAAATATTCATTTTATGTGAAAACTACAAGCCAAGAATTTTGGTTTATTTCTCCCCTTTCCTTTGTTTGGTGTAGACTTGAATAATGGATGAATATCAAGAGTTATTGTTTGGTAAAACGGGTCCATTTTTTTAAAAACGAGATTATTTGAGTTACTACAAGTATTATTCAATTAAATACAGTACTGTGTTGAATGGCAATGGCCAAATTTTAACCAAAGCAATTGTTTTAAATTGCAAAAATTTCGTTTATTAGCAAAACGGAAAGCCCATTAAATGATTTTTGAAAAATGGGATAAGTCCACCTAAAACATGCATTTCGGATTTTCCAATGTTTTTGTAGTTTGTAGAAGACAATCCACGTGCGTAAATTATTGTATGTTAGAAAAAGTTGAAAAGTTAAAAAAACGTTTTGTTGTACTCTGTACGATTCAAATTTCATCTCGCGGACTTTTTACTCCATAGTAAGTTATTGATTTTGAGGCAAATCGGAAAAAATCCATAAATTAAAATTTTTGAAAATCTTCTAAAAAATTCGTGAGTCAGTCCAGATTTACGAAAATATTTGTAATAACGCTTCGTCAGTTATAAGTTTATAAGTAGCTATAGAAAAACATTGAGTTCAAGAAAATAATCCTGTCACCTTTTATGCATTATTCATTTGTTGGACTTGAGCCGTTTTACCAAAACACTCTTCATATACATATCGTCGGTGAAGAGTCATTCTGTCTTAAGTCCAGTGCACGGCTAAAACCATTCTGTCCCAAGTCCATTCAATTGGTAGCTGCTGTCGAGGTCGCTTCCGCGATGTCCTTTGCATTAGGTGGGGGTGGGATGTTGCTGACTATGTTGTACTCATGACGTACACTTAGGGGTCGTCCACAAAAGACGTAATCAAAATTCCATTTCCATAACATTTTGCGCTTTTCAAAAACATGTAAATAAAACATTTTACACTTTTCAAAAACGTGTAAACAGAACATTTTACACTTTTCAAAAACCTGTAAACAGAACATTTTACACTTTTCAAAAACGCGTAAATAGAACTTTTTGCACTTTTAAAAAACATGTAAATATAACATTTTGCACTTTTCAAAAAGTATTTTTAAAAAGTACAAAATGTTCTGGAAATGGGATTTCTATTACGTCTTTTTTGGACGACCCCTAAATGGACGTCATGAGTAAAATACAGTCAGTAATATACCACCCCCACCTAATGGAAAGGACAACGCGGAAGCGACCTAGACAGCGGCTAGCAAATGAATGGACTTGGGACAGAATGATTTTAGCCGTGCACTGGACTTAGGACAGAATGACTCTTCACCAACGATATATATCGCGGATAGACATCGCGGATGATTTTTATATTTTTGCTTGAAGCTAAATTTAAAATGTTTAAAAGTTTCAAAAGCACAAGTTTATAGTATATTGAAACAGCTATACCGTCTTCCTCAACGTTTGTGACTTCAATACCGGCCAAAGTATAGAATTACTATTACAATTATAATTAATGATTATACATTCATTCTCTCACTCGCTACGACAGACAGATCTTAAAATCGCGGAGCCTCCAAAGTAAGCATTCCTGTTGGCAAAATATATTACACACTCATTTTCCACTCTACAAGGTATACGAACATCACCTTCTTAATGAATCTTTGTTGTGGTGGGTGCGAAATGAAAGTTTAATGAAGTACCTTGTGTTTATTCCATTTGATTGTGTTACTGTAAATTGTCAAAACAAAGAACATTTTCACTTCCCCACTCTCATTCCACGTGGAGTAATGGGGCTCTTGTAATAACCGTTAACAGAAGCTATAAAGAAAGTGAGAGAAAGTAGTGTTGTTTTGACTTTATATACACACTCGCCCATGACTTACACTCACACAATTTATTTTCTATTAATTTTTAGTACCATAATATATTATACTTTACCAAAAGAAATACACTCCTGCTGCTGATTGAGAAAAATAGTCATACAAGATTATAAAATGATTTTATACATTTAAAATTGCAAGAGGCTTCTATGTAAGCTTTCAATTTAATATTATTACATATTACTGTGTGTAACTCAATATAGATGGTAAATAAATTACAAGGAAACTTGCTCACTCATGATATAATATACTATATATGGATAAAGATGATGATGATATTATGTAACACTATAAGATATAAGATTAACAGACATTCCTAAGTTGTATGTATAACATTAATTATTGTGTAAGCGTACACGGTAACTATAGATACATAATATATAATACAATGCCACAATATACTGATACTGATATTACATATATATATATAAATAAATAATTTAACAAGTTTTGGCTGTATTTACATTTTAAATAAATCTTGTAACTTGAGAAATTTTTAAAATTACAATATATACTACCTATAAAGTGTAAATGATACACTATATGCAGTATGTACAGATACTTTTTAGCAAATTTTAATAATAATTCAAAAAAAAGGGTACTGGGTAAATCTGTATGCTGATCAGTGAATCAGCATATATACTTGAACTTAACAAAAATGAGGTACTTATACACTTATACTTACACACGGTTACTTATTACATTTTAGGACGACTGCCCATGTGCATAATATAAAAGAGTGCATTTAATATATAAATTAGAATACCAGAATTAACATACATGTAACATTCAAAAAAGAATTTCCTCCTCCCCCAATATACTGATATAATTAGCTATATAATTAGATGTAGATTAGCTGGGGATTTTTCAACAAAAAAATCATATAACAATCCTAATAATGGAATACTGCAATCTGCAATACTAAATTTCAAAACAATATATACGGCAAAAGTAATATGAAGCAGAAAACAATATATGATGAATTAAAAAGTAATGTTAAGATTTCAAAATAGTAAAATGAAAAACAATTAAAAGACACTTTTAAATCAACTATTTCTAAAAAAATAAAACATGCGCAGTGGGAGTCATAAATATGTAATGAATATGATCACCTTGAATTTGACAACATACACAATAATAACAATTAATTAGCTATGATATAAAAGTCAACAATTTATTTCAAACATTCCTAAACATAAAACAAACAAAACATGAGTAGGTATACACTATAAACATATAAAAACCAAAACACAAAAAAACTCTACTCATAATATGTACACTACTGATAGACCCACCCAATAAATAACTATGAATTAATTACACATACAGTAATATAATGAATTTTAAGTCGTTCTTAAGGCCACATTGACATTCCAGAATCGCTATAAACAAAAATGTAATTAGACAAAAAAAATATTATTACTATATTATGTAACCTAGGTTAATTATTTATTATGGTTATAAAAATGAATTATATACGAGATGGACGAAGAAGCGAGGAGCAGATGCTATATATATATATACTAAAATAGAATACTATAAGAATATAGGATAACGTACGAAAGCTATGGAGATACATATAATATTATTAATGTACATAATTTATAAAACTAACGAAAAATATTTAGCATTTATATGACTACATATACACTACTGTAAATATGAATCTCGAGCTATAAAAATTTTATGGATGATTGTGATGGTGGTGAAATGTGAAATTGCCATGAGATGAGAGCTCTTATGGATTTTTTTATGGTGCTCCCTCTCGGTATGAGAATATCCAATCGATCTACTTATTACATACACTAAATCTTAAATACCCATATAGACTAACATGGTAAAGAAAAAAAAATTATTATTATTATTACAAGGGAAATACGGAAAACGGTATATATATATAGATACTCATATATAGCTGTAAATACTATAAATACACATGTTGATATTGATAGTGATTCATGCAATATGCGCAGCATCATATTATGCAATCAAAACAAAGCAAAAAAAAATATAAGTATGAATATACAAAATTATATTATTCCCGTCTATCTAACCTATATTGATATTATAGAATATTCGTTATTGTTATCGGCCATAGTTCCCATTCATACGAGTAGACGGAGTAGAATCTATAAAACAAAAGAGATGCAAAGATATGTAGGAAATTTCATGAGGAAACTAATAGGGAAATATAGCAGCAGAAAAGCAGCAGATCTTGAGAGCAATTTAAAAATAAGAAAGAAGGCACATTCACAATTTGTATAGTAGTAGTGCATAGGTATTTCTATTTCTAATTCTATATAGCCAAAAAACAAAATGCTTGAGAGATAATATTATATTGTAGGAAGATTAAGATTAAATTCTAGCATATTATGTACAATATAAGTAGTGTAGTACTGATACCGACACCGATACCGATACCGATAAAGGACACCGATAAAAAAAATACAGATTACTGATGTTATCTCTCCACTTTTTCAATTTAAAAATCTTCTTTCTGTTTTATCTAACAAGGTCATCACCATCCATGTACCTAGTCTGTAGAACTGTGTAGACAATGCCAAAAGCCAAAATCAATATATCACAAAAGTATTCCAATTCCAAATTAGGTACATGTACTATGTTTTCGTGCCAACTTGCTTTCAACTTACAGGCTTATACACACTACTATACTGGAACTGGCTGTTATTTATCTTCATTTGGGTTCCCTTATATAATAGATATAAATAATGAATTGTATCATTTGACAATTTGTACGAATACGAATTCTATGCATTTCAATTTAACATAATATGTAAATCAAAAAAGAAAAGAAAAATAATACAATTTTGAGAATTATTATAGAAATTTGTATATTAATCATCCAGCGATCATACAGGCGGATAAAAAAGGAACGTTTTACAAAGTATACACATGTAAATATAAATAAATCATCTATATACTACAAAATGATAATTTTCTCAATACATATACTATTATAATCAATTTTGGCAGCTGGCTGCCTAAGTCAAAATAGAAACCAAGAAAAACATTTTTTTAACATTGCAAATTAATACCGTGCATTATAGGTACGTGTGATCCCGTTTTTGTTTTTCAATATCAGTTGACACAAGTTTCCGAAAGTTAAAATATTTAGACTTGTTATTTTTTCGTATTCTGTAATATATTAGGATAATATATCATCTTTTCCATATTCCATTGATTTTAATTTAGGGATGTGCAGTAAAGTAGCTTCCATACCGTTAACTTCATTTTTTTTAAAGCAAAACTAACTACTATCAAATATATAGCGTACGTTTAAATAAAGTCAACTCCCATGGCTATATGGAAGTTGTACGTCGTTTTATAAATTAACAGTCTGAACGAAATTCTATAGATACATAGTTATATATGTAACTTACGGTCAACGCTCAGAAAAGGAGGTTGACAGAACACTACATATAAATTGAATTGAACACAATCAAATTGCTGTTCAAAGCTATACCAATAATATATTAATGCAGGAAATTTTATACGGTTTCGACAGATATATATATATACAGTAATATAATGAGCGCTTGAATGGGGGATGCGGTTAATAAAAAATATTTCACATGGTAATAGGAGTGGCTATATTATATATTCTAAGAAAATATTATTATTATATAAAACTGCACAAGATTAGAAAGGAATCAAAAATAAAAAGTAAATAAATAAAAAAAACAATTAAAAGAGAAACCACTTACAATGTATGTATAAGGCTGCAAAATATTTGAAGTATAATGGAGTAGCTAAAAAAAACAATCTGTACTGATATTAAAACTTGAAATTTAAAATTTTTCATTTAACTATATACCTCTGGTCACTATGTCTTTATTTTATGGATTAAACTCATCTCTAATAAAATTCAGTAGTAATTCTTTGTAACTACATTTACAAAAAAAAACGCAAAATTATTATTGGTAGTTATTTATAAGCATGCGAGCTAAAACAGATATTATGTAGGACATTAGATTACGACATTAGATTACGACATTAGATACTACTGATATGATATGCATATTACGTATAGTATTGATTTAGAACGAAATAATATTATTAAGTAAGTAAAAAAATAACAAAATGCAGAGAAAAGCAGGATTCTTCTCTCGCGTATACCTTACACGACATGGCTTGACAAAAAAAAAGAAACAATTCAGCGAGGAGACAAGATTTGAAATTTTGTATAATCTTTTTCTTCACAAGGATAATTCAACTAAAATCAAAACAATTCAGACATCAAGAAAATGTTAGATGCCATAATGTATCAATATATTTAAGGAAATTAGTTTAATTAATTAATTTATCACCAAAGTTATAAGTACACAGGTACAATAAAAACTTGACATATTATGTAAGAATATAATTATTATATAAATACTTATAAATACTTGCTAACTATCAACCTTGCCATATAAATATATAATATGTAGCTATATATAAGAATTGAACTTCTTCGTGAGTATGAGTGTAAACAATCAAAAAACGAAAGCCAAAACAAAACCAATCATGTATGATGTATAAAACGGTAATATAATACAACATGGGTGATAATTGAAATTAATAAATTTATTAAAGAAAAAAATGGATGCTCATTTTATGAGCAGAATGCTGTTGTTGTTGTTTATATAAATTCAATGAGCAAGTGTAAAAAAAAGACCCTACAGTAAGTCAAAAACCAAAGCCGTGACGAACTTTCGGTCAAAAACTTTGTAAGTATAATGTGGTGTATGGCTCATTTTTGTGTACATGATTGTGTGAAAAAATAAATCGGATAAATTAAGTGTAAGTATGAAATTTACATTTACTGTACATATTGTATGCACAGACTACGTTACAATTACTATTATTACTATTATTATGTAAACAAAAATTAAACTATACTACACAATAAATCTTATAATACGAGCTGTACTCTCGTCATCTTTGTAAGGGCAAATAAAAAAAAATTGTTTCCGATGACAAGTTGAAAACGAAATAAAACAATTTAAAAATAATGAAATTTGAGATCATATTTTGGAAATGCATTTTATTGAATGCACATACTTTCCATTAAAATGATAAATTATTCTGTACTTCAGAAATCCGTCATGGGCATGGGTCCTTCCATGACAGCATTTTTTTAGTTACAAATCATGAAAATATGCCGCATCGTTGTACGCAGAGGTAAGTCAGTTTCAATCTTTTAATGGCAATAAAGTTGCACCTGACAGCCTGGCAGAGAAATTCTATGAAGCACGATGTGAAAATTCTGTCACTATGCCTTTGATATGATGCGATAAGTTTTATTGTCTTTTCCACTACACACTAAAATACTTATACTACATACTTTTATGCAAATGTACAGTCAACCAACACCAACAGTGTCCTTTACCATAGCTTAGCAGAGATACCGAAAAACTAAAACTCAAAAGGAGCACACCTTTTAAACAGATCTGTAAATTATAAAAATGTGGTGCTTGATATAAAAAATCATTTATAACAAAAGGAATTAAGAACTAATTAATTTAATTAAAAATAATTGCCCCAACTAATTCAGACTTGCTAAACCCAAGTAAATATATAGTAACCACAGCAAGTCGTTTGCATTCAATTAAATTTTTTTAATATAGTTCGTGAAGAGTTGCGTAGGAGCTAACTCGGGTCTCCCTTCAAGACGTATAAATCTTTCGCCTTTTACTAAAGATTTCCGTGGAGGGGGACATGCTATGAGTATATAGCTTTTTTTGGAAAGACCCGTCTACGGATGGGTCGCATCTCTGTAACAAAATTATTATTCTCCCCTGAGCCTAACTTAAATTCGGAATTTAAATGTTGGTGATGTCAAAAGTTAGGCAGACTTAAGTTTGAGTCTGCGGGCCGGACGTAAATAACGCCACCTGAATTTACCGTTTTGAACCCACCCATCTTCCTTGTCACGTAAATAGCTACCTTCAACACGGGGTGTAAAGTGACCCACCCTCAACATCCGTGTGACACCATTTGTGATTGGCTCCTTAAGTTTGTACAGTATCTCTATGGTGTCTCACTAGTCAGTATAACGTGGTCAGTAAGTCAGTATCCACGGCACGGCGGGCTAATGTTTGAATTCTGCTATTGTATCGTCCAAAATTCAATTTAATAAAAATTAGGTAAATAATGTTCCAGACTCAATTCGTCAATTTGAGAGTATTAAATATTCCATACCATAAAATTCTCTCATTCAGTAAAGTATTAAATTAATTGACCTCAGGATTCGTAAAAGCAGGTAATTTCGTTGCGCTTAAACTAGCAGTTGATATATATATCACTTTGCAATTTCATCATTTTATAATTCGGAAAGTTTAAAACCTATTGAATGTAAAGATCTGATCCATAAAGAGTTTTAAAATTAAATTGACCATTTAACATTTCAGCAGGCTACTACGGACAAAGGAAATACATCTTACACTACATAAAATAGTTCATCTGCTCAACACTCATCAGAATACTAAATGTCTTTAGCACCACAGAGGCAACAAGTTTTACAGTTGTATAAAAGAATTTTGAGCCTGGCCAGGACATGGAATTCTAAATCTCAAAATGCGATAGAAACTGACAATGAAAGGAAGTACATAAGGGAGGAAGCAAGAAGATTATTTCATAAAAATAAAGATTTGACCGATTCAAAGTCAATTGCGGATTGCATCCATGAAGGTGAAGCCAGAGTGGAAATGGGTGGGTTGATTTTCGAATTAACTAATTAATAATATAATAAAATAACATTCTTTAACGTAGTTCATTTATAGTATAATAAGTTAATTTCAAAAATTAGTAAGTCATAATTATTATATTCGCAGCCTTGCACTACCGCATACCATACCCCAGACCTGTCAATCTCCCACCATTAGCTATGGCAAAACGCAAAGGAAGAGAACAAGGAAAAGTCCAAGAGCGATTGAAAGAACAATCGAAACCAATTTACATTAAGTCGCTCGATTAAGAATGTACTCGATGTGAGCTAACAACAGGACATTGATGAATGCTTCAATAAATATAAGTGGGATTACTACTAGAGTATTTTTATTTATTGCGAGTATAAAATAGTCACACACATACTTATTACACTGTTAAATATTGCTTAGTGTTATTATCGGTTATTTAATCAAAATAAAAGTGATCTGATGGAATCCTTATTATGATGGCACCGTTGCTGGCGTCGCCGCTGCCACAGCTTCAATTGGAATCAATCGCTTTTTAAACAACCGCATGAAAAGCACCATCGCTGTCAGAATCGAAAAAATTATAGTTAGTAACACTTGTAAATACAAAACTAATAGTTTTAATTGAGATTTTTTAGCATTTAGCATGTAGGTAAATATCGAAATGTTGATATTAGCTGTCGCAGGTATAATATATTACTTACCCATAAAAATGGAGCAGACCAGAACAAGCATAAACCAAACCCAGCATTTACATGCTCGCTTATTAAATGTTTCCAATTTTTCTGACTCCACTTTCAATTTGTCGTGATTGGCATCAATTTGTTTACTTGATTTCTCTAAAATCTGAATTAATATCCACACAGCGTTTATTTAATAAGTTATAAGATTCAGTTTTAATAATAATAATGCTGCAGAGAAGAAAATTTAAAAAGATGCAATGCTAATATCCAATATCCTGCATTTATGTTGTGTTGATTAAAAGTATAATATAATACAACATACAGTTGTTTCCTAAATTCATTTTATAATTTTGTAAACGCAGCAGTTTTTTTAAATTTCTTTGAAGCTTCAAAAATATCCTAAATATTATCAGAAAATCTCACCTCAGCGTCGTTCCTTACAATCTGACCAGCCAGCGAGGCTTGGTCCTTCAGAGTGCCGGCAAGAACTAACATACGATCAGCAATTTTTTCCTGCACCTTTTGTTGATATTTCAAAATTTCATCTATATTCTGAGTTGCATCCGATTGACTACTTTCATTGGTTTCGGGAGAATGACTCCCTAATAGTTCTTTTCGCGAGTCTTCAGCGTATTTAGTCCGATGCCTCTGCTTAATTTCCATTGATTTCCCCAAATCTAATCCATTTGCATTTGATAAGCCAGCTTGAATCAATTGGGATGCGACAACTTTTTCTTCAATACTGGGCTAAAATTAAAAAGTAACTTATCGTTAAATTGTTCTTAAATTCAATATTTTGACTTCAAACCCCGTGATTCAATAGTATGCGCTAATATTAATTAATATACTTTCGAAAGATTCTTCAATGGCGAATAATACGTTAATGTCCCTAACTCGGATGTAGGACACTTAAACATTTATAAAGCCTAAGGTTAACCTGGTTGAAGCATCTCTCGAGAGTGTTTACAGTAATATTGCATGTAATTTTTTTAGTTTCTAACTAATTTTGATGTTTGCAGAACTCCCTTTAGGAGGTCGAGTCGGCGACCGTACTCCATTAGTAAGTCACGCTCCGGTTGGCTACATAAATCAGAATAAATACACAAATTTTTTAGCATGATGAAGCAAAAAAGCATTTGCAAACTACAGAAATGATAAATTCTAAGTTATTACAGCAAATTAGATAGATATATTGATTATATAGGAATTGAATGTAAATGTTACTTGGGTCCTGTACGAAGCTCACTAAGCATTTCTTGCAAAGCATTGGTGTACTGAAATTACGAACAATAGATTGTAGCTTAGGTAATATACAGTTTCCATGTACATACATAAGTATAAAAATAGGAAATAACATTTATATGCACCGTAAATATTAAAAACTCAAATAGAGCACCCCTGGATATAACATTCGTAGAGTTCTTGCCACATGCAAAAAGCACACTAATTACGTACTTCGAATTTAATCATATAAACGGCACCCGGGCTCTACATTTATCATTTATTGGGTGTTTACGGCGCTAATAATTTACGTATTATTTTAATTACATCAATCAAGGGTAAATATATGCTAGATTTAGTTCATTAAGTCGATTGAGTAATTTATTATTACACTAGGAGTACGGCCAAACGACAAATCGTTTGGGTCTTATCTGGCCAAAATTAACAACTGTCACCCCACTCTGACGTGTCTGGGATTGGTCTGGGGTGTGTGCCGCAGAAAAATCAAAGGGGATACTATTTACAAATTATTTTCAAACTAACCTTTTCCAGTCTCCAATTTTCATCACATGGTTGATTCTTCGTTTCTAAGGCCATGGATTCGCATTTTGAGAGCAACCGTAAAAAATTAGTTTCTAGCCGAGAGCGACTTGGATTTGAATTGGTGTTGCTTGCAACCATCTTACCTAAATTATAAATCTAATTTAGTAATGCTGTTATGTCATTGTTTTACGAAGCACACAATAGGCAATAAATGCACTTTGTTACATATCCCATAAGTCAAACGTGCAAAGTGAAAAAGCTCTAATTAATAATATCTATAAGGCTTGTTAGTTAGTTCTAGTTAAAGGAGCCCAAGTTCCCACACTGACTACTGGTACATACTTTTAAATCTATTAACTGCTTTAATTATTTTGTGAGAAAAATTCTGCCTAGTAAATAAAAGCTACTTTTTATCATTGCTGAAGAATAATCAATGGGAAACTAATTAAAAACTGAAATGAACAATGTATTGTGGAAAGTAAATAATGTGTACTTCTTAATTTCAAATGTTTTTACATTATTTAATATTTTTAGTCATTAGTATTAGTGCACAGTGCACTTGTCCTTATGCCTTAAATGTAAATAAGTAACATTATTAAAAGTTGACAGTACCTGCTTAATTGTTACGGTACGGTAACGTAAAGCTCTAAAAGTCTAAAGTGTAAAGAAGAAGAAATAACAAGTTTCACTGTTGACTATCACGCCACAGCCACTAATCACAAATTAGAAACAAACTGAACAGCAAAGACAGAGGATGCGACTGCTGTTAAGTTTTTAATGAAAAGTAGAAGTATTAGTATAATTACTCGTAATAAATAGTTCTTTTCTGTAAAAACAAAATAAAGCAAGCTAATGCTAATAGGATTTTTTATATAATATATTTTGTAACATAGATTCATATGGATCAGATGTCCCATAGGAATCATAGGAATTAGGAATCATAGCATAGAACACTAAAGTAGCATTTTAAAAACTATAGCTTCCCTCCATTGGTGACCGCGTAATTCGATCAATGCCTGATGTCACTCTGTGCAGTCTGAAGTCTGGGTCTGGGCTAGCGTTGTAATTTGTTCACAATGTTATTGTAAACCACTTCTTGAATTTCTCTAAAGCCTTTTATTTTTCTTAAAAATTGTATGTTGTTCTTACTGTGTCTGTATGGCAAGCGTAATTGTAGCGCCAGTTTTAAATGAATATTTACGTTCTCTCTGTTCTTGATTTTCTTACAGTCAGTGGACAAGCTTTAGTTTTAATTCCCAAATTAGGTCAACTACGATTTAAAAGTTACATCTACATGTGAACGACGATGGTGCTGTCACTCGATTTTCATAAAAAGTTAACGCGGTCAATCAGTTCCCTGATTGGTCCGCTGATTTGAACTTATTGGGAATTATTTCTAAATCCTGGGCATTTAAAAGTAAATCCCTTTTCTGCTAAAGATTTAGTTTTAATTCCTTTAATGTTTAAGAGAATTAAATTTAATTCTGAGAGAATTAAAACTAAAGCGTGTCCACAGACTGTCTTAAGGGGTTTAACATTGGAAAATGTTGAAGAACAATTGTGCACAATCACAGATTGTTCTATGTGTTAAATCCCATAAGGGAAAAGAACAATTGTTAACAAATTACAACACTAGTGTGGGCTCTGGCACTGGCCTTAAACATTTTTAATATCAAAATATAGATCTCTATAATCTGTACGACTAGTCTTCTAGGCTCTACTTAAAAACTACACATATTAAACCAAGTTTCTGCGTTGGCTGTTGCTTATGGCTATTGTACTTTGCTTAATTTAATTTTTTTTGTGACCATAATTATAATTGACACACACACGGAGTTGGAATTACAAATTGCAAATAATTTGATTTGTATTGAACAGTATGTGGTTTTAAATTCAGATGAAAATTAGCAGAATATTAGAGACATAATACGTTGGATTAAAACCAGCAACCAGGCTGAACATTATACTACATGATTCAAAGTCTTGGCACTTATGGGACTTTGGGATTACACTAACTAGTAAGTTTTATTCTGAGGATTATTTAACGATTTAAACGACGTTTGACGTTGCATTCGGGCCGGTCAAGTCACAAGTCAACCGGTACCGGCAACCGGCGTCAACGTTTGACGTTCCCCAGTCAGCGGACATACTATTAATAAACACCCCTAGGAAGTTGATTAACTTCCCTACAAAAGATTCTAATTAACTCCCTATGGAGGTATATTAACATCCCAGGAGTGCTGGGGAGTTAATCAACATCCCAGGTAGGTAAATCAACTGCCTTCATCGCGCCTGCGCGGTGCACCAATCAGGGATCAGGTTCACCGAGCGCATTTTCACAATTTTCGAGAGTAAAAACTATTTTCTATGTTTTGTAGATGAAACTTTAAAATCGTAGATGAAACTTGTGAGTAATTGAATTTTAATTATTTTTTATCGCGATGAGAGATGTTGATTTACCTACCCGGATCTGTATTAACTTCCCTGCACATCACGGATGTAAATATAATCCTCGAGGATGTAAATATACCTCCACAGGAAGTTAATTAGAATCTTTTGTAGGGAAGTTAATCAACTTCCTAGGGGTGTTTATTAATAGTATGTCCGCTGACTGTTCCCTGTTTCCTGTCACTGATTTGTTTGACGACGAAACAAGCTTATTTTGCCCTTCCAATATGTTGCAGAAAGTGAGCTCTCCTAACTATAATATTAAGAAATGTTGGCGTACATGTCTAATTTTTGAAGCCTTTAAAGTGGAAGTTTAATCAAACATTCAAAATCCTACTGTCAGTCAGGGATCTTTGACCATTTTTCGTCGTTTTACGACTACTTTCGGATCGTACTTAAAACAGTCCAATTTCGACTGGTTCTGGTCGACTAAAACATAAAGCAGTAGAATTTCAACTGGAAATGGTTTTTCCGTCGACTGAAAGTGGTCGAATAACAACTAAAAACAGTTTTTGAGTGTTCAAATGAACCTGACGCGCATACCTGTTACCCTGATGAGAGTGAATCTTTTACTAAACTTACAAACGTACAAAAATTAGTATTTTGATCTATGGGTTTTCAATTCTGACCTTTCAGTTTGTCTACAGTCAACAGTAACAACCTAACAATTACACTAACTTTACAACCATGAAACTCGTAAAATAAAGGGTGGCCCGATTTTTCTGTTCATTTAGGAAGAAAAAACAGATGCAACGATATTGTTTTGTAATTAAATTTAAAGGGAAGCAAGACACCCGACAGCCGACGAAATTCGGGCCAATCTACCCGACGGTCGTCGGGTGAGTTGCACTTTAACCCGACGACCGTCGGGTAGATTGGCCCGAATTTCGTCGGCTGTCGGGTGTCTTGCAGTTCTCAAATTTAAATAATTTAATTATAAGTCTATATGCGCAATAAAGTTATAGTTGTAGAGTGCGTATATTTATGTGATCTGATCAGGTTCATTTTTTTCCAACTTTGAAAATCTGTAACTTTTTTGGTGCTTGCTCTAAATTCACCTTGTATTAACCAAAATACTCGCCAGTTAATTCTCTATACCCTTAAATTATGAAAACGGTAGACGAAAAATTTGAAGACTTGCAACAAAATAATTACTATATATCAATATACATAGGGTGTTCTTTGATAAGTGATGGCCAGGCCGGGAAATGATGGCCAACTTTAGTAAGTGATGGCCAGTTTGACTTTAGTAAGTGACGGTCAACAAAAAATTCTACTATTGGATTAAAAATGTGCCCAGAACGTTGGGAAAGAGTACACAATAGTATCATTATATAATACAATTTATATAGGGTAGAGGCGGGTAATTGTGATCGGTCCGGTAATTGTGATCGCTCAGTTTTTAACAGGAAAACATTAACACTGACAGTATATGACTTACTTACATCGAAGAATAGCGCTAGTTCTTCCGTGCTGTAAATACTTTTAAAATAGTCGCTAACGTTTTCCTGTTAAAAATTGAGCGATGACAATTATCGGACCGATCACAATTGGAAGACTATACCCTAATACTATAAAATAAAATATTGTGTATGTTACTACGTCTGAAATATTGTGTATATAATTGTGTAAAATACTGTAAAATTTCCCCTCCAAAAAATTAAGTGTAAAGGAAGTAAAATATAATAATTATTGTTGTTTCCTACTAGATAAATAAAATCGTGATAATTGACTTTTCTTTTCATTCGTACACTATACGAATGGGTGACCCGTAGTCAAATTTTGCTACCCTTCGAAGTTTGTTATGTTTGAGAGGTTAGGTTATGGGGGGGGGTAAGAAAAACTTACTGGAAACGGTTAGGTTATATGTTTCCCTCGGCTGCCAAAGGCAGAGGCAAACATTTTATAACCTATCCGTTTTCAGGCAGCTTTAGGAGCCTGATTTAGTGTTGCTTCGGGTAAATAGTTACAAAATACCGTTAACCAACGTTCCTGACGCATTTTTAATATCCATTTCTAGGTTTTTTGTTGTTGGCCGTCACTTACTAAAGCCAAACTGGCCATCACTTACTATAGTGTAATTGGCCATCACTTACTAAAGTTGGCCATCACTTCCCGGCCTGGCCATCACACGCTTAGAAAAGATCTTGACACGAATGTGGGGGTTCAAATCCAGTTTTTGGTGTTATTTTTTAGTTAATACAATCGTTCAACAGGATTTAATTAGTGTTGCGTGATTCAACACCGTTCTAGTATACTTAACGGTTAACAGGATTCACTGTGGATGTCGGAGTAACAAGAAAGCAGTTAGAAATTAACAGTAAAGTAGTCAATTCACTCCTTTTTTTCTAAGCGTGCTTTTATCAAAGAAACCCCTATACATAATCAATATTAAATAGCAATCGCAATTTCTTGGCTACCACATATACCGTATATCTTTTAATAATACGCAGGTCTCCAATAGCCAATAGTACGCTATATAGTTTAAGATTTAATTGTACGCGGGGGTAAGAAGCTTGAGTTTGAATTGTACGACGTGCGTACTATAAAAAGAAGTATGGTACCCAAATACTTCTTTATTGGTGTTTTATTCCTTTAAAAAATTGTGTATTGCATTTTAGCGAATATATGGATGGTGTGGTATACTAGCAACTGGCAGCAGTAATTATTCAAAAATTAATTCGTAATTCTGAAAAACCGCTTGAAATTAATGCATTACCGTGTGAGGCAGAGCTGGTTGAGACGCGAAATTTTATTCTAGCATTAGTTTTACCACGGTCCTGGAAGTATTATGTTGTATGTGGCAAGGCTTAAACAGGAAACATATTATTATATTATTTATTGTTGTTAGTGTTGTTAATTGTTAATTTTAGGAATCAAACACTAACACAATGGCACCCTTTACCCTGAAATTCTTTCACAATGTAAAAGATAGGAGATGACCATATCCAGTTGAAATTCTACTGCTTTAAGTTTTAGTCAACCAGAACCAGTCGAAATTTGACTGTTTTAATTACGATCCGAAAGTCATCGTAAAAAGACGAAAAATTGTCAAAGACCCCTGACATGTCATATGAGAACACAATTATTATCTTTTCAAAATCAATAGACAGTGGGGACTGCAATTGGGCATATATTTATCTTGTTGGCAGCTCTTAGGTGATCATTGTCAATTTTGGTGTCATTGGATTGATGACGTGGGGCTCGAAACAAATCCGAATAAGCGCCCGGCCGTTTATTAAATTTTTTGGAGTGACAGCCCGGCGCCTATTTCATAGTTGTGACTCGAGCCCGGCGTTTATTTTAATTTTTAAAGTTCAAACAAAATATCATCGTACAGTCATTCAGCTTTATAATATTTTTAATAACCCTACTTACAACTTAGTTTGTATGACAATTTCCTCCTGAACATTTTCCTCCTGGGCCTTTTCCCCGTACGTTTTCCTCCAAAACATTTTCCTCCCAACTTGGTACCGAAAAAAATTTCCTCCCAGTATTAAACTCACATCAAATAGTGTTCCTTCCCAGAGAATTTATATTTTGGTTTATAATAAACGTTAGTATATAAACTAAATTAATTGCAATAAACTTATGTCGTACTTCAGTTTTATAAAGTGGAATTTGGGCCCTATGCTATGTTGAAGTAGTAGCGGTCATCCTAAGAGTAGTGGTCATCCTTCAAATCGTTGTCAATGCAATAGTTAGGGATCGTCCACAAATGACGTAATCATACAATCTCATTTTTTGTCACCCCCATGCCATCATCACTTTAACACTGTGCAATAAACGGCTATCTTTAGGATACGGGGTGGTGCATAACTGTCTTCAGCCAAATTATCACCTTTTTAGGACCCCCACCTCCTTGTAATCACTTTAAGAATGCCTAAACCGCTATGATGACATGGGGGTGACAAAAAATGAGATTGTATGATTACATCATTTGTGGACAATTCGAAACTCATTGTATTGACAGGAGGATATTTTTAACCACTACTCTTTTGATGATCGCTACTTAAACATAATGCCCGAATTCCACTTTCACTTTATACAGTTTATGAATTTTAGATATTTTTATGATTGTACTAGAATGCATAACTTGTCTGAAAGAAAAGCCAGTTTATTTTAGTGGTGTAAGTTCCTGGAAGTAAGTTCCTGTATACCGCCTACTTATGTATAAGCAAGTTATTTCAGACCCGGCTCGCAATTTAGTCCCTGGGGCGTATTAAGTATTTTAGACTGACAACCCTGCGCTTAGTTGAGCACCGGCGCTTATTTGAGATCCGGCGATTATTAGGACATTCACGGTATATGATATGATATTAAGTTTTGTTTGAAGTAGATCAGTCAGCGTCGTCTTTCAGATGTCTTTACTTTATTCTAATAGTTTTTACTTCCTTGGTTTACATAATAATGATATTTCCAAGCGATAAGTGGAAATAGACTTGGTCCCATTCAGATACAATTTTGCAATGAAATAAGTTTTAAAGATTCATCGCAGACGTAAGCAGAACGTTCTGGCTATTACTTATAAACGTGCTCTAACGGTTGGATGTCATTCCATACTTCGATTGGAGTCCATGTGCATGCATGGAGCTTGAGTTTTTTAGAATGATCTTAACTTTAATGTGAAAGGATGAAGTATTCAACTTGCTAGAACGAAACGAAGGTGCTTTTGTTTTCAGTCGTGATACGTTATTGATGTGAACAACAAACTTTAGTGTTTAGATAATCATTATTTAGTAAATATAGGCGTATTGTTTATTTATTGTTATTTGCAGTGCACTTAAAAACATCATAACAGATAAATAGAACAATCAAACCTTTCTGTGGTCCCTGTGTCCGTTTTTTCGCTGTTGTCATTGTTGTTCCATAGTAAAAGTATTGCTTGTAGTCACTCGTAGTATTTATATCTGCTATAATTTTTATTCACTAGTAATTATTATAAAATCTACGACCTAGGAATATTTGTTTTTTAAAAAAATATACATATTCAGTCCTAGTAAAGATATTTCATTGTTTTGTAGTACAGGATTTAGGAATAGTAATTGATGGGTTGTTTTTAATAACAATTTTGTATGATGTTAACTTGTATTTTCTCTTGTAGGAAATACCTAAAAGAACATCATTGAAATAAATTCTTTTTTTCTAGTAACCTTGTAGGTACGGAAAATGGATTATTATCCACGTTGTCACCAATCTCAGGTCATGTACGACGATGGCCGAAGTTCAGAAGGTCTTAAAGTTACCGAGATAGCTCCTCAAAACATAGCAAAGAAGTTGTTTGCCCGGGAAATCTGGACTGGAAGAAAAAGTGGCACTGAGAAGTATGTTCAGCGCTCAATGTACCATAGTATTTTTCCGAATTTTACTGTTACTCACGTGGACAAGCCTCCTTGCTTTTTGCGAAAATTTACTCCTGATGGGAAGGCTTTTATTGCGTTCTCTGCTGATCAAATGTCAGTTGAAGTTTACACATTCAAGGGACCTCAAGCTGGTGCACATCTCTTTACAACCGTGGATCCATCTCTTCCTTCGCCAGAGGTAATTTTTGTCTAAGCAGAGTAACATTATAGTAATTGATTAAGTATTTGAAATTTTATTCAGAAATAAATTTAAAATTTGCATTAAATAAAGCATTCTCAATTGGTAGTTAGTAACGGAGACACTGTTTTTACATTTTAAAAATATAGAAGAATCTAGATTCGAAGAAGCGAAGAATACACCTTGCATCCCAAGACCAAATAAGTTCCGATGATTCTGATTTTCAAAGTCAGTACATCAGAAAAAACATTTTTGACGCTTTCTTTCATTTAAAATTCCGTATTAGTGTTGCACCACCCGGAGAGCAGCTGAATCGAGAATGCAGTCTGTTTACAGAAAACTCACAATATATAATTGTGGGATCTACTAGCTTTATTCAAGAAGATGTTCACCCTCAGTTTCACGAAACTTACAGAAATAATGAATCGGTTGACCCAAATCCTCGCTCTCCCTTAGAAGACTATACAATTCATCTGGTTGACATAAAGCATGGGATATTAAGCAGTTCTCGTGCGTTCAAATTTGATAAAATATTTTTGTCTCACAACCAAGGAATTTATCTATATAACAATACTCTTGCAATTCTTTCTGTTCAACACCAGACAATTCATATTTTTCATATAATGGATGACCAGCTTGTTGAAATTCGTACAATTGGAAGGTTTTGTTACGAAGATGATGAGCTTGTTGCATCTAGTTTTAGTCTGTATGGCAATGTTCGACCTTTTGAAGAAACATTTATGAATTCTCTTAAACACCGATTACTGGTTCACATCTTTAAGCGGGCGCTACAAATGTCAGCAGAAGATAACGATCTTTCTGGTTTAAGTCGATTTTATCAATATTATGAGCAATTAAGGAGATTACGTATTTGGAAAATGCAACTTTTGGACGAAGATCATCTGCTCTTAAAATATTCGAGTGAAGATGTTGTAACGCTTAAATGCCAGGAGCCTAATTCACAGCACTGTCTTTTAGTTGTGTACAACATCTCTAACACCGAAATCTTAACTGTATTTGAAAATACTTCTGAAAAATTTGTTGATTTATTTGAAAATTTCTCTGATTGCTTTCGAAATAACTTCATCAATACTGAGTCAAGATATTCATCGTCGCCTTCTAATAATATGTATTCAAGGTAAGACAACAAGATTCAAGCTAATGAGCATTTTTTTTAAATTTATAGACGAGGACACAAATATACATTTATAACTTATGTTGTGCAGGCAAATTCATCAACGCTTTCGACAAACAATTACAAGTGCAAGATTTGGAGGGCCTATTGAAGCAACAAGACGGATTTTAGCTCAGTTACCTATTAGTGCCCAATCTTTTAGTGCTTCTCCTTATTTGGATCAAGCTCTATTTTCTTACGATGATCATAGAGTGTCTTCAATGGAAAGGCCGAAAGCTTGTGGAGAAATTCCAATAAGGTTTTGAACGTTATTGCTAAAACATTGAAAATCTACCAGCCAATAGTTACACCGTAGGAAAAGTTCTAACTTATGCAAAACAATTTGATGAATTACAGATTCTATGGACGAGATTCAAATCTATACAAGTTTCAAATTCATGCTGGGATGCTGTCAAGACTTCCACCTCATTCCGCGGGTAGACGCCTTGTAGCGTTTACTTTTCATCCCAGTGCGCCATTTGCAATTAGCGTGCAAAGAGCTAATGCGGAGTATCTTGTCAACTTCCATCTACGATTGGACAACAACTCATTTGTAGATCTGGTGGATCTGTAATGAGTGACTTAATCATTATTGTGAGTAGTGCAATATTTTTACTGAGTTCCTTTTATGCTTGGTCATATATTGTATGCCATCAATTTTGCCTCTAACTTTTATTGTATAAGTTGCTGGAATTGAACGTTAAGATATTCAGTGGGGAATTCTATGGGTTAACATGGGTTTAAATACTTGATTTTGTGAGTGAAAAATAGTAATTTACCAAAAACGTAGCGTGATGGCTATATTACACTTTGTTGCAAAACTACCTCAATAATCTTTCATATTAGGCTTTGGCTGGGCTTACTATTTAAAGAAACACAAATGAGCTTTATGCTTAATGTTTCCGTAAAATTGATTTTCCTCGCCACTAATGTTAAAAACAAATTGATATTTTACTATGTATATCTAAAAACCCTTTAGGCGTATCTATTTTCCAGCTCTAAATTTGAGTTTGAGTTTGAGTTTAGCTTTATTTACATATCAAATGCTTCAACTTACTGCTACGTTTTAAGGACAAACTCACATAATCTAAGCTGTACCTAGTTAATGAAATTAGATGAAAAGAAATGTAAATTCTATCACAACCAGTTATCTCTCTACATGAATTGAAGGCTCCAAATAAGTGCAATTTCAAATAACTACGCGATCATTATTATTACTGATCCCTTATCTAATTCATTAATTCATTAAATTTTTTTAATTTTATAACTCATCTAGTTTCGTGTGTTCTCGTACCTCAAATATAGTTCTGTTATAGCCAGCATACAACATCTAAGAACTAAACCAACCAACGAAAAGGGTTTGCACTCCAGCCCCGTAGAGAGTCTGGAGATCTGAGAGCCGAGGCAACCTGCCAGGTTGAAATCTGGCTCGGGCTGCTATCGTAAGCTTTTTATCCTTAACTACATGTTTCTCCACAAGCTTGTCGACCACCACCTTGAAAAAACTTAGTGCTGGTACTGGTACGGGGTAAGCTACAAACATATTGTGTGTTATTTAGATTCCCTGCCTGTAAATAAGTGGGTGCACCCACTTTGGCTGTTGACTATGCAAATTTACTCAATTTTACATGAAGAATTGTTTACGGTGATTGAGGTTATTGATGTTAATGTAATAGTACCTAAACACAAAGTATTGTTTTTGGTTAATCTGAACTAAAAATAAATTTTTCCACATTTTATTTGCTTAATTTTAAATACAGTTATTTATTCTTGTATTTTCATTATTACTCTACGAATAAAGTACCACTCTGAAGGGCGAATTTATTATTGTATGCTAGTTATTTATTTGTTTTAGTAATATTGTTTCCTGTAATATTAATTTTAACATTTGCTATTCAATATAAAGCACACGTTGAGTGGTCAGTTCAAAATATAAAGGTTTAAGTATGACCACATGGTTGTGGTATTACATAGAACTGTAAGTATAGTACCTATACACTCCCTGAGAAAGCTTTCATTGTTCACTCGTCCGTAAATGACGTTATTTAAACATTACGATTTTACAGATCCCTTTTGTCATTAGTTTAAGACTGAAGTTTAAACGGATACCTTTACCATTCGATCTTACTAGTATGCAAACAGGGATCGTCCGTAAATGACGTTATTTCAACATTACGATTTAAGAGATCCCCTTTGTCATTAATTCAAGATTTAAGTTAACGGATTTCTTTAGCATGCGATCTTACTGGTATGCATACGGGGATCGTCCGCAAATGACGTTATTCAAACATTATCATTTTTGGGATCCCATTTTTGTCATTAGTTTAGGAATGAAGTAAACGGATACCTTTAACATTAGATCTTACTAGTATGCAAACAGGGATCGTCCGTAAATGACGTTATTTCAACATTACGATTTTAGAGATCCCCTTTGTCATTATTTCAAGATTTAAATTAACGGATTTCTTTAGCATGCGATCTTACTAGTGTGCATACGAGGGTCGTCTGCAAATGACGTCATTCGAACATGACTATTTTAGGGATCTTCTTTGTCATTGGTTCAAGAATAAAGTGAATGGCTATTTTTAACATGCGATCTTACTAGTATGCAAACAGGAATCGTCCGTAAATAACGTTGTTTAAACATTAAGATCTTAGAGCTATTTGTCATTAGTTCGAAAATTAAGTAAACTAAAATCTTTAACATGAGATGTTACTGGTATGCATACGGGGACCTTCTATAACTAACGTTATTTAATTATTACTATTTTAAGAATCCCCTCTGTCATAAGGTCATGAATTAAGTAAACGGATATGCTTAAGCTCATAGAGAAAATGTTGTATGAGAAAACAGTGGACTTAACCAATGGTTGAAATTCAAAAGCTGTATGAATACAAGGCATACATTCATGTTAATGTGCTAATGCTACCGAGCCAACTTGTACCAGGACCACATGTTTCTTGCCTAATCTCATCATCGACACTCGTACCTAGCTCACTCGTACCAGAGCTATTTTGCTAAAGCCCACTCCAAGCAGCAGCACTTGTACTTCACCCACTTGTGTCAGCAAAGCTCGTACGTAGTCTGTTTTCACCAGCGATAACTGCTTGAGGTTGAGTTAGGAGTTTGTTAACGTTACTACAAGAAATGTTTCAGTTATGATACCATCTTGATGAAAGCTCAGCATCCACTTCGGGCCCACGGTGGACTAATCCGGATTTTTTATTTGTTACCGAGTGTAAATATTCTTCGTATCTTTCGTTTGCAAAATGTACCACATTAACCACATATCACTCGTGCTTGACATTTGGCACTTTTAACTCAGTGTGTTGAAAGTGCCTTCTCCCGACTTCTCCGTACCGCTTCTGGAATCAAAGTTATCTCAAAACTAGGGTGCCGTCGTCTGCTGGGGGAGTTACGAAGCCGCCCCGAATATATACTTATGTACCCGAATGAAGTTGTTTTTCTTTCACGAACCAGAAATGTCAAGCAAATGGCTCTGACTTGCCAAGTATTGAGTCTTCAAGACGTGTTGTTAAATGATATGATGCAGAAAGTAGTGGCATCTCTCATTTTGCTCGTCCTGTGCTCTGTCACTGTTGTGAAGTGTGTACTTGACCTGTAGAGCGCAAATAATAAAACAATAGCATTTGTAGGCACGAATCGTTGCTCATACGTGACCATGCACACATCGAAGTAACTGATACATGTACACCATTACAGAGTATAGCCTTGTAAACGGGGCACAAATGTTTAAGTTGAATAACAGCACCCGGAGGATAGGATTTTCATCAAACCTGAAAACTCACTTTTAGGAAATTGAGCAAATTGGTCTTGTCTTTGTATGTTGAAAGAAGTCATGCCTGCAACTACAAGAACGTTTACAGGCTCTAGAATCGTCTACTTTCCTTGCACTCCTGCTGGCAATTTTCCGTGTTTCCACCACCTCTTTCCCTCCAGCTATATATAGACGGAATTGTTATAGGTCCTATAATTACGCTATTCGCCAAGAGTTTATTCGTCCCTTTGGAATTCGGATGAATAAATATTGAAACAGCCCATGCATCTCTCCTTTTTCCTGAAATTCAAAGCTTTTTGACTCATATTTTTTTATAAATCACAACGTAACCATTCATGAAATTGTACTCTACCCAAAAAAAACTCATAAAGTCAATCCTTATATGTATTATTTACGTTTAAATAAAAATGAATTTTCTTCACTCAACAAGTCACTGACGTCACAGATTTTCACGAGTAAAATATTTTATGTGAGCATTTAATGACTTCGTTTGCAGTGGCATTATGTGTACAATATAATGTAGCCTCTGTGGACTAGTATTATGTATACAGTGTACTCATAAAACCCCTAACATTTGGGTCAGGTAGAGAAATACAGGCAGAGATATCATTATCATCGCACGTATTACTCTGGCTACGTGGGTAGTTAGTACCAATATAATAGGCACAAAAAGACAAAAACAAGTTTACATAACGAATGATCTTTTGAGATATTAAAATTCATAAATTTTCCACTACTTCAAAGCAATGTAAACAGATGATAAATTGGGCATTTCTAACGTTTGGTGTGTGTAGGTAGGTATAGGTAGGTATACCTTATATAATTATATGCTCTAGTCCAGTAATTAAAATGATGAACAAATGTCACTCACGCTGAGCTAGTGCACAAGAGGCATGAGACATCACTATAGTGACGAAGGTCATAATAGAAAAACGCAGTAAAAGCGCAGGAATTAAAAGACAAAGAAAAAGAAGGGGTTACTCTCGAATTTCGAACTTTGAGCGCTCCACATAATATTATGAAAAGTAAAAAAAGTTTTCTTTATGGAAATTTGGAATGTTAACTTTTAAGTAGTTTAGTTGAGCCGAACCGGATCACACTAAACATTTCACGGAAAGTTTCTACTTTCCTGCTCTTGTCCTGGAGTCTCTGGTCTGGCGTAAGATCATCTCCGTCTCCGGTCGTATTCCTTAATATATTCCCCATTTGAAACTCTATTTTGGTTCCCCTTCTCAGTAGATATTGCACTGTCTGTGCTCTTTTACACCAAAAAACTACATCCCGTTTCTAGCCACTACTGTCAAAGTTAGAATCAAGAAAATCTCATACTTGTAACTCACAATTAATTGTACAGAGAGATGCGTATAGAGTATAGAGCTCTCCCTTCTCGCTGGAATACGAACGATCTCTAAAATAAATTCAGAATAATGGTAATAATATTCTGCGTGTACGTGATTCTATATGCAGGAAACCAACTTTTTATACTTTACAAAGTTTCCTCAAGGCATTTCGGTCTTCCGCTTCCGCAGATGTGTTATTGCTATTGCTATTACACGCTTATTTGGCGAAGGGATATTAGGGGAAGAAAGGGTGAGCTTGTGGGTGCAGAAAATAATATGTTTCCATCAAATGTGGTGAATTATGGATTGAATTATGCAGTGAACAACAAAAGCTTATGATTATTATTATAACTTTCCAGGTTCAAGCTTCTGTTATTAATATGAACGAATATCATTACTCTCAATTTACAACGCAACGTAAGCATAAACATATCGTCTTATTTGTGTATTACTGGATATACGGAAACCACTATATAATAATAGGTATCAGCATTTGTGCAGCCAGGGCAAGATAATTCTAATTACAATTTGGTTTTGAGTTACTAAACCTATAACCTACAGGTAAGCTCTCCTATCCTTGTGCACATACAATACATCTTTTCTGGGAATCGTAACTTAAATTGGTACATTGCCTGTGCATAAAGCTTAGAGATTAGAGTAATAATTACAATAATTATTACATATGATATAGTTTTGGGCCATACTCATCTTTCTAGAAACTAGTCACATGCACACATTCAAATTATGTTTATTTAGACTCTGGGAGTTCTCACACATGTGTATCCAATATGTACAGATGGACGGCAGCGGTCAGGGCCGGATAATGTGGCCAGCGCAGGCAGCTCCCGCTGCCTGAATTTCCAAAAAGAATGTAAATGGAACATTTTGCACTTTTGAAAAATATGTAAACAGAATATTTTGACTTTTCATAAACATGCAAATACATTTTTTTACACATTTCAAAAACATGCAAATAAAACCTTTAACTCTTTTCTCAAAACATGTAAATAGAACATTTTGAACTTTTCTGAATCAAGTAAAAAAAAACATTTTGCACTTTTCTAAAAACGTGTAAATACAACATTTTGCTTCACCAAAGAAAACCATCAATAAAATCTAAATGGTTGTTTTTTGTATTGAAACAAATTGCTGCCTTAAAACAATTTCTTCGTCCGGCCCTGGCTGCGGTTGAAGTTAAAATCTCTGATTTGATTATTTTTCTAGGAATATTGAGTTTAGTCTAAAGGAGTAGCAGCAGCTTTAAACACTTCAAAAATATGCCGAGATCGAGAATACGAAGATTTATTTCAACTTGATGATTATTTTTGTAGGCATTAACTAATGTATGTGTTGATGTTCGTTATAGTCGTTATGAAATTTTTTTCATCCTCAGTATAGTGTGATTTTAGCAGAAGTCAAAAGGTTTATGTGTACAATATACATTCAGCAAACGTACCTACCTTTTAGTACACATCTCCAATCTCGCATTGCAATCCCATGAAGCGTATAGTGTCTGATAGTCGCTGGAGGTATAGCAATCCATTCCCTTTATTATATTGTTTTAGTTCAATAAAAAAAATAGGTATTTTGTGATGTGGAATTTTTCGGTTGTTGGCCGAGGCAATTGCGGATGGCGTGTGGAATTTTGCTCGATCCCCAAATTTCAGTTCAATGTGTGTATGTGTGTGTGTGTGTGTAGTGTGTACTGAGGCCTTGGGGCATTGATATAGATGTGACATGTAACGTTCCGTAACAAAGTTATCGCTCCTTGACTGCTTGGCTTCCTTCCCTCCAATTGGTTTTCTGAAATCAATGCATGTACCTAGTAGTGTGGGCTAAGGATGAGTATATTTTTACAGGAAATACAGGCCTGGGGAAAGCTAACAACTTTCCTACAGTTTAACATCAATCTCCTTCCAGCCAAAATCTACATCATTGCTGCATAAATATAAGTCACTGTCAAGTTTCAAAGGAAACCAACCACGGTACTATATGTACGTATAGTGACTGACATGCGAAATTGATAAATTGGAAACATCTCTGCAGTGTGTTCATTATCTATAGTATAGAAAATCAAAATCCACTGGTAAATACTAATTCGTGGAGCGAAGAAGGAGAAGTAGCTACCAAGAGTTTTAGAAAGAACTATAGCATCTCTTCTCACAATACTAAAAGGACAAGGGAGATGATGAAGGGAGCACGTCAGTTTGAATCAGGAGAAGAGCTTCCCATCACACTACTTATCTTCCCAACATTATTACGATGCAAAATTACAAAACTTATTTTCAAAAGTTCAAGAGTCCAAAAAAAAACTAAAGGGAATAAATAAATATACTCTTCTGTCGCAAAAATCAATGAAATGTTGTTTAAATGAGTAGTTTTATCTTTTTTACGGGTTCTTGAGTATTGATTATTACATCAATTACCTCTATACTTTCATCCCCTATACACAGAGCATTTCATTTTCTCGTGTTTATATTTTGTACTACAACAAAAAGGTTTATAGTTATAGAATTCCGTTTTCGCGTTCCTTGATAGTTTTAGTGTTACTTGACTGAATAGACATATTTATTACACGTAGACGTATATAGGTACTACAGTTTTGTGGCTACGACGGACATATGTATATGAGAGCATTCAAGCGTATGTGTTATAAAGCATAATATAGCGTAGGTAAGCATGCTAATCAATCGCGGTCAAAATTGATGAAAACTCCTGTTTCCCCCAAAGAATAGTTGTTTCTTTTGTAGAGTAGGTAGGTAGGTAGGTACTATATAGGAAGACTAATGAAAGTTTTACTTGAGTTTTTTATTTCTTCTATTATTCACCAACAAAACCTACACATCTATACTCACTTCATGCTGAGCTTTTATCTTTGGTTTTGGTTACAACTCTACCTCCATTATGTATTTATTGCCAGCTCATCATTCCATGAATATACATGTAAACATTCTCAGAAACACGAGTAGATGCTTCTTTTTTTTCCCTAGACGCAGATATCGTCTGTGAAGAACCAAAATGACCCGTATCCAATTTAAGCTACAATCAAAATGAACTATGTCATACAAATAAAGTCAGAAACATGTGTAAAACGTTAATTACAAGTGTTTGAAAAGTGTTTAACTGTTCTATTTACATATTTTTGAAAAGTGTAAAAATGTTCTATTTACATATTTTTGAAAAGTGTAAAAATGTTCTATTTACATATTTTTGAAAAGATAAAAATGTTCTATTTACATATTATTGAAAAGTGCAAAATGTTCTGTTTACATATTTTTGAAAATTGTCAAATGTTCTTTTTAATTAATTCAGAAAAGTGCAAAATTTTCTATTTACATGTTTTTGAAAAGTGCAAAATGTTCTATTTACACATTTTTGAAAATTGGATATTGTTTTTAGCTAAAAATGGATATGGGTAATTTTGGTTCTTCACAGACGATATATTCCTACTTAAGTTTTGTATATAGCTTTTTTAGTACAAGTTTTCATTCCTATCAGCAACACTCCTTCTAAATACTATACGAAAAACTTATGTATATTTCTTATAGATATAATATACATCGGCATAATTAAGCGCCTATATTTATACGTGTAGACGGGATGACTATATAGTTTCCGCCAAGGATACAAATATGTAGGTAGGTATATCGTATGACGTTGTTTTGCTTGATGCAACCAACCTACCTACGTATTCAAGCCAAGCTACACGCAGAAACGCTGAAATGAAATGTGAACATCTTGACTGACGAAACGGAAGACATTGTAATCTTGGAAGACTCCAGAGACCCGGGGATGGAGGAAGAAAAGAAAGAGCAAGTCAAGTGAGCAAAACGAAAAATTTGAAGCGCCTTGACTCCCAACGTCCCAACGAACGCGAACGTAGTGTAGAACTGTAGAATGAAACAAGAGAAGAAACACAAAAAAAAGCGAAAGTGACTGATTCCAATTTAATTTCATTCGAGAACCCTTCATTGGTTGCCCCTGAATGGAATGATGCTGTCAATTCTTTTTTCTTGGAGGAATACATACCAATAGGATTTTTTTTTCTTATATGTTTTTTTTTCGTTTCTTCAAAACTTTACTTATTCATGTATTGCCTGATGGTGCTGGATCTGGATCTTCTCTCAGCCTCGGCCTCGGCCTTGGTGTCTGGTGGTTGTAGATATATTAAGTCTCGGGTCTAAAAGCCCAATCCAATCCTCACCAATAGCAACAGTTTTCTCTCGCGTCTCTCTCTCTCTCTCTATTTTCATGATCCCATAGTTTTAGACGGATGTAGTAGAGCAAGCAGTTGGCGTGAAATATTCGATCTGCCTGCTATAGGCTATAGGGTATGCACAAGGCGCACATTGTCGAAACCAGAAAGTAGAAAGGCAGAGCTAGATTGACAGAGAGAGAGACGCAGAGAGTGGATGTGGATAGTGGAGCAGTAAAAGCCAGAGTGGAATGGTTTTGAAATGTAGGGAAATCTCATGGGATATAAATATGATCGGAATTCAGCCATATGTTATTACATTCAACAAGGGTGACGTTATCATGTTGTATTACGCTATGCATTATGGCCCACGGTTCGGTTTTTGGTTCATGTCATGGCGTGTCCTATATACACTATAAAAAAATATATTCCCTGTTCCTATAATCCCATATTTGATATGGGATATGCGATATGCATGTAAAATAGTCAAAGGTAAAAAAAATAAATCCTCAAAAAAAAAAGAAGAAAAAAAAAGAAGAAAGAGCATTGATAGTTTATTACATAGTGATATATAAAAGTCAGTTTTCCGGGAAAAGTTTGACTTTATTTTCCTTGCTTTGGAACTTGGACGAGACGAGGTAGGTAGGTAGGTACATTTATATTTAAAGGCTTAGGGGTGTGTAGGTCTCTCTCTCTCTCTCTCTCTAATAATATATATCGTCTGTGAAGAACCAAAATGACCTATATCCAATTTAAGATAGAATCAAAATGAGCTATGCCATGAAAACAAAATGAGAAACATTCATAAAATGTTAATTAGGAGTTTTTGAAAAGTGTAAAATGTTCTATTTACATGTTTTCGAAAAGTGTAAAATGTTCTATTAACATGTTTTTGAAAAGTTCAAAATGTTCTATCACAATGTTTTTGAAACGTGTAAAATGTTCTAATTCCATGTTTTTAAAAAGCGTAAATTGTTCAATTCACATTGTTTTGAACAGTTTCAAAGTTTTCTATTTACATATTTTGTAAAAGTGCAAAATATTCAATTTAAATGCTTTCAAGACATGTTTCAATATTTTTGTAGATAGTGGATATTGTTTTTAGCTACAAAGGGAAATGGGTCACTTTGGTTCTTCACAGACGATATGTACTTACCATGTACTAAAACTGAAAACGAAAAGAGAGAGATAGAGAGAGTTCCTCTACATATGAATATTAAATACCTATATCAGTTTTAAGGGTGGCGTATATCATAATTATATATGGGCCTGTACACCTATTTATAAGTCCACATGGAATATCTTGTGAGGTGCAGTTCTAAATCATTTTATTGTGGGAATCAAGCAATATCTGTAGTGTATAGGGCACATGTACCTACCTCCTTTCTCGGGCATATAACTGACGATGAGAAAGAAAGGACTCTAGACTCTAGGTGTAGTAATGTACTAAGACTATGATGAGAGAGACGTACATGCATATTATTGTGCTTAGTGGTGGACGGGTCTGAAAGGAAAGAGGGAGAAAGGAAAGCGGACAGGAGAGTCCTTAGCACGCAAGACCAAGTTATGTTATGCTCATGTTGCTCCTCGAAGCTTGGAATATTTTCCCTACTCGTATTTATCCTGTGTGTGTGTGTGGAGGGCTCGAGTGTGATACAAGTTGTCTGACGTTCTCCCGTCGAATTCGTACACTCAACTCTCTCCCCATAATAATATTATATTCTCTCTACCAAAGCCAAGCAAACAAACAAACAAACTCAAAATAATCAAGCGACGAAAGCATGAAAACAGAAAATGAAAATCTTTAACGCCATTCCCGTTGACTTGAAAAAAAAATCATATAGAGAGGGAGGAAATAGAAATATTTAAAAGAAAGTTTGAATCGACATTTTTGGTGTGTGTGTGTGTCTGTGTGTGGAAACTTCCCAATCTAAAATCCATACCAACTATATACACTTCTCCGAATAACTATAGCCTAACCTTGGAGAGTTTGGAGTTGAGTTGGTTGGAGTGAGTGGAAAGTCCGAGTTGGACTCTTACAGGAGGGTGGTAAAAAACAATCTCTTCAGTTCAGAGACAGAGGCAAAGCCACATCAGCCACATCAGCCGCTACCAGTTCTTTCTTCAATCTCAGCAGTTCAGAGTCAATTCAATAGAATTCTATTTTGAGGAGGACGTGAAAAATTTTCCCTCCACAACTCTCAGTCAAGTCTCTCACAGCTTTATATTGAGTGTCTGTTTTACTATTCTTCCCACTTCCCTCTCGCTTTCTTCCCTCCCATTCTTCCTCACTCACACTCCCGTGTACAACAGATAAGAATATATACTTTCTCCGTGCCGTGTAGTGTGCATGAGCTTCTGCTTCTGGAGCTATTAGTAGATAAGAAAACTATATTATTTCCTATACTCAAAGAATTTACTTAGGTATATCCATCCACAAAACCTAAGTCTCTCTGTGTGTGTGTGCCCGCTCTGGCTCTTAGTGTGTCTGTGTGTTTGTGTGTTCAAAAAGAAGTTTCATTCTCGAGTCTAGAGATTCAACGCACATCTCATCGTAACAGTTTTCTGAAAGGACACAATAATATATCTTCCTCCCACGAGATTCAGCACGGTTCTACTCGTACAGTTGCGGAGATACACACTGGGAGATAAATTGATAGTTTACGTATACGGAAATCAAAGGAGTCATACTGTGGAAAAGTGAGAAATAGGACAGAGAGGAGGAGAGGGACTCTCTCATTGCCCATCGTCATCGTCACAGTCAACTCCGGAGTAGTCGTCATCGTCATCGCTAGTCGGTCGTTTAGAGTCACAAACTGTTTTTTTTCTTTCTCTCTAACGTGTGCAATCAGCTTCTTAAAGTGGCGTCATATACTCTATACTGATATAAGGTTGAACCAATCTTGAGCCAGCGTCTTCCCTTTCATCCTGATTACTATGTATCTCCAGTAGACCAGAGTCATATGTCCTCTATATACCTTACTATATGTAATTCTCCTGGAAATGGCTTTATCCAGAACCAGATAATCAGAGCTTGGAGAAGAGTATGTAATACTAATTGAATATCTATTTGGACCTGGACCGCACTCTGGGCTTCACAAAGGAACCTCATTGTTTTATTCAAACTTCAAATCAAAACCAGATTTCAAAGTACCTTCCTCTGCCTCAGCCTTTGTGGAATCGTATATAATAATTATACGGATATATTTTGAAGGGAGGATTTTTCTATGAAAAAAATGGATAATGCACCACATACTCGATTTTCGGAAACACGTATGTTCATATTGAATATGTAGTATATAAATCCTTGACTTGTATTTCTTGGTATTTTTGAGCTCTTTTGGTAGGATCCTTCCCATGTTGCGTGGCTTTCTTGCGACATGCAAGCATAATGCAAGTAGTAGATATCGTCTGTGAAGAACCAAAATGACCCATTTCCATTTTTAGCTAAAAGCATTCTGTACTATCTACAAAAACAATATTGAAATATGTCTTCAAAACATTTAAATAGACCATTTTACACTTTTCAAAAATATGTAACTAGAACATTTTGAGCTTTTCAAAAACATGTAAATAGAAGATTTTGCGCTTTTCAAAAACATGTAAATAGAAGATTTTGCGCTTTTCAAAAACATGTAAATAGAAGATTTTGCGCTTTTCAAAAACATGTAAATAGAACATTTTACAATTTTCAAAAACATTAAAATAGAACAATTTGCACTTTTGAAAAACTCCTAATTACCATTTTACGCATGTTTCTCATTTTTTATGACATAGCTCATTTTGATTCGAGCTCAAATTGGATATGGGTCATTTTGGTTCTTCATCTTCACAGACGATATCTCCTTTGAAAGAGTTCTGGTTACGCAAAAGTACAAGAGCCCTGCCTACCATTTAGCATTAAATATATAGGAGAGACTTACTACATAATATAGTGAGTATATAGATATAGATTGCATGTGGTTTCAATTCTGAATGTGTTGTTTGTCTCTTCCAGCACCAGACAGTCCCAAAAGCTGTATGAAAGGGAGTCGTCGAATCAATTTTGCAGACCAAAATGAAGAGAAATCGGGGGAGCCCGTCGCATCTGCGAGTCCAAAGAGAAGTACAAAATCTGTTTGCATACGATCCCCGGGTAGTTCGACGGTTGGCGTGAGTAGCACCGGCACGAGCACTGGGACTGGACCTGGCACGGGCAGTAGTAGCTCCAGCGACAGTTCCAAAGTTCAAAAAAGACCAGCTGAAATTCAATTTCAATTTAATTTAACGCAACATTATGAACAGTCCACTCCGCCTCCTAATTGCACTTCCGACGGGGACAGTCATCAGGAGGAGGAGAAGAGTTCCTCGGAGAATAGAGACACCTCTGCGGATCCTAAACAAGATCCTCAACTCATGGAGATTGCTTCCAAATTTGTTAACGAGATCATTGAACGGGCCAAATTAGAAGCAGCGAACAGAGAAAAGGTAATTAATTCCTCAAAAACTAGATATTTACATATCACTGCACGTCGTGCTTCTAGTAATGGTCCCTCGTGAGCAATTCTCATATCCGCGCTAATGACCATTAGGTAAACAGCAGACAGAGGACATGACATATGATAATTGTCCACATGCGATAATCGGTTAGTTAGTGGTTCTGGTTCTGCTATTCGAAACTCATATAGTTGTCACTTGTTTGTGAGACCGTCATTAGACGGTCCACTCTTGACATTAATGAGTGCTGAGAAGGTATAAGCGTAGGGACCGCTATAGGCCCATGTGTGCAAGTAAAGTAAGTAAACGTTTGGAAAAATATTTGCTTATTTGATTTTGACATTAGCGAGATATCATATCGCCTGTGAAGAACCAAAATGACCCATATCCAATTTAAGCTACAATCAGAATCTGCTATGTTATAAACACAAATTGAGAAACATGCTTAAAATGTTAATCAGGAGTTTTTGAAAAACATAAAATGAACTAATTCCATATTTTTGAAAAGGTGCAAAATGTGCTAATTCCATGTTTTCGAAAAGGTGCAAAATGTTGTAATTCCACCTTTTTGAAAAGGTGCAAAATATTCTAATTCCATGTTTTTGAAAAGGTGCAAAATGTTCTAATTCCATGTTTTTGAAAAGGTGCAAAATGTTCTAATTCCATATTTTTGAAAAGGTGCAAAAAATGTTCTATTTGAATAATTTCAAGACATAACATATTTGAATATTTTTCTAGATAGTTGATATTGTTTTGAGCTAAAAATGGATATGGGTCATTTTGGTTCTTCACAGACGATATGGCTAGACTATGGAGCTATACATTGCATATGTCTCACACGTTATATTTAATTTAATTTCAAGAATTCAATATCCTGAATTACAATGGTTTTTAAATGGCGTGACGTGTGAGCAATAATAAATCGGATTTATTTATAATGTGCTATATGTCTCCATCTAGAAATCTACTAGACAAAAGCTATATGTACAAATACAATGGGGGAAAACGCACGTTGCGAAGTAGGTAGTAATAAAGTACCTTGGTAGCTATATAGATATAGATATGCATTCCTTTGAAGACAAAGTTCAAAGTGAAAAGGATGGAGACGGAAACGCCTCATAAATGTAAATGGTAAGCGGTAAAAGTATAAAGGGATGAATCAGAATGAAAATTAATTCCGGGCTTATTAACAAGAAAGTAGCTGCTATATAGTATAGTAGTAGGGGACTATATGTGCCTTTCTATTGTCTTGATCTTGAATAGTAAGATGTTTGTTAGCACTGCCTTCTCTCCACTGGTACTGGTCTCATCTGGTCTGTGCCTATCACGTGACAATAATGACAATATGAGACAAAAACAACTGGAAATGACGACATATATATTATGCATCATTGCCTACAAATATTATAAGACTCCATATTATATTATTATTATGCGATGGGCGATGAGCCGTCTCCATTCCTTTTATTTTTTCCTTTTCAGGCTGATGGTGGGGACGGGGACTGTGGGAAGGATGCCAAACCGAATCCTGCAGCTTCTTTTAGAACAGGTAATACATCTTTTTTGCGTGGTCTGCGGAGCGGCTGTACCTTATGTCTCATCGCGTCTTCCTTTCCCTCGATCAGCTTCCGCTTACCTTCCCTTTCTTCCTTTGTCCTGGTCTCCTGGTCCTGGAAAAAAAGGTACTGAATCTGTTTGCTTTATCGATTCCATCCCATACTATGTTGTTCTGTAGTGACAGTTCCACTCGTGTGTGTTTGTGTATGTGTGTCCTTGTGCTTGCGCTTGTGGGGAAAAGTTGAATACGGTAATCATATACTCAAGTTGAAATCTGATCTGATCATCTTAGAAGTCCTTATAAATTCTCATTTAGGTAGGTACTTTGTATGGACAAAGTCGATTCTAATCTTGAGTTGGAATTGGGAAAGTAGCTACTCAAGTTACATATCGTCAGTGAAGAACCAAAATGACCCATATCCATTTTTAACTAAAAATATCCACTACATATCTACAAAAATATTCAAATATGTCTTGAGAGCATTCAATTAGAACATTTTGCACTTTTCAAAAATATATGTAAATAAAACATTTTACACTTTTCAAACACAAGGAATTAGAACATTTTGCACCTTTTCAAAAACATGAAATTGACAATTTTTGCACCTTTTCAAAAACATGGAATTAGAACATTTTGCACCTTTTCAAAAACATGAAAATAGAACATTTTACGCTTTTCAAACACAAGGAATTAGAACATTTTGCACCTTTTCAAAAACATGAAAATAGAGCATTTTGCCCCTTTTTAAAAACGTGGAGTTAAAACATTTTGCACCTTTTCAAAAACATGAAAATAGAACATTTTACGCTTTTCAAAAACTCGTGAATTAACATTTTACCCATGCTTGTTATTTTGTATTTTTGACATAGCTCATTATGATTCTAGCTTAAATTGGATATAGGTCATTTTGGTTCTTCACAGACGATACATATATATAGGTAAATGGTCCGTATATTCTTTTGGCCTATCTTGCTAAATTGATATTTTCCTACTTTAAACCAAGATTATTGTGTCTCATTGTTAGGAGTAATTAATTGAGTGTCACCAACAGCTGGTTCTTATCGTTAGACAAACACAAATAACATTGTAGTAATGGTACATATTTACAGCTACATAAAACTGTGTGCGTGTCCCGGTAGTTTTGTTGTATAGGTATTTAAGACACAGTGTATTTACCTTGAGAATATCAGTAGATTGTCTCATCGCCAGTCTGTATGTAGTGTAGCTGCTAAAATTAGTTCAATATGGACGTAAAGTAAGTGTAATTATGCTGTAGGGAGCTTATAATGTGCGTCGCTCAAGTGCTTCAAGATGTCAAAAACATCTTAAATCCTTTCTTTGCCTGTCAAGACATAATTCTGGGACCATTCCTTTCTTCCATGGACGGCGGCGGATATCAATTTATAAATACAATAACAGTAGCCATAATCACTAAGTGGCTCCTTATTTTGATTTCGATTTCGACTCTCAGCATTATAAGCTGCGAAGCTGTGTGTGAGGAAATCGGCATCCGTTTATAGAGAATCATAGAGCCGGTCCGTAAAATATAATAGCATCGTAGAATCGTAGGAGTAGTAGTCAATATTTACTTCCTAGATTTTCCAATTGAAACATTGCATTGTGTATTAAGGTATTAATACAAATATGAAGTAATGCTTATTTCCTTGTTTAAATCGCCTATGTTCATATCGTCTGTGAAGAACCAAAATGACCCATATCCATTTGTAGCTAAAAACAATATCCACTATCTACAAATATATTGAACCATGTCTTGAGAGCATTTAAATTGAATATTTTGCACTTTTAAAAAACTTGTAAATGGAATATTTTACAGTTTTCAAAAACATGGAATTAGAACATTTTACACTTTTCAAAAACATGTAAAAAGAACATTTTTTACTTTTCAAAAACTCTGAATTAACATTTTTCGCATGTTTCTCATTTTGTTTTTATGACAAAGCTCATTTTGATTCTAGCTTAAATTGGATATGGGTCATTTTGGTTCTACACTAACTCACGATATATCCCCGTTGTATGTAGGTTATAGATATCTCCATAAAATAATAGTATTTAAATATAAGGATTAAATACTGAAAACGTATTTCCGTGTTAGAACTTTTAGTAGATTGTGTAAAGGCTGGAGGCAGGCTCACTCACTTGGTTGGTGCTTTTCCTCCCTAACAATTTAGGGCATATCTTTGGAATTTACTTGGAAAGTAGCCATTCTAAATAATAGTAATTTACTCCTGAAGGTGCCTGAGCTACCTAAACTGTGTAAATATCCTATGCACCAAAAATGTAATATAGGTGCGGAGATTACAATAAAGGAGACGAGAGCCTTAAACTATACTCAACTCTCATCGTATTCACTGACAGCCGCTAAGTGGTCGTGTTCATTTAATTTAGAGTTTCAAACTATTTGAATTTGAATGCATGCAACCACCAACTCTCGATTATCCAGCTCGCCTACCTACCAACCAACGTATATCTACCTTTACGAAATATGCAGGACAAATCTTGTAGATTGTAGATTGTAGGGCAGCGTGGGAATTCTAGACTTTGATGTGGCAGTACAACAATTCAAACATCCAACATCCAACAGATCCTCCATCATCATCATCATCATCATCATGAATGATGAAGAAGCACGACTCCTCACATTTGCTTCTACTATCTATACAGGAGCGAGAATCAATGAAAATCCCTTCTGTCCCATTTCAATGATTCAAATTAAATATTTACACTGTCTCTCCGCTGCTGCTTGAGAATGTAAGATTGGAACTGTAAGAGGTAGTAGATGAGGATGCTGGGGATATATGGGACATAGAGCTATAGATACGTGTATTTATATTAGATGTCCTCGTCCTCGTCCTCGTCCTCGGAGCCCTCGTGGAATCTGACAAATGAACCAATAATCAGATAAGAAGGGTTGATGTGGGTAGTCCATTAGACGCTATATGACTATACAGGAATGTCATTCACTTTTGGAGGATCGAAGCTTGCGATAGTTTATCCGTCTATTTACGAGACATTTTCAGTCTGACTGCCTTCACCCTGCGTTTGATCATTCTGAGTTTCTGAGTGAGTTTGTGTATATTTTGGTAAAATATATGGGAACGGGGCAGGCCCGGATCCAGGGGGTGGCATCCGGGCAGTTGCCACCCCGGAAAAGTTTTAATTCGTTATAGATAAGACAGGAAAATTTGAAAAAACACAATAATGTGGTGTATTTTTTACATTTGCCCACCCCGAAAAAAATTCCTAGATCCGGGCCTGGAATGGGGGGAGGAGACTTGACAAAGTGGAAGTGGAGTCCGCAATCAAAAACACAAGGGCTCAAAACGGAGAGGAAGAGCTCGCCTTGTATATTATTGTGTGAGTGTGTGTTACTACATAATGATATAGTCTGTTTGCATAATATTGGAATGTGTCTATATATATAGATACGCGTCTCCACTTGTATCCCCTTCTGCGCCTCTTCACTCTTTTTTGTTTCATCCAATTCACGGTTTCGGTTTCGGTTTCGGCTTCGGTTTCGGGGTCTCGGGTCTCGGTCTCGTCCTTATGATGAATATCAACATCATCATCATTTCACAATTGTGTACACTACTGAACTGGACTCGGTCGAGGTTATGGGCCAGGGAGTATTCCAGATGAGAGACCTCTTTCTATAACTAACACTACAAGAGATATGAACTTTGTTCCGCCGATCTTCTGTCTGTCTGCTCTGTATTAAATTAAATGAAACAAAATTTCTCAAGGGAAAGTTGCTTTCTCTCGCTCTCTCTTGATATCTCTGAGTGAAAGTGTTATCGAAAATTTTGCCGAGGGTAAAACTCCAATCATGGGCGTTCCAGCATGGGCGTACATATTTTGTGTTCGAATGTGAAACTGAACTTGTCTACCTATGTATATTATGGTCTCAGGATCTGCGTCAGACTTTCACGATGAACAAGATTCAAAATGTATGACACTGTAGTAGATCCATATCGTCGGTGAAGAACCAAAATGACCCATATCCATTTTTAGCTAAAACCAATATCCACTATCTACAATAATATTGAACCATGTCTTGAAAGCATTTAAAAAGAACATTTTACACTTTTCAAAAACATATAAATAGAACAATTTACAATTTTCAAAGACATTTAAATAGAATATTTTGACATTTTAAAAAACATGTAAATAGAACATTTTGACATTTTCAAAAAACATGCAAATAGAAAATTTTGGAATTTTCAAAAAACGTGCAAATAGAATATTTTACAATTTTCAAAACATGTAAACAGAACGTATTGCAATTTTCAAAAACTCCTAATAATTAACATTTTAGGCATGTTTCTCACTTGTTTTATGACATAGCTCGATTTGATTCTAGCTTAAATTGGATATGGGCCATTTTGGTTCTTTACTGACGATATGTAGCTTATCAAACTGCCAACGGCAGAAGCATGTACGTGGGAATAAGGCGTCCCGGAACCGGTACCGGTACCATTACTGGAACGGAGTACCTGTGCTCATAATTGTCTGTATCTGTGAGGAAGAGAGTGGAGGGGTGTGTAGCGTGAGTGGCGGGACAGCTCTTCTTTTCATCTCCTCAAGGTGTATATTCACTACAGCACCTGTTCCCATGCTTTTGTTTTGTTGATGCCATCGTTTAGATGCACAATTCAATTTGCACACTGAATGAGAGCGGAGCATGATGCATATTGACTTGACTACAATCTGTATTTATAGCGTCGTATCCTATCGAATCGAATCGACAGGATATTAAAGGATTCAAAGGGGCAAAGGGAAAAGAGCCGTGTGCTCGTGGTAGTCGCTGTAGGACTTTCACATACTGCTTCCCATTTTCACCATCATTTCTTTCTTTCTATATATAGCATGTGTATATCTCAACTCATTTGTTTCCACTTGAGCAGAGTAGCGGCGTCGGCTGACTTGGGGTAATCGATTTTACATTGTTTTCCCCCATAAACCTAATAATACACTATATGTATACGAGGGGACGGAATCAACTCAGAGTGCGGGCTCAGTTATGAGAGTACAAGTACAATGAGCATGCTGCTTCTGTATTCTCCACTGCCGCTGCCGTTGCCGTTGAGTAGTGTATGCTACACAAACTACAATACAATGTACAATGCAGTAAGAACTCTCTTATCAAGCCGAGTAAATCATCGTTTACTAGATTCTATGATCTAATTATGATGATGTGGCTCCCGCAGCATGGAACTGTATTATTCAGGGGAAAGTGTATAACATTTGAAATTATTATAGATGCGCTCCGGCTCGTGGCAAACATTGGAGACAGAGAGAGAGGAGAACTGCATAAATCAGTCAGGAGGGAGGGAGGGGGGGAAAGAAGGGTGGGTGGGGGTGGGTACACAATATTTATGCCTATAGGAATTATTTAAATTATGAGCCAAATGATTATAGGCATATCGTCTGTGAAGAACCAAAATGACCCATATCCATTTTTAGCTGAAAACAGTATCAAAGCTACCTACACAAATATTCAAATATGTCTTGAGAACATTTAAACAGAGCATTTTGCACTTTTCAAAAATATGTAAATACAACATGTTGCACATTTTCAAAAACATGGAATTGTAAATTTTTGCACTTTTTCGAAAACAAATAAATAGGGCATTTTACACTGCTGAAAAGCATGAAAATAGAACATTTTACGTTTATCAAAAACTCCTAATTAACATTTTACGCATGCTTCACATTTTGTTTTTATGACATAGCGGATTTTTATTGTAGCTTAAATTGGATATGGGTCATTTTGGTTCTTCACAGACGATATACTATATACTATATCCCTCACCTATACCCCATCCGCAACGGCTTCTTCTAAGTAAGTGTGTCTTTTGTGCGGCATTCAATAACTACATAGAAAACAATAAATAGGTAGATCCTAGGAACTTGCACACGTTGGGATACCTGATACGCCGTTAAATAACCAAAGAAACTATAGAATTCGTAAACTAAAATATTTACATTTCACATTTACTCTGCTTCTCTTGTCGAGAGAAGTTTTGGGAGTTTGAATGTTTGAAACAATGCTTTGTGAAGCTAGACAGGTGGTCCTGGTCCCGGTCTCAGTCTCGGTACCGGTCCCGGTCCCGGACCTACTGAGTAGTAACTCGAAACTACATCTTCCAATGAGAATGTCTATGTGCTCACTTGGAATTTTGTATTGTCGAGCACAGTAGGCAATCATTGTCGTTGCGTTTGTAGGGGTGCAGAGCTCACTATAGAAATGCTAAAATGCTAATGTAAAATAATAAGGAGACAGACAGACAGAGAGAAAGCAGAAACTTTTCATTTTGGGAAACAATGAAATCCTGATGTCGATGCGAATGCTACGAACGCAAAACGTTGAAGTGGGACCAGACCAGAGTGAAAGTAAACTACATGGAGGACGAGGAGACGAGGACGAACAACTGTTGTCACGTGGAAATTACTTTCTGTCGCTCTATATGTCTCTATATTTTTAGAACCTCCGCGATGCCGATTACTTTCATAAGCCTACCATACCAAACCATGGTAACTGGTAACCTTCCATTTCTCGAGCCACATACGCGAGTCCTTTTGGAGGGATTCTAATAAGTCCTTCCTCTCTCCTCGTCCTTCTTGGGAGAACAAACAAATTAGTGGTACGTGTATGTAGTTCCTAGGCTTAGGATAGAAGGACGGCCACGGCTACGACTATAGACGGCAGTTGGAATTAAATGTCAAAGTTGAAATACGGGACGCGCAGTAGGCAGAGATAGACTGTCGTCTCATCCCTTTGCTCTTCTTAGCAGCAGACACAGAACCCGAGGTACACACACACATGTAGGTACTGTAGCGAAGGAACTGAATAAGTACTATCGAGCCAACCGAAAGTGGCAATTGGGAAGGGTAAAATATCCATGTAAACAAATGGGAGCTGCCACTTTTGGTGGCCCCAACTATAGGTAGATTCCCTACTACTTTCTCCCGATATGTTTGCACCAGCACCAGTAACAGTACCAGCACCAGCCATGAGACCGCGGCCGTGAACAAACAACACACACATGCACATTACTACATATCGTCTGTGAAGAACCAAAATTACCCATATCCAATTTAAACTAGAATCAAAATGAGTTATATATGTCATAAAAACAAAATGAGAAACATGCGTAAAATGTTAAATAGGAGTTTTTTTAAAAGTGTAAAATGTTCTATTTTCATGTTTTTGAAAAGTTGCAAAATGTTCTAATTCCATGTTATTGAAAAGGTGCAAAATGTTCTAATTTCATGTTTTTGAAACGGTGCAAAATGTTCTAATTCCATGTTTTTGAAAAGGTGCAAAATGTTCTAATTCCATGTTTGTGAAAAGGTGCAAAATGTTCTAATTCCATGTTTTTGAAACGGTAAAATGTTGTATTTACATATTTTTGAAAAGTGCTTAATGTTCTATTTAAATGCTGTCAAGACATATTCCAATATTTTTGTAGATAGTGGATATTGTTTGTTTTAGCTAAGAATGGACATGGGTCATTTTGGCTCTTCACAGACGATATATCTGTACACACACAAAGAGTCTCTGCTCCGTGAGGACAAGGGGAGCGAGTGAGTGAGTGAGTGGAAATCCTTAAAAGCTGATTCAGTAGACACCACTGCATGAGGAGCTCATACATATTAGATACTTGTGGGACTCGTTTGTTTTCAAAGACATGGTCGAGCAGGGAAGGCGGAAAAGTTGGGAGGATTTTAAGGATGGTTGATAGATGGTGAGGCTAAATTAGGAGTGTACCTTTCCATTACATTCTACTCTTACCGCAATGATGCTTGTATTTTGAGAGGGCCACGGCAAATATACACAAGTCATTCAATAGGAGAGAGAGATGACAGGGAAGGGAAGGGAAAGGGAAAGGGAGGACTGGTCTTCTTTCTTCTTGGGGAAAGCGAGTGCTTCTATGTTTCTATATTTTTCCATGTATTACAAATCTCTCCAACCTAAGAACAAGAATCCATCCAGACTTCCACAATCTTTTTCCATACTTAGCAATTTTCTTTATCTTTCCTCGAGTTTCTCAACTCTTTCACTTTCTAAATCGATCCATAGCTTCTCCTTCCCCACCTCCACAATTTCTGTCTCTTCCCAATCTCCTCGCTCTCTCTCTATTCCACGTCTCCCAATTCCAGTCCATGTCGACTTTAACCATCTATATTATCCTCCAAAGTGATTTCGTTTAGCTCCATAGTCACAGTCTGTTCGTCGTCTTCGTCTTCGTAGTTCGTCGTCGTTGTCGTCTTCGTCTGGGAAGCATATCCACAAGTTCCTTTTCTTCCCTTGTACAAATTGTCTGCCAATCATGATAATCTTATTTATCTTCCTTTAAGAGGGAACCAACTCTCCCAACTCCCGCACATTTCCTCCCAGTCGCCCTGTTTTCCCTATTTCTCTCTCGTATATTATTAACAGTTTGATAGATTTTCACTTGTTCTCCAATGTACATGACGAGACTCTTCTCGCTACTCCCTCCCTCATCCATCGAATTCATCCATTTATGCAAGATTACATCTCGTCCTATCAGCGAATTCATTTGTAATGCAAGGGAGTCAGTCAGTGCAATGTGATGTAATGCAATGTAATTGTAATGTAATTCTTGGGAGATGGTGAGTGACTGTAGGGAGTGAGGGAGTGAGTGACTGAGTGAATACTTTATTCTCTCGACTCGATCTCCTCCATACAGGGCCGGACGAAGGAATTGCTTTTCGGCAGCAATTTGAGTCCGCACAAAAACCACCATTTTGATCGGATTTAATCCATGGTTTTCTTTAGTAAAGCAAAATGTTGTATTTACATGTTTTAGAAAAGTACAAAATGTTCTTTTTACTTGATTCAGAAAAGTGCCTAATGTTCCAATTACATGTTTTGAGAAAAGTGGAAAATGTTTTATTTCCATGTTTTTAAAATGTACAAACAAATGTATTTGCATATTTTTGAAAAGTCTCAATATTCCTTTTTTACACATTTTTTGAAAAGCTGCAAAATGTTCCATTTACATATTTTGAGAAAATTCAGGCAGCGGGGGCTGCCTGCGCTGGCCACTTTATCCGGCCCTGCCTCCATAGCATAGGAGCTCCAGGAGCCGCGTAATGTCAGCTTTAATTCAGTTTTGCTTTCGCTTTGTAATCAGATCTCCGATGAGAGAGAGAGAGGAGCGAGAGAAGATGAACAGAAGGTATTTGAAGGACTGACTGTGTGAGGCCGTATGTAGGGTGTACGGTGTACGGTGAGCGGAGTCCAGAGTGAAAATATGAAAGCGAGCGTATAAAAGCTCTTGTACGGCATTACTCCTCTGGAAAAGGGAAGATATAGACTCGTAGGAGAGAAATTGACGATTGAATCAGAAGAAAAGAAAGAATTATTAAAGAAAGCACTTTCTTCCAATTCCCTAATTCCCCCTCCCTACTGCTCACATGCATGAAGTCGAAGTCGAGAGAGAGAGAAAGGTCTCATACTTCACTTCTCATCTTCTGTCTACAAGTCTACACTCCACACTCTCTATGTATGCACACGCTTATATACTATGTATATGGCTTTGACGGGGCTTCCTCTCTTCAAATCTCAAGGCTCAAGGAGTCGTCGTAGTTCATATTATGTACTTGGAATTGGAATGTGTGCAGGGCCGGATAATGCGGCCAGCGCAGACAGCCCCCGCTGCCTGAATTTTCAAAAAACATGTCAAAAAAATATTTTACACTTTTCAAAAACAGGCTAATAAAATTTTTCTTACATTTCAAAAACATGGAAATAAAGCTTTTTGCACTTTTCTCAAAACATGTAAATAGAAAATTTTGCATTTTTTAAAAATATGTAAATAGAATAATTTGACTTTTCAAAAACATGCAAATTAAACGTTTTTGCACATTTCAAAAACATGGAAATCAAGCTTTTTGCACTTTTCTCAAAACATGTAAATAGAACATTGAGCACTTTTCTGAATCAAGTAAAAAGAACATTTATCACTTTTCTAAAACATGTAAATACAGCATTTTGCTTCATCAAAGAAAACCATCAATAAAATCAAAATTGTGGTTTTTGTATGGAAACAAATTGCTGCCTAAAAACAATTCCTTCGTCCGGCCCTGAATGTGTGTGTAGGGACATTCAGATTCACTCACTGCTCCTGCTACTCATCTGTGTGAAGTAGAGAAAGAAAGGAAGACAGACAGAGGAAGAAAGTGAGCTTGATCGGAATCGAAGTTCAGTGCCTGCCGTGCTATGTGCTATGTCCCTCTCTCGTCTTCTATTTACAAGACACTATTTTCCAGTTTGAACTCGGCCCATGAATTATTGATGGAAGGTTGTTCTCTCTCTCTCTGTATGTCTGTCTGTCTCTCTTTCATTTATCTCCTTCTCCGAGTTTTTTTTACTACATATAATGTTAACTTTCTACTAATGCAAACGCAAACCTGACTCCTCACACGTACACGAGATAAAGTTTTATTTTTTACTTTCAACTTTCCCTGATTTTATTTTTGTTATATGTTATTTTTTTTATTTTGTTCTCGTTACTGGCTTGACATTTGGTAGCGGCAGGCATATACATAAAGGCAGGCCCGGGAGCGGGAGGGGGCTAAAAGGCTCAAGTTACCTTCAACTGTAACTGTATGATTTCTCGAGTTCCTACGTATCGTCTGTGATGAACCAAAATGACCCATATCCATTTGTAGCTAAAAAAAAATATCATCTATCTACAAAAATATTGAAACATGTCTTGCAAGCATTTAAATGGAATATTTTGCAATTTTTAAAAATATGTAAATAGAACATTTTACACTTTTCAAAAACATGGAAATAGAACAGTTTACACTTTTCAAAAACATGTAAATAGGACATTTTACACTTTTCTCAAACATGTAAATACAAAGTTTTGAACTTTTCAAAAACTCTTAATTAACATTTTACGCATGTTTCTCATTTTGTTTTTATGACATATAGCTCATTTTGATTCTAGCTTAAATAGGATATGGGTCATTTTTATTCTTCAATCACGATATCTGTAATGTAGGTACCTACCTACCTAGGTACCTCCCTATATAGAGAGTCCCAGAGTTTGATTCCAGCATCTATTTCTATTTTTTTTTGTCTCCCTTCAATGGTGCTATTTTTGTGAGGAATGGAGTGAGTTGAGTCATCAAATATTTCTGTCTGTATTTGACAATTGAGATAGGGAGTCACTCAATAGGATGCCATAGTGTAGCATTACATTCGTTTGTTTTGACATGTATACGGGTAGGGAGTGTAAGTAGGTGGTGGTGTTGGTGCCGGTGCCGGTACCGGTACCGGTACCGGTACCGATACCGATACCGGTGTCGGTGATAAGGGGAAACGTACTGTAAGTAAAAGTATCCATGAGCCATGAGCTTGTAAAAGTCCTGAGATTTAAAAGGGTGGAGAGTAGTCTGTGATAATTTCTTAGAATAAGACGATGAAAATGGAGAGGTAGCTCTATGACTACGTGTCTACGGAGGCACTTCATCCTTTAATGTAACTACTAGTCACTAGTGGAAGTAGTAGTGGAAGTAGTAGTATTATTATCAGTGGATACTTCCCATGAAATGGGGATATAGGAATGGGAATGGAAATGGGAATGGAGGGAGAATGGGGCTTTACACAGCCGACGAGTATTAAATTTGATGTTGTTAAAGCTAAAAGTGAACTTTAGGAAACTCATGCCATGTTTTTTTTCTCTCTCTCTCTCTCTCCATCTCTTTCCACACGATGTGGATATTTAGTTGCAGAAGATTTCTTTGCTGGACGGACTCCATGGTATAGAAGAGCTCACGGCGCAATATCAAAATGGATTACAAATCTTTGCGTACGAGCACAAAATTCAATTCGTACATGAGGGAGAGTTGGTGGTGGGAAAGAAGAGATGATTTACATGGCTATTATTATTACATTCCATTCCTACCTCCCTCTCAGTCCCGGCCGTCATGTCCTGTCTCCTCTAAAATTCAATCTCACATTTCCTCTATAACACACACACACACACTCTCCCATCCCTATACATTATAGGTACCTAGGTGTGTGTGCTCTCTCCATATAATTTTCAACTATATATTACCACGAAGTACGGATACGGATCGGATATATGGTGGGGACGGGGACTACAAGGCCAGGCCATGTACAAAATATCAAGCCCAAACGAAAGGAAAGTTAAAGGAAAGAAAAGGAAACTGAAGGAAGAAAGCATCCCGACCGCATCAGATGTTCCATCACCACAAATTATGTCACTACCTCCGGATCCGCGGAAGAGCGGAGGACGGGAACCTTTTCCCAACTCTCCAAGTTTATAGAGTTGGGAATTGGAGTTAACGTGGAAAAATCAGACATGTCACCAACACCTCTCTCCATCACACAGAGAAAGAGAAAGAAACTCACCAAGATATTAAATATAGAAAACCATTGGAAGGAAAATCAATGACCCGATCCATGAGTGAAATTATACTGAATGCAATATCCACACGTTTCTAGATTCTAGACATTACTCCTTTCTGTTATTAGTTTCATTACACTATTATTACCATGTAAAGGATATCTGTCTGTACATTATATGTCGTCCGTCAATACTCTTGTTGTAGTCAGTAGTCTATAGTTCACCAGACTCAGACTCAGTGAGACAGATAGACCAAAGCAATCCCCTCGAACTAATCTCCCTCAGCCCAGACCAAAGGGAAATGTATCCTTTAGCTGAGCCTATAGAAGTCCGAGTAAGCCGCTAAAATTTGTTTCTACAGATACACAGTATAATATAAGCATAAGAATTATGTCGAATATAGGAAATTGTTTTCACAATGCTTGTCAAGGAGTCTACGAGTCTAGGAGTCTAGGCTGATGGAGGTAAGTCTCGGTGTTCTAAGGTCTAATCGTAGTAAGTCCCTTTTCCCTTTTCCCTACAACAAACCGACATATTACCTATACGCTTTCCCTTCTTATTGTACAACTGTAAATCCTTATAGTGAGGTGAGGACAATCGCAATCATATCATCTATAATAATATCGAGCTCCACTTTCTATCGTAATCGTAGGCACCAGCATACCATACATATCGTGAACCAAAATGACCCATGTCCATTTTTAGCTAAATCCAATATCAACTATCTAGAAAAATATTCAAATATGTCTAGAGAAAGAAATTAAATAGAATATTGAGCACTTTTCAAAAATATGTAAATGTAGTATTTTACAATTTTCAAACACATGGAATTAGAACATCTTGCACCTTTTCGAAAACATGAAATTAAAACGTTTTGCACATTTTCAAAAACATGGAATTAGAACATTTTGCACTTTTCAAAAACATGTAAATACAATATTTTACACTTTTCAAACACATGGAATTAGAAAATTTTGCACCTTTTCGAAAACATGGAATTAAAAAGTTTTGCACATTTTAAAAACCATGTAATTAGAACATTTTGCACCTTTTCAAAAACGTGTAAATAGGACATTTGCAATTTTCGAAAATATGTAAATCGGACATTTTACATTGTTGAAAAACATGAAAATAGAACATTTGACGTTTTTCAAAAACTCCTAATTACCATTTTACGCACGTTTCTCATTTTGTTTTTATGACATAGCTCGTTTTGATTGTAGCTTAAATTGGATATGGGTCATTTTGGTTCTTCACTCACGATATTCTTTACGACAATCTTAAATTACCACGTTGAGCAATATCGTCCTCGTCATCGTCATCGTAGCCGTAGCAGGCTTTTATGGGTATGCCATATATATATATTGTATTTCAGACTATGGAAAGAAGCCTTAATCATCCTGTAGAATGTAGAATACTTGTAGAGAGTTGCGGACAGACCACCTTACAAAAGTAAAAGGACCTATGTATTGATAGGTATATTGCTTATGCAACTCTTTCAAATGCAGGATTCCATCGCGTGACACTCTACCTATAAGCTTTTCTCCAACTCAAACTACTATCTTGCTCGACAACGACAACCACTATATCCATACAAAAAACTAAGGACATTTAGGTATGAGTTGATATAATGCATGAAGCATTTACTTAATCCCGTCAATCTTGATCAATTAATCTTTTATGGTTCTCTACTTCTATTATATCTGTACGTACTATGTATGTGAGTATGGAAAAGCGTCATTTATCCATCCCTCCATCTCTGACGATTTTGACTAGACCAAGACATGTAATGTGTGTGTGTATCTTTATTTTATGCGGCACAAAGGCTCCAATTTGTAATCTATCATTAAGTGTGCAGGCTACGACCAGAGCCACACCACATTCAAAAGTACTCATAGTAACAAGACTAAACATGTCTGAGTCATAAAATGGAATTAAAGGAAGCAAATTACACAGTTATAAAGATGTAAGCAGGATTATATTATAGAGGTTGGAACGCCAATCAAATTTTAATTCAAAAATTCAAACTCACAATGTATAGTCATATCGTGTGTGAAGAACCAAAATGACCCATATCCAAATTAAGCTACAATCAAAATGTGCTATGTCATGAAAACAAAATGAGAAACATGCGTAAAATGTTAATTAGGAGTTTTCCAAAAGTGTAAAATGTTCTATTTACATGTTTTACAAAAGTGCAAAATTTTATATTTACATGTATTTGAAAATTGCAAAATGTTCTATTTACATGTTTTTGAAACGTGTAAAATGTTCTATTTCCATATTTTTGAAAAGTGCAAAATGTTCTACTTAAATGCTCTCAAGACATATTTGAATATTTTTGTAGATAGTGGATATTGTTTTTAGCTACAAATGGATATGGGTCATTTTGGTTCTTCACCGACGATATAATGGTGGGGCATATAGTTTGCGGGTTCCGTCTACAAATGAGCATGTGCAATAGGGAAAGTAAAAAGGTACCTACTCGGTAAATAAAAGGAATTAGGGAGTAGAGAGATGGGATTAAACGATATGTCTACGTGTAGTCGTTTTCGTTTGAATGCAATCATGACGATGGATCTGATATTGCGGTATAATTCAGCGTCGACGTTTCTTTCTTGATTTGATGGATTGCACGACTGAGTGGATGTAATGGGGAAAGTACCAATGTTTATAAAGAAACTGATAAACGAGCTATGTATAGTAGTGCGAGAGAAAGAGAAGGAAAGAGTGTGTTGGCGTTGGTAGTTGGTGTGAAACTTGAACTTATAATGTGTGTATATTAGTGTACGGGGAAAGAAAAAAAATATATATATCTGTATTTCAAAATTCTAACCGACCAAAATTAATAATAAGGCAAAACGAATATGTAACTATTATGTAAAAAGAATATAATATAGGGATGTAATATTAGCGTTAGTGGGATTTTGGGGTCTGATGATGAAACTGGGTAAAGTTTACTTTGAAAATTGCACAAAAAACTATATATAAGCTTTATTTACACTGTACTCATCCCAAGGATCAGCAGCGAGTGTCTTGCGACGAGTTGAGTGCGACTAACTAAAAATATATACCTAAGCGAGGAAAATTCTTTGAGGGAATCTCTCGAGAGATACGATCTTTAGAGAGAAAGTTTTTTTTTCTAGGAGGTAAAACTCAGCGGCGGTGGCACTTAAAAGCCTCTGTGAGTCTTGGTTCCATTTAGAATAATGAAATTAAAATTAGCTAGGCAAAAAGAAAAAAGTAGGTAGGTAGGTAGTAACTAAATATTTACATATATGCTTCCAACATGGAAGGAGAATGTTAAGTTTTAGGCTTAGGACAGGTAAAAATAATGGAAAGTTTTGTAAGAATCTACGGACGACGTTCAACGATTCGGGGCATAACGGCAACGGCAACGACGGTTTGACTTTGGACTCCTGTGCCCACACATTCTGAAGAAGAATGTAGTAAATGTATATGTCATGGGGAGATTATATTAATGTGTATACACTACAAAAGAACTGTTCTTGATTCTAGGTCTGTGTAATTAAGCTGAAATTTTGGAGATCTTTCATGAAATAGTACGAATGTTTTCACCAAGTCGGAGTCGAAATTACTCTCTCTCTCTCTCTCATGCTTTTAATTTAAACTTCAACCAACGTATCATGCATATATTATGCAGTTACCACGTACGCGCTGCGCTACGATTCATAGTGTATACCTATACCCACTTCACATATCTAGACTCCAAAAATAGATCACTCTTGACTCTCGACATGATTACATTTGCATAGATGATATTAAATTATACACAGAGTCATATAGAAGTTTCTTCTAGACAATTTAGACCACTTTTCTATAGCTAGAAAAAAAAATGTTAAAATGAAAATACTCCCGAAAAAGTCATGTCATGCCATGGAATTTATACGTTGTGTGAGTATAATGTTAATTTAATGCTATCGTAATTTCGTAATGCAAACATGCATAAGACATATAATGCATATTGTATCATATCCATATGTAGATATAGTATAGATACCTGTAACAGTACCTATACACCCTTATCCTTGTCGTTGGATAATATTCCTTGTTGTGTACTTACTATGTACGTCTTGTGATTTGTACGCTAAATTATTAATGTGTGATATATGTACGTATAAAGGTACATTAATTTCCCTGCGAGCACAATCGAATTTCATCGATCAAAGAATTCTTGGAAAGAGCCATAAGAGCATCATTAACACGGCCAAGCTTCCTATATATGAAGAGATCTTTTATCAATGAAATGAAATTATAACTTAAAACGTGAGAACTTCAATTTGATTACTTACTGTGCTACTTTAGTGTGGCTATGCTGTGACCTGATGTTTTAAGTAATAGACTATAAAAATCATTTTTCTAATTTAAATTGATTTTTTTTTAAAACCTTTTTCACTATTATATTTTTTCCTGAGAAAAAAAAGGACAGTATTTACACAATATACATTTTTAGTTTTCACATTTCAAAAGCAAATCAATACACTGCTATATGTAAACCTGTCAATAATCGTGTTTTTCGCGTCGTAATAATTATTATCATTGCAGGAATGAAACAACCACAAAGGTTGGAACGACTATAAAATTATAATTGAATAAATCAGGTAAATTATATAAATACCGTCAAACAATAATGGTAATTATTATTGGAGTTGTTGATCATTTGTAAAATTTGTAGTGTAATCTGTTTTTAGGTATAATTAAAAAAAAATATATAAGTAAATTTGTTAAAGCAAAATACACATGCGTTGTATACTGCAATATGGATACTGACGATGAGAAAATTTAATGTGTGTAAGTAATCAATTATAAGTAGATAAATAATCTAAGGAATGGCAGGGTTGCGTCATGACTATCGTGTTAACATAGGTAAATAATAATATTATTATAGTGTTACATTATACACAGTAGATAAGTATGGATAATTATAGATTATTATTACAGAAGTAAATTTACGTAATTGTAATTCGAAACGTGTGTTATATACCTACATCATAATTGTGTGCATCATAAAGAAATTCTTTTTATTATGTATATACTTATTACATTAACCGCAGCCTGCCTATATTTACTGCCTGTGCTGTGCGAAAGTGAAGATGAAACACGATCGCAAAAGATAGATAAATGACAACAACGTTTTTTTTGGAAATATTCTGTATCATAGTTCTCTTTGTACCGCGCTGCATGATGTTGTGTACATACACACGTTCTGTATCGATTAAGATTCCTCACCTACTTACATCGCAAGTAAATATAGTTATGATCACATTTGAGCAAATCAATGAAATACATATTAGGTGCTATCTCACATGTAAGCAACATCCGCTTATAAAAACCAGTTTTTAATGAACTATTTTTAACTTGGTATTTTTATGAATATTGCTACCATTAGTACTGACCATTCTACAACTAAAGATTTGAAGTACAGATTTGCAGAATAAAATATTGAATTGTCAAGTGTCCCATTTAGGAAATATAATATTGTTTAGGTGCAGTAAAATAATGATAGCAGTAATAATTACAGCATTTCCCTCTTTCATCTTATCCCGAATTTGTATCGAATGATACAATGCCTTCTACACCTTACCTACCTATTGAAGAAAATTTTCTATAATTAAGGTTTAGTTAGTTGATGATTTCATACTTTCTCATCATTCTGAAGTGTATGAGCCGAGAGCTGTGGGTCTATATGATTGTATTGATCTGTCCAGCAACATTAATACTTCAGAACATTTCCTATTACATGCTTCACCGTAGCACCACGTACCTATAGACCGATTCGATGAATTCGTATAAGTATTCCATCTAGCATTACCAACCGCGCGACGTCTCCTCCACAATCGAAATACAACAAAAAAACTGTTCAGAGTACTTAAGTATGTATAATAATATGTCATCATAAACAATATGTGTACCTTACTCCGTTGACTACCAGGGCTATCTCTTTTTTTTTAGTCTCGAGATTAAAAAGCTGTCCGAAACACGCAGTTGTGTTATTGTTATTATTATGTAATAGTGTAGTAGCCTTGCATGGTATCCAACTGACTTTGTCTAAAAGTGTGTGTACAATTTATGAGTACCAAAAATAATTTATATCAGATTTCTTATTTAATCTTACAAATGCACCCCACGTAAGTTTAGATTATAGGTTAAGAAAAACGTATAATATTACTAACATAATATTTGTAAAGTGTAAGCTGTAATACAAACCAAGGTACATCTTCCAAATTTGTTTCCTTAATGATGTCCTTTTGTAGATAAAATGTGCTACATTACAAGGACAGATTATTATGTCAATAATTAAGTACAGTAAAAGTTTTAGAAATATTTTAGTCAGCGCATGATAAGCAAAAGATGTTGTGCAGTATTTATTGAGTATAAAGTTATGACTGGTTAATTACAGAGTAATAGAACAATAAACAACTCGTGGAACTGAGATGCTATGAAAGCCATTGTTTATTATATAACCCTTTTTACAAAGTACATTGTATAATTGTCACGAAATAACAATCATTTAGTAAAACTGGACTACTATTATCACACTAGAATTTGATTTGTCAGTATTTGACGTGGAGTACTGTGGATTTCATAGCTGCCGACTGCGTCATTTAACAGGACAAGATTGCACCTCCATCCACAACATAAATTTGAATATTTTGAATATAATATCACCGGTTATAACCATATTCTTGCGGCACATCCACCGTAGAAAAAGTTAATGTACAATTCAAAACATCAACAAATAATGACAAAAATTTGCATTTAAAAAATCAAGTACAGTAATTATTATATCTAGCTTAGTGGCCTATATTTTGGTGCAATTTTATGTATCTAAGTTGAGAATTTGCACGCTTCAACTAACCGGAAAGTACTCTTCTTCATCGTCTTCCAATTCAATTCCCCCATTTCTCGCTAACATGTAGTTATCCATGTCAATACAAGAGCAATGAGTGATTGCATACCTAAGTCGCTCGGTCATGATTCCCTAGAAATGATCAACAGGTCGAATAATTTAGCTAGGGAAATATAATTACATACTTGATTCGTGTGACACAAAAGGTAAACGTTTCAGCCACATGGAGATAAAAATAAAAATAAATCTGAAAACTTGGCACATAAATATCGCACTAGTTATTTTATGCTTAACGTACGAAGAAGAATAGAAAAATCAATCTGAATTGTAATGAATGTCTTTTTTAGGGATGAACTTATAATCTTGATAAACGCAAAAAAAAGTTAAAAGTTTACTTTAGAAGAGTATGGTGGAAGGCGTAGTTGGAAGAAACATGTTTGAGCAGTAGGCAATCCATTAAGTGGTCGATCGACTCTCATTACTTGAAACCGCTGAGAGAAATCGGCCAAGTTAGCAGGGAGCCGTGAGCGACCAGATACGAATCTCATGAACAGTACTCTCTCTGCATTAGAAAAACTTTCTAGAATGCTCCACAACCATTTGACTAAGTCATGAGATTCATCCATTTCTCGGTATCTGCAACAAGAAAACATGTTTACATTTCGAAAACCACTAATAAGCTCAAAGCACATAATAATAAAATAATCGGTTTTCAATTAACTCATTAACTTATTATGAAAGTTTGGTGTAATGAAGTTACGATATCAATGCTCATACCTCACAACTTGCTTCAATAAATTTATAGAAATATTTGGAAGCCCGCACACTAGCTGTTCAAGGTGGCTTCCTGTCATTAATGCTAGCAAAGGAACTGGAACAATGCCTGCCATGCCAGAACGAATGGCAGCAACCTATGTTTCATTCACAATTTCTATTACATATAATCTATAGGTATATCTAGTGAAGTACATTTATGTAGTAGTATTAATTTCATTCCTATTCCACCCTCAGATTGCTACTAAAGCTGGTGCCAATCTGTCAGTAGCCTGTGCCACTAGAAACAATTAACTATTATGTATGATGCAATCAACTTACTTGAAGATCCATTTCATGAAGTCTAAAGTGAACAGCCTTTTCAATATAGTCCAAACGATTATGGAATGTTAATGGGATACTTCGACCCCCTGGAACGATAGGAACCAATTTCCCAGTGCTACTTGTTCCCTCGTAACATTCTAACGGTATAACCTATATTTCAAGAGGAAATTACAAATACAACCGTTAAAATATTGGCTATTACCTATACTTTAAAACATTATTACTGAGACAAAACCTATTAAATTTATTACTTCGTGGAAATTATCTTCATTAAATTGAGAAGCAACATTGTCTCGTATACTCTGGAGACCCTTAATATACATGACGTCAACTTCCTCTAAGTCATCGGCCGTAACTTCCTCCCCGACTAAAATTTTCCAAATTAAAGGTGCCAACGGAATGGCAACTGGTTTTTTTGTTCGAATAGAAACTCCTAAAAGTATTCCTGAAAAATCAAAATAGTATTCGCATTATGACTATAATGAGCTGAAATAATAAAAATTTCCAATATCTGAAGTTGCTGCTAGTTGATCTATACCAATAAATTTGAATGACAGTAAATCTTCTTCAGATGTTAGATCCGGATTCAATAAAAATCTGTCCCTATTGTATCCCACATCATTCGAGGAGTTCGGAGTAGGTATAAGGTAAGGAACTGTTCCTTTTGTCAACTCTATGCACATTTCAGTAATTGTGTCATCGAATACTCCGCCAGCGTCATCCGCACCTTCTCCTATAAGCTTAACTTTCCAGGCTCTGGCTGGTAGACGCAACTCTGGCTGTGGAAGCTGCACCACCTGTTTGGAAATTTGAGTAAAAATTGGCTTCTTTTTCTTTCCACGATTTGAAAGCCGTCGAACTGTAATTTGAGGCCCATATGTACGAGACTGGATCATGGTTCGGCATAATGTACGAACAAATGGAAGATTGTTAACCCTCGGCGTTAGTAATGCTCTCAGTTTTGGATGTGAAGGAGCATAGCTGGGTTCATTTTTCAAGGCCGGTAAAGTTCCCTAATAATTTCATTTGTAAAATAGTCATTAGAATGGTTGAAGTTGAATGCTTGCACATAAATACAAATATCCGTGATTTTCGTTTAACAAAACTTACTACAGAGGATAGAAGAGGCAAAAAATTCCAAGTTCCAAAGAGAAGATCCGAGAAATTATATAGAACTTTCAGTCGTGCCCTGAGTGAAGGAATAGATATGTGCTGAAGGTGAGGGTACTGAGGAGGCACACTTAAAGGGGTCCCCAGGAGCAAGTCAACGCCGGAGTTCAGATTTACTCCTCTACGAATTCTAGGGGCAGTCCACGCTGCACTGTGGCCTCTACCGGTGGATACTTGCTGAATTCCCTTCCCACTCAAACATTCAATTTTCTCAGGCTCTCTTACTGTCATCGTATGACCTAGGCCCAACTGCCCTTCGCTATTACTTCCCCAACCGTAAACATCACCCTCCGAAGTCACACAAAGGGTTTGCTCCGCTCCAACTGATACATCCACAACAACTTTATCACTGAGGAGCATCACCTGTGAAGTAAACATGAAACAACGATGTTGTTACAACGTGAACCGACCATGTTGTCGTGGAGGTGGTTTGTACTTCTTTGAGGCACATAAGAACATAACCTTAATACTTAACTTAATATGACCGCTTAAAGTAATGTTACATTATTTTGATTTATTACAATTAGTGAGGATATTCAGTAAACAAACTCACCGCAGCCTATAATTTTGGTATTTGTACAGTAGAGTCTGGTTATAAGGGAAAGATGTTGTAAGGAAAATATTTTTAGCTCAGGTTACCCAACTACTTCAACAATGTCAAAATTTTCTGAAAATAAGGGAATCGAAGAAATTTCTGAGGTAATTTCGGTGGTAATGGAAGGCCCTTGTACAACTTTTTGGAATTTTTTTCTAAGATAAAATTAGAATGCTTAAGTAGTAACTTTACTTAACTTTATTTTGAGATTCTTAACAAAATAAGAAACATGATCTATCATCTTGAAGTTCTTGAAAAATAAAGCGCTAGATATTTAAAAATCGGAATTTATTTTATCTGCCTTGTTTTTTGTGGGAATTCACGAAAAAAATCGATATCTTTGAAATTTTTCAAAAACATTTTCATTTTTTGGTGGCACCCTGCATTCACACATAATTAGATTTTACTAGCCACTGCCGTACTTAAGATATATAACTTGTATATACTTATACACAATTACCGAGAGTATCGAAAATTCATATTTTAGATTTGGCGGCTTTAGTCCATGTTTTGGTAATTGTAGATTTTATAACTTCCGGTCTGCTACTTACGTTGCTACAGTACGTTACCCACACATGAACGAGTTCAGTTGAAAATGTCGACGAAGCGCAACATTGACCATGGAGCAGAAGTAAAATATTTTGCAAAAAGTGAAGTCACAAAAGCAATGTGACATCAACAAAGAAGCATGAGTGTTTAATGGGCCGTGTAATAAGCTACAAATATGGACTGAACCCTTAAAAAATAATTTCTTTTTTTAAAACTAAACCTCGGGCAGTTACAAGGCAATTCCTTTATATGGTTACAATTCCGGCTAAAAGGAACAGTTTTGTTCGGTCCTCTTATAATCAGATTCTACTGTGTGATTCTAATGTGAAATCATTTGTAAACTTAAAACTTTAACGTTACCTGCATAGGCCTGCTACACAAACGTGCATGAGGTTGCCCAATAAAACGATCTAACCCACAAGTAAATACACGGCCATCCTTTGTCAAAAATACTGTAAACTGAGTTCCGCAGCATACTTTACTTATTCCAACATCTTGCAATGACTCAATAACTTGGGGAAGCTGAGCAACTCCTGTTGACCCAATTCCAAGTTTTCCGTTTTCTCCATCTCCAAAAGCCCAAACCGTATTTCCATCGGCTGAAACACATATAGTATGGGCAAGTCCGCAAGCAACAAACCCAATGCGATAACTACTTAAAGCTACAAGCCGTTCCGGAGACTTCTTATTAGCTACATTTCCAAGGCCAAGACGACCTGTAATATTGTATTATAAGGCAAATGTAAGCTGCACGTTCAACGTTAGTCAAATAGATAATTAAAATATTGTGGACCATAACAGAAGAAGAAAGGTAAATTATTCAAAAATTGTAACATCACATACCGTACTCAGAACTACCAAACACGAGCACAGCTCCTTCCGCAGTCACGACTGCACTATGCTTAAAACCACAAGCTACTTGAACAACTGTTTCATTTCTTAAAGCTTCGATTTGCTTCGGCCTTCGTTGCCTATCACTTGTCCCATGACCTAACTTTCCATAGTCCCTATAATACATAATGACATACAGCTAGGAATCAAAAATACGTAGATACATCGAAATGAAAAATTTTCCCACATACATTAAAAAAACAGCCCCAATCTCGTCATCATAAAACTATTATTTGTATTTATAATGCAGGCACTTACCCATCACCCCATGAAAATACTTCTCCACCTTCTGCCAAAGCCAGGCTGTGCCCATCCGATCCGCATGATGTGGCCAAACCAACAATCACGTAGCCTGTTTTGATGCATGCAAAAGAAAAACATACTTTAACATTTTGGAAATTTAAGTTTTTAGTCAATAAATTAAATATGCTTCATGAAAACCAACCTTGAAGAGCAGAAATTACAGTCTGTGTCTGCATATCATCAGAGTTGCCATGACCAAGCCTTCCGTAACTACCTTCTCCAATAGACTGTACAGAACCATTTGCTTGAACTAGAAATGTGCAATTTTGCCCACATACAATTTGTTGTGCTCCCCCAAAGCTTCCAGCAAGCCGTGGATTATTTGTATGCCGACCTTTAAGTAGACAAAATAAAAGGTCCTTAAGGGCATAATTCAATAACTCCTTTTTAACTCGTTTTATTCTTATAATAAAAAACCAAAAACCAAAGTAGGTAGAAGTACCTGCGTCTCCAAGTTGTCCATGTCGCCCACTTCCCCACATATAAACTTCGCATTTGCCACCAAACTGCCAGTCATGAGGTTGTTGCGTAGCCCACGTTATAACTTGTGAGTCCATTTCTAAGGTCCATTCAACTGTATCGTTTTTTTCACTCGAAAATGCACCGTCTTCATCTAATAATAAAGTGGTTTTAATACACCTACGCATGATACGCCGGCATACATGTGATTGATCGATTAATGTGCGCATAAAAAGTTTGTTTACCAATTCGAAATTTTTCAACAAAATCTGTAGGCAACTTGCTCCTGTTAACTAAGGCCTCTGCTGATCTTATAGTCATGCCTAAATTATGTAACCACTGCCACTGAGAGCCTACGAATAAATAAATACAACAGGATTTTAATACTGCTCATACTGGGTGCATCTGTGCACATATTTTTAAATTACTCCAAATTGTAGGAATGAAAAAGGAACTTACAAGTGGGCTTATCAAATACAACGTTCGGGGAGACTGAGAGAGGTAAATGGGTTAAGACTTTATCCAACCCGAGGTTGAGAGCTAATGCAGCCAAGCTTTGTAAATACCTTGTATACAAGAGTTGCTCTCCGCTTTCAACTTTTGTTTTCTCATATTCAAATTGTTCCTATAGTTAAAAATGATAGCAATGAAAATGAAAGCATTACATATAAATGTTACACATGTTGATTTTAATAAAACAGTACTCACACTCATCATAAGTGGCATGTACGTCAACAAAGCCTTGAAAGTCGGCATTAGATGAAGTGCATTGAGCCCCTGGAACAAAAGGGCAGATCTCGCACTTGCTAACACCAACGTTTGCATCATACTTTCTTCCGTGTAATAAATAACTTTTACTTCCTGAAATGTACAAATCATACTATTAACAGGCAAGTTGTGTGTATGTCCGCCATTTGCCATTGCTACCAGATTATGACATAAATAACAGAACTAACAATGACTTGCTGCGAGCGTAGCGAGCTTTACTTCCTTTTTCCTAAACAGTACATTACCAAAAGAAAATAACGAAAAATGCACGTATTTCTACGATAAAATATCACTTTTACGAAAGTGTAAATAAACATTTACTTTTCTCTCAAGTACTTACTCTCGATCTTGAAAAACAAACAGCAAGGGCAGTCTCGCCAATCCAGCAAAGATCTGTAACACCACCCTGTCCAGTAGCAGTGTAAACAAGAGTCCCATGTTCCAAAGACCAAAAGTTAACAACACCGTTTCCTTTAGCACATCCAGTAGCAAGAATGGTACCGCAAGGATGAATTGCTAGACATGTAACTGGATAGAAAGAACACCTAAGTGCATGAAGCAATTTAGGTCTCATTGCGTCAGCTACTACGTCCGCTTCTACTTCTGCATTATCCCCGAGCTGTAATTGAGACGGAGCGTACGGACTCAATAACCAAACTGTAGCAATTCCACAGTTGGATCCAACACTTAGTAGTAAGGAATAATCTCCATGCCCCACGAGAGGTGACCAAGTCAACGATACTCCGTCAGTATCTAACAATATCTCTTGGGTACACATCCAATAGTTATCCTGTTCAGCCCAAATACGACATGCTCTGTCACCGCCACATGTTGCCAAAATAGTTCCACTAGTGTCAAATTTTAATCCTGTAAGGCAACCATCGTGAGCTCGATTCGTAAAAGATTTTCCGTTAGGATCTTTTGTGCTAAATTTTACGTATCCATCAAAAAACCCCACAGCAAAATATTTATCTTCATGGGGCCAGTCAATGAAATTTATTCCACCTGAAAATGTAAAGAAACAAGCTAATCTCAATCATGTTGACATATTATACTATATTTCGGGATGAATTTAAATTTACATGAAACATGCTGTCATAGAATAGAATGCGATTTCTACAGTGACGTAACGCACCTCAGATGTTAATGTACCTGCCTCCTCGAAGAATAATATTTGAAATATAACATTTTAAAGGTATAAGAAAATTACATTGTTCGCGGCAACTGAGAAGTTCTTCCGTACAAAAATTCGAGCACTCTTGGATCAAAACAATGGAAACTGTCCCGTCAATTCGTCCCACTAAAAGATGTTCTACTCCTTCTGATGTTGTTATAGCTGGCCAGCCAACAGCAGAAATCATGCATGAGTGGTCTTCAATATGACATTCAGAACTTGACAACGTCCAGATATTGAGGCAATAGTTCATACTAGCTGCTAAATATTTACCAGAACTTGACCAAGCCAAGTTCGAAATTAATTCTCCATTTAGTTCACTTCCAAACATACTGGAAGACTTTTGGAACATAAGAATATGTTCTAAAATAGCGTTCTTGTTTTGCATTGACCAAGTTCTTACTGTCCCATCGTAGCCGCTTCATTCAAAAAATATTTAAAAATTCATAATTTTAATTACTGCACTTGGTTTTATTGCGAAACAGCAACAGCTCGTTCATACTCAAGCTAATAATAAAATAGCGTACCAAGTTGCGAAGTGGCCATTCTTTGCAAGCCATTCCAAGCAACTAACACGATTTTCGTGTCCACGAATATCTACATACGGAACCTGTGGAAAAACTTTCGCCATATCCGAGTATACTATTGTATCTGGGTTGGTTAATCTGGTCATAGAGCTTCGACTAACAAGACATTTTACCTGCGAGTTAACAGTTATATTTTAGAAAGCATTTGGTATGAAGCAAAACATTTCTAAAAACATATTACAGCCCCATAAGCTTTTTCGTGTGACTAAACTTACTAATTGCTCAATTGCCCATTGCCGGTGAGCACCAGAAAGTCGCCCAGACAAAACGCACGAAGCTAAAGAGTCTATCAGATACAGGGATGCATCTAGCGTAATTTCACTAGGGCTTGATGGAGATTTAGTGGGGTCTAAAACAATGTTTGAATACTCCAAGAATTATTAGGACGACACACGTGGTAAACAACAATTCAGTATATTCAAAAAGAAAAGAATTGTGGATAATTTACCTTTGTCAAGTAATGCAATGGATGGATGGGTACACAATAAGTTCACCAAAGACATAGTCACAACAAAATTAGGCTGATGTATGTTATCAAAATTAGAATTGACTTTGATGAACCCGACTGAGGCACTAATGAGTTCCTGAATCAAAGAAAAGTACGTTTAAATGTATCAAAGATATTTCTCGCATGAATACAGCTTTCGTCATCACCGTGAATAAGCAAAAAGAGTTTAACTTACTCTGGTGCACATTTCAAGAACGAGTTTTGCAGCTTTAGAATCTGTTGTTGTTAAAACTTCGACAGCTTTGCCTATATGTTGTAGTTTTGTACACGTTCGAATGTCATACGGCATAGTCAAAAACCGCCCAGGTCCAAGCCTATTAGAACCTGGATGATAGTAACGATTTTCATCGTCATTTCCATCCGTTTGAGCTTGCACTCTACCAGCAGCAGTTAAGCACATAAGCTTAACTAATTTACGTACATCTGATAAGCCGATTTTTTGAAGAGCAGCAGCCAAGTCGCATGACCAGTCACTAAAAATAAAAAAATAATTTAATTTATCGTTTTAATTAACAACAAACAATTATTAAGAAACATAATAATGTATATCGTCGGTGACGAGTCGTCTAGGCTTAAGTCCAGTCCGCATCTAAAATCATTATGTCTTAAGTCCATCCAATTCTTAAAATCACTCTGTCGCAAGTCCATTGAATTGATATATGTTGGTGTGGTCAAATCAATGGACTTGCGACAGAATGATTTTAGATGCGGACTGGACTTACAACAAAATGACTCATCAGTACTCTTCACCGACGATATATAGCTAATTAAATTATTTAAGAGCTAAGAAATAATAGTGATAAACGGGGAATTTGTATTTCAAAAAGATTCCATATTGCATAGGGCATCTCTAATCTCATGCGACAATTAAAATTTTGAATAAGGGTGAAGGATGTATACTACCTGATGCTAAGAAGTGTCAGAGCCTGCATGACCATGCTTCTTGCTATTATTACTTGAACTGCTTCTGTAGAGTTCTTCAAAGCCAAAATCCTTTTCCGGGGATCATCAAGGGACATTGCTTGCTCGCCAAGAATTCTTGCACTTCCACTGCCACTACTCAAAGCTCCAACTTTCAAACCAGTGACTTTATCCACCATTTTCGAACCAAGATGGTCATATTCATCTAATACAACATGGTTCGGATACGGTTTTCTGTCTCGAAGTCCAAGATATGGCAGAAGAGAGCTGTAGTGATCTAGGGCTGCACAATTTTAATTTATCACCTGGTATCGATTAAATGGGAGCAAAAACTACTACGATAAAGCATTACATAAATTTACAAAATATTCGAAAGCATTACTTACGGCATATTTTATGTGTGCAAGTTCAGAAAGAAAGTAACAAATTTCAAATACTTTACCTTCACGATTGTATGAAGTAGAAGCCCGAATTATGCTATCTGCTACTTGATCTTCCACATCCATGGAACCCATTTCAGACGTACAGTCAGTATTGGCAGACATAGTCAACGCAGGTAGAGCTAGAGAAGTTTCATTCGAAGCTGCAACAGAACTATGGAGGTGGGACATATTAGCTCGTCCGCCATTTTGATCATAGCAATGTTCGCAAAGCATGTAGTAAGACTCTAAAAGTAGCAATGAAATTTAACATTTATGCCTAGCAAAATTCAATATTTAAGTCCAGTTCTTTTACACAAGGTCTTTAATCAAATATTTCAACGATGACTTTGGATTCTTGTCAAAAATTGAAAATAAAATACGTGTAGGTATAGTATAGTATAAATAGGTATGTATATTCTCAACCCACCTCTAACTTCCCCGCAATAGTCGTCTTGATATTGTACACCACAACCCTGATGTCGGGTCACGAAGTGCTGGACAATATTGTGTTCAAGTGCAGAGCAAAAACAACACAAACCTCTGTCTCCGAATTGAGTTGCCACGTTCACCAATGGTATCTGGATCACGTAAATTCACGTATGCAAATTATTGTAAATAGGTAGGTCACGGGCAATCCTTATACTGAACTGAGTTATTAAGTTACATAGCCTACTGGATACAATAAATTATATCTGTATATCAGGCGATATTTATAGCAAGTATGCAGATACTTACTATAAATATCGACTAATATCTCGTACAACAAGTGAGAGAAAGTATAATTCTTACCCGAAAAATATTTACAGCTGATTCTTGAGTATTTCTTACGATTCGCATTAAAGCTTCGGATCTCTGTAAACGTCCACGGACATCTTCGTCGTTTTCCGAAGGATGAGTATTGCCACTTCGACCTTCATTAAAATGAATTTGTCGTAACCTTGCTCTTCCCCGTTCTCGTTCCAAAGTCCAACGAATTCCGTCGTCAAACATTAATGGAGTCAACCGCTCGGAATTTACGGCTAAAAATTAGTACAATAGTACAATTACATAATATGTGCTTCAGAATTTCGACGGCCCTTTTGAATTCTAAACTACACAATCCGATATAAGTCTTACATTCGGGTGGTCCCATAGCCGATATATTACCCGGAGAAGCATTACTTGCAAGACCCTCTCGTAACCTGGTCAGCCGCCTTTCAGCACGCTCTGTTACTTGAGCCTAAAACAAGACAGAAGTTTGACTTTTTGGTCCCGTTACAAAAATACGGAAATAATAAGGACTGCGAGCCAAAAATTCTTACTTCTAAATTTAATGTTCCAGCCCCTAAAGACCAAGGTCGTGCCTGAGGTTGTGTATCATTTCCAATGGCTCTTTCATCCGAGTCTATGCTTGGGTTTTCCAGCATCCATGTTGCAAGCTGACTAACTGCATGAACTGAAAGTTCTCCCGTAAGCCCTGCAAGGCCAAATGATATTTATTGAAAAGAATCCTGATAAATGACAATAAATGATAAACATTTTTAAAGCGTGAATTTTACCTAAGGCTTGCATTGCACTCCGAATATGTCGAGGAGTAAATCCCATTTCCAACAGTGGTGAAGGTAGTCTACCAGTACTGTTAGGAAACACAGTCCGGACATCAGAAGAAGGAGGGGGAGAAGGTGAGCCAACCCGTCGTCTTCTACGAATTGATGGTGGGGATCTAGAAGTCCGACCGTTTCTTCCTGATTCCATAGTCCTATCATCTGAAAATAATGCATCCATGCGAAGGCGCTCTTGATCATCTTCTGGGGTAATTGATGTGGGAGCAAACTCATTTAGCTGTCTCTGTCTTTCAGCTGTATGAAGCAAAATATTAAAGTGCATACAGATATTACAATAATTTATTGCCATAAATTTTATAAACCTGAAGTGAGTATCACTCAAAAATCGAATCAATACTAGATTTAGTTTAAAACCAACCAATTCGGTCCGCACGTCTAGAAGGTGGATATAAACGACCAGCAATGGATGCCAGCGTTATCGGCAAATATGATCGACCAGCTCGGGGTGTAGTTAATCGACCAGATTGTTCTGTATCCTATAGTTATGTTTAAAAAATTCTCAAAAATTAAAAACATGAAGCTTCAAACTTAGATGCTGCTAATATGTAAGTTAAGCCCTCTTGAATTCCAACTACTTACGGTGGGTTGTGGTCTTCTGCGAGTAGTACCTGGAGAGCCCTCTTGGTTTCCTTCGTCTACCTCAAAGTATGCATTACTAGAGTATGCACAAAATCCCGGTCCTATAGTATCAACTAACTGCTTTGTATGTAATTGGTGAACTACGCTTTGAACGCGTTCTAATTCTGACAAAGGAACAAGCTTAGGCAACTTGCACGGTTTTACACTCGTCTATAAACACATCAATAAGAGAAAAATGGAATGTATAATTTTTAAAGCTTAAAAATAAAAATTTAAGAGTATTTAAACTAAGAAGAAAAAAGGATCTACCTCGACTAGAAACTTAAATGCCTCAGCTAAACCGGTCTGCAAACATGAAGATTCGGAACAAAATGAACACTCTCCGTCTTTATTCTGTGGTCCTTGCTTTCCACATTTTGGGCAAACGCCACTATCTTCTGGTTTCACAGACTCATCAAGGTCACTTTTTTCGCCATCTTTATCGCTTGACTCACTTGATGACGGTCTCGAATTACCTTTTTTCTTCTTTGGTACAAGAATAAATTCCGCAAAACTACTACAGCTGAGAACCGTTCCCAATGATTTAATAGCCCCGCACTGAATAAACGCCATTTTCATAAATGAACTTTCTAATTCTAGTTCAAGTTTTCTTTTGCTGAGCTGCAATCAAAATATTGAATACATATGGCATTAGTTTCATTGATACAGTAAAACCTTGAAACATTTATTGAGCCGCTTGAACCATACGGATGTCTGCCATCCTGTTCTACCATCCTATTCTACATTGCAGATAATGTTTTTAATGTTGGTAAATATAATGTTTTGTATTTACGGCTGGTGTGTTGTCAGCTGATGTAGCAGGTAACTCGTCGCCAGGCTTCACATTTTCAAGACTACTTCTTCGGGTAACTTCATGAATTATATCAGAGACCATTTGAGAAGATAAAGCTTCCACAGCAGTGGAAGACGAACTTGGTACCGGAATTTGCAAATTTGCTGAATTAAAATGCTTCGTATCTAAGTTGTTAGATTGACAAGACCCATCCTGCCATAGGGATGCTTGTGCCGCTTCCCCATCAATACATTTTAACGATGTGGTCATTTCTTCTTCTTCTCCATCTTCCTCCTTGTCTGAGTTGTTACATTCGCCACCATTTGGAGCGAGAAAGGGATCTTCGAGATCATCATTTGGAAAAGTAAGCTATAAGTTCACCCATGAATACATTTTGAATTACATTATTTTCGAAGCATTTTAACACACCACACCCCATACATCACTACTCTTTCTAGTTACACGCGAACAGTGAAAGCGCATACAAATGCTCATAAAATATGTTTAGTTTTTTCAGTGTGTTTTAAAAATTTCACAAACCTCTTGTGTAACTCCACTAAGTTTAGTTAAAAACAGCAAAACGTCAGCAGTAAGACACGTAAACTTAGAAGCATCGAACGGTCGAGGCGGGCAAGGCTCAAGACTAGATACCAACGCGTCACTATCGAAGAAACAAAAAATGTTAATCACGTTATACGCTAATCAGCAAAACTTTTAAATTTAACAACAAAAAAGTTACCTGACAGTTGAATCTGAGTCATCCCATTGAACTTTAACTGTCTGCAGTCCAGACTTTAATGTCCCTAAGATAATTGCTTTTTTCCCACTTGGTTTATGGATACAAGTTGCACCAACTTTTAGACCCCGATCAATACCCCCGAGAACCGCTAGCACAGGCCACACTTCTTTACAAAGTCTATCTATATCTTCCTTACTACTTGGTATGACTTTCTTTTGTTTGATCTGATCACTTAAACCTGTAGGCTGGCTCAAATCTACGGTCTCGCTTGTTTCTGATGGGGTAGGGGTACTTTCTCCACTGTTATCGCTTAGAATATCTTTGCCACAGTACAGCCGCTCCATTAAAGTTTCGTTTATCTATAAATATTAATAATAGGAATAAGATTATCAAAGCTCCGAAATGTGTCCATATCGCAATAACAAATACAATACTAGAACTTTTCGTTCATTTCCGTACAACATAGAAAATAGGATTTTACTCTGCGGATAAGATAACGGTGAAAATATATCGACTAACACCTTAAATTATGACCTGCTGATTCCATGTTTAATCCGTATGATCAAAGCGATAAGTAGACTTTAATCTTTCAAATATTTTAGAATTTAATTTTTAAAATTTTGCTTAAACATTACTACCTATATTACAAATTTCAAAAAGATTTATCAATTACAACTTTTGTCCAGCCATCCATGGAATGGAGTTTTCTAATTAAAGAAACATGTGACTCGGCTAAGAGTGTTGCAGTGGGCGCACACTGTGGCTCTCCAGCAACAAGTGTCTTTAGTGGTCGTTTAGGCTCGTAATCCGTAATTTTCACCTGCGGGAAAATTATTAATATTTAAACGCATTGATTTTAAGATTTGATTCTATTATTAATTTGATAAGGATTAGTCAACAAATATGACCGAATATTATGCAAACCTTTTCTCCGGGGTTTGTGCTGTAGAACAAAACGCATGGAAATAGTTCTGTAGCATCGACATCTTGGAATGCTAGGGTTGGCTCTTCTCCATTCTTACCAAAACTTAGCGTTTTATTGTCCACATCGAGTATAACGGTGATATAATCACCTTGAGTGTAACTTGGCAGTGCATGATTCAATTCTCCTTTGTGGTAAAGATTTCCGCTGCAACAAACGTAAGTTTGGCATTAATTAGCAACATCGCCGACTGTAAAACTCACGCTGCTATATTGCATTGAAGGCATAACAATAATTAATAATATATACACCACAGGGAAGGGAAGCGGCAATAAAATATACTGAGTTGCGTTTTTTAAGCTTTTACCTGTATGCTCTGTATAACCACATATCTTCAGATGTCCGGTGGCTTTGATCTTTAATAGGCCACTTGGAAACTCCTACACAAGTGCCTTCATTTCCTCGATTTTCCTTTACAATTAAAAACTTCCACTGGTGGCAGCCTTCATAAACAATATTTTTACAATCGGATCAATTGTATATAATGCGTAACTGAGCCCACAATAATATAAAGCACTTGGCGAAATTGTATTTAAAAGAAATTTCCATACCTGAAGAAAATCCAATATTGGACACCCCATATCCCCTACCTCCTCGGCCATGAACAAGGGTCTGCCCACCTTCAATGAAACAGCACAAACTTTTTTCTGGCTCAAACGACACTTTAGTTGTATCTGGTCTTTCGGAAAGTAAACTCTCTCCTTAAATATCGAACACGAATTTAATTAGCAGGAACATAAATTGATAATAACATGTAGAACATAAATTATAGCAGATTTACCATAGATGACGCGACATATTTCTTCACGATTTAAAATATTTCGTTTTGCTCTTTCAAACAAAGGAAGAGTCCACATTGAGTCTTGTAGTTGTTGCAGTAAATCTTTGATTACCTAGAAATACAAATAAAAGATTACATACGTTTATTTTAGGTAGTACGGCATAAATACATTTTATTGAAAATATAAAAATATGATCTAATAAAGTTGTATTTCTCTACGCCGGCTTACTAAGTGCTTTAGGTCCAAAGCGTCTGAAGGAATCACAGCTAAAATTGATTCCAAAAGCTGAATAGCCAACAGCCTTGGTCTCATACCAGGGGTTAGAATAACTTTCCGACAAATTTGAACTCCAATGGAAGTTATATTATTGCCAGAGAGATCATTTTCTGTACGAAAGCGACTATTTTCACTAAACATAGAAGTTCCAGAAAATTTACTAGAATTAGGATTAGGATGTAACATGGACTGCACTGGGTACTCGGGGTCATTAATGTCTTCCGAGTTCATTTTAAGGAAAGTTTCGACATCCCCAAATGGCTTAAATGAAAGAAAGGACAGAATTAGTTTTATCCAATGCGGACGGCATAAAAATTTGCCCATTGGAGTTCTTGAAACAAGGCGCCGTAAAAATACAAAAAAATCTCCAAGGCGGTTTTCCATATCTTGTTTATCAGTAGGAGTTAATAGAATGTCAGCGCTAACCGACTCCTGTCAAAAGATAAACAATTTCAATTTTAGTTGGTTTCAAAGCTGAAACTGCTACTTTTTTACCATTTAATTAGCATAAAACTAGTCGAAAATTCTTACGAATGTTTCACTGCAAACAGATTTTTGGGATTCCGTCACTGGAGACAACGAAATAATTGGTGTATCAGGAGTTCCAACTGGGGTTGGTGATACATCTCCATCACACGATATTTGGTTTCCAAATAAAGCAGTTAAAAGCGAAACCAATTGAGAGTGTAGTAAATCAACAACTTTCTCCACAACGCTTTCTTCGAGCTTATGAACATGAATTCTAGTTTAAAATAAACATCTAATTAATTCACTCCTGTTTTTTCTGATTTATTTTTTAAATAATTTTTGTCTATTTTCATCAGAATTGTGTCATAATCATAGTAATATATTATTTATAGAAGGCGAAAACTAAGCTCTCCACAGGAAAATTACACTTACGCGCACGATACAGCAATCATGTGAAGCAGTCTTACGCTGGCCACGGTGACATAGTGGGGATACGGTAACGCGGACCAAACTTCAGGGTTGATTTTACCAAGACAGCTTGAATTCTCATTACCTATATGACAAAACTTTTCCAAAACTGGTAAAAGCCCTGCATTAACGATAACCTTAACATCGCTGGAACTAAAACGTCCACTCAATGCAAATAACTTGAGCAATTTAACATCGTCATTTTGAATTTTAAATGAATTGGATGAAATGCAGCCGGCCTCTGTAGCAAGCACCTGTCCCTGTAAGCTGTTGACAATCCACTGCATAACTTTATGGACAATTTGTATAACTTTCTTTTTCATTATATAGGGCGCAGCTTGAATACAGTCTAGATAGTGACTTAGTTGTAAATGTGGATCAAATCCTGTTAAAAACTGTTCGCCTTGTGTAGACGCATTTAAAGCAGGAACTAAACCTAGTTGAAAACAGCCGGCAAGTAAAAATTCTATCACTGACGACAAAAAGTCAGCATCAACTTCTTCGTTCCAATTATTTCCTAATGTTACTTCCGTCTTAGAGTTAGAAACAAGCTCAAAAATGTTTCCAATAGCATCCAAACGCATTCCTGCTCTTTCTTCTTGTCTTCTTAGAGCTTTCAACACAACAGTTGGTTCGGAATTCCATCCTTCAATTGCTAGGGAGTCTGAGAACCAATCTCTTTTATTAGAAATTACCGATTGCGCTACAAATCTTAGGACGTTTCTTCCAATTCGACGTACTAAAACCGTTCCCTTCCTTTGTAAGCTATTGTGACTGCTACTTTGACCCCAATTGTAAGGAGTTCGAAATGTTTCGGAAGACTTGGCTGATGGCAATTCATCATCATCGAATTCAAGGGATGGAAACTCGTCAGGCGCAGTATAATCTTTGTCACTTTCACATTCATCATCATTGGTACTATGCTTCAATGAATATTTAAAATTTACAGCGCTTTTGACACAAATAACCAAAAGGATTGATTTTTTAATTATCGACTGACAAAGTTCTTCATATGTGGGTTCCGGAGTAACATCAACAGGTTGCACGGTAATTTCTGAAGTAGGTTGTATTTTCGAAGCTGAGCGAGTATTGTTATCTGGGTCGGCGGGATTTTGTTGAGATTGATTTCCCAGCAAAATGAAAGAAGGCCCTTCCAGAGGTGCCGCAAGTAATGGAGGATCATGAAGTAATTCAAACGTTTCATCATCTGTATCTGTATCTCTGGTCAAGTCAATAATTCCTAGTGGACCAAAAGCGCTAGATGAAAGATTAGGCGAACGATTTGAAAAGGTTCTTGAACCAGTAGGTGCGGTTCTGCTCATATCTCGAGCAGGTCTTCCTCTAGATGTACGAGCAGTATGACGTGCAAAACTGCCGGCCCCTCGGAAATATCGGCGGTACTCATTCACAGTTGAAAATTGATCATCTGCTTCCATCAGTGTGTCTGAGCTTGTCTCGTTGCCTTGGTTCTGACCTGGAGTATGAGTCGTCATTCCTAAGCTTTCTTGTAGGGTTGGAAAAGCTGAATTCGAAACAAAAGCATGGGGCTCCCTATGAGTTTCATCCACTTCAAACATGTTACGTACCCGGGGTGATGTACTTGATGGTAATGAATAAGATGGCAAGCGATTTGTTCCCATAGCGAGATATTCTTCGTCCCAATCCATTACATCTCTTCTTGGTTCTCCGTCGTTACTGATGGAGCCGGTTGAAACCTTGTGCGATGGCAGCAGAGGAGCTTCATTGATTGGAAAAGTTTTATTTAAAAGTTGATCTTGTTTTCTTGCTAATAATTTAGTGCGTACTAAGAATACCAGCGCAAAAATTTCGTCGAGTTTTGGATTGTGTCTGGACTCGGGTCTGGCAAAAAAAGACACCAGATGGTAATATAAAATAATTAAATGAATCTTGAATAAAGTGAATTCCACGTCCTACCACTTTTTTTCAGTTTATAGCGTTTAAAATGTATTTTTGAAGAGTACTTGCATACAAATAATTAATAATTAGTACGTATGTACTATGTACTCATAAACAAATGAGCTCATTTACAACATACATAATATGATACTTACACAGACATTATCGACATCTGGCCAAGAACTCCAGTGTGCTTCATTAGAGCTAATAGCAAAACCCTGGATGCAGAATCCAACAAGAGATCATCTTGTACGTCACATGTGTCCCAATCTAAGCTTTTGGCATGTTCGAACATGAGTTCATACAGACAAGTTACGTTTTCCAATTCCAGCGACTATAAAAATAAAAACAATATTTTAAACTTTGGTATTTGCTATTTGCTACCCATCTTACATTTATACTCAACGCTGTACAGTAAACACAATATACCAGCTTCAGCAGGAGTACAAACGGAGTTAGTTAAATGGATCAGTAACGACTAATAACTGTATTCATGAGAGGCATTTAAAGACATCAGGCGATCTACTTAAGTTTAAACTGAATTCGTTTTTCTTTTAATATTATATTGTGAATAACCGTGACCATAACCATAATAAATAGAACCAGAAAATTGAAAATAGTTGTAGTTTTGATGTGATACTATGCTTACATTATTTCCCTCATTCACAGCAACAGGAAGAATCATATTGAACAACATTTTCACATCATGGTCAAATTCGTTCTCAAGGATTTCTTTTAAAAGTTCTATCCAATTATCTATCCTCATTATGAACAAAGACGATAAGTTGTCGACAGTCTCAGCTGTAAAATAACAAACATCAATTAACTCATAAAGTAACCAGTACAAGTATATACTAAGTACACCCACCCATCTTAAAAGAAGATTAATCATTAACTTTTTTAATGTTGAACATGAGCTGAAAAAAATACATTTAAAATGTGCAATAAAATTTGAAACCATAAAAGGGGTGAAAAATCGCTAGCTTACTTCCACGTTTAATTGAAGGCTCCAAACCATGTGAAAGCAACTGACTGGTCAACCAATGCTTACAAAGTTGTTCTTCAGGGATTTCGGAAACGCCTCGAATCATTCCTCCCACCCTGTTTGATAATACACAAACAGATAATTGTAATGAGTGTAACAATGTTGTTAAAATGTATTAATATAACATGAATTTGTATTCTACAGCATCAACTGAGGAACAATTACAAAACGTTAATGAGCTACTTAAGTTCACACTGAATAGCGCTTTGTGCATACAGTATGAAATCCACACTATAATAGCACACAAAAAATAAACAAATAAAAACAGCAGAGCTGGCTAGTTTAGTTACATTTTCCCAACTAAATGGCTACACGTCCTTTCCATATCAAGAAACCATGTCCATGGTTTTCCAGACTTGAAAGACGATTCTGATTCGGAAGCAGTGGGGGTTTGCGCGTCTATATTACAAAATTTTCAATAGTCAATGATTACACGAGTCCTTGAACAGCAGTTAGATGATCAAATTTACTGGATGTGTGCTACGAGGAATAAAGCGAAAAATTACAGTAACTGACCTGGGCTCCATTCCTCTTGATATCGTTGAACCTCTTTGCTGGGCAATTTGCGAACAACTGTTTCCATTGAGACAAGCAACTTTAAAAGCGGTGCAATCAATCCATTAAAAGAATTTCCAGCCATCAAGACAATTGTGTGAATTATTCTGGACAGCATTGAACCTCCAAAAGTAACATACAAGATGCCAGCAAACTTAGTGTGAAGCTCAGGGTTTTTACAAAGCAGCTCTGATATTCTTTTGTAAGCTTTTGTTGCCAGCGTGAACAGCTGATTGTAATGGTCTTCTTGTATTTCCCAAATAAATTTGTCCTACAGGATTTAAAACGAAATATTTCAACCGACAGTTACTTCTTATACATACGTCTGTAATGGACACTGGATAAAGTAATTAGGTAGTACAAAGCATGATCTTGCTTGCTATACTTACAAATTCATTTCTAGCCTCTCCAACACAAAAACAATGGGCGAAAATATGATTTTGCATCGATGTGAGAAGATCGTGAATGCGTTGATTAAATGCACTAAGTGGGGCTTCTGCCTCATTACCGTCTTTATCTTTTTCTACCAAGTCTAACCGCTTTTCCTATAATCACAAAAATACATAAAAATCTAGCATGCCACGAAAGTAAGTTAACGTGCAAAGGGTTGAATAAAATACTTAATACCAATTCAGTAGCTAGAATTTCTAACAGTCTTGTCATTAAATGCTTTGTAGACGGTAACTCATGGACAGTAAATACATCTGCTGGATGCGGTGGCCTCGCCAAACCCACGATGTATGCAACCTGCTGATGATCTTCTAAGCTAGTGAAAATTACGCCACACAGCAAAGCCTGCAAAATAATGTACCAATTAAAGCAATAATAATAATAATAATTTTTTTACACCTTCATAATTATAATAATACCCTACGTGATGTTTTGTATTGGGTGACTTACCTGGCCTTTACTTAATTCTGACACATTTTTTAGCATTTCCAGAAGTAAAATAAGTTTTTTTTTCAAAGGTGGCAATAAAATTGGTGCTCCCGTTAACAATGTCTCACCAACAGCTTGTTGCACACAAGCTGGCAAATTAATTTCTAGCATACTGTAATGAAAAGCGATACCTGAATATTAAAACTCTCCAGTAACGTAAGTTAAGTATTTTAGTATGAATAAGTTCTTGGCTAGGAGGCAGAACTTACTTAAAAAATAGGTTGCGTAGTTCCCCGAGTTGTTGTTCAATCGCATGAGTTAACACATTCGTTTTAGAAACAATCAAAGAGCAATGCCCATTCAAAAGTTTTAGACATAAAACTACAAAATTCTCATGTTCCCTGAAATAATCAAATTTTATCCGGCAGCTGTATGAATGAGCAATCGATTCTAAATTATAATATAGATGTGCAAAAACGGAAAATAAATATCTTAATTTCTTACTGTTCGGTGCTAAAAGGTGGACTGGCATGGCTGAAATTGAGCCCGTAAACTTGTAAGAAGTTTTTCAGCAGGGAAATAGTCTCTTCTTTTATATCCATCCAAAAAGGAGTACTATAGTTATATTTTCCTCGCCTAAAAATTTATTTATTTTATACATTACCCAATTTTTGAATCAGCAAAGAATGAGAAATACTTTTTGCGTAGTTATATCAGACAACATTGATCATCTATCGCATGGATGTTTACCTAGAATTACGCGAGGTTGACCACGCTATGGAATGAGACGTTCCAGCAGATATGTGATGAACCTTAACTCCATCAAGACCAATTACTTTTTTTGCCTTTAGTATCGGTGAAACCTTCAAATTTGCATATTTATAATTATCATTCAATAGTTTTTATTGGCTATAATAAAATAGGTAGGCTAGTAAAAAATATTTTTACCGAGCTTCCAAGACCACATTGACCTAAAAATTAATAGCATGCCCAAAAAATTATTAAAAGTTAAATCAAATGACTGTGTACAGGTATTGTAACATATTATATATACTACATGTATGTAACACGAAAGTGCCTACCTGCATAAAGAATAAAGAACTAATATAATTATTAAATACAGTATACATACCCATAGAGTTATTCCCCCAAGCAAACACTTCGTTTCTGTCAGTAAGTACCAACACATGAGATTCCCCACAGCAAATATCCAAAACTTTATCGTTTATTAATTCATTAACTCTTTCTGGAATCAAAATTTTTGTTTCGTTTGAAGTTCGACCTAAACAAACTCCGGTTCCCCATCCAAATAACTGAAACAAAAGCAAACTTTCAGTTGGCGTGTTTCCAAATAAGCCTTTGTAGCATTATATTTTTTGGTGAAGACGAATCTGAACACACCTCCCCTGTTTCTGTTATACAAAAAGATGCGTAGGCAGCAGCTGCTAATTTTAAGATGGTGTAACCCTGTAACGCTTCTATAACTCTTGGCCGAATTTCCCTCATTACTGAACCATGTCCCAGTTTTCCATACTCGCCCGCTCCGAAAGACCAAACGATTCTGCCACAAGTGGAAGCTGCAAGTGTATGACTTCCTCCACATGCAACTATGCCAACGTTGCAAACATCCTTGACTAAAGTTGGTACCTGTCGATCATTCGTATCACCATGGCCCAATCGTCCACTTTCTCCTTCTCCCCACGTATACAACTCGCCAGTGTCAGTTACAGCAGCACTATGTCGAAAGCCTGCCGAGATACACCTAACAACCTTTCCAGCTAACGCTCCAGTAATTAGGCGGGGATATTTTTCTGTAGCAACTCCAGCATGCCCGAGCTTGCCATAGTCACCTAAGAAGGGATTTTAAAATACGACGTGTATCCAAATCACTCGTGCAACATTAAACTATGATACTAGTAATAAATACGAATGCAAAATTCAATACCATCGCCCCAACTGTAGACTTGACCCGTTGTTGTCAAGGCTAGTGTATGCCCATCGCTTCCTTTTGAGGAAGAAACGCATTTAAATCGAACATCTGAAGAAATTGGTAGCTGCTTAGGTATCTAATTTCCGAACACAAATAAACTCAACAATAATATAAGCTATACATTTGAACTTTAAAGAACAAACCGTCATGAACTACCACTTACAGGTTGATTGCTGGAATCTCCAAGTCCCAATCGTCCATAACAACCTTTCCCGCACGCACTTAGCATGCCCGAAGAGTTGACCGAAAACGTGCAGTACTGACCTGCCTCAATCTAAAACATTAATAGGTAACCATTATTAAAAACAAAACGTATATTTATGACTTTGCTGCGCTGCTACAAATCTATACATTCATTAACTTGAAATTATTTACATTTTCTACGTCAGAAAAATTTGCAGCTATCCTTGGAGTTAATACACGATCAGCCCCGGACTCCCCTAACTGGTAAGATGAATTGCTTCCCCATACAAAAACTTCTGAAGATTTCTGACTTTTACCCGGTCGGGTTTGATAGTCTTGAACTGGATTAGACGAAGAAGATGCGGATGGAGAAATACCGACTCCTTCGTCAATGTTATTATCAACTTCGTCTTTCACTCCGGTCTTAACTGACATTGCCACTAACTACGTACATGCACAAAATTTTAAAAAATTAAAAATACTTCAAAATAAACACGCCATTTCCAAATTTTTAATGACTTCTTGCAGCTTGCAAGCAGGGATTTTCATTAGTGACAAATTAATACGCCTGTATGTGCATAATTATATAAGAACATTATAACATTTTCAAATTACTTCTTCCATTAGGATGATAGCAGAGGAGTAAAGAGAAATTCGGTTATTTTCAGAGGGCGAAAAATCCGATCTTGATTCACTGTTATCGCTTAAAGCACACTGCCGGATTGTTGACAAAGCGGTGTCAAATATAGATTTGGTAACATACAGTTCATGTTTATCTTCACCACATGAACTTAAAGCCATATAGATCCACTGCAAAATATACTGAAGACTACCTCGTTGAATAGCTAAACCTAACATTATTTCTGCTCCTAAGACTCGACCTAAACGACAGCCAGAAATTATTATTTCACTAACAATAATTGAAAAGTAAATTAAAAACAAGTTTAAAAATGTGTACACAAGAATAGTTTACTTTCGACACTAGCTCCCGATCCCAGTTGCACGATTTGAAGCAAAAAATTGTTTACTTCTTTTAAACTCTGGATACCTAATACCGGGATCTTTAGTTCATTCGACAGGGACAAAGGAGGAAGCGCCCAAAGAACTTCTGAAGCAGTTCGAAGTACATCTGTGCATAGACTAGCATTTGCTGCAATACAAAACAAACACTTTAGAAGGTATTTCAGGAATGTGCACAAAACATATAATTATCCCCACACAAAGAAAAAATATATATTGTAGAATATTGGTGGGAGAAAGAAAATAAATAAATTATTGGAAGTTGCTGCATTGTCACAACTTGATTGCCACCATTACAGCAGGGCCTCAAATTTACTTCGTTGTCGGTGATGTGAATTGCTCTTAGCACAGTCGGGCATGCACTACTATAGCGATATCATATTATTCAATTTCATCAAATTTCTGAGCCGCCAGCCGCCGAGCCCTTCTCTGCTTTGTTTCAGGGAAAACCAATTGCAAAAACATGTCACTGACCGGGACGCAATCACCAAACTAACTAGGAAGTCAACCATTTTGCTGAAACAGATGATTTGTACCAGTACAGTGAGCACTGATCGTGAGTTGGGCGGGATTGGCTTGTTGTGTTGCTGAGATAATTGATAACAAATTATAATCAAATTTATGACCATTCTTACTTGAGTTCTGACTCCAGTTAAGACGAAGCATATTGAAAAGAAGACTGAGACCAGTTCTGACACCCATTTCGATCATCGCATTCGTTGCAGTTTGAGATGCATCAACTACACGAGCTGATGAATCTCTGTGTTCCATTACAGCTGTCACGTTCACTGGATTGGGAGGCTCGGGCTGAAAAATTAGGATTATGCTCGTAAGTACAATTTTAGCATGTTAATGATTCATTAATCTAATGTTAAAAACGTACGAACTTCCTTAATTATTTTAAATAGTCTGTTTCTAAAAACGATTATGCTCAAACGTAATTAGAAATTTATAAACTTACTATTTTGTCCTTGTCGTGGAACTTAAAGTAGAGAGCGTAAAGAATACGATGAATGATAAGTATTCTCTTCCTCAGTATTGCAAAAAATGGAGCTTCAAGACAAACGGCAGAAGCCAACTCTAGTTGTGCTAGTAGCTGGCAAACAACGTTCCGTTTTTGATCCAGCAAAGATGTTTTTTCATACTCAAAATCTGGTACATTCACAGTCTGATTTAAGGCTGGTTTTCCCGAAGTCAGCAAAATTTCCTATTTTTTAAATAATGTAAAATTTCTTGAACTAACTAGAAGTGAAAACTAGACAAAATCGGTTGGTATCACTAAGTAAAAAGTAAACACCGAAGTGACGTTGAAGGAGAATCAAATATAATCCGCTTAAAAATCCATAATTTATACACACTCCTTTTTCAGATTGAATTAAGTTGGAGTACAAAACTCAGGGCAGCATTTCAACGAGATAAAACCCTGTTTATAGACACACTTGATACTTTAATACCATCATATCACTGCAGATGCGGAATCACTTTAAATCGTTAATCGTTGTCAGTGTCAGTTAAAGGCCAGGACTGATTTTATATTGAGATACTGAAAGAAAATTTGTTGCACAAAAAATTCAATGACAGCAAAGAACAAATCATTTACAATTTGGCAAGCTTAGAAGCTCATACGGATTTTCAGATAAGACATTCGAGGGATAGTTTCCCTAAAACACGCAAAGTACCTAATTCTGCAAAAATAGATATTTAGTGCAAGTTGGTACCTACGTACCAAACTAAAAACATTCAGCGAGCAAAGTGGTACAAAGTGTTTCGGGAATCATAAAATTGGAAATCAGTAATGCGTTTTACTACTAGCAGCCCGGCTCATAAAAAATTCAACTCTCAGACAAAACGTACCGTATATACCTATATGTATATACCTAAAATAACTAAAATAAGACCTCCCGACGCAAGTCAGACGTTGCATGACCACATTTTTATTGTTTTCATCTGCTCGCCTTCATCATTTAGGCTTGGAAATTCATTGATTTTGAACTAAATTTTAATTTTTCTTTTCCCACACACCTAAAGCCATTCGCGAAATTGAATAGCCAAATTCTTGCTGAAAATATGGTTTTAGCACAAAGAGTCAAAGAGCCGATGTTACTGGAACAGTGAATTAGAATTTATAACCATTCCAAATGTTGATGCCTACTTTTATAATCCATAATGCAATGGGAATACATTCAAGAGCAAAACGTGTGCGCTCACTTTACAAATCTATGCTTTTGTATTCTAGAAAACGACGAAAATTAGCAATGAAGACACAAATTAAACTAAGGGCTACTTACTTTGGATGCTACAAGATGTTCAAATAAAGTGAGCGTCCCTTCTCGCACTGTGATAGCGTCGCATCCTTCAAAAATCCAAGCTGAATTGTGATGATCGGACCATTTAACCCTGTAATTAGGACCGCCCATATTGCTGGTAGCCATGAAGTTGTTACTACTGACATTCATGTTGAAAGCTATAATAATGAAGTTCAAATAAAACAAAAATAGTGAATTTGGATTACTTCAAATCTGCTGGCCAACTTAAATCAAATACGAATATCAAACAGAGCATCATCATTTTGACGAGTCATTGAAGTAGAGTCTGGCAAATAGGAGCATAAATTGTAAATCCTGAGAATAACTGAACACATAAAAATTACTAAAAAATAACTGAAATTTTATTTCAAGCGTAAAATCCAATGGATTTAAGGTATAATATACTTTTTATACTATGATTTGGCTCCTGTATGAACTTAAGTAATAAATTACTCTTTAAATTTGATAGACGTAAATGCTGGTTTGCTGTTCGTGTTCGTCATTTTTGTGTATCTCAAAAAATCTAATTGTTTTAATCTAATAATTATATCCGCCCTATAATTATGCAGGCAGTAATTCCTTATTGTCACCTGTCTGTTGAGATTCATCCCAAAGCTCATTGATTGAATAGATGAACACATAATACAACTACAACCTACTTATGGCTGACCGCTTACTTGTTACTCAATTTAATATTTACTGTCAACTGTGACACTGTCATCGTCCCACACAACCATATATTATATATCGCTAACGTCAACGTCAACTAACATCTGATGCTCTGATGATGTATGAACCCCGAGTGGTACAATAAACAATCTATGGAATAGACTCACATATTCACACTTGAATATTTCTTAACAAACAAATAATAAATGTAAATTACTGCAAAAAAATCAAACCTGCAAACCCAAGCTTTAGCGGAATTGAAATTTTTGGTCGTCTCTTTAATGATGCATCACTAATAAGTAGTAAACAATAACTTGAACCTTCTTGGAATAAAGATTCAGTCTTACATGGGCGGAGATGTCACCCCTTTTTTAGTCGGCAAGTGACAAGAAATGAAGCATTTCAATTATGTATCCCTGACTTTAACACTGATAAAAACACACTACACTATATTTATTAAGATGCAGTATAATTATGTCATGTCGTATTTCGTCAGCATTGCAGGTTTGATGTAAGACCAGATACAAGATTACACAAAATTCAAACTGATTTCATCACAGGAAAAACTATATATGATACTAATTTATTATTTAATACTTATTAAATTAATTAACACAATCAATGTGGTGATTTGGTGATGCTTAATTGAAAACATCAAATATTGAGATTACTTTAAACAAGCCGTAAAGGTATAACAACAATAACAATATTATGAGCTAACAAAAATAAAAATAAAACATTAATAACATAAAAATGTTTAAGTAAAATCAATCTAATCTTTTGTTTTGCTGCAATTTGTTGTATTGTGTAAAACGAAAAAATTGATCACTGCACTGTTCACCATTCTTAAAAAATAGTCACAAAGTTGCAAAATTTACATTTTACAGATATTCATTGATTTAATTTCGACCTGTAGTTGTTGGTTACAATAATTAAGTAACAAGTTTATGAGGAAAAATGATGACATTCTGTCCCATTCAGTCCCAGTGCAGTGTCTAAGTGTCTACAAGTAAGTCAAATCAGATCAGATGGATCTTTTCGATTTACCCTCCTTGACACTTCTTATGGTATTTCGCACAAAAACAATCCTGTACTCAAGATATGCCTCAATAAAAACATGTATGCATACGCACATAGGTAAACGACCGAACTTAGTATTTGTATACAATGCATAGAGTGCATCCCCGACACTGCACTGCAATTGAAGCTGGATTGTGGATTTGTACGCCTCAGTTTTCACTTTTATTTTTTTATTTTTGGCAAGAGTAATTTTTGTGGTCTTTACTGCACATTTTTGCCAAATAAAATACAGTTTTCGTTTGAACGGATTATAAGTTGTAAGTAATTATTAATTATTATAACAAATCACTTACAATCAGTGTAAGAAATTCGGTCCCGGCTCTCGGCCGAAAAGAGACCAAACTGACCAAACGCCGGACCATTTTTTGATTCAAAGATTCCTCAGTTATATAGCAGTGAGATTATGAGCGCTTGCTTAAGAGCCTGTAGTTACTTTTTAACATAGCAGGATGATGGTTGATCCTAATGGTGATCGGGTTTATTTTTTCAAAACTTCAAAAACCAAGAAGCGACGTCTGTATAGTGGAGAATATTGTATCATTACACTTGTCTGTTTCTGTTAATCCATTAAGTACGCACACAAACATATTCACCGTCTAAAAATAAAGTTTGCAAATGTTTTTTTAGGTCGCTGTATTTAAAAAACTGCTCGAAAAACCTCAAAGCCCCAAATTCCCTTAAGGTGATCAGTTGGCTAAAACAGCATTTAAATTAAAAAGTTGTGTCCTAATGATGATAATTATATTTGCAAACGGGCGGAAAACTTTTATCATTTTACAAATTCTGCGTTTTTAAACGACGAAGTTGAAAATACAAGTATATGTAGCTCATACTATTAAAGTAGACTACGTAAATATATCTATACTATGTTTACTAACCTATAATGAATAAATGAACTCGGGTTTTCAAAATACTGACGTTTACATCCCAATTAAAAGCAATGCAATTCATTTGCACCTACCTGATGACCAGATGACAGCAACTGAAAGAGAGAACGTATTTATTTGCTACTGACACTATATAATAGCGCTTGCCATTTAGACACAGGAAGAACATGTACATAAGTATTACAATTTATAGTTGGTATTGAGTCAATTGAGTCAATAGTAGGGAACGAGTCACTCATAGTTTTTCAGCTTTTTAATACTCTCCACAAAGAAAAACTCAGCAAAATACTTAATTATATGAGCAATAATTCAAATCTAAATTCTTTCTTGAGAAAACGCACATCTACCTGGCTCACTTACACATTTCCAAAATTATAACTTGCCCACAAGATAATTTGGTCCAGTAAAAAGAAATTTAAACAAGAAAACCAGAAACAGCAGGAATTAACCCTATATTTTGATATGCAGTGATATTTTTTGAAGTACACTACGTAATATTATGTGTATATCAACTTGCTTTAAGGTGATACATTTTTTCTAAATACAGGTGGCCACAAGGAGTCCAACCGATGGGCACTGTGAGAGTTTTGTTGAGGAGCTGAGGACGCTGTGTTTAATTTTTAAATAAAATGCTACATTCATTCATTTATCATTCTTACTATACAATGATAGGACCACGATCACTACCTGGGTTATCCCCAACTACTTACATGTATAAATTTAAAGTACCAAAAACACGCATTTTTTCAAATTAAAGAAGCCGTTGTAACTTATAAGGGATTTAGCATATTTTGATCTTAAACTCAAAGATCATGCAGCTTACATACTTTAGTACAGGTAAACATGCAATCATGGTTATTATTATTCACAGTACATTACGTATATAAAAATATATCATGAAAATCTCGTAGTAAAGCTATTTATTTCAAGCATTGTATCTTGAAGAGCACACCTATGTATATGAATTTAAAATCTTTGCTTTGTAAAAATAAATAAAATGTCTCTCAATAATAGGTATTATTGAAGAACAAAATAATTATAACCATTAAAACAAACAGAAACCAAACGTAAGAATAAAAACTACATTTATTATAATGCCATTCAATTTCTGCAAGAATAATACATTTTTTTAGCTCTTCTCTTGTAGCTCGAGTCTTTTGATTGACTATTTAAAAATTAATACATGCTCTCGCTCAAATAAAATTGTTAGATTTTTGTACCTTGCAATGAAGTGTACTCAAATAACTATACCTTTTTTTTATTATAAGAATTAATTTCGTCAAATTCCAAATAAGTATATAAACATACGAGTAGATATAATGTGTATGCATTACCTATAGCATTGTATCGGCTTGAAACATGAAGAGCATAAAACTACTTTCATATACATATAACAAGTACCTAACCATTATCATATTATACTGTAACGATTGTAGCAATTTAAGTCACGTTTGTATTTTACATACGAAGAACCTCACAGAGTCGCTTCGTAATTCGTAATACAGGCCGGCTACACAGATCCATCGAATAAACGTGAACACATAATATAGACTTGACTTAAACTGCATCTACCTGCATCTCAAGTCAGAGGAGTATATACATAGAAGGGTTGAACCCATACCTTGTTATTTTTTTTTTTGTGAATTTAGCAAGTGCAGGTTTTTGACTCTGAGAAAGACCTTGAATTTTAAGACGAATTGTTGGCTCTGGCTCTGACCGGAACGGGTCTACGCAATGCAATGGTAGACAGTCAATAATAAAAAGTAAAAACATACGTGGAGGATCTGAAGACGAGGAGGAATAGCAATTTCATTGGATCAGATCCTTTTTCGTCGTTTCTCCATTTTACAAGAATTGTCTACCACATTTATTTAAGCTTGAGACTCTCGCTTTCAGACTCCAATTGAATTGTTTGAGCTTTCTATATGTTCATGCTCTTTGGTTGGAATTGGAAGCCAGAGATTCCTATTGTCATTCCTCTTTCATCTGTGCTCTGACAATCTTTGCTGCTGCGGTGGTGGTTTCCGTGTATACCTCAAAGGGTGTCTGATAGCAATGTTGTCCTCCGTAGCCCTAGTCTTTCTGTGCTCAAATATAATATTTTCTCATGCGGCAGACGAAGCCGTGCGTAAATATGACACTTTACTATTCAATAAAGAAGTTCCACAGAAAAATCATTACGTTTTATTCTATGCACCTTGGTAAGCATCTTCTGCCCTTTCCAATTTTTAGTTTAGACATGGTGAGGGTTAAAGTATGTACCTACCTAATAATATTTCTTGTTTTTAAATTTTAGGAGCAGTGATCATAAATCTTTGTCTCCAATATGGGAGGAAATGGGACAGAATCACAACAGAAATCCGAATTCGGACGTTGTCATTGCCAAAGTGGACTGTACAGTAGAATCAAAATTATGCAGCCATCAAGATGTTTCGGATTATCCAACGTAAGCTATACACATTAATTAATAAAAGTATGGATGAGGACTGCTGTTTACTACCAACATTATTAGCCACCATATTTTAAACATATTTTGGCTTGCTGTATTCACAGGATTAAGTTTTACAAAACCGGGGGCCTTGAGCTTGGACTTCGATACAGAGGAGTGAGAGATCTGCAATCATTGGAACAATTTCTTAATTCTCAAATAGATCGTGGGGCAGAGGTTAGAATAATTAGAAATGAATATTCAATATATTTTTCATGATATGAACTTATAATTTATTGATGAAGTTATACTTATAACCATTTTTTACGTTGTAGTTCATTTACGGTGCTCGAGTTAAGATGATCCCGGAAAAAGAACAGGGGCTTCACCCTCTCCAGGATGAAAACTTCTTCGACGTTGTTCAAAATGGGCATGCAGTCATTAATTTTTGTACGCCGTGGTCCAGTCGTTGCATGGATATAGAACCTGTGTGGAAGAAAATTGGAAAAGAATTTCAGTTCCAGGAAGATCTTATTGTAGGGACTGTTGATTGTACTATGAGTAAAACTACATGTAACGAAAACGAAGTTCGGGGATATCCAAGCATCTTATGGCTCACAGAGGGCATCGTGGTAAGTCACATTCATAATTTTTTATTTTCGTGTATTTACCAGTGCTAAAATTATTTAAATGTTTACTTTATATCTTTTTTACCGTTTAACGTACATTGATAAATTACTTTTTAAGGTTGAAAAATACCCGAGCAAGGACAGAGATTTTGAGTCGTTGAAAAAGTACATTTTGAATAAACTTGGAAGGAAAGAGGCAGCCAAATTGCCATCTGGTCCAATATACGAAGAGGACCCAGACCTAGGGTCTGTGGTAGTGAAACTAGAAAAAGAGAATTTTTATGACGTGATCAATTCTGGCAATGTGACCTTTGTTCATTTCTGGACTCCGTGGTGCTCTGAATGTAAGTATCTTGAAATTATTGTAAACTTGTGGTTATGAACATTATATATTTCTTAAATTTAATCGACAACAAAAGCTTTAAAAGTCTATAAAATTAAAATCATTGGACTATTGCGAAACCGGATAAGATTAAAAGTATGTCTACAAATTATATCAATTTTTTTTTTTTTTTACTTTAGGCATGACTTTGGAAGTTACGTGGGAAGCCCTGGCAGAATATTTCCAGGGTTCTGATCTACCCGTGGTTATTGGGAAAGTTGACTGTACGCTCCAAAAAACATTTTGTGAAGAATTAGAAGTAGACGAATTTCCGACAATCAATGTATATCGGGACGGGGCTTTGGAGCACACTTATGCTGGTGTCAAGAAGCTTGATGATTTAATTGATTTTGTTACTTTAGCTGCTAAAGCCAAAAAACCTGTCGAGGAACTTTAGGGTCACCGAAGCTAAGACAAAAATACAGTTTATTGTTATTTTTTAACTCTATGCTCGACCGGAACCTGTTACGATATTAATAAGTTACTTTTCCAATTAATAATTATTATTTTGAGTCTTCTTTAATTCCAAAATCTTTCTTCAAGTTCTGATTTTATCCCAGTGCAATGTAAGTAAACAGATAGGTAATTATACACTAGGATTGTGAATGTATTGTAATTTATTGACTTTTTCCTTTATACCTTATCCTTTGAACCATGAATAAATATTTACAAAAATCATGCATTTATTTTAAGAGGAAGAAATCGTATAATCACTTGCATTTTTCATAAGTTTGATAGCCAGCAGTCTGCATTATACTACTATACATATATGACAAGCGCTGTAGAAAAACCGAACCCATAAAAAAAGTAACGTTGTATGTAGTTACTATGAAAGGAAGCAGAAGAAAGATAGTTGCACCAACAAAATGGCTGTATACTTTAAAACGTTATTTAAACACCGCTGTTTTTTTTCAACTGTCACGCCACGCGATGGTAGAAACCATCAGGCAAACGAGCTTAAAAAAGATATTTGATCTTACTCGTGAGTCTTGCTATTTCACACTCTGACACCCACCTGAAAACGATATTACAATCAATGAAACAACCCAGGGTGGACCCACATTAAATGAAACTGGACTGGAGGGAAGCTGTATTTCCATTTCCCAGCTAACGCGGCATAGTCTCGTTGTTGTTACTAGGTATTATAATTCGCTTGTCGCTTTATTAGTAAAAAGTACTTAAAATGTGATTTAATAACAGGAAGAATGAAATTAGCAAACTGTATAACAAAATTTTTAAATGTGAGTAATTATTTCAAGAATAGTAAGTATTACTGCAGTCTGGAATTACTCAAGATTAGTCTCTCCTTAATTCAGTAGTAGAAGCAATGCTGTTTATAATTCTTGCTTTGAAGATCGAATTCCTGGAAGCGAAGTAAAAATATTAATGACATAATACAAATTGCACATTTTAAAAAGCAGTATATATGATTGTAAAAAAGGATTGCAGTAAAAATTTAAGCTACCTCCATCCAGCTGATCTATCATTTGAAGAAAACGTCCTTTCACCTCTCTTGGTAATATGTACTGTGTTATTTGATGAGCTACATCGTCCCGCTCCGACTTAAACGTAAAGAATGCATCTTTATAGAACTGGACAGTATCCTAATGGACAAATAGATTTAAAATTATTAATGAGTCCTCCTCATATACAGGCAGAAAAATAATTTTAAAAATTACATATTTAGTACACCAAACTATAAATTGATAAAGATTTAAAACAATTGACAGTATTCTACTTTTAGCACAGTATCCCAGTCCGTGGGTTCAAATCCTAGAACCGCCTTGGCTTTTGAAATGTCTACTGAACCTCGTGTCACGGATGGAAACAAATTGAAAGCTCTTTCACTTGCTTCAAAATTAAATTCTATGTTAGTCCCTACAGCTTTTGAAAAATCTCCTAAAAATTCCTCCAGTGTAAAGTCTCTGTCTAATCCTAAATTATAGACTTGATTCCACACTTCCGATCCTTTGTCCAGTGCAAGCAAAATGGCGCTGGCGATATCTTTCACATACGTGTATGAGGTACGTAGAGATACTACATCTGGGGGTATGAACAGGGGAACCTGTGGGATTAGATGAGAAACAACATTAAATAAATTAATCATATTTTAATATTTTAAGCTTGACGAAACGAATTTTTAGTTTAGAATTTATAATTATTGCTAGTTATGCAACTTTAGAAAAATAGGACAAACTTTAATAAAATCGTAAAACTGAATCCACATTTGGTATGTCCACCAACGGTCGGTTGTGTCTCGAGGTCCGATAACGTCAGCAAGGCGGAAAATGAGGTATTTCATACCACCTTTCTCCCGATTTTCAATCAGTACCTATATATAAACAAATGTTTTATTACATGATGTACTTACTACTTAAACAGCATTTGCTCAGTCAGACAATAGTCGTTGTTTCCTCAATCAAGTGCAACTATTTATAGATGGAGACAAAACAAACACTTACTTCCTCCCCGGCTAGCTTTTGATCTCCGTAGGAATCTAGTTCATTAAGATGATCTCTTTCATCTTCGTCAAACGGGCGAACAGCGTCTGTCTCTTTGCTCTTTCCGTTGTCGTCTGGTGATTTCTCAGAAACTTCATACACCGAGTCAGTGCTAATGTAAACATAAACACCGACTTTTCCCTCCAGATACTCTATAACATCACTGATTACTTCTGGCTTGTAAGCACTAAAATCCAGGACATAGTCAATATACTCTGTTTCGTTCAACAATTTAAGGAGCTCCGTGCAATACTCTATGTCAGAATTTTCACGGTCACAAACTACATGAGTTACATACGGCTTTATTCTAGTCTCAGAGTCAAAGTACCAATTTCCCCGACTACATATAATTATTTTATAATCTCTTTCTATCATTCGAGAGATGACTTCCGATCCAATGAAACCGTTGCCACCAAACGCTAAAACAGTCTTTTGACCTTCTGTATTCGTACTAGTTGCCATTTCTAAAATAGTTAAAATTAATATTATGCAGAGTAAACTCTTGCTAAACCCGGGGCAAAACATGATCTAAGAACTATGTCTAATTTATATCACTTTTTTTATAAATTAAAGTTGAAGACTAAAAAGGTTTACTTTTAGTCATGCAGTTTAGACTAGACTGCATTTACTCTCTTTTTTTTGCAAAAAACAGATTATTCGGCGAAGGAAGACTTTTTTTGCACTTATTTTAATGAATAAAACGAGAGGCAAACCAATCAAAACCAAATCAGTATCAGCTGCAGCTACGAGGCATGAGAGAATGTGAAAGAGTACTGCTGAGAGTTGAGTAAGTGTATACAATATACGTGCGGTTCATTGACAACTAAAAACTTCCAATATTCCCGGCCTACGGATGCAAGACGTCTCTTGTAATCTTCCCAAAGATAATTTTTTCATCTTGCTTCGTGTCTGTCTGTACTACTCTGTACTATACACCAACGCAACGTCAAGTCATAGTCGTAAGTCCATAAAAAAAATCAAGTTTCTTTGTGGGAAAAGAGGGAAACTAATGGTGGTATATAAACTAAGTATATTATAATATGACTTTCATATAAGGACTAAAGGACAGCCTGCAGCTGTAACCAGCCAGCAACTTAAACTAATGTATTCGCAGTTGTTCCAACTTCCAACAACCCCAAGTTTCAGAGCAACTTTTTAACTCCAGTAATGTTACAATGTAATAACCTATGTATTCCATTATGTACTTGTTAACGTGGCAATATACTGCATGCAATACAATTTAGTTAGAGGCTATTTTTACTGGCTGGAAGCATGAAATTTTAATTCCATCGCAGTGCAGCCAGTGCTGTAGCTGTAGCCCACAGCAATCAGTAGTATTTTTGAATGTAAAATCCGGTTCCCGTTTCTTGCATTAATAATAGGAAAATCATGCGATCCGTAAACAAAAATGACAAAAAAAGGGTTGAATGTTAAATTCTTGTTCAATTTCATGTGGTTATGTATTTACGGATATGTAGTTTTATGTTATTGGATACCAACTGCACTTATGCAATAATAATTAAATAATCTCCATTACTAGCTAGGATTCCTAGTTTCATTAGATTGTGGATAGATAGAGCTTTAATTTTAATTTTACAGAACATTCATTAGGACTTAAGACACGATATTATACACAATATGACTGATCTTCATATTACTGATTTAATCATATAAAATTTAAATGATTTCTTAGACTTTGACATTCAAATCTACTACAGCTATTATCATCAGAACTGTTCATGTAGCCCCGTGCCATCTTGATCATAAAGTCAGGGAAAAATCCTTCAAAGCTGGACACAACACGCATAAACCTAGAACGAAAGAAGCATAATCAATAATTACATTTTACAATACCTTTAAGTTAACATGTAGATGTAAAATTAATCAACATGATATTTTCGACAATGAGAAATAATTTTACTTTCTATTGACATCTTCCTGTCATTTTCATACCTTGTAAACCATATATTTTCAGCTTCCATACCAGTAATTTCATTGAAATGATTGATTTCACACGAAATTCTCTCAATACAATTTTCTGAACTTAAAACTTTTCTGCCGAATTCCACAATCTGGTTCTGGTTTGATTCGGGTTTTAAAGTTCCATCAACCTCAGAATTTCTTTGACTAATATTAGCATTTGGTGGTGGGGCAAACATGGGAAGAGGAAGGAACAATAGGATTAAAGGAAGGAGCATGAGAGCAATGAAAATTCGGAGTCCTCCTCCAAGTAATTTCCCAGCTGAAAATCGTGGAAGGCCTAAAACTGTCCCAAGGATTAATCCACGAAGTCCACCAAAACCAACACCTGGAAGGACATGACTTATCCCGTTCAATCCTGCTGCAGCAACTTTTACTCCTATTTTGATTTTTAAGAAGAAACAAAAACTGTAATCAAATTTATGCAGTTTCATAATAATATGTGCTATAGACAGCAAGGTATGTAGGTACTTAAATATATTATAGGATCACCCATATTTTGGCTTACCATTCAGTCCGATGACGGATGGACGAAGAAATGTTTCTTCCTGCAACGGGTCTTGGTAGTCACCAAATAGGAGATCTTCCGCTTTGTGATCCAGATCTTCCATGTCATCATCTGACAGATCAAAAATATTGTCAAAGTTGAGGTCATTTTCATAGTCAGCAAAACTTGGGGTGTTCTGGAATAGTTGTTTGCTTCCGTATTTGTTTTTGGATTTTTGTCCATAGCTGCCATAGTTGCCGTAGCCGTAGCTGCCGTAGCCACTACCGTACATACTTCCCTTCCCCTTATTTGAATTTGGCTTGTAAACAGCATTCGGGTAAGATGGATCAAACCATTTGTTGTTCTGGACGCCGTAAGTATTGTAATTGTATGGGGACTTGGAGTGCCGTCTTCGACTCTTGGTCTTGGATGACTTCTTGTACTTGGGTCTCCATTTAGGAGACACTGAATATTTGAACTTGTCTTCAGGGTACTGATAATAATTGTAGGGTCTCATTGTGCTGTGATGGTACTTGCTATTTTTAGTGTAGTAATAACTGTATGGATTGTAAGTAAAGTCTTGCACTTCTTGCTGTATTTCCATGTCGGGATGCGTAGACATCCCTGGCTGATAAATATAAGTCTCATTGGATAAATTAAAGTTACTATTGCTACTGCTACTGCTTGGTTTAATTATGTAAGTTTTAGGTTGACTATAGGCCTCTGTGTCACCACATACAAATTGTACAGAGTATAAAATGAGAAAAAAATTAATATGTTTAAGCTGCCTAAATAACTTTAGATACAAACTTCGAGACATTTTAAATTTGATAAAATTTTGATGACCCTGACTAACTGTGAGTTAATTTATTTTAAATGCGCGAGTAAAACTGTATTTAATTTACATAACAGAGATATGAGAGAAATAAAGGCTGCCCTGCTGCTCTGTATGTTTACTTACAACTCCTTCAACTGACTGATTCCTAGTTAGCGCATGAATTTGATTTTATTCAAAAATAAGAAAACCCCAATAATTAAAACTCTACCTTCATCCCAATTTCGTGAATGGCTAATTGCCCACGCTCAACTGAAAACAAAATGAGAGTTACGGGTATATAAATTAGCTTTAAAATCCCAAAGCAAAAGCTTAAATCCAAAATCGTAAATATAGAACAAGAACAATTGAGAAAACAAATAGTTGTCTTTACTTTACGTGACATCGATCTAGTTACGAGATATTGTTTCGCGCATCTTTAACTGGGTAAGATATATAGTTTTAGACGTGAATTTCATTTCGGTCATATCTGATAGGTGCTGGCCCAGCAGACCGTCACCCGTCACCTTGTAATTATTATACACATGCCATTGAAATCAGTTGCTAATTTGGATACATACGGTACAAACAATAAAATATGAGAATGGTTACCTTACACAATTGACGGATGACAAAGGACGTTTCGGAGTGTAAGAGTTCTTAATCGTGGCCGTGGCAAGCTACTGTTTCTAGTTTAGGTGTACGTAATATAATGTGCGCAATGATGATGTTCCAATAATCCACTTGCTTTACACTGTGAATTACGATACACGCAGCAGTGATTGTTTACATAGACTAGATTTACCTGGTCCGTTGGATAAAAACAAAGTCAGTCTTACTTTTAATTGTAAACTAATTCTTTATCATTTAACGCATGATTCCCCGGAAATCGTTTCGTGTCTTCAAGATTCGGTCACTAATACTATCAAAACAATTAGTGATCCAGAAAAATCGTCTGCATGTAGACCTATAGAGCCAAACCAAATTTACAGAGTGTAATTATATGTATTATGTGTATTCAATGTTTCATGTAATCCCATAGCATCGATAACCCTGAATGGTATGTAGTTCAGTAGATTGTGTCCGTGTCCGTGCATGGAATGTAAAATGTAATAATGGGAATGACTCCACTGATATCTTTACAGACACTTCCATGATGGATGAGATTGAACACCTGCATTGCTTTAGTGACATTATCTATATTTATCTGTTCAGTGATAAGATGGTTATCGGTATTCAATAGGTTACGCAAAAAAAAGCAACCGTTACATGTGTCGTCCGTCCTATGTGTTGTTTTTAACTTTGTAAACTAGGTACTTAACTATGCGGCTTGATTTCGTTCTCATTCCAAAGGATGAAATGGGTGCTTTAATTATTATCTTAAAGAACGTAACTGTCTAAAAGTTAAGCAGGACTCATTGTAAAGTGTTTCGAAGAACAAAGAAAGCTTTTATCTAACAAATCAAAGAAGGAAGGAATTGCGGAATTGAGTATTTCTGGGTGTACAAGGAAAGTATACACGGTATGAAAATAGTAAAGATACATAGGGTTCTATGGAGGATATGTGACGTAGTATATAATGTTAAACACTTCAAATCTCGAATGAATATTAGGCTATTGATTCATTATGCAAACCTTTATCGCTACATATTATTTTAACTTTATAATGGTTTTAAAAACGCAAAAAAGGTATTTTTAATAGAAGATTAGCTACAACGTGAATATTTTTTATTTACAACTGTTATAATAATCGACATTTTCTACAATCTACCGGAATAACAATTTGATAAAAAATATTATTAATTAATAATAGGAATTAATTTATTAACTTATCACAATTTTACATTTCATCCCACATCCTATAATATTATAACATAACGAAATTAAATGTAAGTAGATACAAAGTTCATAACCTTGAAAAGACAATTTTCAATAAATAACCTGAGTGACTAATTTTTTTTATTGCTGTCTTTAGATTACAAAAATATTATTGTATAGTCTATGTGCTGAACATTTTAAGAAATATATAGTGTGCTGGAGGCTATAGGCGCTAGGGAATTTTTATTATATGCATAAATTAGGTAGGTTGGTAGATATAATTAAATGCATATATAATAGTACTAGATAAATAATTATTTTTCATAAATACCAAGTCTTAATGAAATTGATCACGGCAATTAGTTATAAAAGTAATTATCTACGCGTGACTTTATCCATCTATTATCATTTATCATTTTCACTAATATCAGAAATCCAGCTTAAAACCAATTGCACTTGTATTGAGGACATCTTCTTCGTTGAGAATAAGCTTTAGCCATGCGCTGCAAGACACTCGGAAGTTGAGATTCGTAGTTATAAATCAGTCTGAAATAGAAATATTTATACATGTCAGTTATAATTTCAATATTAATTAGGTTTGATATGCAATAAATTATTAATGTTAATACCGTATACTTAAATAATCGATATAAACAAGCATATTGCCAGTTTTGTAATAATTTCGAAAATTTCTTACAATTTCAGTGCTGAGTTAAACCAAGTATCCCTGCTTTGTCGTCGGATTTCACAAGAGATCCTCTCGACACATTTTCCGCTCTCGGCCACACGACCCACTAAGGAAGATATATTGTTAGACACGTCCGTCATGTTCATCCCAGCTATACTACCTGAATTTCTCCCCGCTGAAGCTGGAATTGTTATTATTGGCACAGGAATAAAAAGAAGACCTAGCCCAATTAAGAAAATCCAGGGTAGAAATTTCCAGAGGAGAATAATGACACCACGAAATAAATAGTAGAATCCAAGTGCACTCAACTTGAGCCCCTTTAAACTTAATATTCCGCCAAGGCTCTCAATGCCCGTTCGTCGAGTCTTCATCAATCCTTTCAACTGTGCTTGACTCAGTCCGTCCAAATCAAACCCAAGACCTAAAATTTACACAGCCGAAATGAAATATTCAACAGTTAGAGCCATACGCTGCCTTTAATTTGGATAGACGAAATACCGGTGCCCGAACTTTAAAAAAAATACAAAAACTATAATTATTAAGCTTTCCCCATAGTCCATAGTATTACATACCATCCTCTTCTTCTTCTTCCGAGTCGACTCGCATCACAGTGTCCCAATCATTACTGGATGAAGGCAATGATTCCAATTCGTATGGATCTATCATATTATTGGTGTACAACTGTTCATAATTATTACCACCACCACCGTAGTAATTATTATTGTCAGTGTAGTCAATTTGATTCGGATCCACCGTTTGATACTGGTACAAGTCGTTGGGATTTAGTGCTGAGCTGTAGTCATCGAGTGGTGCTCCTTGTCTATTCAGCACTACGTAGACTGGTCCAGAGGCTGAACTCTGCCCTCCGACTGCGGTAGAAATTGCACCTTTTGACCTCTTTGTTTTGGGGTTGTAATATGATGAACGATATTTGCCGCCACTAACAATCCTAGGACCAAGATGACTACTGCTGCTAGCAGGAACATAGTCCACATTTCTAGCCACTGGAGCTGATTGCTCATACTGCTGACTTGAATTAAACTCACTGCTGGCATCGCTGATTATGAGAAGCGTCGTTAATACGAGGGTTATTAAAATAGTAGATTTGCAAGAAATACAAATAATCATAACTAATTGTTATGTTCTAGATTTTGAAAAAAATGTTATAAGCTGTATCTTTCCGTTTCGCTGCGGCCTTATGTGGGTGTGTCGAGTGGAGACGTGTAGAATTAATTCTGGATATGTGCCCTAAATAAATTATTAAAGTAAAACTCACAGATATCTATAGAGATAAAAGATCTGCATACGAACTTATGTGTTACTTGATCGTTGAAAGTTGAAACCACACTATGGCAAGCAAGTTAAAATTAGCCTGGTTTTATATTTTCGTAGGAATCTCTTGCAACTATAGTTGAAATGCAATTGGGAGCAATTATAGTTAATTCAGAGCTCCGAGTTAATCCTATATCGGTGGGGTGTATAAGTGATAATCAGAAAAGTGTGTAATGTGTTACAACACCCACTCAATCAATAGAAATACAAGTAGAAGGGAGTCACAGGCTTGTGTCCAATGTTCCCAAAGCCATTTAATTGGGTAATCTTCTTATGTCAATCAGACACTTTGAAAAATCATTCACCTTAACCTTGTGTAGTCTGTAGGGGTACACAAATAATTATATGCTTTACACAGTTTAAGGTAATCGCCAAACGTCAACACGTACGTATAGTGTTAATTGGAATGGAAAATGACGCTCAATCGTTTCTTCCATTGTTTTATGTAGTGCATTGTCATTAATTTACATTGTTTTAATCCGTGAGCCATTATAGGGACTGCTGCTCCTGTGTGGAAGATTCAGAAAAAGGGAAGGCATTTCGGCACGAAACCAACAAAAAAAGAACAAATACGATAAATCAAAATCAAGCAGCCTGCAAGGAAACTATTTTCTTGTGGGCGATAGGGAATTGTCATTACATTTTTGAATACTAACTATATGGGTATAAGCATCTATAAGTTCATGCTTTGGTTTTCTTATATGTGAACCTGCATACATTGGTTGGTATAAGGTACACAGATTTAAATGGTTATTTTTTGTTCTAACTAACGTGTTTGTATATTATTCATAGCATGCGATTCGTGGAGCTTTTAGCAGAGGTAGAAAGGGTTAAGTCGTTTAGGGCTCATTCGTTTATTTCAGTCCTTATCATCGATTATAACGTAGGTACTTGCTACTACTTACGTTAGTGATACTACTAGCACATATTACAAAATGTTGGTCCCTCAGTGGGTATAGTTTATAAAATCCGAAAATTAAAATTAAAAACCCCGTAGCTTGAACTCAGATCCGTTTGAAATTTTAATTCGCCGTCAAATAATATTGTACACGGCGCTGATGCAAATTTTTTCCCATGTATGATCATACCTCTCTTGATACATAATGTGTCAGGTGGCAGCTAGGCTATGGGTTTGAGGAAACTTTAGCTGGAAATAATTTTAGAAATCAATTATCCTTCGTCTGTTTTCGTATTCATAATATTTAACGTAAAATAGGATTTTGCAACTTTATAATTTGTGATTACAAGGAAAATGCGAGGACTAATGAGAACGAGCCAACATAAGTAGGTGCAACTCCATAAAACTACTAAAGTTCTAAATCTAAATACATACTTTTAGTCGTAGATGGCATAATCAACAGGGACGGGAATAATAAGCATAGAGGAACTAATGAGCGAGGTTAGACAGTTTTAAAACGCATTTGATTCAAGTTATTACTTTATTACACATTGTAATAATTTTATGACGAAATTAATTTTAATCTTTTATTTTGTTTTCCAATTTTATGCAATATGATATTCACCCATACTGTAAGCTAGGGTAGAATACAGATAGAACAACAGGAACTAGATACTTTTTTGAGCATAATTTGACTAAAAGAAATGAATTTGATTCTTCACTGCATAGGACATACACTGTAGGGCATTTATGCTGTTAAAACCGCGTCGAATATAAGTTGCATACCGTAAATGACCGAATAACCGCATGGCGCAAATAAGCGCTGGGGCTCAAATATGCGCCGGGCTGTCAGTCCAAAAAATTTAATAAGCGCACCGGAAGTTCAAATAAAATATTGGATGTTTATGTTGGTCTCCATAAGAAGTTTATTGCTAGTAGTACTTGTGAATGAGTTGAAAGATAAACCCGCAATAATTGAGATGTGAAGTGAATGTAAAGTACGGAGGGATTTACCACACTGGGCCGGCACCAATTTACACAGGTAAGTAGGCCGCGCATGCTCCCAACGTACAACCCATGTAGATCCTCCCACCCAACAAGCAGTATACAAACATACCATTGCAGTATATGCACAAAAATTCGATTTTTCCTTGGTACAACCCGCGTAACCTATGAAATATTTTGCGGGAAATCAAATTGCAATGGCATGTTTGTATACTGCTTGTTGGGTGGGAGGATCTACATGGGTTGTACGTTGGGAGCATGCGCGGCCTACTTACCTGTGTTAATTGGTGCCGGCCCAGTGTGGTAAATCCCTACAGCCACAGCTTGGAGGAAAAATTGAGGTTTATATTAAACTTACGAGCTGATTTGAGAACGTCGCCTAAAGGATTTTCAGTTCAATTTTATCAATCCATACAACATATATGCAGTTCATCTTTGGCATTTATTGATTTACAGATCAATATTTGAGATATGCACATGGCATGAACTGTGCAAAGAATATTAAATAAGTAAAGTACAAACGTATTTATTGATTCTCAACTCGTACCGTTTTTAAATGTCGTCTCACACCCCAATTCCTTCCAAGGGGTCAGCAAATATTCATCTTGAAAATGGCAACTCACAATAATTTGTGATGGCTTTATAAGGTCTAAAATAAGCCAACAATAATTATCAAAATTTACTTTCCATAATTTTATTTCACCTGAATTTTTGGCAAATGAACTAGGAAAAGGGAAACTATATGCGTTATAAATTACTAATCAATCATAAATATTAACTTCTTGATTATCTTTGTTTATCCGCCACATCCTTACCCTAAGCAATTGAGTAAATGGCTATATTTTATTGACGGTATATTTGCCTATGATTCTATGATGTCAACTATGGACGATCCCTAATTCGGCCAATACAAGTTTATTCCAAATGTTTTCGTCCAGGTCTGTCAAATGAGGCAGGCCAGACTCAGAAGAAAATGGTACACATCAATTTTTGAATTCAGAAATCGATTTTGTGTTTCCACATTTCATATCATCAAAGCAGGAATTCTATAGTTGTCAATCCTGGTTCTAGCAAAATAGTACGAAATCATCTGTAGTATGTTACTCCTCCATAAATGCTTAACCATTACTGAATAGAACTAATACGTCTGATTATTTGCACTTTAATTACAAATGATTTTTTTCTGACATCATACATATAGAGCGTTATTTGGGGCAAACTTTTATTAATGGGGTAAAAAAGTTCGAGTTATTCGGGTCTATATATGTTCGATTATGCACTATATAGAATAACCCTATAGTATATATAGCCATTATCTCTTACTCTTTCGCACTGATAAATGTAGAACATTGGTTGCATTTTTTTTAAATTATTGAATTTTTTCTTTTAATTTGAAGCATTTCCTTTGGAGATGGACGCACTAAAAATACTACAATCGTATCACAGTGATTGGGTTTTGGCTTTATAAGTTTTGTTTGAGCTTCATTAGGCAAAATAATGCATAGTGTATATCGTCTGTGAAGAACCAAAATGACCTATATCCAGTTTAAGCTACAATCAAAATGAGCTGTCATAAAAACAAAATGAGAAACATTCGTAAAATATTAATTAAGAGTTTTTGAAAAGCGTAAAATGTCCTATTTACATGTTTTTGAAAAGAAGCAAAATGTTCTAATTCCATGTTTTTAAAAATCGTAAAATGTTCTAATTCCATTTGTTTGAAAAGGTGCAAAAGGTTCTATTTACATGGTTTTGAAAACTGTAAAATTGTCTATTTACATGTTTTTGAAAAGCGTAAATTGTTCTATTCACATTGTTTTGAACAGTTTCAAAGTTTTCTATTTACCTATTTTTTAAAAGTCCAAAATATTCTATTGATATGCTTTAATAACATGTTTCAATATTTTTGTAGATAGTAGATATTGTTTTTAGGTACAAATGGATATGGTTCATTTTGGTTCTTCACTGACGATATGTAATATGAAAAGGTGGCCCACTATGCATTAAAAGAGCTGTAGTAGTGATGCTGAATAAGATATGAAAGATGCTTGGCCGTGAGTTTTATTTAAATTATGTTACTAAAATGTTTAATTTTCGATGTATGCGTATAGATTTGCATGTAAATACGACGCAGAAAAATTCTTGCACTACGTTTTAACCAGCTACAGTATAAGAACTGACATGAGTAAAGTATGGTAATGGTAATACATAGTAGAAATAAAAGACAAAATCCATTCATATTAAATTGGCACGTGGTCATTATTTTATTCGATACTTAAAGTAATAGGTTATTGTATTGTCCCTGTAACATTTCATGTAGTATTCCAGTCCAAAAGTGTTGCAAAATACAAATTAATATATTTCAACTTACAAAGATATATATTAAGTACGTATACTAATTCCTACAAATTAAACTACTAGATTATTAAGATTATTGTCAAAAAAAAGAGATCGTCAAAAGTTCTGTCTTGTTATGTGTTGTACAAATGTCACGGAAGTATATAGGTAATACCATTGTGGCAATAATTAAATTGGATGAATATGCGAGCTTGTTTGTCTATTAATATGTCAAAGTCCTCCTTTCTCGTGTGGGCATCTTATGGCTTGAAATTAAAAATATAATATGGTCGGGTTGGAATATGAAGTTGAAAATATAAATTAAAAAATTCATAACAACATAATAATGTGATGTACAAGAGTCATTTACAGCTATCTCCCTGTCTCTCCCTCTATCTCTGTTAAAACACTTATATACTCTGACATCGACAATCGACATGACCGCTGGGGTTCTTAAAAAAATATAAAACAAAATATATTTATAACAAAACAAGTCACAAAAAAAGTGAATCGGATTATAGAATCATCCAAAAATTATCTAGTCGAAGAGGATTTTTTCTTTGAGGAAACTTCTCCCATGAAAGCACATCCATACTTTCTACATCCAGCTGGTTGGTCCAAGTATGCTCTGGCCATACGTTTCAAAGAACTTGGCATTTGTGATTCAAAGTGATGAATTATCCTATCATGTTTGAAAAAAACATAATCATTAGATGTATTCAATAAAAGAAAACTCTCAACTTTGTTTATATTTAAGTGCGTAAGTTAAGTAAATTCAAAATAAATATTTAAAAAATGATTATGTTTACCTTGTCAAAGCTTTGTCAACAAAACTACCCCGGCTAACACGACTCACTTCACATGAAATCCGCTCAACGCATTTATCACTTTCAAGTACACTACGTGCCAATGTTGACATTTTCCCTGTGATATCAGCAAATCTGAATGGACCGAATGTTCTTCCAGGTGCAGTCGGGATAGTAATAATTGGGATAGGCAAGAAGAGGAGGAGAAGTGGGAGGAGGAGAAGTAGAGGTAAGCCAAGTACAAGCAAAGGCAAGAATCCACCTTTCAATAAACCGAGTAGTCCCAAACCTTTCAATCCTTTAAGTCCGAGAATCCCTCCTAAACCACCTAATCCTCCAAGACCCGCTCCACCAAGTCCGCCTAAGGACGACTCTAAACCGTCTAAGTCGAACAGTGCTATATAAACAAACAAGGTAAGAAACACAATTTGTCAGAATTTCCGAGACTTGGACCAAAAATTTATTATAATCGATGTCGATAATAACATTATTTAATTTTGTATTTGTCTAAACAAGTTCTTGTGTAGTATATTATTATGCAAATTATTTATGGAGATGGGAACTCACCATTTCCATTGTCATTGGAAAAGATAGCTGGTGTGTTGAAAGTGCCAGCTTGATGTTGCGCCTGATAAGTCTGAGTAGGAGCATGGTAAGTTTGAGTGTTGTCCAGAGGATAACCGTACTCTTGAGCAGCGTCAGAGTAAGAATCTCGATTCCAGACAGGAGTTCTAATAACGCCTCCGTTGGATACAACACTCTTAGAACTTCCTGCAGGGTAATAATAAGTAGATCTATACTGATTGTCACTTGCACTAGCCAAAAGACTCCCGCTGTCAACACTGCTAGCCACTTCGTTCGTGGCTTGCTGCTGGAGCAAAGGTTGTGGCTGTGTTTGTAGTAGTAGCTGTTGTTGTTGTTGTTGTTGTTGCTGCAGTTGGTTGTTAGCAATGGAGCTACACTTGCCATTTCCACACAGACAAATAAGCAAAACACTTGCCACTAATTGTAAACTATTCCACCGAGAATATTTTGCCATCATAGTTTATCTCACACTCAGATAATTTCCAAATGTTGGTCTCTCTGTGTTAAATATTTTTTCAAACTATTTTCGATTAAATTTGAAAACTTGTATAGTGTCCGTGGTGGAGACGAAGAAGATAAAGATGATGAAGAGGGATGGGAAGGATGGTGGAGATATATATTTGTATGAGCAGTTGTTGTCTTGTCACTGCGAAGAATTGAATTGTGAAGGAATATTTGTCGGGCAATAGTTTATATATAGCCTCATCGTATTTTGACCCTTCCCTCCTGACCCACAAATAGATTTGTCCCGGAAACATTGCCGATGTGGATTTGCACAGGTAGTTCTGAGTCTGAGTGAGTCAGTCAGTAAGTCAGAGGAGAGGATCTATTATTTCCCTCCAACATCATCTCCATTCTTTATTCATGGTGTACAGGAGTGTACATCCCCTTCCTTGTACATAATGAAGAGCGTTCACTTAAAGATACAGACGTAACTTGCGACAAACGTTTCGTTGGTGGGCTTTGTGCGACCAACGTCCATTCATGTGCTAAATGTCCATCCGTCCCCGCCGGCCTGGCTTGACTTTTCCTCTCCTTCTTATGTCCCTATCATGAGAATTAATAGTATGCAATATCTTCTTCCCAGATAAATGTGCTGTGCTACTGTGACATGGTACATACCCCAGCTGGCACTGGCACTGGCACTACGTCACTGCTTAAGTATCTTGTTGGAAATATGTCTTCCCATTGTCACTGCCATTTGGACTGTGATTGTTATTGTGTCTACTGCCATTCTGTGGTATTAACGACCACTTAAAACCCAAACACCCATGCTACAGATACAGATATAATATTCACTCCCCTATATCTATACGCTCAAAAATATATAAAAAATTGGACTCAAGAATTTCATTGAACGATTCGGCAAAGCTTAAAAGATCAGAGGAGATTATTTTGCTCCTAATATAGCTCTCTCTCTCTCTCTTTCCCTCCCACCCTCCCTCTCAACTCTCGATGACGAATAATATCATTTCTAATTATTGCATCCTGAAATTATATCTGTCCACTAACGTGTACATCCATATTGAATGTATAACATTTGAGCTTCCCAGCTCTCAGAGTCAGTGTGCTTTTGCTTTGAATGGTCACTGAGCTGCTTATTTAAATGATAAATCCCTTTCTCCACACATGTGCGTCACACTCACACACCACCATCACCTATTCCTATTCGCGTGCAGGTAATTACCACGTCGAGAACGAATCTCTGAAGATTTCTGATGACCTACTAAAAGCCATTCCGGAAACTCTATGTATATACGCTACTGACTTTTTCAATTTCGATTTTATTTTAACATTTCTCGATCATATCATAATGCACCCCCATAGTCTATATCAGTACAACGTAATTTATGTATTTTTTCCGTCTTTTTACCAGGAAAGAAACCCGTTATAGCTACACTCACTATCACAATTCGTCGTCTTGTTCTTAACGGATGATGAGATTCGGATGCAAGAATTTTCATAAGTAGGTACCTCTCCTGTAGGTTATAGCAGCCGTGCATGTGTGTGCATAAATCTATAATAACTTGGAATATTTAGGAACATCTGCAAAAATCTGCCTCATTAATTTGCATAAACAGCTATCCTGCTTATTGATATGTATGGAGGGAAGTGTAAACTGAATTTTTAGTCTCCTCAATTCAATCATCGTTTGTCATTATGAGTTACAAGTTTCAAAGAATTCAGGACGGCTTGTGCCTCAGACACAACAGGAACGTTCCCCTCCGTCATATTACATGTTGTACCTGTCAAAACAAGCAAATTCAACATGCATCTAAAACGATTGACTGATTGTTAGATTTGGAATTAAACGTCAACAGCATCCCGTGTTGTGAATCACAGATTTAAACTGTGGTAATAATGTGTGTGTGTGTCCCTTTTAAATTTAAAAATTTACATATCCATGACATTTATATTTGAAGTTGTAAATAAAAATAACCAACTAAATTTAGTTCAGCGTGTGTACTTACTTATCGTTAGCTTTGGTCATGATTTAAACACATACTTTGCATTTCCATACAATATTGTAAGACACGTTTAAAGTTGGTGGGTAGCAGATAATGCGAGTGGAGTGTACATGCAATGAATGCATATGGCTCATTGTATTATTAGTACATCCTACAACTCTAGATTTGAATAGGAAGATGTAAGAGAAGCTCAATGGAAAGGCTTATGAACTTTATTTACAACGACGACGACGACGACCATCATCACAATGGTAAAGTTTTCCGTCTTTAGTAATTAGTTGAGATGACGCATCCCACAGAGCCATATCTCTCCTGAACTGACACAGTAGTGGTATATGCAATTGTAATCACAAGTGCTCTGCATTCCCTATGGAGTGTTTCAAAATAGAAAGCCGGATGAAGGGAAGTTGTGTCCGGCATTCCTTTCTCCTCACACAACAGTAACTGAAAGACGTCATAACTGCTATATACTCGAATGTATAGTTCTTTTCTCATCGATGCGATGCGATGTTGAGAGAGCGAAAATGTAGACTGTTATATTGTTATTATTATGTCTTGAAATGAAAGTTACGAAATTGCAAGCGTGCACAAGATGTTTAGGTACTTTAACTACGTTCAGTCAGGGCTCAGCTCTTGTAAGAGAGCGAAGAGAACATAATAAGTAAACCCTTACAAATTGGTAATTAATTTTTCGGGATATTTTATTGAACCTGTAAAACACAGAACATACAACGGATTTTTAATATACATTCAATTTAGATAAGGTATATTATGTACATTTTATTTTCAGCAGCAGCCATATACGTGTAGAATTAATACACCGCTTCAATTTTTCAGATCGTCATCTTTAGTTTATAAAAAAATGGAAAAATTTAAAATTTAAATGGGAAAATCGAATAGGAACTTATTTCGTACAAAAAATAAATTAGCCCCCAGTCTTTATTATTCGTTTTGGTGCCTTGGTGGGCCCTGTGCATGTACCTACGGTGCTATAGATCAGGTGGAATGAAGATTGCTTTCAAGAAGGAAATCGGCTAATAGACACAATTATTATTAATCGAGTTCATGAATCCAATTCAATAAATGTACAAGTAGGTACATATTATGTTCAAGGCACAAGGATAATTTAAATGGGGAACCACAAATTATAATATCAGTATATAGTATAATATATTATATGGATTGGAAAACTGCTCCTAAACTGTGAACAAAGAGACGTGCCTCAAATAACTCTTTCATCCTAGGTACCTACATACCTATATGCTAAAACACACCTTCCCATCTATTTTATTTTTGCTATGCAGTAAATCACAAATGACATTAAAAGATGAAAACAAACGAGTATAAATTATTCGATGTCACTATCGTAGTTTACATGATTCTATTTTCATTCATAATTATCCCTTGCCTTTCTTTTCATTTTGGTTGACTTGAATTCAATTCAAAGGATATTAATTATTTTAAAATTCTAATTTTGTCTTCTCCTCTTGTAAAATCTTGAATCTTATACCCCTCTGGCATTCTTTCGCTATAGCTTTCTATAGAAAAACTGTATGGACATGGACACAAAATGCGGCGTGTATCTGTATAATTATACGGAAGATTAATATAGTTTCTATAACACAGTAGTAGGTGAAGTGTGATTGAACGGGATAGGAGGACCGAATAGAAATTATTTTTGAAATCGAAATTTTTTGTATCAAGGTGAAGATCTTTGTGTAACGAAAGCACTTCACATAATTAACACTGCGGATGTTCAATGGTGCCTATAGATCACACTCATCAATATATGGCTTTAAAATTTTTTTTACTGGTCTATAAGGTAATTTTATACGTAATAATACCCCTATAGTTAAATATAACTTTCCGTTTAAACCAGTATAGGGCACATACGGATATTCCTATTCCTAGCGTATAGTAGTACAGAAAGATTAGAATCCGCAAGCAACCCGATGAGCCTACAATAATAGAGTCATTTTCATTTTACAATAATTACATTTTATATGCCGTGTATCTTAAATAGCCTGAGGAGAGTGTCCAAATTTACCGAGGGCCGTAAAACATATGTGAAACGAATTTTAAGCATAGATTAGCATTTACTATAAAAATTTTTACTGCTCAAAACTAAAAGCGTAGTATATTAAGCTATTTCAATAATTGCATTCTGCAACCACGGTATATTAACGACTGCTCAAACTACGCTATACGAACCCTTCTAAAAATATCATTGGTATTCCTTTCAATTTAATTTTCCATTCGGTTTTGCCTTTAAGACATATACATTATGTTAAATCCTGAGCAGGTTTTTAGCTTGAAGGATGATCATATTATAGGATGGAGCGACGAGACGAAAAAAAAACAAAAATGTTTATTATCGAGAGGGAGGATGCGATTAATTGGATCTCAAGTCAAGTTGAGAGGAGCACGTAAAGATGTTAGTAAAAATATCATTGACTGAATGAGTGCTTTTTATTAGCCATACTTTTACAAAGAGGATGTATCGAGTCTATTACTATCGGTATTTCTAAGCACGTCCGTCCACCTGTTGACTTGTGTCTTGTGTGTGTATAAACGTTCGCATCAGAGTTTTACCTCTGCGTCAGTTGCTCGTCGTAATCATGTGAACCGAATCGATTGGCAACATTGAAAATGAACCGTTTGTTTCTATTTGGTTGAAGTCTCGGGTGTTTCTTGCCAATGATGATCCCTATAGAGACTGAGAGGAGAAGATCGAAGGAGAAGGAGAGAGGCGAGAGGCTCCTCTCTGATAGGAAAAAGTGTGTTAGTGGGAGCTTTGGACTTGGTCTCTATAATGTCGTCTCACTGGTCTCCATGGCAGCTATAGGGCAGCCAGGGCAAACGTCGATTCAATCGACAATCATCATGATAAATCTCCATCACGGTTCACAATCAACTTTCTTGCTGGCTGACTACGGCCACGCCTAATTAACCATAATATTTTTTTCAGGACTATTGACTATGAGGTCCTATAAATATGTGTCCTCTCCTTCCTATTCTCCGGCGAATGGTCCCTCAATATAATAATAAAAAATATTTCTAAAGGGGTGATAAATCAATGAGCTGTATAGGTACATCTGTATGATCATACATATAATATAATGCTTTTACATACTGAATTGGATTATATTAATGATGACAACAATCAAAATTAACATACTGAATTCATTGTTATTATCATTGCTATAAATCCCTCCCTGACTAAAAATAATATTCCAAATCCATCTGTGTGTGATCTATAGTGTGGATTTTAGTGGAAACTTGTGCAGCAGTGTCAAATTGTAGACACAACTGTAAATGTATATCTAGGTAGGTACCTACCTAAATATTCTTATCTATACAGAGTAGATGTCAAGTGATCAATCCATCAATCAGATAAATTCATAATCATAATACGTAGTACGATGCGATGGACGGAACCGAAGAGTCAAAAGGCATTCCTCATCGTAGACTCATCCTCATCTCATCTCGTCTCATCATCCAAAAACATTTGTATTATTATTATTGTTTAGTATTCAGAGATTTTTGGGATACAATGAAGTGCCGGGGCCGGTGCTAGAATCAAAATTAGGCCCCTCACGGAATACTGAATAGGATTTTTAATTACATGCTTTCCGCCGAGCTATATAGCCCAATCCAAATCAGCTTAAAAATGAAACAAGGGTGCTGCTATAGAAAAGAGCACATTTTACAATAGGAAAATGAGCTAAGAAGTGATCTATAATTATTACTTCGGTCACTACAATATTTGTCATACTGCCACCGACAAACAGATAGAGAAAATTATTACTTCCAAAATTAATTGCCATAAGAAGAACTATGAATAAAAAGTAAGCATTTATTATAGTGACATTGGAACTTATACGTTTACGTTGAACTGATTCAACAATCAATGATGTCGATCTTTTGAAACGAAAACGAACATATTTGCACTTTGCACATCCCCATTTCCCAATGACGAGCATCTATTTAGCGCATTTAACAAAACACATCCAAGATCCAAATTTTCAATAAAAGCTGGTCAAACAATTGTTTTCGTGTTGAGTTTATTGATACACCTGAAGGTTTTCTAGTGCAAGTCAAATGTCGCATCGTCGTTCCCGAATGACTTCTTATTTGTATCGGAGCTCTCGCGAGAGCTCAAAGATCGAGGGGAAAGGATCTCATCTTCACGCAGCTTGCATTTTGTGGACTCACTCCTCCTTTGTTTGAGCACGTAGTCCTCTCTTCCCACATTCATTGTTCGACTCTATTTGTAATCTCAAAAATTTTACAATTAATCTCTCGACTTGTTGGCCAATTAGTCAACACTAGCACATGTGGTCACCCAGCTCCATTCTTCTATGGACGTGGTCATTGTTGTATCTCATCATTTTATTTTGAAACCTATTCTTGATGGATAAACCAGAGAAAATTTCATTATGGACCATTTAGACTCTTCCAACATTTTTAATTTATTGCTTAACAAAGTCGGCCAAGCTTATCCGCTGCTTATCAAAGGAGAAAATGAGATGTCACAAGTTTAGCGTCTAATCGTCTTCTTTATATAGTACACAACCAATATGACCAAAATGATGTTTTTTTTCCTGAATAGTGAAGAGTGCAGAGTAAAAAAGATTTTATTATGGGTATAAATGCCTTATTACCAAGTGCAAAGTTAGGTGCATAGATTTTCTACGTTTACAACATGCAAAGGTTATTACATTATCTCAGGTAAGAACTTTACATTTTGTGTTTATGAAAAATTAGATGTGGCAAGAACGTTGCTTTTGAGAGGAAGGTAGACGACAGGTAGAAGTTTATATAAGCAGTATATCGTCAGTGAAGAAACAAAATGACCCATATCCAATTTGAGCTACAATCAAAATGAGCTATGTCATAAAAACAAAATGAGAAACATGCGTAAAATGTTAATTAAGAGTTTTTGAAAAGTGTAAAATTTTCTAATTCCATGTTTTCGAAAATGTGCAAAATGTTCTAATTCCATGTTTTCGAAAAGGTGCAAAATATGATATTTACGTATTTTTGAAAAGTGCAAAATGTTATAATTTATTGTATTTGAAAAATGTAAATGTTCTATTTATGTGCTCTCAAGACATATTTGAATAATTTTGTAGATAGTGGATATTGTTTTTAGCTAAATATGGATATGGGTAATTTTGGTTCTTCACTGACGATATACAACTTTCGTTGTCTACATATAGATATATTATTCCATTATTACTATGCACTATGAGTATATACAGCATGGAACAGATCTGTCATCCAATTCCAAGTCCAAATTCGTTGCTTTAGATTCTTCCAATGTTATTGGTCCATTGCAGAGGCTGCAGAACTGCAGACAAGTAGGATTAAATAAAAACAAGTGGGTAAGTAAGGTTGGACGTTTGGGATAAATTGTAATTCAATGTCACTATTACACCAAATGAGCACGCTCAGCCTAGAATCGTACAAAATTTGAAGGAACAAGGATGAAAATGTTACTGTTTTAAGGACAAGGTGTAAAGACCCAAAATATTACGTACACCTACATTACCTTTTACATGACAAAAGGAAGAAAGGTCGCGTTCCTCTCGGAAAGATGCCATTCTCGCAACAAGTAAACAAGTTCAAGGTTCTTGTCAAGGATCAGACCAGGAAAATCCTCGCACTCTTACTATTGACTGATATACAGCTGTGTGCCGTACTGGTACATTTCTATTCTGTCTGATGTGCTGCCTCGCTTCGTCTTGGCTGCATGTGAGCCATGCCATTTTATTATGCTCTTATTTAGGTCAATGAAACTCTCAGGTTGGTGGAAGGCATAAAGCTCATACACAGTGTCAGAGATGATAAAAAGGTAAGGTAAGATCTGTACTTGCCTATTCCTCATCTCTACTACATTGCAATGGTACCTCCAATCGTACACACAATTCCTCTCAACTTCAACTGACACAGGAATTGAATAATATTGTGGAAACTACCTACTTTGGATTTTGGATGACTTCCCTTGGACTTGAAAAAACTCAAGTTCTTTCCGTTTTCCTTCACCTATAAAATCATGATAGATGAATTTGAAGGCTCAGTTTCGTCAAAGGACCCTGACTGAGTCAAACCAAGTTCAACGGTCATACTTGATTATTATTGAGTTTTAGTTGCCTACGTGAAGAGAGAGTGAGAACACCTTGCTGCTCAAAACATTTTTATCGCAGTATTTCATAATGGGGGGCATTAAGACTCCACTTTCCACCTTTGTTTCCCTCATTACTATTAACTTTTTATTGATTTTTGGCCAATTCAATGAAGTTAAGGTGAGCTTCTCCTGTAGTTTTCCAGTTGAATTTTAATATTTAATCAGTATTTTTCATATTAAAAAATAAATAGGTAATGTATAATTTTATTTTTTACTAAGGTTTATTTTATATCGTACTTATGAAAAAATGTTGATTTAAATTACAGGGGTACTACTTGAGAGGTGGTGAGCCAGTGAGGGAAATGAGACATCATATTGTAAGCTATGTACTGAGAGAGTATAGGCAAAACTTTATTGACTATTTTTGAATATTAGGAATTAAAAGCTACCAATGTTTTTGTATGTAGGAAGGACACAGGGAACAGCCGCAGCCTAAAGCCATATATCAACCAGCCCGATACATACAGCGAGGATCCCCAGAGTATGCATTCATCCAGAGAGCTACGGAAAACGTAAGTGACAATAATAGTATTATATTGACAATTTAATTGCAAAATGTAATAGATGGCATAGTAGATAAGTTGCTTCAACTTACATAGCACAAGCAATTTTTCAGGGTATGAATGCTCAATCTTTGACTTAATGCAAAAAATTCGGAAATTTCTTTGTGTTTTGATTGCATGACACGCTTATGGTTTACATGTAATGTTGTACATTCAAGATGTAAATAATATAAAATGAATAATATTAATTGGTGGAAATATATGATATCAGTGTTTCTATTTGTTTTATTATAGCAGGGTAGAAAGACAGAGGCGTCGGATAGAGCTGAAGTTCCGGCTGGTACGATATTGATGAGAAGTGAACCGTGCTTAGATGTGAGAATCTGTTTATTCATGGCATAAATTCTGTATTGTTTTAGTTTATATTCTGTGTGTAGGTCAGTTATCCAACTATCTAAAGTAAGGATTGATTTTTTACATATTAACCCAGGCACATGGGAAGGACTGTGTCACTCATGGGATGCTACACTGGTACGATAAAAACAGCCCTTCCTTTGAGGTAATATTTTTTGCCAGATTTTATCATGTCCTTGTACACCTCAATTTACTTGCAAAGTACATATTCTTTTTACAGGTATCCTTAATTAATAATCTTATTTGTCTACATCATATTTCAGATTTTATCCAATCCAGCAAATATTATGAGCTACCTTGGAAGTGAAAATCCTCAAGATATAATCAGCCCTCCATCCCAATACACAGTCAGACCACCAATAGGACAGAATTTAGGAGTGCAGCAACGACCGATACCACTGATTGATCCAGAAATTTCCCATGCTAAACCACTCGAATCATCAAATGAGCCTCGTCCTCCAATACCACTTCGTGTCCAGTCTGCAAACAAAAAAACACAGCTGCCTTTGGACGCGGGCATGGTTGAAGGAAAGGAGCAACTAGAAGTCCCAGAAAATATTAGACCCATAGAACACGCTTTTCCTCCTCCAGGAGTAAAGCTTGAGGAGCCTCCAGTGGTCAAAGAACACCCTGCCGAAGTTGTTCCGTTGTTAGGGGAAAAAGAACCATTACCATTAGAGTCTCCTCCAAAACTTGAAGGAGTTTCTGAACCTCTTGTAGCCCCACCTCTACCACATCTGCCTGCTGAAGCAGTACTTGACGAGTCAGCTGAACCCCACCCCCCTTTGGAATTGAAAGAATCTCCAGTGCTTAATGGACACCCTGGAGAAGCTGTTCCGTTAGAGGACAATCGACCACTGCCATTAGTGTCTCCTCCCTTGCTTGACGGAATCTCATCTGAGCCTCATGAAGCGCCACCACCACATGTGCCTGAAGCAGTACTTACCGAATCAGCTAAACTAAGCCCTCCTTTAAAATTGGACGGAGGAGTGCTTAATGGACCTCCAGCTCCTGGAGAAGTGGTTCCGGTACTGGAAGAGCATCCACTAGTGCCACCTCCAAAACTTGAGCGAATCTCTGAATCTCAGGAAGCGCCTCCACATCTGCCTGAAGTGATACTTCATGAAGATGCTAAATTAAGTCCTCCCCTGAAGTTCAAAGGAGTCCCAGAAGGGAAACTTGAGTCTGAAAAACCACTTCATTCTGCGGGAGTTGCTGAAGCCGAGCACAAGTTACCGGAAGTTCATGAGGGGGAGCCTTTAACCGAAAAAGTTTCGCCTCCCTTAGATCTTCCATCGGAGAAAATTGAAAAAAGAGAACTACAGGCTCCTCTCCTACATCTTACATCAAATGCAGCAAACCTTCCAAAAGAAATTGGCGGCGAGAAATTATTATTGAATTCTTCATTAGAACACAGAGAGCAGCCATTCCATCTCAACGCTCCGATACTGCAAGAACCTGCTGTTGACGAGAAACCTCATTTACATGCTGATATTGAACAAGACCCTGCCCCACTGATAGACTTGCATGAACACACTGAACTCTTATCTCCTGAAAATGCATTTCCACTTCCCCATAATTTAACACTTTCGGAAAACGCTTCCCTTTCACATGTTGTTCCAAATTCTAATGTTAGCAGAGATTCCCTCTCAGATTTTTTCAAACAGCAAATGATGAACCATGGTGATTCAGTTGCCTCTACTGCAGGTCCTCATATTTTGTCTCTACTACCCCCTCACCTCCTGAAACCTCTTAATTTTCCCAACAGACCCATTGAGTTGGAAAATGGTACATTCTCTTCATTCAAACCAAATCTGATCGAACTCGTCATTCTCTCTGTATTAGCACCGAAAGTCAATCACAGTGGAAATGGAGCAGGAGAATTACCACTAGATTTTAAACCCGATGCCGTTATGATTCCACACCACAAACTGCCAGAGGCAATCCTGGCACTTCCTCCGCAGCAGCTTCCACTGCCAAATTTAACACTTCCTGAACACGAACAAAGAAACTCATCATCCCTGCTTGAACACGATCGAAAACTTTTGAATTTGAATGAGACTTCTATCCCGACACCCGTCTTATATTAATACATTGGTAAAGATGGAGGTAATTCAACGATCTGTAAAACCATGAGGCACTTTTAATGAATTTACATGCTTCTTCATTTGCCAATATTACACTGATATTTTTTAATCTAAATTTTAATGTGCCTCATGTTGTACTTTTTGACTGATGAAAAACAAAATGTGAGAAACTAAAAGACTGATTTGTTACTACTCATATAGGTTAGAATTTAGATAGCATTTCTGGAGTTGGAGTTCCTATAACAAACAAAATTTGACACAGTTGTTCCTTTGTAAATATTATATCGTTATACATATTATTTATGCTTACATATAGAAAGAAAATATATAAATACCTCACTTCAACGCAAGCAGCATGCTTGTTTTAAATCCTATTACGGGTATTAGTACGTATTTACAATGTTACATTTTGGGTAATTCATATATTAAAAACATTTTTATTGATCTGACTTAATAAAATGATCTTGAAAAGCACAAAGTATACAATGTATGCATTACATTTTTATTAGTTACGCGGTTTTCAATCAGCAGTATGATTTATCCTTGGCCTTATCACATCACTCACATAAAATAAGAGAAATTGTCCATTTGTTGAATACATACAGTTTTAATGAGATATGCTAAGTATGTATTTTGGCATTGCATTTGCATTTGCATATTTATTATTAAAAAATTTTAGTACGGTAATTATTTTTTGTAAAATAGTGGAAGCCTGGAAATCTACAAATATTTCCCATTTTATGTTTCAATAGTCTATTTACCTTCTCAATACATACATTTAGCATAGCATTGTGTTGCAGGTAGGAAGTAAAGTAGGGCTTCTCACACCTTCAACGGCAATGAGGTATAAACACGGCGTTGTTGTTAAACGTAATGAAAATAATGAAATGTGGGTTTCTACTACCTAGGATCCAGGTTGTGTGAATAGGATAGGAAATCCAGAAACTGACTGAAGTTCAAGGTTAAGTATACAGGAATTTTTCTGAACACAAAGAATGGGAAAGATCGAGCTTAAAAGTGGAATTGGGGCAAGAGGATCAAACAACCAGCAGAAGAACGCGTAAACAAGGCCGTACCGTATGCGTATCATCACCAATATTTTCCGATGCTGTGTGGATCCCTGAAAATGCATCCCTTCTTTGTTGTACAAAATATTTTACTTCCTATACTCTACGCAGTTCATTTATCAGTAAGTTCTCCTCTATCCAGTGTATTCAGTAAACTGTTGGAAAACATCCGACGTGTCCTATGTTACAGATATTATAACGTCTGATATTTTTTAAAACCTTTTTGCATTTATTAAAAAACAACCACAAATAATTAGAAGCATCGCTATTTAGTTTAGGATTAATTGAATTGAATTTAACAATACATACACGTAACCAGGAATGGCATTGAAGAAGATAGTATGGGAATTTACGCTCATTTTTCTGACGCTGGCACTTATCCCACAAACATGGGGAAGCCCTGTAAGTTTCTATTTATGAAATATTATTGCCCTTCGTACTCTTTAGAAGTTCATGGTGACAGCTTAATAAGTGTGCCATTATTGACTCAAATGTTTCAGATTGACCTGACCCGTAGGAGTAGGACCCTGATTGTGCCGGACACCCCGTCAGCAGTTGTCGTTACCGACGATGCAGGTTTTGGAGAAAATTTGGTAAGTAAAATAACTGTGATGATTGTAAATTGTAATTGTACTAACCTACGCTGCTGTGTTCTGTGTTATGCACTTATAGAATTGTACATAATGTTTTACTTTTTCTGCGCTTTTAATTTAATTCACAACTAAATTTTTTAATTGAATTAGCCTTGATTCCAATATATTTTAATCACTAACATTTCTTTCATTATAAAAAATTACATTATTATTTGCCAATAAGTAAACAGCATTTTATTTATTTAAGATTTCTGATTGGCGTAATATAATTAAGTGGGCCTATAAGTACACCAATCTACAATATAAATTCGGTCTCCAGTTCTAAATAATCGAAGCGAAAGGTCATAGTTTATACTTTATTTGTACAACATTATATTTATTCCAAGGCTAAAACTGAAGCAGATGCGAAACCTTTACCAAATTCAATATCTGGATTAGCCGATTTTGAATCTTTGAAAGACACAGATACTCTGGTTCCGAAAGTTAGAACCAAGAAATGCTTTTGGTCGAGATTATGGGACGACTATTATGTAAGATATGTCCTCTCATTTACACCTTCCAAAATATCGCAGCTGGAGATATAATTATTATTTAACTAAAAAATATAATTACGGGGAATGCAGCAGTAACGATTAACGATACTCTCTAGTCTCTCGTGGTCTTTGATCCAATAAATTTCATTTGATATATTTGTGTATAAAATTGCAGGTTCCACCCCCTCCACCTCCACCATTTGTGGCGCCGATGCCCTGGGGACCACCTCCGCCGCCGCCTCCGGTTCCATTCGGACCTATGCTTCCCCCGATGGCAGTACCACCCCCACCACCACTCTTTGTTGTAGAGTATTGAGTTAAATGTTGATTCCATTGTTGCACCTCAGCAAGAAGCATAATATATTATTCGATGTCTATATATAGCCTATCAATCCATTTTATAATGCACAAAAATAAGGTCCTCCTTACTTAGGCCACTTTGGTGTCAAAATAAATATGTATATATATTACATTCAGATAAACCACATAAGACACAACAGAAATCAGTACGATTTTTGAGATTCTAAAGGTACGAAATGAATTTTATTTTATGAATTTTAAAAATATATTTACGCTAATAAAACAAGTGATAATTATTATTACAAAATTATCGTTAGATTTCTTAACAGCTGGACATATAGCTTAGCATATAATTATTATAAACCCGCGTCATATATATAGGAATTGAGGCTACGTATAAATTCATCAAATCTGCAGATGCTGATTAAAATGAAAATTGAAACTGGAACTTCAAATTTATGTGCGCCATAATAATAAGAAACGCACACACTACTCTAATAAAATATTATACGGAGAAACACTCGAGGTTTTAAAAATCGAAAAGTAGACACGCACAAAAGAAGATCCACGATATAAATTATAATCTTGGATGCGTAACAACTGCTGCTCTTGACGCATGTTTCTGGTTCTGGCTCCTGCACAGTGCGTGATTAATTTATTATGTGGAAAAAAAGAGATATATAGTATGTTAGGGATGGTCCATAAATGATGGCACTCAAATTAACATACTTTATTATGACCCGCCCATCATCCTTATTTCATCACTTTAACCTTACATAAACAGCCGTCTTTAAAATGGCACATGGCATCCACAGACCAACTGAACCTACCCATGACTTCATTTATGGACGATCCCTTGTACTTATACAGTGAAAAAGTATTAATTTCGCACAGGATTATCTCAAAAATTACAAGCTGGATCTTGGATCTCTTATACTTAACTGCTTTTCTGGTATTTTTACGAGTTGATCAAATAATGAATAGTGCATGGTCATCCGTCGTCGTCGTGGCTCGGATTTGTCTTGGAGGATTATGAAAGGGGAGTAAAACCAGCGGATAAATCCAAAATTTAAACTGTCTGAAAAATTCTCGTTCTCCAATTCACACCAGAAGCAATATTGTCAATTTGCATTATTTGATGTAGGTACATATTATACTATTGTAGCACACCTGTGCACTACTTCAATTCTGCCATCTCAATGTTAGAGTAGCAATATTCAGATTCTTTGACTATAGAAGAGACATATGCACCTAAATTAAAGTGGTTACCTATACAATCCCATGCAATACTGTACGCGTAAGGAATTACCTATGTGCTACTAATTTATGTACCTGAAATGAAACCAACAAGTAATTTCATCCAGTAATTTGTATCCATGTCTTTAGCGCATATAATTATACGTAAGGGCATTGACAATATATATAGTATACGAATATTATTGTATTTTATATTGTACAGTACTGGGCTTTGCCATTCACGTCAACAAATGCATTTCACTTTTACAGAGGAGACATAATAAAGACAATAGTTTAAATGAGATAATTTAACTGAATACCGTTTTTTATGTTTATTTACTGATTTATTCAAATTAATTTTATTTTAATAGCTTTTATGTAGTTGGTAGTTGGTTTTACTTTAAAAGACAGACATAGTCGACTTTGTTCAGCTTTGTTGATGTACTGTCTGAGCTGATTTTCTTTTTTCTTTGTATTTTTCATACCTATAGACAATTCAAGTGTATGTAGCTTATATTTTGGAGTAAATTCAGAATTATAATTAAATAAGTGCCTAAGTATATAGGTAGGTACAGGTAGTTAATTTGGGTGTCCCTTAGTTTAGCTTTCAAAATCCATGTTAATTCCTATTGTTTATTTAGGTATTTGAATAAGTTTACTTTCACATCTATTACACTGATTAAGTAAGTAGATGCAGCAGCTCGAGAAGCGTACTTACTTCTTATCTGAAAATTGACTTGACTGAAATATTAAATATGCATAATATGATTTTTTATTTATGTTTGAGTGTCAACCATATTTTCTTATATTTATAATGTCTTGCCTGGATATGCAAATTGTAGCACTCTGTACCAGCTCCGTATTTTTCCTTAAGTACAGGAGTTAGTATTTTTACAATAATATAGGTCATTAATAATTAAAATATTAGATCCAGAAACGTTCAGTTTAAATACAAAAAATGCTGGTGGTGGTTATATTGGTTATGGAACATACCGTGACTGAAGTATTAAAATTATCCATATCCAATCTAAGGTAAAATTAAAATGAGCTGTGCTTTAAAACTGCAAAAAAACGGTAAACTTGATGGAAAAACGAAATTTTAATCCCATATTTTAGAGAAATGCCACAATGTTCCATGTGCACACATTGAACAGTGCAAAAGATTCTACTTCAAGGTTTCTGAAAAATGCAAATTGATGTTTAATTGTCTTCGAAAAGCGCGTTTTATTCACATGTTTTTAAAACGTTCAAAATGCTCTACTAATTGTTTCATGAATAGTGCAAAATGTGCTATTTCCAATTCCAACAAATAGGATCATATTTGTTTTTATAGACATTACATTTTGTTTTTAGCTAAAAATTATTACAGGTCGTATTGATTCTTCGCAGACGATGTAGCACTCCTTTGTTTCACGGACCGGGAAAGCATAAGGTCTGGTCCTCTGTTTCCACCTAACTTAATTTCACAGTTTTGACGGTTTACAAAACAGTCGACATTTTAATTGCCACTTTATTTTTCGTTCTTTCGCTTGTTTGCTTTTGTGTTGTCAGCAACTCGAGTTTTGTTCTTCAAATTTTGTGAGTTTTAAAATAAGGACAAGAACCATCCTAAAAGTTTCTTGCGCTTTAAATTGTGCATATATAACAGGTAATAATTATTATTAACTACATCTATAATTGATTAGCTATTTCAGTTTATTGATTGCAGTGAATATATTTTTTAATTACAACTATTGAAACAAGAAACAAAACGTGTTTTAGTGCTAGTTTCTGGCCCATGCCACACTTTTAAGAGTAGACTGTTTTAAATACCAACAAATTTTAAAAATAAAAGTTTAAAAATTGCATAATTGAACTTTGAACTAGACCATAATTAATTAGATTTCACTAATAACTAACTTTATAATGGTACATCATTCGTTTGTATGACTGAGTGAAGTGAGTAGAAGGTTGAAACATTTTGAGTTTAATTTTAGGCAGCAAATTCAGACTGTTGTTAAACAAATGCAGTAGCCCTAGTTTTTATTACTTATTTTCATAGTCTAGAAACATTAATTTTTTCAAATTTTGCAGATGTCAAATCAACAATTATTGGACTTCACAGAGATTAATAGTTGCGCCGAATAATGGAACCACCACCAATTCCGCTCCCTCATGCTTGTCCTGTCTGTGGATCACGCTTCTTATACCTGAGTGGACTCAGGTCGCATCAAGTGACACATTCCAACATTAGACGTTTTGTCTGCGTGATTTGTGGAAGAGCTTATAAAAGGAGAAATACTCTCACCCGTCATATCCCAACACACACTGAGAATGACGAAAGGGCATTTCAATGCGACTTTGAAAACTGCAAGCTACGGTATAAATACGCTAGATCTTTAGACCGGCACATTGACCGTGTGCATTTCAACTTTCCACCCTGAGGCCTGAGAAACATAATTTTGGAAAGGTGTTTTGATATTCCTATTTTTAGTACTTTTTTGTTTCCTAGAACAGAATTAACTTATATATTATTAGTAATAGTAACTACATTTTTATACATTTAATCTCAACAAAATATCTTGTTTGATTAGGATCCTGAACATAAATGACGTTAAGTACACTTGTCCTTGATATTAGGTACATAAGAAATTTTAATCAAAGATATGCATTAGTTTATTACATGGTTAAATAATTTTATTAAATGTTAGTAATATATTTAATTTATACACTTCATTAAATTATCTGTCAAAAACATCTCAATATCTGCAACATTTAACTCGTCTCATATTGTCCTCCATGTATTCTTGCCAACATCAATATCAAATGTCCTGCTAATTAAAAATTCATTTTTTCATTATTGCCCTCCCCCTCCCCCACCCCTATCTTTCCAATTCCAACCCTTTAGAGTGAAATTAAAGTTTTAGCAGATTTCATTATTTACTACATTTCTGTTAGGTTTAATAAAAGTAATAACTACAAGTTAATATATGTTAAATTTTTTTGATGAATGCAAAATAAAAAGCTATTGTCAATATTTGATTTGCCAAGGCAATATTTTTATCTTTCGAACACTTTGGGATTGCAGCTGAAATATTTTTTTGGGTGAATTTCATTTTAATAGTTTTCGCTTAAAATTAATTCTCTATTTTCATACCTAATTATTAAACTATAGTATTAATTCATTTAGTATACTTAATTAGTATGCATATTAAAGCCTTTTGGTCAACATTACCAATCATCCCTGAAGAAAATGCATTCGTTGCTTTAAATAGGGGTCATCCAGTCATCCATGACGTAGGGAGAAGAGGGGCTGTATTTATATGACAAATGGTGGCAGCTGGCAGCTAATACCCGTTCCGCATTGCGCCCCTCCGGAGGTGACTTTCGTAAAAAACCTAGCTAGGTGCAGTGCGGAGAGCTTCCTCTAAGCCTAAGTAGGCGTGGTTTCCCCTAACTTTTTACCTCCGTAAAACAGTAGCATGTCGAATTTCTATATACCTACGTATAGTATGTATGATCATAAGTATAGCTACGCTAACTAGTAAGTCAACAGTATCACTGCGTTCGCGCTAGTGTATCTTATTTATTCATATAATTATTTATACTGCTACACTAATACACTTCTACGAAACATTCACCAAAATCCTAGTTTCAACAAAGTCTCTTATATGGTAAGTAAATTACATAGTAAAATTGCAAGTAGGTACATAGAATTAGTAAATCCACAACAAGGGCAACGGCATAGACATTTTCATTGGTTATAGTGTTATAGGCCAGACCTCGTGTACATAATTTACTATTTACACAACCAAAATATACTTATAAGTCACATGCAGTTCAATTCTTAGAAATGTAAACAAAAGCTCGTTTTCGAGGGAATTTGAATCACTCATTAAACAACATCATTCTTGTATTCCAAATCCTATAAATACAAATAAAGTCAATATATTTCCAGCCCCCTTTCCTTCATATATAATTAAATGCCCTACAAATTATTGCCATTGTCAATCGTGCCAGTTCAAGACGTACTCAACCACCTCCGAGCTTTTGATTCTTCTGTGTGAAATAAATATAGTAACTAAAATTTTATTTTGATGAAATAATTCAAAATCAAGCGAAAATTTCTGAGTAGGGAGCAGAACAAAACAGATACTTACTATAAGAATTCAAAAACAGCTATATACAGCCTTCTGTATTGGTGTTTAATAATCAAGTTTACAGAATATTTTTAAACAAATTTATATAATGGCTTTAAATAAGATTCAAAAATGTAATTCAGCTCTCATAACCGAAAGCTCATCGATCAATAAGAAACAAAGGTGTGATTTAATCGTTTCAAACTACAACCTCCGGTCTGCTGCGAGAGGAACAAAAAGTGTCTGGAGTTCACATCGAGATCCACTTGCAATTGATCACGTATGGAAAACTTTTAGTTTCAATACAATTAACAATGCACATTTTTTTAAAATATTTAATTTAGAATGTAATTTCTAGTTGGAAAGTCTACATAATTAGGTACACTAAAATTCCCATTTCGTGTATAGTGTATGCTTAATCTTTTATGAAAAAAAGGTACTCACCCGGACATAAAACATTGGATATAACAGTGTACACATAATGTGTTATGGCAGAAGCCTTATGTGTACATTTTTATAGCCCAAATATTAGAACAACAAATTCCTGGTCTTTAACTTGAACACTTGTCTTTGACCAAGGTCGGCAGTCAAATTTTTAAGACGCCTATTTAACATTCCTACTAATCGTTATTTCTCAAAAAATTGATTTATTGCTACAAAAAACTAACTTTGTGACCTGAATTAAGCGTGACATGCAACGTAGGTCACTCAGAAAAGTAGGAATTTATTAGTTACTAGTAAACCGGCCCGTCCTACGGACGGAACTTGCCACGTTTAAACAGAGAAGTAATGATTACTTATATTATATTGTGTATAAAATAGTTGATACCTAATTTTTACGAAATATTATAGCAATATTAACAAACGAAGGAACAACTACTTCAGCAATAGGCGCACAACATGTTTAGTTTGGTCCTTTTTTTTCTTAAATTAAAAAATTAATTATTTAAATTTTTAAACCCCAGAAACCGGAGTCCGTCCGGATACAGTGGTTTGGATTTTATTATTATGTAGATTACCGTCTTATACTTATGGTTAGTTCATAAATTAATGACGCGTTAAAATGTTGTAAAAATTAGAATTAATGCATATCTAAAACTAGTAAGTACACATATAGCAGTTTATATTGCAGATTAAATCTTAATGTTATTAACAACGATATTTAAGGCACAGTGGTCAGTACCCTAGCTAAGCTTGGCTGTCCTGGTATTGAATCCCGGGTCGCACAATGTTTTTGAAAATAAAGGTTTGGCAATAAAGTTTCATTCAAAAAATAGTCTTAATAATTTACACGCCATAAATATGTCCGAGAAGGTCGGATATAAAGATTTGTGCCAGTTTATGCATAAATATCCCTGCAGAATTATGCTCACAGATTTCCAATTGGGTTATGAGTTGCGTGTGTTAAAGATTTATTTCATGTTAATTTTGTTTTGTTTTTCAGATCATGGAACAAGTATTAAATTCACTAACAAAACTAAAACTTCGAGAATGCCGCTTGGTGAGTCATCATTGGAACTCCGTAATAACGTCAATGTTACTCAAGAATCCTGATCAGGAATTACTGGTAGATCTGTCTGGGACAAAATTGAAAGAACTAGTGATTTTATTACAAGGTCGTACTCGTATTACGTCAGCAGGCCTCATTCTCAACTTAGCACCCTTCCCCATCGGTGCTTTTCAATTCAAAATTCCTTTCGGAAACCACTGGAAACCAATCGCCTTCGTAAATTTTATGCAAGCGGAAGTAACCAACACTTTTTGGAATCTCCATGGGATTAACATTAGGAAATTATCCTTTCTTTTTGACAATCATTCCAAGACGAACCTCAAAGACTTGCCCACGGAGGAATTTCTAATAAATGAACTGAACAAATTGCTTACGTGTCATGCGCCAAACATGACACATTTAAACTTGGACATTCCAATCAGAAAAAAATGCTACTCAAAGAAGCCATTTTGTCGTACCGATTTAATGCAGAAGGAAATCCAAGAAGAGATTCAAATTAATCAAGACACACACAACAACAGAAATAATGAAACAAAATCCCAATTAAAACTCCTTACTGAATATGGACTGTCAACCAAGGTTTACCAGAGTATTTTTCCAGTTGTCCCTGATTTACAAGAGATCAGAACTAGGGCAGCTGATTTATACACTAGGCTGTATCCCCTGAAGAAGCTTCATTTACTTAAAAGGTTGTGCACGTATCCAGTCGGTAAGAGCCACATGAAGCTTCTTGAAGCTATGAGTATTTCATGTGGCGATGATGGGTTGAATAGAATGAAACTGAGGGAACTACAATTTCGATCCCCTGATTATACGCCAGGATTGGAAGAGATTGTTGCGAGTGTTCTAGGATCTGTGAATAGATTTCTTGCCGCGAATGCCAAGTGTTTAGAGATCCTTTGTTGGGATCGAGTATTTTTTCATTCTGGACTCATCTGGCCTCCCAGTCTCCCAAACGTATCAGTCATTTGCTTTCGGGCGCCCTCTGAGGAGTATCGTCGTGGTAATCGTGGTCCTAGTGGCACGTTGAGGAAGAAATTATTTTTTCCCGCCACATTTCCATGGCAACAAATTTTTCCAAATGTCTCAAAAATTTATTTTTACATTTCGGATAAGCGCGTCAAAGCTGCAGCAGAGTTTATTAATTCTTTTAATTTTCGTCCGTGGCAGAGTGTGAGAAATGTTGTCGTGAGGACGAACAAGTGTGTTCCATTGAAATATGTAGAGTACATTAGTAGTGAAGTCTTTCCTGCAGCTAAAATTTTCATTGATTCTGAATACAAAGATTTTTCCAACTACATAACGCATGACGAATTGTAATTATGGATTATCTGAATAATTGAGTTATCTCAATTATATTATTACGATGACAAGCACAGTTGTGTTGAGTGTACCGTGCAGTTAAAACAGACAAATAAAATCGGTTTTTTACACGTTTTCGTAACTGCGAGCTTATTTATGTTTTGCATTTCGAGTTCTTTTAATTTATTCTTTAAAGCATAATATTTATTTATTTAAGTAATTATGGTCATACAACTTTGGCTAATTTGACCGTATAATTTAAATCATCTGTACACTTGTACTTATTTTGGTGTAATCAGATTGCATCTAGCAGCCCCTTGTTTAAGGGCAGCCATAACAGTAATATGGAGCAGTAATATATATCGTATAATATAGTGTTATATGCTTTTGTAATTTTTTTATTCTGCTTTAAGGGCTTTAAAATAAGCTGTACTCGTCCAAATCAGCCCAGTACTTCAAGAATGTACTAAATTATGTGAATAGGTAGAAATAACAATTGTGTAGACGGGAGCTTTAACTTTAACTTACTGTGCCTACTGCGTAAGAAACTGAAAAAACTTTTGCTGCATAAAATTTGGGGCCGGACACAAATGACGCTAGCAAACGTAAGCATATTTTGGGGCCCACCCACCTCCATCGTCACCCTCTGAAGCCTAACATAAAAAACGACAATGTGTATAATAGAGTATTATTTATTTGCAGCTAACCCACCCTCAAAGTTGGTGGCACCATGTATGTCCGACCCTTTATCAGCCGTATAAAATGAAAGAGTTTGAATTTCCCGCTCAAATATTTTTGAAACACAAAAGTTGATATTGTGCCCGGGTACTCATAAAATTTCGATACAAGTAATAGTAATACATCATTAGAACGGCAATGATTAGCAGAATCTAATTATGATCGAGTTCACAGCGTGTTATTTAAAAAACTTTCGAATAAAATGGAAAAAACAAATTTTTTTTTCGAAAAATCGTTATAAAAAGTGTTGTATGGGCCAGAAGTAAATAAAAAAAATCGGATTCTTATTTTTTCAAGGGCTTTAAAATGAACTATCACTCGACAAAATCGCTCAAGTAATTCAAAATTGCTACAAAATCTATCTAAATTATGTAAATAGGTAGAAAAAAATAAGTAGTGCAGGCCATGTGTCATGTTATGTTAAGTCTGCCCATTTTTTTCCGCATTGCCGTTTCTAACAGGTAATTATTTATTGGAAACTTTCTCTTCAAGATTTGTGTATTTTAACGCAGCCTAGTCGCCTCAAGTCTCACTCACTTTCTTCTGCATTACCTAAAAAATAATAAAACCCTCCTGAATTTCTAGGGAACTTAATTCTAGAGTATGAGTATACATTTAAAACATTTATGGAAGGAGCGATCCCTTTGATCCCTGCAAATCTACTACGACAAAATTCGTTTATTATTCTTCATACAACAATAAAATTGATCAAGGACTTTGTCACGAATTGATTGATGGTTTCATTCACTTTGGATTCAGTCTGCACTGTGTTGATGCGAATAATATGTTCCTGCATTAATATGAAAGCTAATAGAATAGTACTGCATACACACAAGCTGGCCAATTTAATCAGTCTTATCTGCTCTAGAGAAAATAACTTTTGTGTTTGATATTGGCTTACGTAGACCGAAGATGACACATGTTTACTGATACTGTGAATATGGTTACGGTCTCTGGCATGCACAAAAACCTAGGTGTATTATTTTGTATCAAACACTCAATTTACATCTTTGGTGACTACGTCAACCGAAGCCTCCTATTTCAATAATAGTCATAACCTATAGCATATTATGTATATCAGCGGTACACAATTGAACTAATTAGTTTCACAAAACTATTTATTTTCTTTAGTCTAATATTGAAAGCTTATTACAATAAGTATACACTAGGTCCATAAATGTCTCAGCCTTATTTATGCATTGAACTTCTGCTTCATTACATCAATTGCGTTTGCTTTACGAGCATATATTTTATACCCACCATAGGGTAAGTTCCATAATACTTCACCGCTTACCTTACTAACTTTAAGTAGTTAGTCAATTTAGCACCTTATTCTCCGATTCCGATCCCATACGCAACAATCCTGTTTCTGCTCAAAATGAAAAATTCGATAACAAATCTATATAGTTCCTATTTCCGATTTTGCGACTATCTTGGTTTTGGAATATTATCCCTTGAATGGGACATAATCACGAGGATTAAAAACTCCTCTGAAAATAGTACCGCTAATAATTTTAATGCTGATACAAATAAAGGATCTCCAGGCGCCATTCTTAGATTTCCAATCCACCAATCCAAAATTAAAAAATGTGTAAAGCATTTCGTATTAGTTTATTTTCTCCTTCACCTTATGTACACTTTGATTCAGACCATTATATACTGTGCCAGCGGAGAAAATATCCTCATCACAACTATCGCCACTTTATCTTGGACTTCCTATAGTTTCTTTGGCGTGATTCCCTATGCAGTAACATATCTCAAACAAAAGCACTGCAGCGAATTTTTGGCTTGTTGGATAAAAACGGAGAAGAAAATTATCGGAGGTTATAAGCTTATATTCAAATTTGTATGTTCAAATGATGGTAAAAATTTAAGGGGTGTTCCTTATATTTCATGAGTAAGCCCACATTAATTAATTCTTTTGCATATTTGTTTGAACCATATAGGGCATGAAGAAAACTGTCCAGATACTTTGAAAATAAACGTAATTTTTGCAAGAGAGAAATTCCTATTTTATTTAGCGATGTCCATTGAAGTCCTTACTTTATCTGTAAATATAGCAACAGTGTATTTAAATGCAACAGGCGTACCAAGAGTTCCAGTCTATCTGTACTATTTGATAGGTTCCGATCTGGAGGTTTTATGGTTGAAATACCTATCGGTCTTTTGTCAGATTATTTACGGCCTTATTTTGACACAAGCAAGGAGCGAATTAGAAATTATGGTTGTGGGTTTTTCTCATAGCATTGCCATGTACTTAGAGATTTTGAGTTACAGCAACTGCCACGAGTCAGGGTCAGGAGGTAAAAATAATCAGTATTCCAAAAAATCCCCCGAAACTAAAGTGTTTGTTGTGTCAAGGACAAGGATAGGAGTACAAGAATGGGGTTCCAATGCAGACCTTACAACATGCCCTGTGGATATAACTGAAGGGAAACTAGTTGAACGATACCATGAATTGCAGAAACTTATCGAAAAATTTAACAGGGTATTTAGCTGGCCCCTTATACTTTACAAAGGGGTTTGTATTGTAATGATTTCGTTCCTTATCTTTGCCTCTTTACGGAGAAGACCAGAGTCGCCCATGACAGCGATGTATATCTTCAGCACAACTGCAGTGTTCCTTGCTATTCGTAGCTATCGAATCTTGGTTCCCACGGCCAGGGTTTATACAGCGTCGCAGAAATTTATCCAGGTGCGTCTCGAACGACTGTGCCGTGAACCTGTGTTTGATACTTCAGTATGGTTGAAGTTGTCAACATTGAAGCCATTTGGGGTTCTCTGTGGTAGCCTGTATATCATCAAGCCCATGGTGGTTTTAACTTACTTCTCCGTTGTGATGTCGAATTTAATTGTCGTTTTGCAAATAAAGACGTACTAACCGTTTATGCATTTGCATGTACAGTATGGCCAACCAAGAGTGATAGCTGGCGGAAATGGTAGCTAATAAAGCGATTATCGATTATTTATCATTAACATAAGACATGCATAATAGCTAGTGTGCATGTACTTAATGTCGAACTGGATTATAATTAACCAAATAAGTACTTGTACATGATTATTCCTTGAATAAAATATGTATAGCTATTAGCTTCGCTTAAATCAATCTGCATCGACATCTCTCAAGTATGAAATATAAAACCTGCAAAACGAAATCATATCCCTCCAACACCAGAGAGCGTTCCTATCGGAGATGCTGCTTATTACAACAGTATTTTTATTGAATGGAATGTTTTCATTCGTTAAACGTTGGCTATATTTCATCATTGAAGCTTATATTAACAAGTACTAGTAACCTTTATTCCATTGCGTCGTTTCACCCCCCCCCCCCCAGTTTTGTTCACGGTTTTGACGTTAACGTTACCATTTTTATTTACATTTGTTATTTAATCTTTAAATTGGTTCTCTATAATATGAGCTTGTGTCAACAGAGACATGAATAATGAAGGGCAGACGTCATGAACCAATTAATTAGTCCTTGTTTGTTTAATGCTTTATTTTGGGAAATTAGATGCACAGATAAGTACCACATCCATCTTTCTGCTTAACTGATGTGACTATATATGACGCACTTAACCCATGTAATTCTGCTTGCAGCAGCTACGTGGTACAGTCATCATCTAATCTTTGAGTCTATAGGTTTGCTAATAATTTTGGGAAAGGAGCAGAAAAGAATAAAGAAACTCAATTTTAATTCCATATTTCAGTGTGATTACTATTTGGTAAAATCAATGTTTTTAAAACATAAAACTTGGAAAATGTTTAAGAATATTCGAAACATTTTTGAAAGGGACTATACCGTTCTGGAATTACACTCGGTGGTATTCAACTTTGGAAAGGTGATTGGTATTTTTCCTGAAAATTTAGATTTCATACCAGAAACTAAAAGCGACTCAACTAAAGATTGCTCCAATACAAAAAACCTCCGGATTTGTAAATCCAGTATATTTACAAGAATATTAAGCAAGCTGTTCCCCATTTTGTTTTTCACGCACTTAATTTTTTCAGTTGTGAAGTACATAATTTGTTTAGGGATAGAAGACGAACGTTTGACTGGAGATTTGAAAGTTGCAGGATTTGGTTGGATGTTGTCTATATTTGCTGCCGCCACAACAATCATTATTTTTTACTGGAGAAAATCTCATTTACAATCAATTTTCCATTCGATTCATACTTTGGAAAACTCAATTATAAAAGGTTAAATTCTTTAAGCTCATTATTACTTACTGAAAGAGCTAACCTTTTTTGTACAGGGCAATAATAATAAATTATTTGTTTTGATCTCAATATACATTATGTTTATTTCTGCCTCTGTTAGAAAATCTGGGCCTTCAGGTTGGGGACTGGAGTCTGTCATCATGTCTAAAAAAGGAAAAAAGATTCTTTCTTTTCATTGTTACTTACGAGATGGTAGCCACAGCCATGATTTTGTATTTCGTAGGAATGAACGCAATTCTAAAACCAAGAACTCCAGTCTACTTCTATTCGTTAGTGGATCCTCAGATTGAAATTCCATGGTTAAAAATTGTCAGTTGCTTCGCACAAATTGGTTTATCTTTATCAACTGGAATTATGAGGGCTCAAATGCAACTTCTACAGCTTTGTGTCACAAACAGCTTGACACTCAGTATTAATACAATGTCAAAGCTATCAATAATGGCTCCACAACAAAAATTACATAATTTTCCAATCCAAAATAAAAAATTTGATCCCACTGTAATATGCCAGAATTTTTTAGCAGTGACTGTAAGTGACCCATCAGTAGAGCCATCCTCTAAACAGCAGGTTCAGGATGTATTTTTCGATGAAAGATTTGAGAGGTCTGTTCAGCACTATTTGAAGATACGGGATGTCGTAAGGAAATTCAACAAAGTATTCGGATCAAATCTCTTACTTTACAAAGGGATATCACTCATACTGACGTCAGTACTTCTGTACTCGACACTTAAAAGCCGTTTGATAAATACAGAGGGAGTAGGACTTTTGGTATTTCACACAGTAATTCTACTAATATGCATTCGACTCTTTATGCTACTTTTCTTCTTGGGAAAATTATTTGAGGCAACTAAGGAATTTAGGAGCCGCTGGACGAAATATCTCGCTTGGAATAATCATTTGCACAACCAAAGAGCTCAAGCTTTCCTTAGAGTTTGCTCCCCATTTGGTTTCATGGCAGGGGAATTTTATGCCATTAAATCCACGACTGTACTTACATACTTTTCAATACTGCTGACCTATATTGTTTTTGCATTCCAGCTTTAGTTCTTTATTCTTTTCCTCTATACCCCTTGTTTGTCAGAATGTATAGCTACTTCATGAAAGAAACAACTAGATATATATTCCTTATACTTTTTCCGCTTTACGTTGTGAGTTTCAATGCATGTGATACACATAAATAAACTGAATTAAATTTCAAACGCTATATATCAACTATATTTACTATTTTTATTATGCAGTGTGATAAAAAAGGAGACCCGACAAAACCAATATAGATCATTGAACAATAATTGATAATTAATCCTTGATCTGAACGATCAAAATGAGCGTTGATAAATCTATTTGACATGCAACGGAGAAATAAAATTGTACAACAGTCACCCAGTTCTTCAGTACATTATTTCCATGCTCACATGAATTTTTACAATTATTACGACCAGGGTTTATCTAAGCAGTCGTCTTCTCCTCCTTCTTTTAGCAGTTGTTTGAGCTTATCAAAGAGTGGCGTGAAGTACTTGAGCAATGGCTCCACTGTGACAAATTCTCTTCCTGTAATCTCTTTTAGTGCCTTCGGCCAAGGCACTCTCCCTCCTTTCTTAAGCATGCTCCTAAAATCAGAGTAAAATTTACAAATGATTCTTCTCGTCGTACCTGGGTTGTATGATCGAAATGATTGAAAGTAGGTATATTATTAAGGTGAAAGTTTTTATACGCAAGCATAGTGCCCGCCTCCTTGCTCCCTGTAAAGTCACACTTGTACAGTGGCTTTCCGTCTGGATCATTTGGATTATATTGCCCAGAAGCTTTACATAAGGATTCATAGAAGTCAAACTGGAAAACTGTGCTCATGAAGTAACTATTTGGAAACAATTTTTATAAATTGTGAAAATTGTAAAACATTATGTTAATGTAAATATTAGAGTTTGCTGTTTAACGCTTAGAAACTCACCGGAGGTAGGATGCATGATTAATTATATGATATTTAGCTCCAGCGTCGAAGGTACTGGGTGGCCGGGGAGAAGGTGGAATCACACCTTGAATATCCTACAAGGAGTCAGTTTGTTAGTATCAGTATTAATTATTATATGTTTTCTCTGAATTTTAAGAACTGGGCCGCGGGCAGGGCTGCTGTTTGTACTACTTCGTTAGATAGAATGGACATGAAATTCTTTGGACACCCTCCCTAACTCCCCACGGTCCTATGCATACAAATTATGCAGTATATGTACTCTACTGGACTATAGAACGAGTATAATGACCTCGCCATATCTACATAGACTGATAGTATTGGTACTGCGAAAGATATCCAATGATAAGATACGAGATGTCGAGCGGAGTGCAGTGAATACAAAAGGAAAATATAATTCGTGTGGCTGTATGTGGCCGAATGTTTGGACTGGGGCTAAATCGCTCGTAAGAATGAATTAATAATTACATTCCTTGACAACTTTTACAAACGTCTACTGCATAACTTGGATATATATAAATAAGTATATAAGATGATTTGTACTGTACATAAATATGTACGTAAAGTCAGCGTCAAAGTTTGTGTTAGCATAACACTCACTATTTCCCCCTGAAAGTCCAATTCCCCGCAACATTGACTGCAACACAGTAAATACAGAAATACTTGGAAGCAATTGCCGCAAACATGTTTATCGCTAGTGAAGAAGTAAAATTGCTGATCTTCAGCTCTCATTTTATTAATGGCAAAATTGCCTATCTCCATTCATCTTTTAATGCATTTAACTGTGTAAAATTGTTTTCTACCAAATAAGCAAGAATAGGCATTTCTTATTCCTTATTATGCTGAAAAACCAAATTATACACTGCTTAAGTAAAAACATTTTTTAAAAAGGAGAATGACATTTATTTGCTTTTTCAGTAGCGATATGCATGCCGTAGGTGCACGTATATAGCTATCCTAATGTGCAGGTATTATAATGCCATAAACATAGCATTTTGCCGTTTTGGATGAACGTTGTAGTGGGTACAATGGTGTATGGTTAAATTTCTGTCGTCTTTAAAAGATAAAGCAACACAATTACCTTTCTCATTTCCCACCACTTTGTATTAAAATCTTTCGCTTTCACTTTGCCCTCCATTATTAGCCAGCGCCAAGACTCCATTGTAACCGCAAACGGGAAAAACGCAAGCTTTGTAAATTAATATGAGAAAATATTAGAGAAAATAATTCTTTTGAGAGCTCCATTAAAGAACCGATTTAAAAAAAAAGCAAGCTCACACTTTCCAAAGCTGTCAAATATAAATAGTTTATATCCGTTTCGGTCACCGGGTACGTAGTTTGTGAGCTGTCATTGCATTTTAATTTAAGTCCAAGGTTCAAACCCAAGTAGCATTGAAGGTGCTCTACAATAAGAGTTTGAGAAGTACATAATAATGATTGTTGTTGTGGCTTGTTGAAGAAATAATAATTGAGTAGCATAAATTAAGGGCTAACCTGGTGTTGTTACAGACATTGCTAATACATCTCCGACGGATTCATCAAATCCAGGATTCGAGGCTGCTCTGAAGGCAAATCTTAGATGTGCATATTGCATCATATACTAGAATATCAAAAATTTTGTTCACCAAAATTGAGCTTGTATCGCAAATCATAAGCCTTTTGCTTAAATCTAAAAGTGTGATACTATTTCAAGACTTCAAATATAACTGACTGCAATGCCCGAGTGTGGAAGGGTTATTATTTCAAATCCCACACAATAATGAAATATTAATTTAAAAACTAACGCTAATTAAAATTTTAATTCAACGATAAGATTTACTTGAACGTGGCCTAATTCGTGGTGAATGGTGACCAGATCACTTTGGCTAACAGCAGTACACATGGTGATTCTATCTTGGTTGTTTTCAAAAACAATTGATTTCACGATTTATACAGAAAGTTATTAATGCAATAATGAGGACCAACTTATTCTCCATACAAATTGCGTTGTTGCTGGAAGAATAAGAATATTACTCACAGTCTTCTCCCAGACGTCCAAGACAAAGATCGTGAGCAGCAGGATGACAAACCATGTCACTGTTTGGAGGCTTTGTGAACACAGATGAATTCCAAAAAGTTGCTGGAAGTTTTTTGAGCCCCAAACTTTGATAAAATTCGTCGGCAATGTCAAACATTTTCTTGGGAGTATATTTCTGTATCAATAAGGTCAAATGTCAAACTTTCTAAGTAATGTAATAGCATATGTGGCAAAATTGTTCCGCATAAAAATAATAAAATACCTGCTTCCTCATTTCGGCTGTTGCATCCAGAGGCATGACGTTAGGGTAGGGCTTCGTAATCCCGGCTACATTAGTCCAACTTTGACCAAACATATTGCCGAGCAAATGGACTGGAATTGGGCCACATCTGTCTAATTTACCCTCATAATTAGGAAAGCGAGAGAGCTTCATACGGACGTAGGCATGGAGAATTTTGTAGTATGGCTTTAATTGTTCCCAAAGATCGAGAACATTGCTCGTGAATTTTTCTGATGTCCAATCATCTGTCCATTCGTTGTACTCATCGGACCATATACCAGCATAATCACGAAAATCTGAAAAGAAACGATTATTGTACACCTAAAAATTCAAAAAAAATTCATACATTTTTGCAAAGTGGGATTTGCAACAGCTCACTATTTCCCCTTGCGTATTCATTATTCAACATCACAAACTCTTCATAAACATCAGAAGTAATTTTAGTTCCGACTGTATCATGCCATGCTGTCCAGTAGTGTCTCAGTTCCTCGGGATCTCTCGATTTCAGAAAAATCTCTTGTATTTCTATTAAATTAATTCAGTTTTTATTATTTTAACATTCAAACCCGAAGGTGATATGTCACAATAGTGATATTTATCGATAGGGAAAATTGAAAATATCACTTTAAGACAACTATTTATCACGTGATTTCATCCATGTTTTTACCCGGATCCAACTGCAAGTCACAATTTATACCATTCTCACAGTCACAGTCTGCTCTGCCATACTCGCAAACAAAGGATTCTTTATATGAAGCATCCATGCTATCTCCAAGGTCATGCAGCTATTGAATTGAATGTAAATAATTAAGTATCAGTGATATGTATAATATCTTCTAATAAGACGCAAGTTTCTACAAGTACGGCGGACTCAAATTTACGGGATTGAAATGGATTGCGGATATCAAATTGTGGGGGTTTCGAAAATGTTATTAATAATATGCTTTAGCTCTATATGCAGTTGAAACAAAGTAATTGGCAGTTATAATACTCTTTTATAATCCTCGTCAGGCATTGGTCCTTGTCCATCCTGCATCAACGTCTTAATTTCCTTCCGTATTAATGGACTTGAGAAATTCCTCCAATGCTCAAATCTGGTTTTAATCACTGTTTGGATTTCTTCCTGAAATTCTGCGAAATGACTTTTACTGTCGCCTGAGGCTTCCTACGGTCACGAAGGGATCCAAATACGTTTTTGGGAATGAAACAAAAAATGATGATTAATTAATTTCCATGTGTCAGTTAAAAGCATGACCAATAAGCACGCGGGGGGAAACAACAACAACTCACCTTGGATTTGCCAGGGCCTCGACCTACGTGCTCGTCGAAGGCAGCAATCTGTTCTTCGTGGCATAAGAGAGAATACTTTTTTTCAATGCTTTCCATATACCTCTCTGCTTCTAATTCCTGCTTCTGAATGAGTGCTTGTAAATCCCCTGGTTCCGATTTTTTAACAGTTGATATTCCTTCGGATGGACTGCCTATCGTAATTTCAGTTTTAAACACAGATTTCTCATGAGACTTAAGTTCTTCCACGGTAACCATATCCTGATGAGTCTTGTCTACCCTCTGTGTCCCTTTGCTGTCGACATCAATATTGACATTTGTAGATTCTGTTTTACCATTTTTGGATTTTTCTACAGAAAACTGTATGTTTGAAACCCGGGACGGACCAGAACTTTCGACATATATTTTTATCTTTGTACCATCCAACATGGATGCGGATGTGTGCCCTTTTGTTTCTTTGTTTTCTGATGTGCCTCCATGATTCATAATTGATCTGTCCTTGGTGCTTTCTTTCCCTGGAATTTTAGGGAAAATGCCCCTGCCACCCTGAACACTCTTGGCATTAGATGGCTTTTTAACATTTCGACCTACGGCGCGTCCCAACATTGATCTTGTAAAATGATCACTACGTCTCTTTTTTGGTATTGATTTACCCCCTTGTATTGCATCTTGTTGTAATTTTCGTTCAATATCTGTTCTAATAGTAATCTGGCCGTCTTTAGCTCCACTGGCTGCTACTTCTATATAAAAGGAAAGGCGAGTTATACTTAATTTTTTCATACAATAATTTAGGTTTTTTTAATGTGCCTGAGGGTTGGAGAATCTCCTTTCATAATTTTAATATATGGGGCATTTAATTGTTTGTACAATCCAATATTTTACTTTCAATTTGTAAAGAAAAAGTACCTGATTTCCTCCTATTTTCTATTGTGTGTGTATTCCATTCACCTTTTTTATTCAGATGCAAATGTGTTGAATTAGCTGGAAATTGTAAAGTTTTATTTCTAATCTCACTCGAGTTATTTATATTATAATCAAGTTGATTAGGTGAGGCTGAGTCAGCGGTAGTATGACCTGGGAAAGACAATATAAATGCAAAAAATAAAATTAACAGCCCCGACCCATTCACAATAAACCTCCATGCTCGTCTGCCATTCATTTTAATTGAAACACCACCAAAATTTACTTATCATACTAGCATTTTTTTTAGAAATACAAATTATTGTTGACAAGCAGCTTTTTTATGCAACTATATGTTTTCTACGATGAACTATAAGTTAATCCCATTATAGTTTCGTAAGTACTTACAACCGATGGTCAAGGAAATTATTACTTTTGGAATGGTGAATAGTATGGCTTGCTTAATTAGCTATTATAACTTATAATGATAATTTTATTGGGCTAAATTGGCTTTAAATGTGCTGAACAACTCTTTCATAGTAATGAGACAAAAGCATTGCTGTTTTACGACATTGACTTCTTCATGGTTCTTTTCACAACAAACTATTTATAGTTGCACTTAAAGCACACATAATTATATCCACAATCCACATAGTATTTTTTATGAAATGAACTAATACATGTTATGCATATACCTACTTTACTTATGTACACACGAAAGACGAAACGTCTCTCATCAACCCTATTGTATCATAGTCTGAAAAAAGCAAGGCAAGTAGAATAATATATATATTATTCTACTTGCCTTGGAAAAAAGCCAGTCTTTTGCTGAATATCCCTATACGCCGAGAGCTTATATAGTAATTATATATATGGGCAGTTTTATACCTGCCCCAATGAATGAATTAAGCAGTTTAACAAAGTCTGGGTCTGGGATGGTACAAGGAAAAAAGAATTTACCGATAGCGAAGGTCCGGATGCCATTCAATGCACACTATCTACTATGATATACACTACCTGATCCCATGACATCCGGCGTTAAGAAATATGAATAGGGAAATACATAGGGATTAGGGATAATTATTTTATAATATTTTTTACTCTAACTCCTATCCACAAGCCTCGTGAATTATCATTATTCCACAGTTTCTGTATTTTAAAGTATCTCCACTGCTCCATCCCAGTCACTAGTCACTGGCACTTTGCACTATAAGTATTTAGCTCTTCCTATTAAGTTTTTGCCTGAGAAAGTCTTATATTCATTTTATGTCCATCTGGTCTAAAAGCTTTTTTTTGTACTTAAAAACTGTCTGTGAATTGAGTCAAAGTAAAGAGCTGAGACAATAATCATTTCCTTTGCCAAAATGGAATCATTCAAGATTTTTATAGCAGCCAATTCGTTTAAAAACTACGATGAATATTGGAATTTAGTTAGACGAGAAGATCCTGGATTTAGAGCAGCAGAAATTCGTGATCGTGAACTACTATTCCAGGTAATTTTTTGAAGTTATGAAAAATATACTTTATACTTTATAATATTATGAGAAAATGAGGATGCAATAGTTACACAAACTAGAATATTTAGTACATATGTATAACATCGTATTTTGGCAATATATCACATCATAATTTCGGTCCAGTATCTAAAACTACCATTCCAAATGATATAACAACTCTTTAATTTTGTTTAAGACTTAAACATGCTTTCAAGCATGAGGTGTGTCTGGTCCTGACGAGCAATCATAGTTGTATACGCCATAGCTATTCATTTATTTTCATATTTTTTCGTCTATATTATATGCCGATTTTTCATTTTATGACGCAATAATTTCATAAATTGCTTAAGTATTTACTGATATAAATCTACCTTTGTTATATTCTCAAATGCCGTGATGAATATTCAAAATTGGGTGTTTTACAATTTATACATTACAGGGACTCGAGAGAGCAATAGCAGCAGAGGCAAACAAGCTGAAAATGCTCGACCCTCCTAAAAAGCGGAAATCGGATTTCAATAGTCAGCCCCGTCCCGAATATCCATTTAAGAGAAGCAAAACACAGAAGCCATTGGAAGTACAAATGGGGAGGAATAATAGGTTCCCAGTAGCATGTCATAGACATTTGAGTTCCGGGAACATACGTGTCAAACGAAAAATTGAAAGGGAAAACTATGATGGCGAAAATTACGAAAATCACGTTGCCCACCACAGCCACGCAAGGAAAAGGAATCGTGAAGATATTGTGGGATATCGTGTTTTAAGTAACGGCGTAACCAACATTTACAACTCCACTCAGGGACCATGGGGAAGATGAGTATAATTACAATTAATATCGAATTTGTATCCTATTCAAGAGTTGGCTACTATGATTGAGGTCATTTGGGGTAGTGATAATTAGAAATTAGATAATCCTGAGCTCGAGATTTGTCCATTCAGCTTAAGTGTAAACTAAAATGTGCGACCGGCCACATGCAATGGGATGAATGCGGCTCAAAGGAAATTCAAAGCATGAACCCATAAACTGTTCAGGTACTCTGTACAGCAAAGTGCATTTACCTCAACAACCTCGCCAAGTTGTATAATTTAACGTTAAAAGTTATGGGGAAAGATTGTTCTAGTTTGTGATTTTTGATCTAACGCTATTAGTTAAAGCATTTAAATATTAGCAGATACTATCAATAGCATTTATTTTATCGTTATTAAGTTAAAAATAAACACGAAATAAAAATTTATTATAAAGTTGCAAAACTATGGATTGGCTTGTGTAGATTGATAAAAGTTAATTCAAAGTTAGTTATTACTAACTATTGCCGAGAGGTTCATTTACAGCAATCATTATTTATAACTTATAAAATTCCAGTGCATTTTGCTGAAACGCGATTTAGAACCTATACTTAAATATGGTATTTCATAATTATTGCATTTAACAAGATTCCGCAATTTATATTCATCGATAATTGACTCTTCTAACTTGTGAGCGTATTTTGACGTTAAACTATCCGTTTGGGCCCCATCGATAGATCCAGATCAACATGTTTGAGCAAAGCAATGAAATTTTTGAAATAGTCCGATCTACTGTTTTTGCTTACTTAATCATCGCTCTTCCCATATTTGTTTCGATTTCTCCATCATGCCTGGCTGCCAAAGAATTTTCAACTTTCCGACTTCAACAGTTTGAGCTTCATGGAACATCTTATGGTAATTTATTTTGCATATTCTATAAATCAATAGCCATATAGTCCCGTCGTCGTGACATGCTTTTGGTTCTATCTTCTGATGTTTGGTGCATTATAATTATTACAATTAATTTAATTGGCAATTGGCAGTCATTGAATGAGGTATTACTGATGCATTTAAATTTCATTACGGAAATACTTATTCACCTTAGGAACTTCTGGATCCATACTAAATCTAGAGACGAGAATATTGCCTGGATCACCTATTGTAACTTCACCAAGGCGTTGCTATGTTGTTAAACTGGTGGATTTGACTGTGGGGATGTATAGGGACTTGCTGAAACACAGTGTTGCAGGTATCCTTGTAATCGTTCCAACGGAGTTCTCAGATCTTTCGGATCCTGTAAAAGAACAAATTCAAGATCTTGAGCAGGCCATGCTCGAAGAAACAACAACTGTACCCGTGTATTTTGTTGTAGAAGATACCGATGTGAAGGAACTCTACAGCACCGTAAAAAGGAATGCCGATATCTTGGGTCCTTCTTCCTCGGGTTTGGAAAGTAAGTTAACTTTAATCGTGTGTGCAGTCACACCCCACTGAGCTCTACCCAGTGATGATTAGATTTTTACCCATTTTTTTAGCATTAATACATCATATTCACGGGAATGGTGTCCAGCTCGTCTCTTCCTTGAGTACACCTAAAGCTGTGACTGACGCCCAAATCGCTACAATACAGGGTACTTTGATGGGGTCCAAAGTTAACAACAATTTTCCCATCCTTGTGTGTACTCATTATGATAGCATGGGCCCTGCCGCTGTAAGTTGATTCTTGGACAGTAGCTTAATTTTATCTTAACTATCAATATATATGTCAAGTCTAGCGCTACCACGGCATACTGTAATATAATAAAATAAATAAATTTAATTTGCAGGAACTGTCATTTGGCGGAGATTCAAATGCATCTGGAACTGCTCTTCTTCTGGAGTTAGCAAGGCTGTTTTCGCATTTATACACACACCGGGGTTCATTAGGAGGGAAACTAGGAGGACGACAACACAATTCATTATTGTTTCTTTTGTCTGGTGGAGGACATTTTAACTACCAAGGAACACAGAAATATCTGGAGGATCAAATTGATTCCATGGATCACAGTGACTTGCAGGATACTCGTCTTGTTTTGTGTTTGGACTCCTTAGCTGGAAACAAAAACGAACTGTACATCCACGTTTCTAGATCAATACGAGAAGGAACAATGCTCCATTCATATATACAGGCAATTGGCCAACAAAAAATAGTTTACTTAATTCCGCATATATTTTGGCTTATGTTTAAATGTGGTCGTATTTTTTAATTCTCCTCGCCGTCATACAGAACTTGAAAGAAGTATCTAGTCAGCTTTACCCAGAGTTGATAGTGGAAGTAGTGCAACGGAAAGTAAAAACCGAAAATCTTTTATCCTGGGAACACGAGAAATTTCATTTAAAAAAGATTAATGCTATAACTTTGTCATCGCATAGGGTAAGTTGCTAAGTTTTTAGTAATGTACTTCTACGCCACCGTAAAAGTTTTTTTAGTAATGCATTGTTTTTGAGGTTTATTTAGTGTTATTTTTACTCTGGGCCTTGCAGAAGTTAAGCTAGCCTGATGTTGTTCAAAAATGTAGTTTTAAATGAGTGGTGGAATTGTAATTACAGGATGCATCAGCAATCAGACCTAGCTTGTTGGACACGAGAGAAAATGTTGACATCAATGATTTGGCACTAAAAACACATGTGATTGCTGAAGCCCTTGCAGCAACTGTTTACAATACTTCCGGTAACGGTCCAGCCTTTTCCGGATCTTTAGTAAGTCCTTAGTTATCTATTTTTTGTAATGAAATATATCTTTGGGCCGTCCGCTTTAGCCTCCTTGTCACAACCATTATTACTATAGTTTTTTCATTACTATTTCAGATTTTTTATTAATATTGTAACTATTTTCCGAAATGACTCATGTCTACTTACTTGTAACTCTAATCGAATTTATCGACTAATAATAAAATAATACTCCTTACAATATATTGCGTAGTCGAATCGTTAATTTAATCTGTATTTTCTAGGGTGTTTCCAAAGCTTCCCTCAATTCACTGCTGGATTACGTAGCGTCTGAACCTCGATCGGCCCAGTTGCTTGCAACAAAGCAAAATAAATTTGTTCAAACCCTACGAAATATACTGGCAAGGTAGAGGATCAAATTATATTTAGTTTTACTTTTTGAACAGCGTGTTTTTTGTATATTTTATGCATATTTATCTTGGCTAGTATTGGGGGATATTTAAAAAAAATATTTCGACTATTTCAGGTTCACTCATGAAACTTCACTATTTTACATGAAGCCTGACAAGCGAGATGCAAACTTGGTGTTTTACGATAGCACCGCTGGGACTATCACTGCTTACGAGTAATTAAAAAACTTATTTACCTTTATTAGGGAAATATAAGTACTAATCGTAAACAGCTATATTCATTAGAAATCAAATAAGGGACTAAAGTTTTTGTTATTTAAATTAGGTGCCTTAATTTTAATTGTGTCTCTTTACTTATACTTTAGTGTTAAGCCAGCTGTTTTTGATCTCATCTTGTCAGTCGCCGTTGCTGCCTACCTTGCTATTGTTTATGTTGCTCTAAAGGTAAGCAATGTTTTTTTTAATTTTCTTAAGAATAAAAACATTATTACTGTTATTATTTATTTCAGTTGGACAGGCTCAAGGTACATTGCACTACATACTTGTACTACATAATGAGATGCACCTAGTAGAGTGTTCACATTATAATACAATAATACATAGGGTCAGGTGGCTAATTGTGGCCGGTGTCCTGATGGTGGATTCCACCGGCTTTATATTCTAAATAAGTTGATGTACAACAAGAGTATATTTTTTCTGTAAAGTTCGGCTTTCAGTCTACTGATTCGGTAACTTTGAGTTTCATAAGTCTTCAACGAATACGAATTTAATCAGCTGGCCACCATTATCCATCCTTACCCTAATTATATATAATAAGTATAATTCCAGTGCTTATACTTTATACTTTTGTAGAGAAGTTATAATTACCTAGTTTTGTTTGTGTTCGTTGCTCGCTGCCGAATTAGAGTCTGTGTCATTACCAGATAGTATCAGTATTGTATACACATACACACTGCGCTTACCCAGTTTGTTGTTAAAATACCGTCGTTGTCCGAATAAGCGCCGGGGACTGGCGTCCGGTTATTTAATATTTTTAAGTCAACTTTCAAGAAAAGAAACGAATTTTTACAAAATTATGCCCGAAGTCACGGTTTTGTTGTTATTTTTTATTAAGGACAAACATAGTGTATATTAGAGATAAGTTTTGAACTTTTGATCAACATGTGTTCCTATCACCATTCAGCTATTTTACATGTTCTATTATACTTCTACTATGCGTAGGAGCTAACAAAAGCATGTGTTTATTACAAAATTATTACTTTTACCCCGGCGCCTAATTGAGTCCCGACGATAAATCGAACAAATACAGTATCCATCATGCATAATATTTAGAAAATTACAACTAAAATTTCAATATTTTAAGCTGTTTTTGTTTTATTTAATTGTAGAACTTCCACGTTTTGTTCGAACAAGTTACTGTAAAACGCCAAGAAGTGAATTCTAATGGAACAAGTGGCACCCACGTAAACGCAGGAAAATTGACAAAAGCTCAGTAACTTACTGAAGCTTGTGGTATTCATTAATATTTAAATTGTGGTAGTTTATCATTGAACTTTTCCTACACAGCATTACGGAGTGATAGTCATTAGGATAGTTATTAAATAGATCCCTCCTGGAGCGTCTCTGCATACATTGATCTTGGTATAATATTACTGACAAATAATAGTCAGAGAAGTGATTGCGTCCTTGGAGGAATATTCACCTAATTGAAACAACATAACGGATTTGATTTTAGATGTACTTCTTTGTGTGTATTGATCGGCTCATTTACTTTTTCTGTTTGTGTATTGTGGTTACAACATTTTCGTACAGAGCTATGAACATTTACTTTCTCCACCTGGTTATATTATTGTGAATAACGCTAAACACGATTATCTAGTTAAGAAGATTGTTGTGTACAGTTATTGAAAATTGGAATTCATAAAATAAATTTTAATTAATCAATTCCGCGAATCCCAATGATTCAGTTAATAATACTCTTGATTATTTACTTACAATTTAATGATTTATTGTATTCGAAATGGCAGCAAGTTTTACAAGATTTATACTTGATAGGGTAAAACCAATTGAGAGAATGGTGTATTTCTTAATAAGTGTGAAACAGCCAGTATGTATTTTTAGTGGAATCAAATCCGATTTAAGTAATTTAGCTTAAAATGTGTTGTATATACGTCTTGTTAGAAACTGACGGTGATGAATATCTATAGGTGTTAATTATTTGGTGGTGTGGTATGTATAATTATATCTTGAAAAAGACATTCACATTAAGTAATTGTTAACTTCTTACTAGTTAGTCATTGTATGGCTCTAAACTTTTAAAATGTTTGGATTTGGAGCTTTAAATGATTATTTGTTCCAATCCTTCTAGTTTGTAATTAATAGCAAAGAATTAAATTTTATCATCACTCGAAGTGATCCCTTCTGGTCAACTATGTCATGTATATTCTTCCCTGTTTCTTTACTGTGTAATATTGCGAGTTGTTACAACATCATAGGCTTCCATTATTGCCATCTAGTATTCATTACGGGGTGAGGTCAACGTACAATGCGATACGTTTACTCAGGTTCAGGTACACGCATGTTAATCTTGATGCTGAGCGTTTATGTGAAGCACTGAATTTAAGATGTGCAAAGGAAAAGGGCACGTTGGTTATAATAATATTAGTATTGCTGTTATATTTTTCAAATGATTTTGTGGTACCCAATCCTCAGAAAATAATATTATATTGAGTAGTAAGAAAATGCTGTAATGTGAAGTTAACTTTTTAGCTTGAAAACATGTGCTTGGTTTTCTATAAGCCATAAAGATGATGTGATCCGGAGTTTTATTGTTTATTATTGCTTATAAATGAAAATTTACAGATTTGTTCAGCAAGATTCTGCTCGACTATTTATTTCCGTCTCATCATTCAAACAATAATTTGTGGGATCTCCAAATAATAAATTAATGTTCAGAAACACGAGTTTACATTTAGAGCATTGGAATAGAAATGACGCCATCGTTTTAAGGGTGGTGCATGTATGTAACTCTTAAATTCAAAACTTTTAGTGTTTTTGGCTACTCCTTCGTGCATGAAAGCATGGCGATTTTCATAAAAAGAATATTATGAATGTAAAATAAATAACGACATACAATGCGAAAACTATTCTATCCAGGAGGTGAGCCAACCAGGCCCAGTCGTTTGTAATGCTTGACTGAAGTCCGATTAAACTTGTGTCATCTTCATCAAACATTCTTGCACTGGCGGAAGATACAGCATTTTTTGGTCTCGAAGCAATGCACAAAACTTTTGAGGGCCAGCTTTCCAGGAACTGAACGATAAATTGTGGTAACGGTACATTAGATGTTCTTTTTGACAATGCTATATATCGCGATACAACTGTCCACAAAATGGCCAATGCTACCATCGCCAAAGAGTCGCTGTAATAAAGTACTGTAGAAAAATTCATATTCACATCAAAAACCAAAATTTATAAATCAAATTCTTATTATACGTGTACAATGTCCTATGGAAGTAAACTCATCATGGGGCTCCGGGCTAACTTCCCCCAAGTACGAATGATTCAGCAAGACAATTATTTTTGGTTGACCACCAACTAGTTACAAAACATAAACCTGTGTTGATCCCTCGGGGTAAAGTGGCTGCTACACAAATAAAAATCTCAAACAGATAAATTCAACGACGCATAATTTTTGACTCAATCAATGAAAAAAATCAAATTTTTGTTTAGGTGCTCTCAGTTACCGTATATCTTCTAATACTACGCAGTACTATACGCACGTCTCTATTTGTAAGGGGCTGATATTGAATACAACGCGAGGGTTTCCTATACTTTATCATTAGGTGTATAACGTGGAGATCAACCCTTAACTTGTATGATCGGCTCGATACGAGTTTTATAACTATCTTTCTGATATTCGTACTTGGGTGGAGGGGAATTGCCCCCCTTCCAACGCCATAGTGCCCCTTATGGTTAGATACGCGCTTACAATTGCGGGCCATCGTACTAAAAGAAGTTATGAGTTCTAGTTGCATATGGGATCATAAGTATAAGCAGATTGTTTCTTTTTGTTTGCACAGGCTATCTTTATTTCCATTTCTAACTACACAAATTAGTTATATTGAATATTTACTTACTTATTAATGGAACGTCGTCTCCATTTGGTGGTATAGCATCGTAGACGTACTTCAAAAACATCGAATTAATTGTCAAGGCTATAAATAGAAGCGCTGATCTCTCAACAGATGACGGATTCATCCAAAATGTTGTCAATATAACTATTGCAATTACTGTAAATTGAAAAATTCTACGACGTTCAACACACCCATATTTCGGATTTACAAAAATCAGTTACAATATTATTAAAGAAGTCTAATGTAAGTATGTACCGATTGCTGGAACGCAAACAATGGCAAACGGTTGCGATGGCCTTCTTTCTAATTGCCAAATAACACCGAATTCCTGATACTTTGGGCAGCATTCAAAAATTTTATCCCTCAACCATGTTGCAACTTTTGTTGTTTTCCAATCCGCGTTAAACATCAGCTGTTTTAACGACATCTGAATGAAACGTTACAATAAATTATATGTAGGCATATTAATACCTCTTATCCATTATTAACTGGTTTGCTGTGTATCATATTTGTTAGTACATGGGGGCAAACCATTCTTTTATTGCATCGTGGGGCGACTTTATTACCCCACGGGGTGCTTCCGCCCCCAAAAGTGCTTTATTTGCCTTCCCGTGCTGCATAAAGGAGACCTAAAACGTAATTTTTAAAAGGGACGGGTATACCTAGAAGCCTAGTACTACATACCTAGTGTTATCTTCAATTCCCTATAAATAGAATGCTCAAGGGTTGTGTGAGTACTGAAATTATGCTGATACTGTAATATTTAAGTAAAAACCCCTATCGCTATGTACAAGCGTGATTCGTTATTCGTTTGCCCCTTACATCTTATCCACTATTAAATGATTTGATGCCTATCATACTTGCATACACTGCATTATACATTCCTCGACCGTCATAATATTCTGTCGTTATATCAATTCAACAAACCAAAAAATTGAATTTACTTGAGCGTGCTTAGGATCTCTGACCATAAAAACGTCTCCACCGCTGTGTGACCAGGATCCGATTCTAACGTAGCACGTGTTTTTGTCGAATGGCCATTTTTTCAGGTTGTGAACACACATGGTTTCAAACCGAGAAGGAGGGCTCCAATAAATTCGACCGTCACTGTGAGCAGTGATCTTCACGGGATGAAAATTATGCACGTCACTTTTAGCCGCACTGAAAAATTATTATCGTAATAAACGATATCATAAATGTACTGCACAATTACATCGATGTATCAGAATCAGCAGTATGCAACATTTTCATAATTTTCTGAATTAAAGTCTGTTAGGTTAGATAAAAAACTAAACAAAAAACTATTTTCACTATACTTATTGTATACTGTCAGGTCCGGCTTCCAAAGTTCGTCAGCTTGAAAATTAACTTGTGTAAGATTATTGTATTGTGCCGGATCCCAATGTATACTGCTATCGTACCACATCTGTATATAGACGTTGAGAGGAAGGAGTTACAAAGCACCAAGCATAATTCCATTATGTACAGGCACATATATTTTTCACTTGTATAATAATTCATTAATTCATATTATTATCAATTATTGTATAAACATTACTATTACAGCATGCTGTTTCTCTGTAAGTTGTGTGACGTACCATTTTAATAAGCGTGGTTAGTCTGAATATTGACGTTTTTTCATCCTGATTAAAATTATTTAAACCTCTCGTTAGATGATGCATAAAAATAATATTGTAATGCAATTTGCACAGTAATCATTTCAAAATAATTAATATTTTCAAAAACTAAGTCATAGAAATAGTTCATGGTGCAAACCAATTCATTTTAAAACTACAATTAATTAATTAAACGCAAGACAAATTTTTACTAACCAGGTTAAAACTGTATGGGTAAAAGAACAAAAACAGTTGTGTGGCATTGTCGCCTTCTTTGGGTATCACCATTGCATCATATCCATTCAATAAATCTCTCCTCAACTTACTTTGGACATCTAGATGAAATATTCAATAATTCAATATTGTATAAATTCAATGTAATATATTACTGACTCTGTCAGGCTATCAGGCTGTTAATCAGAATGTTAATGTAGAACATTTCGGAACGCGTGTGCGGTTGGTATAGCGGGACAGAAATCGAAGTGACATAATATACATAGAGTGGTTGTAGAAGTTACAACTTGGGTCTCACATTTATCATGCAACTTTGGGTGACAACACTCCATACTCCTGTAGGGTGCATTAAAACCTAAAAGTGAAATGCAGAAAACCGAGCGCCAAGAAATATAATGCCCACCCCAACCTAGTACTTAAAGCCCATGTTGTTTTATATAAAACATTTTTACACACATGTTTATTGGTTGGTAGACAGCGGTAATTAGACCTTAGAACCGAAATTAACAAGCGGGAGTTTGAAGTACTCCGAAGGGTAAAAACTCAATAGAAAAAAAGCAGTCTACAAATTCTAGAAAATTTAATACATAAGTTCGCTTTGAACTTTGGACAGATCTGTAGGTAGTTGTAGTGTTCGCGATTATAGACCCTATTTTAACTTATATAATCACGATATACGAATACCTATACGAATATTTTTCATTTAATTAAATAATTTATATAAATAATAAAAATATAAATTTGCGGTTGCCCCAATTTGACTGCAGTCCGTACAGGGTGCCCCACCTTGAATTCATTTCTCTCACTGTCCTATCACACAGGCTTTTGCTTTTACATTCCAAACTTTCGGTAAGGCCTATTTCTATGGTGAACTTCATCTGATATTGACGTGCATAGACGCCGAACCCTTCTCTGTCTTGTGACAAGGAAAAACTAATTATGTAGAAAAAACTTGCCGACTCGCCGTCTTGAACCGACCTAAGACGACCATACCCTCAAACAACAGAAAGTCGTAGATACAGTGCAGTAACCACTGTGCTACGCGAGCTCACTTAAATAATTTATATTAATTTCGAAAACTTTCATTTGTTATATAATAGCATTTTTAAAATGTTAAAATTATATATAGTTTTATGAAAATAGATGTAATTTGCGTATGCTGACCTATTATTTTGCTATTAAAATTGTGCAGCATTGACTTAATATAGTTTTTTCTCTCGCATATTGTAAATAACTAGCACGCTTTGATATAAATTAATCTTATTGACACTCAAAAATATTTGTTTGAAATTTACCTTCGACTGATTCACAGTTCGGAAATCTTGCACTTCCAAAATAAATGAAAGCTATTTTAACGAGAATGTATAATTTACGAAAGTTTAGTCTAGCTTTCATCGCGATCTTGGTTAATTTTTAATGCACTGCTATTAAAATTTGCCTCAGGATTTTTCAATTAATTGAATAATATGTGTACACTACATCAAAATAAAGTATTACTAGTTTACACAGAAAAAAATAGAGTACATGCTAATAGTGTAGAACTAAAATTTTAACATTTGCTTTTGCAGTGAAAAATATTAAAAGTTAGTTGTTTTAGCGTGGCAAATATCCGCCTCTCTACAAATATCATGTAACGTCGAGTCGAGTAATTATTGTTTGCACCCTATTACTTAGAACGAATATCGGAAAAGTACGTAAACACACCAACACATATGCAAAAAAGAATCATACATGTCTGCATTAGAATACTATTTCACAATTTAAGTACATTCCAGTTTGACAGAGTAACTCGATAAATTCGGACAGGGGGTGGACGTATATGTAATTCAAGCTTAACATTTGCTTCACATAATGTATAATATTACAGTAACGTTTGTATGAATCGATGAACCTGATTTGCAGAGTCCTGAAATTACAGATCTTTTGTCTATTAAATTAAATTATAGAAATTCATAATAAAACTAATTCAGCTTAAAGTTGATCCGGCCAGCTGTTATCATGTCAATAATCTCTTTTGTGCTTGGTTTTTTAAGAATGTGTTACTTAGTATACATATATGCATAATTTATCAACCTTTTGGAATACTCGACCGATTTGAACGAGTGATGTGTCATTCTAAAGCCCTTGAAAATAGAAAACATTTTTTTTTCGTTTTGACTTCTAGCCCCTACGAAACGTTTTGGGGGATTTTTTTAACGTTTTTTCTTCTTCTACTGGTAGTAAATTGAACTTTTAAATTCGGCGGAAAATTCAAAATATTTGAGTTTTTTCATTTATTATTACAAATCAAGTAGTATATGTACTTACGTTAGTATGAAGTGCTGCACGCGTTTGGGATGTTAAAATTTATCTACAAGGGGGCATACTTAGGTATTAAAAAATGGAAAAAAACGAGTAGGAAATATCGAATTTTATTTTTGACAGAAAATTCAAACTGCCTCATCTTAATTTTAATTAAGCCATATAAAAATGGCTAAAGTCCTAGCTGTTATTTATTTCTACCTATTTATTAATAATATATTTTTACATAAATATAGAATAAGCGGCTTGTATATTTGACAGCGAGTTATATAAAAGGTCATTAAAATTTGTTTATTTAGTTTGAAGTTTGAATTGATCACATCACATGTAACTCGAGAGTGCAGATTTAATGTTCGGACGTCAGCTAAGACGTCTGAAGAATAATTGTATTTTATCTATTGATCATAATCTGAGAACTGCATATGTAAGCGTGTGCTGGGGTATGATATTACGTTTGATGTTTTTAGATTTTTAGTTGTTGATTGACAAATACATCAATAATTCTTCCCCATCGATCCCTAGATTTTCTAGATCTTAAAATTTATAATAGGAGATATTTATATATGTATATAAATATTCATTCATTTTGACTGAAAATACGTTATATACAATAATTTAGGAAAGTTTATACCCCTTACAAAAAATATACGAGCCGTGAACCCGTGAATATGGCGTGAACCCGAAGTAGATGCTGACCTTTAAGCGAATATCAGCTTCAATAATAATCATCCGGGTTTTCTGGGGTATGTTTCCACTTCTCCCTACATGCCAGGCTTTAACTGTATTCCTGACGCCATTCCGTCTTTTGGTGCCATTTTTAACTTTGTGCGTTAACTGGTTTGGAAACTACCGCCAAAACGGTTCTGGATACACTTACATTATATTATAGATATTGCCATAAGTTGTTGTATGCTCATATATTATGTAGTCAATGCCGTCGCAAAGTAACTAAAGAAAATCATTCCATGAGGATTAGAATACATAATCAGGGTTATCAATTTTTTTGTTATAAGCATAATATACATACTTGTACTATATAATACATCCTTCTGTCGTACTTATAGGAATTTATGAAAAAAAAACCTGGATTCAAACACTACTTCCGTGTATGCTTTATGCAACAATTTATCCGGGGCTTACGATCTTGAGCCAATTTGTTCTGCATCCGTAATATGGGAAGATACTTTAAATTCAGACTTTTGTACATAGTTTTCTGTAAACTTACTTCAAGCATCTTTATGATGATCGGAAATGATCTGGACTGGAGTCATGCATCTATGTTGAAATCCCTATTTATTTGATTTGGCAATGATCTGAAATTGAGCCGAAAGAAATTGTGAAAGATTTATTTATTGAATGAATTTATAAGAAATTAATAGTGTTCCGGTATCGAGAAAATAAAAATTTAATCCAGTTCTAACTGCTTAACCAAGGAAATTTCTTGTGTAAGGCTAGAACAAAGTAATTATTACAGTATAGTTAATTCCACCTGATTAATTCGTTCTTCTCTTACCATTAAGAACTATTGAATAAAAATACTACAACAGCCAACACATCAAGTATGTGCCTTTGTAAGTGAAATTTTGAAGCAGCTACTATGGCACTGCTATACTCCTGGGGAATTATTTAGCAAAACGAGAATATGCAGAACTACTTTCAGGTTTTATTGCTCCAGGTACATAATTAATATAGTTATTTTTTTTTCAGCAAACTGATTTACCTAGCATAATAAATGCTCGTAATATGTTATGCTATCACAATAATTTTAATTCCCGTATGATTTGAATCAAGAGTTTGCCTTAGTTTGGACCAACCTGATGGAAATTATATACCTACCTACATAGTAAATTGTAACAAATTAAGAAAATCCATTGCATGTCTGATTTCTGCATAAAAAACATGTGGATACACTTGGGAAAAATGCATTCTGATGAAAATTAGAATCGGTGAAGCAGTGCTCCGTTACATGTGTATAAATAAATTAAAAAAATCAGTTTTTATTTTTGCAACGAATACTAGATACTTATTTACATGCTAAAAAGATTGTACTTAAATGGTATTAATTAATCACAAGAAGTCATTCGGCGTGTGCTGTATACAAATATTTCCTTTGCGAAAGCCACAATACTGTATGTACCCAGGAAGATACGTATGCAAGGAAACACCTTTATGCCAGATCAGTAGTATTTGTAGTGGAGCTGGAGCTGGAGTTGTTGCCCTCCGTTGTTGGCGTTGCTTTCGTAGTGGACCCCAAAGTAGGTTGTACCAAGAAGCGATATATAGCATCGTACCAGGCCTGAAAGGATCAGATGTAATTTAGCTTTATCCAGTTTTATTAGAGAAGAAATAATAAAACAACGCTGCGTGAATCTCTACTTTAAATAATTAAGGGATCAAAGCGTTCTACATAATATAATCCTCGTCGCCAGTAAGTCTTAAAATTTGAAGGTTACTTCTACTGTATGTGAACAAATTGGCACCCACTATACGTACGTATTATAATATATACGTACTGACTCAAAAAATCCAGGAAAATAGCTCATTCATGAAAACATTATGTACGTACATCAAATGCTTTTAAAATGAGCAGGTACAGTATTAACCATACTAACGTAAGCTTAAGTATTAAAGTTGTATAGTAACATAATTCACCTGAGGGTAGTTTTCTTGAATGTAATTAGCTACTTTTTCAACTGAAGTTCTTAGCCTGGAAGAGCAATCCCTGCATGTCCCAGTCAGCCCAGATACGATGTGTTCTGAAAAATGTAGTGGTAAGTACATTATTATTTCATATTATTTATTGTCTATTATGCAAGCCAGGCATTTCTTCTTCTTCTTTGGTGCTAAATTTAAGAAGAGAAAAAAAAAGGAGCTTACTCTTCACTTCTTTCCCAACAATATCACATGGTCCATCGTAGACAACACATTTAATTTGTAATTGCATTGCTCGCTTGTTCTTTAAATAGCTATCCACATCGACTCTATCCAGCGGAGAACTTAAAGCCTGTCTGGATTCAGATTTGAATTGAACTGGGGCTAGTAGGGCCGGGACTGGGACTGGGACTGGGGCCGGGTCTGGGTCTGGAACTGGAGATGAGACTGGAGCTTGAGCTGCAAAATTAAATTTGAGTCGACACACACTTGTAAAAATTTGTTACTTTTACTTATATAGGTGAAACTTGTACTTATAAGCTTGCTAAGCGTAATATATATTATAGAAAACTGCAGCGAAAGTAAAACATGTATAACAAGTTTAAAAAATATTACCTGGTGCTTCGGTAACATTCGCTGGAATCACTTCAACAATGTCTGTATTTACAGGAGATGCCGTTGAAAGCTGTGTTGTGAGTGTTACTCCCAGCGTAACAACATAAATCCAGGATGACAAGCAGAAAAGAGCGCTGACAGAATGCATTTTAGATTTTGTTTTTTAAATTAATACACTTCACTGACCGTCACGAAACAGTACAACAAATGGTTGAAATTCAATGTAGTTTTTGCACAGCAATTATAATTTATAATATTGCAATGATAACAACAATCGTGCTTATTTTATTCCAAATCCAAATCCTAACCGACTACGTTTTGCAAAACTTTTGCTGCTTCAATCGAAACACGTTTCTTTCGATTTCGTTTTGAACCACCGCACCGGTAAGATATAAATCTAGTCGCAAGTATATAATTAAAATAATACTGAAATTTGAATTAGATTGGAGGTAATAAATTTATTTCTGACGGCAGAATTGTACTGTGTTATTACGAGTTTTTCTACGTCAAGATTTATAAAGGTTTTTAAAGTTCAAACTCAATACCAATTATTAGGAATTCGAATTCGTGCTCGTGATGTTGATTAAAAATATTTTATTTTTTGACTATATATATATCACCGTAATATTTGACTGATGAGCGGATTTTGTGAGATGATGATGTTGTCTGTTTGTCAGTGTGAGCACTTGAAAAAGAAGCAATTGCTTTTATTGACTGTCACGGAGTCACGGATTAAAGAAAAATGAAAGTATCAGTGAATTTAATCAGGCGGCATTATAATTATTATGTTACATTTTGATTTGGTTAAACCGTATGATTTGTAGGAGTGTGCTCTATAAGGGGCTCTAAAAAAATCTATAGAATTATTTTAGTAAATGCTGTCAATGCACAATATATGACATGTGGCCCAGTCTAAAAGTCTCAAGCAGCCCAAACAATTTTGTATTCTGTCTTGCATGTCTTCAATGAGCAAGGTCCTTTTACACAATTTTCATGTGACGCACGGTCAATCAGTTTATTTATTTCGCATTGATGAGCTAATTCATAATCTAAATGCCTTGCAGTCTACGATATGTCGTTTTGTAAAAGCAGATCATTAATTGTATATGTATTGTGGTATACTTATGGTGGTCACATGTATACATGAGTACTGGTTATAAGCCTCGTACGGCATAGTACTGTACTGTACTGCAAGAGTCTCCTAATATATAAGTACTTATTATTACAGTCTTGGTTGACTAAAATTGAAAGAATTCATAATTATAAGAATGTTAGGGCAAGACCAATATAACAAGTAACAACGTAATGATCCCTCTAAACTTAATTCAGCCTCTGGGGGTCAATCATCTAAACAATCAATCAATGGGAAAACTCAGCTCTCCCAATCCCAATGATTCTCATAGAGTCCCGTAGTCAGACAGTCAGTGTGCATACTAAAAAGTTAATCTATTCATCATGAGTTTTTGAGCTGTTACGCTTGCCTATTTTGTTCACATATAGGTATACACGACGACGACGACGATCAACTTCAATTCAACTGGACATTTACCTTTACGCCGTGAAGCAATTTAGCATTGACTATTGACGAGTAGTCCATAATGTGATTTTGTAATTTACATTTCATATACAATATGTCTTGCGTTACAGAAAACAGAATGCAGAATTTACGAAATGCTACAAGGTCATCCACATTAGGTTAGTCATACTTGTTTCTATACGTACGTCATGAACGCCATTTACTCATACATACGGCGCGAGCCACATTATTTACTACGTATACGTGCAATGTTATTGTTTTACTATACAACAACTAGTCTAGGTGTCAAGATTATGTTGCACAAACTAACCCAGAACCAGAAAAAAAGTGGCTCTTAATTTTCAAGTATTTCTTTCTAGTATAGTAGTGCGCCGCATCACACTCTCATCACACTCTCCCTTGAAATATTAATTTTGCTGCGTCTACTTAAACGCAATACGTAATTAATATTAAGCAACGAGAAGTGCGTTCAAAGCTGCTGCGAGATTTACTTAACATTCAAGTGGTTCTCTTTAAAAGTGAACAGTATCAAATACAGTTACTGCATTCTACTGTAATCTGCCGGTGCGGTGGTGCCGGTACTGGCCATTAGAAATTGTTGAGGCGTGCGAAAGTAATCAGCTAAACATTTATACTTATATAGAATGCTTTAAAAGGACTGAATTAAGCCGTTGCTAAGAGACCCGAAAAGTAAATCTGGACTTTTTGAATGTTATGTAACGTGTGTGTTTGGGTTATTATATAAGTTAACGAAACGAACTGCTATTGTACTGTACATAGGTTCATGACCACGACCACGACATAAGGATCGATACTATATTATTATGGTGTGTGGTGAAGACACAACAGTTTATCTGTTTGTAATAATTGCATTGAGATTATGGGGATAGACTGAGAGGAGAATGGAGTTCCCTGGGTAGCCGCAGACCTAAATTCAAGTGAAGACTGACAGGTAAACTTGATGAAGTACGACATGCTTAAATAGATTGGAAGCTACTTGATTTCCACTTTGTCTGAAATTGTCGGATTTAATCTCTTTTGTCACCTTTTACGTACGCGCTCCTTCTACACATTATACTAACGACTATATACTATGTACAATATACAACCACATTAAAACACAGTAGCATCTTTATGGTCGCAAGTGGACGATCCCGGGATGAAATGTAGCAAAACCAATCCATGTTCGTCGCAAACTACACTACTACACTATAACTAAAAGTGAAAGTAACTGCACGTTATCTCTAAGGATCTTCTTCGCTTGTATGCATATCGTCTGTGAAGAACCAAAATGACCCAAATCCAATTTATGCTAGAATCAAATCGAGCTATGTCATAAAAACAAAATGAGAAACATGCTTACATTGTTAAGAGTTTTTGAAAAGTGCAAAATGTTCTATTTTTTTGGTTTTGAAAAGAGTAAAACGTTCTATTTAAATGTTTTTGAAAAGAGTAAAATGTTCGATTTACATTTGCTCGCTTTTGAAAAGTGTAAAGTGTTCTATTTATATGTTTTACAAAAGTGCAAAATATTCTATTTACATGTTTTACAAAAGAGCAAAATATTCTATTTACATGTTTTACAAAAGAGCAAAATATTCTATTTACATGTTTTTGAAAAGTGCAAAATTTTCTATTTAAATGCTTTCAAGACATGTTTCAATATTTTTGTAGACAGTGGATATTGGTTTTAGCTAAAAATGGATATGGGTCATTTTGGTTCTTCACACACGATATAGTATTCAGTGATGTAATAAAATAAAATGTGCTGTCAATATTTTCGTTAGTGCTTACTATTAGTCAAACTTAAACTGAATTTGTTTGTACACGCTGGCATTGCGGTATTCTTATACATAAATTTAAGGTATTGGTCCAAACTGAAGGACACACAATCCATTTCAGCACACGCATGCTATATTTGTTATTAAAAACAAAAAATTACGTTTTTTTTAAACTTTGTAATATTTTTATACAAGAACTAACTACTCGTAGAATTGACACACAAACACAAGCAAAATCAACTATATGTCCTCATATAGAATAATTTCTTAACAGAATACAATACAATAGCTATTGTAAAGATAGTTATACAATATAGATAATTATACTTTTCACTCAATCAGACTCATTCAAGATGATCCTATTGTATGCATGATACATATCTGTGGTGCAGTGGGGAATCATAATATGTATAGGTATAAGGCACTACATATAATGTTTGATTGTGTTACGGGGTCAACAAATTACAAAGAAGAATCAGTGCAGCCGAGACACCATTATTATTACTATTATTTATGTAGCTTTCAGGCGTAGGTAAGTGTGTTTAGCCTAACTTGATCTATTAGATAAAACTCTCGTATGATCTATTTCAATCTTGAAATTACATATAGCACATAGTGCAAAGGTCAGGTTCGAGCTGCAAATAGGTGTATGTCACATGAATATTACTTAACGTGTACTTCACATAGCGTTACGGACATCAATTACGACAGCTTGTTGCATTTAATGATATAGCATTATAAATAATGGAATTGCATCACTGCTAAACGGTAATGATACAGTTATTACTATTTGGCATGTATTATAGCATGTAAACTTCTCATACACTGCTGCTTCTGCTGTCTACAGAGCTTTGACTAAATATATATATATATGACGTAAATGTAATCTTTTAAAATATAGAGCTATATATGACCGAATAACATAGTTACATTTTTCTCACACGGTCTTAAATCTAAGAAAACATGCAATTAAAGAATTGATTACCTGTAAGAAGAGTCACATCATTCATTTTTCATTTACATTTCATGTACTTTTAGAACGAGAAATAAGAAAGTGTCTTATTATTTTCAGTGGGAGATTTAAAGAAGTGAAGGAACTTTATGCATAAAACTTTTATTAAAAAAATATAATTTTTTTTTATAGTTTTCTTTTCTTTTCATGAATTTATGGAGCAAAAAACTAATTTAGCTACTTTAGTGAGTGCATTGCTCAGAGAGCTTTTTATTTTAGTAATTATAGCTGTAAGCTTTATTTTTGTTGCTACCATATGTATATGAAGGTGGGGATAATTACAACTCAGAATTTATGTGCTCCGGCTCCGCGGCTCCGGCCCAGACTTGTAGCATTATTCTACCACTACCACTGCACTGGCTGGCTATACTTTCATATTTCATTTCGTCTACCTACATACTGACGCCGAGATTCATACAATTTATTACATTTTACACTTTTTACGAGTAAATGGTTAGAATAAAAAAGATAACGAACTTGTGCATTTAAAATAACAGAATACACCAACAGAAACATGGTTTTAATGTTTCCATAGGCTCCTATTATTCGTGTCTCTCTACACTCTACGCACTACTCACTACATGTTTCCCTTCATAATTCATAAAAAGAAAAATTAAAATTCATTTTCAATTTTAACAATCAGACTTTTTATAATGAACGATGTACGCAATTTACACAAACTAGATAGAAGCTCGAATCCAATGTTAAACTTTGATTTTAAACTTACTACAGTACTACATAATATTTTATTTTTGTGCGCCGCAAAAAGACGCATTGAAAGATGAATAATATGAATTGCTATAATAATAATATGACCACTTATTTTGTGCAGAGCGTATAGATAATGTCTACCTGTCTTCGCTCTGCACTCCACTCCACTGTGACTGCGAGCACGATTATGTAAGGTTTCATAAGAAAATCATGTTTAATAAGGCCGCACCATATACAATTCCCTTGTGTACAGAATAGTGCTAACAAATACATATAAGAACAATAATTGGATACATAAAATGTATTTGAGGGATCACAAGAATGAAAGTGTCTACATCTATATAGTTTAATGCCTCATTTGAATGCATATATTTATCACATATTATATAACAAATTATAACAACAAGAGAATCATAGCGCTGTTTCTTTGCCAATGCTAAATAGAATTTACCTATTTAAATTGTCTGACTTGAAGAATAGCCCGTAAGTAAATGCAGAATGCAGATGCATTAATTATGTCTTTTGTATTTATGGATGTACATAGGTAAGAGTAGGTAGCATAGTTAGTTTTGAATTAGTAAGTAAAGGGATTGTGTGACTTGGCAATATATTTCTATCACAATAATTGTGAAATACCGATTAAATGAAGATGTTTCTTTCTGCTATCTGCTACGCTGTTGGAAAGGCTGGTCATCTTCAGATTAGTATAATTTAGATGCATCCTAAAATCCTAAATAATCTGCTGAATAAGGCTATACAAGAGCATATAGTATTTTACACTGCAGAGAGCATATCGTCAGTGAAGAACCAAAATGACCCATATCCAATTTAAGCTACAATCAAAATGACCTATGTCATAATAACACCATGAGAAACATGCGTAAAATGGTAATTAGGAGTTTTTGATAAACGTAAATAAATGTTCTATTTTCATGTTTTTCGACGATACAAAATGTCCTATTTCCATGTTTTCGAAAAGGTGCAAAATGTTCTAATTCCATGTTTTGAAAAGATTCAAAAATGTCTAATTAAAAAGATTTTGAAAAGGTGCAAAATGTTCTAATTCCATGTTTTAAAAAGTAAAATTTTGTAGTTACATATTTTTTGAAAGTGCAAAATGTTCTATTTAAATTCCCTCAAGACATATTTGAATATTTTTGTAGATATAGTGGATATTGGTTTTAGCTAAGAATGGATATGGGTAATTTTGGTTCTTCACCGACGATATTACAGTCACAGCAATTTTGAAATCTTTAACACTTTACATTAGTAATGTACATAGTAAACTGCATAGCTGCAGAGAACTTACCTTTTTAGGGCAGGAAAATGCCATCGTCCTTTGTGTAGATCGACTGTGCTGCGTATTGGATAGATGAAACATTTGATTTGGGAGACGAATGAAGAAGATCACCTTTTACTTAAACTATAGGTAGTACATGTATAAATCCTCTCTTTCCAACATGTGAATGACTATCTAGCGCTATCAAAAGTACAGATATACCTACATACAGAATGATGCTCTGTAAATGGTGAACCTTTTATGCTGCCAGGTACAGGAGTTCATTTATTATGTTTTTAATAGTGCTTTATAGCATTCTCAGTATTCTCTATATTAAATTCTGATTAGGATTCCTATTAAATGAAAATGAAGGGATATAATTCATAGGAAGCCGGAAATGGATGGAAAGCGTTGAAACACTTAATATTATTTGTTCATTGACCAGTACATTAGAGCAGAGCAGAGCAGATCTGACCACCCCAATATTATTATTCGGAGACGACTCGTCTCTGTTGCTTTTGCTTTTTTTATTTTTTTTGGTTATTTTTCGCTGGTTCACTCACTGCTATTTACCAGTTGGTCCATACATGATGTTGGCAAAACTTTCTGCACTTTACAACTCACCCACCTCAGTATCATGACTTTATTAACGTAACAATTTCACACATCCCGTCACCAAAATCATACTACACCCAATGACTGTACCGCTAAAATCATTTATGGACGGCCCTGTATGTACATAACTGTACTTAGCTGTACTATTACCACAGTATACAGTATACAGTACTACACACTACTATAAGCAATTATAAACCTAGTGCTTGCAGCTGCTATACTACTTCAACCTATGCTATATATGCTCTAGTATATGCATATGAAGCTGGTAACACGACGCGAGTAGACTCCCAGTCCCACATGAATTCAGAAGTCGCTATAAGACGCGAGTGTACAGCTCCTAAATAAACCGCGAAAGTGAGTGCTGTTAAATTAAGTTAAATTACGTTCAAATCGTCTTTTGATTCTGTCAGCACCATTTCGTTCCAGTAGTCATTGATAATTTAGTGCAAATGTCCGAATACGCATTAGATTAAGCATATCATATTACGTCATTGACTGTAATTAATGCTGGGCAGCTTTAACTACAACTAAGTCAGTGCAGTGCTACAAATTGTTAATATTGTTTTGTTATTGTTAATATTTCTGGCCCGTCTTTGTAACTGTTAATGTTATTGTTAAATGAAAATATTTTATTGTTAACCTTATTATACATACATTAACCACTAGCAGAGAGGAACCATCAGTGAGCATTAAGGTTGCGTTTACTTTACTATATTATTAGTATGTACCTACTACACCCCGCCCCTGTACCAAAGCTTAAAATGCTGATTGCTGATACTTTGCCTCTACTCGCTACGAGCTACGAGCTGAGCTCGTCGGTGTCTGATTGTCAGCTGAAAACAAAAAAATTGAGGATTTGAACGTTGTACTTATGTACTTACATACTCCACTCCACAACTCAACTCGCATTGATATTTAGCACTCGCTAAAAGACGCGCCACTGATGCTTCAATCGGAGGCGCGAAAATAGGTGCCGTAACGAACGTATTTTTTCAAACCATTTTTCGTATTGTCTTTTGTCAGAGCTTCATTTTGTGCAAGTCTAGTGTGATTCCTGAATAAATTCCAATAACATTTTGACTTTCCTCAACCTCTTTTTAGACAATTACACTTTCCTGGTTGTAGAAAACACTAGTTATGAGATTAATAACGAGTATTACCTAACTGCTATTTTCCAGTCATTCATATGTACAATATCTAGAATAAAATTTGTATTTTCGATTTTATAGGTAGTAGGGGAGTGCGTATGTGTGATCGGGTTCATTTTCTATCAACTTTAAAAATCTGTATCTTTTTCCACAGACAACGTACAATAACGAAGAAGCTATCATTGTACTTCTCTATTAATACTGTATGTACAAAAAAATGATCAGTGTCGAAAATTAAAAGTTGCAAGAGATACAGGTCATTGTGCGAAAAAACTGCGAAAAGTCTTACAACGGCCCAAGTGCCCTTAATGTGATCAATACATTTAAAGTTAATGGTAAAGTAGGGTCTTAAATGTGACCAATTCAAAAAAGTACTCAAAACTTTCATAATTTTACATAGCCAGAGTTTTCAAGGAAAGAAGCTGAAATCAGTAGTGAAGATAGTTGAGACTATAGGTTGTATGAATATTAGATGGACAGATTTTTAAAGGCGGTAATATTTGAACGGCGGCCACTGATCACACATAAGGGGTGATCACACATACGCACACTACTACTAAGCAAGAGTTGGAACTCACCAAATTTACAGGTACCTACTTTTGAATACTGACTTTCTTGAGAAACGAACTGCTTTTTGAAATATTATGTGCAACGTTTCGATTTACTTGATCTCGTCGTGACGTCACGACAGTATTTCCATACCTACCCGGAACCTATAATAACCCGTTCCTCTCAACTCACACACGGTTCAACTTAATAGCGCGGATTACTCACATCCATTTTAAAAGTTCCAAGAAGAAGATCAAGTCCATCAAGTAGATTGAAACGTTGGACATAATGTTTCAAAAAGCAGTTCGTTTTTCGAGAAAGTCAGAATTCAAAAGTATCTTTGAGTTCCTACTCTTACCGTATTTCCTGTTATAGACCACGGTATCTGTAATTGTACACGGGCCTGTATTAGTACACGGGTCTGTTTAACACTGTCTTATATGGTAGTACACGGGTCTGTAATAATACACGGGCCTGTATTAGTACACGGGTCTGGGAGGTCTGAATTTGAATAGTACACGGGGTGTACTATAACAGGAAATACGGTACTTACTTAATTATTCCTCACTTTGCGTCCAACACAGAACAAAATTATATATTCATTCTTTAAGCAACCAAAATAACAGCAGTTATACGACGCAGTGAGTTAGTAATAGTATTGGTAGTGTCTACTGAAGGCAAATCGGCCTCGCAATTGTATTTGTAATTACCTAGAATCCAAGCACTGATTTTTTAAATGAACTTGTACCCACGGGTTGTTGTCAAATCAACATATCTAAATGCATTTATGATGGATCCAATACCTACACTGCATAAACTGGGAAGCCCAAAAATAACTAGACAAGGGGAAACCCCTTGGGGAAACTGGAGACTCCTTATTTACAACTTGTACCCATGAAGAAAATAACTTCCTTTATGTTCCCTTGAAGGCCCAAAATAACCTCCCTCATGTTCCCTTGAAGGCCCAAAATAACCTCCCTCATGTTCCCTTGAAGGCCCAAAATAACCTCCCTCATGTTCCCTTGAAGGCCCAAAATAACCTCCCTCATGTTCCCTTGAAGGCCCAAAATAACCTCCCTCATGTTCCCTTGAAGGCCTAAAATAACCCACTCTTCTAACATCTCTTAGCCCCACCAGTAATTAATAATAATCGTTACACTATCGAAAAATTTGGTTCAACCACAATGTATTACTGAGTCGAACCAGGAGTCTTGAATTTATAAATATGGTGAATAGATAATTACGTATAAATTCAAGACTCCTGGTTCGACTCAGTAATACATTGTGGTTGAACCAAATTTTTCGATAGTGTAACGATTATTATTAATTACTGGTGGGGCTAAGAGATGTTAGAAGAGTGGGTTATTTTAGGCCTTCAAGGGAACATGAGGGAGGTTATTTTGGGCCTTCAAGGGAACATGAGGGAGGTTATTTTGGGCCTTCAAGGGAACATGAGGGAGGTTATTTTGGGCCTTCAAGGGAACATGAGGGAGGTTATTTTGGGCCTTCAAGGGAACATGAGGGAGGTTATTTTGGGCCTTCAAGGGAACATAAAGGAAGTTATTTTCTTCATGGGTACAAGTTGTAAATAAGGAGTCTCCAGTTTCCCCAAGGGGTTTCCCCTTGTCTAGTTATATCATCAAATGAAAACTCGCTTTGTTATTTTGTTTAACAAATTTATAAGTTAGCTTATACAACATGTGGTTTTTTTATGAGCGATGCAGAGACTGATAAAGCGTGTGAGATCAGTGGTGTGAGTCATTAATCTGTATAGTATACGGTGCAGTTCATGCCATGCAGAGAATAATATCCGTATCATGTACATCAAGTCAACATAAAGATCTATCTTGAAATTATATCCATCTATAGGTACCTACCTAGGTACATAATATATTATGCATGTACAATGTACGGTACATGATAGATTTCCCATTCAGCGTGTGTGTGTGTGTGCCTACACTACCTACAGATTTGAGATTTGCCTTCACCACATCAATACAGCAATAATGCATTGACTTCAACTAGAACTAACTGGATTTTCATTGGCGAAAGTGGAAGTATTTGAGCAGAAAATCTGCAAAAACAAAAATTATACAGGCTGACCGACTAAAACTTGAAATATTTTTATTATTTTTTACAGAGTGAATTGACTGTTGGTATAATTCCTACACCTGGATTACTATTACCTATAAATACACACTCCAAAGGATAAGTTATTCACATACATGATAATGATACATATTAATTAAAAGAGGCGTAAGTTATAAATGTACATTTTTATATTAGCAGTACCTACTTTAGTACTTACTTTGTTGAGTTTTAGACATGGTTCTTGGTTTGCATGGTTGAACTGAGGATTCTCCGCTCCGACGCTCTGGTCTGGTTTTCCTTTTTCTTTTGTTCACTAAAATATGTGTGATGCACATACTATTTTCAGACCCCTACAGTCAACATTACTCATTCTCACATGCAGTATGTGCCATGTGTCAGTATGTGTGTTTTTCGGGATGCATATAATTATTTTTAAATTTACAGTTACAATGCATGAGTAAGTGAGAATCTGTGTGCCTAAGTAATGCATATATACTTATAAAACTATTAGGAACATTGTGTAATTCCAATGTACAGATTTCATCGTAATTCGAGTAGGAAATTGAAAATGCCAAAAAATAAAAAAAATTGTATATTTTTCTAAGCTAGGAATTACTTGGTAGGAATCATCAATGGGTCTCTCAGCTAAAGCTCAAAGAGTCTGTGTTACAAAACGCAGATGCCTATATAGTAACTAACTACTTAATTAGGTATGTAATTAAACGATACCGATCTTTACAAATACTTAAAGGTACATTGTTAGATTTGTGTTATTTATGTATGGACTTGAATTCATGTAGGATAAGCCTCAGTGATTACACTAACACAATAAACATAGTTATTAACTCGAATTCAGTTTTTACACTGATTTGTATCTAAAATATTTTACCAGCACCAACACACAGAATAAATGCCGTATGCATATTATTTTCCGAAAAGATTTCTCATGTACGCAAACATTTTTTCATTGTTCACAGTGATATTTAGTGACGAAATTTGTGTTTAATTTTGTCTCACCTTACACACTCTAGCAGGTCCTGAGATCATAATAATTATTGAAAATCTTAACCGTAGGAAATTTATTGTGGATGTAAATGTAAACTGAGGTCCAAGTATTTTGGTGCTAAGGATATAAGTTAGTAGTGCCACATACTATCCTGGGTTCTTAAAAATAATAATACATATATAATGATCTACAAAGAACCATGAACTATCCAAAGGTTTTTGGTTTTAGTTTAGCTAAATAAAACAATAGAGGTAAGATGTAATTATCAGTTAATCAGTTTTATCAAACATTGTTTGAGATAGTATCAGATTAATTATTTCAGCAAGCTGGTTTTTCGTGACCACGCATCCATTGGATAATAAGGACATCGTGACTTTTTATCTTTTAAGAGTTTATAGTACACAAGTAAGTATAGGTACTTACGTGGTAAGAAAATACATCAAAATAATTTAGCGTCGTGTGGATTTTGAAGCCAAGGAGTCTATCTCCTATTTACACTTTACAATAATTGTATTAAATACCGTTTACATATAACTATATATGAATTTATTCTGATAACAAGATGTTTAAAGATGCTTAATTTGAAATTGAAAAAAATGAAATAAAAGTTACTGTTCCTTCCAACTCCAACCAAGGCAAGGTGGGAATAATATTATGGTGAGTGAAAGAAATTATTACGGCTTTTAAAAAAACTCCACCTGTGTTTCACAGCAGTGAAGAAATTGTCATAATTTGCATTGTTATCTTGTGAACTCTTTAACTCACTAGATTTGTATGAGAAACAGAACACAATTAAGACTCGAAACCACAAATATGTCATGATGGTGCGTATCCCTCCTAGTGTGTCCAAATGACAAGAGTTAATAACCGTTTTATGTTTCATAAGTTGCAAGTGTCAGTTAATAGTGACCCTCTCGGTGCCTGGTATATGATTATATTTATTTTACTACCAACTAAATGAATTATGCTTCAGACCATATTATGCCTAGGATAAAGATAATTTTTTTTGGTCCCCACTATTTACATTATTACGTGCCGAATAACAATTTGTAGTAGCCACAATCTTGCTTGTTTTCACTAGGTACTACAGGCCACGGGAAATATGTATATATCCATACTATGTATATAGGCAGTTGCAGTTATATAGGTTCCTTCCTATAGTTACTGTTGCTATCAACTATAATAGCAAGTAATAATGGATCATTGAGCAAAGACGTCCATAAAATTATTTTAAAAAGTTTGTGTAAGAACCAGTAAGTAGATTTAGGCTAAATGTCGCAGCCTTTATTTTAATTATTGTGCAGGCAAAAAAATGCATGAAAAATATATTCATTTTCCTTTAATATTCATTCAACAACACTTACAAATGTTAAGACATTTTTTTATAACATAACTTGAAACATCACATTTACAACCATTACACATACAAATTCTATCCGTTTAATTACCTACCTAGAAATGCAGTGCACGCCACTCGCCGCCGGAGAATTTGTTATGAATTTTTAAAATCGCAAGCTCTCTACTTTATACAGAGGTGAAGAAAAAAAACAGTAAATGGTACTCTCCGAATGAACAGCCCGCATAATACGCGGAGCTGTCGCTTAAAAGTATCAGTATCTGAAAATTTGGAGCTATATAATTATCCTATCCTATATTCTGTTAACTTTAACTAACATTAGTAAGGCACACATTCAAAAATAAGATTACTATTATGTATGCGCACTACAATATCATAGTTGGGTAAGTGGCGATATTATTAGATAGCTTTGTGGAAGCTTTACTTTAATTACACTTATATTTTTTGGATTTTATTTTTGTGTGAATACAAAAGCTTCTGATTTAACCTTACCCATAAAATTCCCAGTAACATTGAAGTTGTTTAGCAATACTATGTATATTATAGTCATAAATTATTTCTTCATTATGACGATATTTTGGTTTTGAACAACAGTAGCAATTTCTTTTATGTATTTCTTCGTCAAAATTTTAGTATATTTTACTGACTCAAAAGTCAAAGGTATTTTTTTTCTTTCTATGAAGTTTTAAATATTTCGTTTCCTGAAGCAAACAGAATGGTTTTCTGAACTTGGGACCTTGTACTTAGCCACACATAAATGTAGAGTTAAATTCACAACACGCACTCAAAATAGCATGTTGTACATGTTTGGGTTCGGCTGTACATCCAGAGGCACATATACACACACATGCAATTTCAGTTTGACTTAGAAAAACACTTTTTTTATGCACACAAAAATAATGATAATTTTATCAATTTCATTCATAGACGATATCGTTCACGTCCGTCCGTCTCATAAGTGCACATTTTCCCCCACACATATATATAATTAAATTGGTATAAAATAATATTCTACAGTCCTACATAGAGCTTGGTACGCACACCCATAATATTAAAGGTATGAATGACGTTCGCTAAAATATCAAACATTTACATATCCAATATATTCTATGTGTATTTTAAGAAGTAAGGTACAAATTGTATCCTTGGTAAAACATTTTGGTCTGAGCTGGAGACAAACTGAAGTTATACATACTTAAAATAATTTGTTTGAGAGACTTGTCATTAGTCTGATCAGTATTTCCTTCATTAAACCTGTTCGTCCGTGATTTATTAGGGTTGAATAGTTGTTGGCTTGACTTCAATGGTGGACTCAACCACTGGAGTTGAGGGTGGTTGAGCGGAAGATGTGAATTCATGACCGTCAGGGCTAGCTGTAGGATTTGGATATTCAGGATTCGGAGATTCACCGACAGGGATTAAATCAGGTGCTGGACTGGATTCGTAGAGTCGCTCCATCCCTAAAGATGCTGTATTCCCCTCCACTGCAGATTGTGGAGGCAACAACACGGGAACTGTCATTGTTGTTTGCGGCAAAGCGAAATAGATATGAGGATAAGCTCCTTGAAATGAGGGACTCTCATTTTCAGCGGTGTGCTTCCCGAATAGAGCCACTGAAGGAGCCGCTTGACCTGCCGTAATGAACTTGGGGGAACTTCCGAATTTCACCAAGGCATCACGCCATGCTCCCGGGAAATTCTGTTGTATATGCACCACCACACGACTTAGCTTTGTCTTCTGGGCTTGAGAACAGAGCCGGCAGTTGTCCAGAATGACCGACGGGAGAAGAGCTGAAAATTGAACACATACATACTTGAGTTGCAACATTCTTTTGGTTCTATATTCTATACAGTTATCTGTAAACTAAACTCTCATTTTTATCTAAAGCATCATCTTTCAAGGAAAGGGGAAAACTTTAATACTTTGTCCTTTATCCTATAGTAAACTAACTATTGAGCAATTGCAAACACAAATCAAATAGGAAATTTATATGCTATATGTCTTGGGACCATATATAAAGGTCAAAAACTGATTAATCTTTCCAAACCAAAATTACAGATTGTTGATCTCGAGAGAGAAGCAAATAACAAATAACATCACCGTCTAATGTCTACTTAATCTTCCTATTATATAGCCTCAACTTTAGAAAATCAGAGAATCTCTAAATAATGGACCAAACTAATTATTGTAATGGAAAAGGAGCCATTCACTCGTGAAAATTTAATTTACTAGTTTCGAATTTACACAATCCACCCCAATGTATCTACATATTATACTTCATGGCAGAAAAGCGGAATTACTCCAGCGTAATATGTAAACAACAGTTATATACTACACACAGTACAGGTTATGTACAAAAAGTAGGGAGTCTCACATTACTATCTAGCAAGTACTTGTACTTAAGAGATTTTACTACAAATTTAAAAGAAAAAATCACAATGACTACAACTATTGATAATTATACGTTGAGGCGGAAAAAACTTGAGGCCGGCTTGATTTTCCCTCAAGACTCAAGACATTAAAAAAAGTAACACGAGTAGGCAAAACCATGCAAAAAAGAAAAGAAAATCCAACTAACTCAACTTTGAAGCTTGGAAAGCAATTTATTTTTCCGAAGATCAACGTCAACGTAAGTAAATATGGTGACTCGGCAAGAAATTAGAATAAAAATCTAAAATTTAACTAGATTGGAAAATCTAACTTTTGTATCGGGTAAATACATAGAATCATAGAACTCATTTGTAATCTTTTTTTTTAATCTTCCCCGCAAACAGTAATTTTATATCAGCGTAAAATGATCGTTTCATTACTCTATGCTAAGACGACAGCAATTGAGCTACGCTGATGTTTAAGCTTACATCACTTTTTTGTAAATAATTCTAGAAAATTCTGCCACACGCAGTGTAATATTATATTGTTTACTATACTCTTAGTTTTCCTCATCCGAAATATAAGATTTTTAAAAGATCTTAAATTAAGATTAAATGTAATGAGAACATCAATTACTTAAACAGCATCACTTTTACCAAATCAACTGATATGTGAAAATCGTCACAGGAGTGGGTGAGACGTATGTATACACATAATATTCGCATGCTAATTACTAATTACATCGCTATAATAATGACACGTAAAAATGTAACTAGAGCACACACAACATAATGTGTGAATCACATGTTAGGGGAACTCACCTTTGGCCTTTTTTCCAAACAAGTCACATGGTCCATCATAAATAAGACACTTGATTTGCAGGTCAACAAATCTTCGGTTACTCAACTGGCTGTCCACATTCAGTTTGTCGAAATAATCCACATCAGCCTGAAGATTGTCAGGTAATCTTTGTCTTTGATTAGCATTTGAAACATTATTGTGTTGTTGATATTGCTGTTGTTGCTGTAGCTGCTGTTGATATTGTTGGATTGCAGCAATTTGTTCTGGGGTGTACTGAAAGTTCTCTGGTCGGGCTTCACTCACTGCAACTGATTCAATTAAACACCAAGTCACAAAAGCTAATGTACTTCTCCCGAAAGACCACCACATCATGAGCGAACAAGTATTATTATTATGTATGTGCAATAAGCAATCTTCACTCTTCGCAGGCTCCTGATGGTGTAAGACTCAATTAAAACTAATGCAATAATCGCTTGAACAAGTGCGAGCTGAAATATTTCGCCAATCTTTAAATTCTTTATCAATAGTTTTTTTTCGGCTACTTCTTACAACGTGCAACTGATTAATGATACCTCTGACTTGACTATAGCAGGGATTTAAACGGGAGCACATCAAGACAAGTCAAGAAGATTTCGTCAAGTCCACAAAATGTCAGAACAGTCACAAGTAGTCGCAGTTGTTGTCTTTTTCCCTCCTTGCGTTACACAGTCAAGAAGAGTAGTATTGTGCCAGAGTACGAGAGATATATACCAAAAAGACTTACTACCAACCAGTAGTAAGAAGTGTACTTTGTTGTTGTTTTCTAGCCTGTATTGTGTCTAGTATTGCCGTGGCTGATGATGGTCCTATCGTGGTGGTAGGATGATGGTAGAAGAATGCTAAAACGAAAATGAAACTGAAATGAGGAGTGATGAAAAGCACAGCAAAGGAGAGCTCTCGCAGTGAAGGTAGTATATACGGAAAGCAAAAGTCAGTCAATTCCCAACAATCAACAACATTCAACAATACTACTTGACTTGACTTACGCTCTGCTTCTATGTTATTAGGAATTTTTGCAAAGGCGATGCTCTACTACTACTACCTTGTCTCCTATGTCGTACCACGAGTTTATATTCTACACATAGTACACAGAGCCATGTCAAAATCCAACACATTTTCTCATATATATATTGCGTGTAGACGATGCGGTGGTGGTGGATGTGGATATACATATAAGTATACTACATCCATTCGTCACATTACTGATATATTCTCCCAGTCATATTATAAATCTGTGTAGTACAACATCCATGAGAATATCAATGGGATGCTGTGTGGATTGTGGATATGTGGATGGGAACGCAGTTTTACAATCAAACCCGTTACTATGCCACGTCCGTTCGTATTGCGTTTTGCGTTCGACTTCGACTTCGAGTGCAATCAGAGAAGAAATGTAGGTATTTTTTTTTCGTCCCGTTCCTATTAGATTCCTCATCGTCGTGTCGTCGTGAGTGAGTCTCCTATGTGCATTTAGATTTGAATTCGCACACGTAGAGTGTAGTGCAAGATCTAAAGATCTGCTGGCTGATCTGTAGCATGCACATCCGACCGTTCCACTACACCTTATACCGTGGGGAACTTGGACGGCGACGACGGTAACGGTGACGGTGACGGTGTGTGCATGTCATGCCAACAATATAGTTATATATTATGAGAATAAGGAGCATTAGCAGGCTCCGCTAACGATTACAACGTCAAGCTCCTCACTATGTTGTAGTGAGGAGTGTACAACAAAAACTTGCTGCAGCACTTTTGCACTGGGTTTCTATGTAAGTAGTAGTTAGTTTTATAGTAGTCGTCGTAAGAATTGTAAAGTAGTACACAGTACATATAATACAGACACAATTTAACAATAAGCGCAAAACTTGAGAGTTGAGAAAGTTACCAACTCTGAATTTCAATTTGAATTTTATAGCTACAGGGTTGAGAACATTGAACAAGAAAACATGGCATTTTACATTACATGTATATCCATTCATCAAAGCATCACAGTGCATTAGTTCAACATGCTTCTCAAATGTATTATACTTTGACATTATACATAAGTATATATTCACCCTTTACTCTTTACTTTTCATATTTTGTTTTTGTGTTTTGTTCTTTTCTTATACAAAAGTTAGTCACATAAAAGTCATTACTTATGTGTATACCTACCTCCACGTTTTTTTCATTTTTCATACAAACCATGTAGAACCAGCGAGGATATATACCTAGTTATTTAATGCGTTTCTGACTGTAGTAGTGAGTATAGTGCAAGATTCCTGTAGGTAGCCCCACGAATATTATTAAATTGTCTCCTTGGAGTCCTCATCACCATTAGCAGCATTGAACCCCTCGAAATTCAAGTGGGAAGAGGTTATTTATATTGACAGTTGACAATTGACACGTACCTAGGCTACTATATGGTGTAGAATGAGAAAAGATACACAAAGATTGACAATAAGTTTCTTTGAAGATGAACAAGTTGAAATGCATCGTCAAATGCGTGTAGATGACAGAGACAACAATTATTATGGAAACTTCTGTAGAGGTAATTTCACTCGGTCGGTGTATTATTCTATTTTTCACTCCCTTGCAACACTCCTATTAATTGAATTTGGTGTCAACGCTTTTGTACTTGTACTTTTTACTCATCATTTACACATAGGATACATCCAAATCCCAGAAAATCCAAATCCAAATCCAAACCAAAACCAATATGTAAAGTCTGTACAGTCTGAACCGCACACTGTCCTCAAAAATGCATAGCCCATAGAATGATTGGGTAAAAAAAAGTCTACAAAAGCATAATGATGAAAGTATTGGGCGGTCACGGAGATGAACCTTTTAAAAAGTCATTGAACAAAGCCAAAGCAAAGCCAAAGCCAAAGCCAGAGCCAGCATCTTAACTCGCGTACTCTCTGTGTAAAAGCACTATATGTATTATTACTATTACTGTAGTTGTATTACTTACGTTAATAAATTTGAACCTATACGAGCATATTATGTTCCTCTCATAAGGTGGATATAGATAGATTTTTGAGAAACATCTCAAAAGAAATAATACTTGCACAAAGTGCACAATTCATGCATGCCGTCGTCGCCGTCGCCGTCTCGCCATCATCACCATGGAAAGCAAAATCCTTTTCTATACACCATATATACCATACCATACTACACCATCGCATCCCTCATCTCTTGATCATCATCAATCCACCACCAACTTTCCAATAATATGTGGTCGTCGTGAGTTCCTCCAAAAAGTAATAATATCAGAACCACTGCTCACGTTTAAATACTATCTACTCTGTACACACAGATCAAACAACCTAAAACTATCAAGCAAAAGCGAAAGAAAAAAAACATTATTCCTCTGTCCCAAAGACGTGGACATCATGCATTTGAAAGAGGGCCGAGCGAGCGGCTATGGCTATACAATAATTACCTATACTCAGTCAGTAAAGTTATCTCACGTAACGTTTATTCAATAAACTCGTTCTTAATTTATTGCAATCATTTTATTATTATGTTGAATCCTGAAAACGTGTGTAATGTTATAATATGATTTTCTTTATTGTCGTAGTCGTAGTCGTAGATCTCCTTTATCCCCGTAATTGTTATCAAATACGTTAACGTTGACTTAATGTTTGAATTTCTAAGCTCCTTTATATTAGTACATGCTACATGCGGCCCATTCCCTCCTCCTGCACAATAATATAATGAATTTCTACAGTATTTAATTACATCCCAAAGAAAACCATAGCTTATCTTACAGAACTAAAATGTAGGAGGAACGAGACTATACAGAGGAACCATATCCGTGCCAATTTTCTGTCATTAAGTTCATTACTCCTGTAATTGGAAACAAATTAAATATGTGTATAGGAAACTGGAGTGAAGTTCTATAAAATGGAAGAATAGAAAGCGGACTCTTGTTGTAATAATAATTCTTATTTCAGAGACAAAGTCACGGCATCAAAATTACAGTTTATTCCTAATTCCACATTTAATCATTTTATTGTAATCTCTCTCTCTGTCTCTGTAAAGCCCATTGGCAGCTCGGCTCGGTGTGGGTAAATCATCCAGCCATGGTACACACACTACTTGACGTCTTTCTCTCTCTCTCTCTTTGCTTTATTGCCAACTTGCTTGCGGTCAATCTTGAATCATCATCCTGAATCCTTTATTATTTTAGTCTTGGAAGTGATGACGCTATAGGCGTGTAGTAGGTACAGGAAATTTATTTCCCTCTACATTTAGTAATGTTTATTTTGAAATTTAAATTAGTTGAACAACACAATGCACATCCCATTTGATTTTTGATGTGGTGCATGCGAAGAAGACGGCGAGAATATAGAATCGAATTATAAACCTGTTAATTATTCCTATATGCAATATATAATATGTAATTATAAATATGTGCAGCTATAGCTACTCTATAATAATTTACAGATTATTAAATTATCCCTATGCGCATATCCTAGGCAGGCAGGTAGTCTGGTAGATTGTATGTAACAAATAACACAACGACTGCTTTCGAGTTTCTTTTGAGGTTCTCTCTCGGAATATCTGCTGCTCACTGCACTGCACTGCTCTCTCAAAAGCTTGAAGATTTGAATTCAAAACTCTCTGTGATTCTGTGATGAACATTGCGAGGAGGAGAGCATTACACTTGATTCTTATCGTAATGGGGAAACCTCCGTGGAGTGGAGAGTAGTGGAGTTGGAGTGCATGAGAGTAAGTCAATGAGTCTACTTCTCAAGCAAGAATAATTAGGATTTTACTGTACCCCATATTGTAGTTATTACATATAATTTACTTGTCAATAGTCAGGAAGCTTATTATCCGCCCATGTGAGCAATCCAATGTACTCAGCACACACACACAGTAAGCCATAAATGTAAATAATACACTCACACACACACACACACACACACACACACGTGAAAACGGAAAGCTATAAAATGGAATTTACAGATTACAGACTTTGCCTATCTATTGAATAGGAATACGTGGCGGTTGCCATATGTGCATTTCCTCTCCGTAGGACTACGTTGGGAAACATTTCCTAAAACTCTACACACACTGCCACACTATTTATCTTGCCATGATCCGTTTACTTCCGGAAAATCAATTGAGTTATCTGACATTATTATATTGTACTTCTTCAGGTAGAATATATTTACTACGAGCTACTGACTCTGTGTATAATGTAGTGCATGTAGGTAGGTATGGCTGTAATTATACAGTTTATCACCGGAGGGCAAAAATCTAGTTTATTTAGCATCATAAATGTTTTAGTACCTACTATACTGTCGTCACTTGGATGATTATGATTCCAAATGCCTTATCATCAAGATCATAGCAGTTAAAAATCGAGTGCCTCACTCAGCATATTATGTATAGGCCATAGAATAAATAATGCAAAATCCAATGTTTGTTCTGGCATATTTTTAAATGGTCAAAAATAGTGCAATCAGACAGCAACGTACACATACCTATATTTTGTAGTTTAGTTTCTATGCATGATTTTCTCAAGATTTTTTTAAATTCCTTCAACGTTTAAAATTTTGGTATAAATTAATGTTAAAAAAATACTGTACAAAGATGATGCAGAAAACTCAAACAATTTATCTTTTATTGACGTATTATATATCTTGAGTTTAAATTTACTGCAAATTCTGCCGTCAATTCGTGAGTAGTATATGTGTATTCGTGAGGGCAACGCATATCAGTAATGCAAAAGAAATGTGTTGAGTTGAGAAAGAAGATGCATATTGTGATGATTGAAGAAGAGAATTTTTTTATAGATGCTGCAACTTCAATTTTATAGCTCTTTAAAAAAAATGAAAAACATAAAAATTGACATATTTTTAAGCTGTTTTATACATTAGCACTCTAACCTACATAGGGGTAACCACACAAAAAAAAAGGTTTTTATTCATCGTTGATTTATAGCTTTCGATTCAATTTCATGATATTACAGATATTTAAGAAAGATACTATATTTGTGTGTACAGCCATACACATACTACTACTATAACATTTTGAAATGATGATGAAAGTAGAAGTTAACTAATGATGCCACAATATTACTATGTCGATATCGACTTAGGTATACGTAGACAATGACGACAAGATGTAATACGATTACACGAGAGGACTAGTTCCATTTTTTCACAATCACAAAAAGTTGCATAACGTCTACTAACGTGAGATTAATTGAAATTCACTCAGGACTCTGGATTCATTCACACCAAATGCAATGGATGGACTAATCAGAATCAAAGCACATGTCATTATGCATGCATACCTATCTTTACCTCATTGAGCGTATAGCATAGATTTAAAATTTAACTTGTACCAATACTTGCTTCCGTCTTATGCAAACGCAAACGATGGAAATTGGAAATTAGAGTTTGACGTAATTTAATTTTAATCATCTTTAGTTTTTTTAGGCAAGTTATAATGAATATATTTACATAATTTGAATTAAAACCGATGATACCAATTGAAGATGTATGTACAGCAGCTGACTGTATAATATAATTACACATGCTATTTTAAGCATTTCAAATTAAGAAGGAACTGAAAAAAAATTTTTTTTTAAAAGCGTTTAATACAATCATTATATTATGTGCTATTAGTAACATGAATGAAGTAAAACATAATGCATTTCTTCACTGCTAAACTGTGCTAACTGCTCAACCCAGTTTTTACAGTGCACGCTATAATACAATCATGCATAATATTAAAAGTTGAGGTTTTCTTTGTTTCTGTCTTTATATATAATTATCTTAAATCTCATCACGATGATACACGTATGCAGGTTAGTAGAAGATGTAATGTTATCATGTGATAAGAAAAGGAATGTTGCCTGCTAAGTAAGTACATTATCAGTATCAGTTGACTTCAGTTCATGTGTAGGCCTATATATATTATTACATGGGGGGGCTTTGAGGCTTTGGTTTGGTTTGGTTGGTTTTGGTTTGGTTTGGTTATGGTTTCAAAAACTGAGCTCTTTTCACCTACTCATATATTACATGGGCTTCTACTAGAAAACTTTTATGGACCATTTCCACCCTAGTCATAGCTGATAGAAAAATAAAGATATTTTATGTAGGTATTCTGATGATAGCAGTCAGATAAGAGAGCGACCTCATCCCTTTGACTGTTTTTTTTTCTTTCTATATTTTATTCTGCTTGCATCATCACCTCTGTTGCAGTCTCACTTTGTAGCAATATACCGCAAAACTTTGAACTCTAGAAGAACAATGAAAATTCTAACTGATAGTACACGAGTCTCTGTGTGACAAGGGGAATAATAAGATGTGTGTGGATATAATAGTGGATGTTGCTTCACAAGTCTTTACACAACTTTAACTTATGTCTTATCATATTTTCCTCTTTCATGGAAAACTCCCGATTTTGATCCCTGTTGTACTCCTATACTACACAGTAAGGCAAGGAGAAGAAAATCTGTATGAGGTAATCTATACGCTATACTTGATGTTGATATTACTACTAAATAATCTACCGACTTGCCTATACACATTAAGTAGTTTTTTTGTGTGATCTGCAGAGCAACATCCTCATGGGCGTATTTTCTGGTGTAATGACATATCAGATCTCAAATTTTATACAGTATACGTAAGTAGCATATATACCTGTATGTAATTACATATTTTATGTGCACCAACATTACAAATAGTTGTTGTAGTTCTGCAAGTTATTAGTATTTTTTCTGATATTATTTATTTCAGTAGTAGAATTTCATATATTTTGAAAGCCTTTCGCTTAATACATATTAAGCTACAATTCTAGGCTATTTCTGTAGTGTTTTACTATGGCGTAGTAAACAAATTGTATAAAAAAACTATATATTTTTATTGAGAACGAGAAAATTAATAGGAGCACATTATTATAGGCAGTAATAGGCACCTACTTAACAAGGAGTTTAATCTCAATTCTCAATGTGTTTAAATGTTAAACAAACTAAAATCCTACAGTAGTGCTGAAAAAAGAGATGGAAAAGACCCTTCACTAAATAAAACGTGTGATGCCTTCCAGCTGATTGATGTTATTTGTTCTCTACATCAAAGGGATGCTCAATTAGCTCGATTTCTATTATTATTCCCGAAATTAATCAAATTCATTTTCATTGATTAGAAATCAATATAAGAACCAAAAATAGAAAGTTAAAAAAAAATTGAAGGCTCGCTAACAAGTTTTCAAGTACAAGTACATCATCATCATAATCTAAAATAAAGGTTAATAATAGGATATGTTGCGTATAAAAGTAAAGCATAATAAATATAATATAGCGAAGATAAAAAAAACAAAACAAAATAGTTGATTCATTTCCCATTCCCCACATCAATAGGAATATGAGGCATTGGTGTTTCAAGAATTTTCGCACACATATATGACTTGAGTATAAAATCGAAACGAATTTTTTTAAAGGCACATTGTTAAGTACTGTGCTTCATGTTGTGGTCTTTTATATAAAGATGTAACCACAATATTATAACTATTAACTCACTTTTATAAACGCATGAGAAAATTCTAGAGTACACACTAAAAGTATATCACCAGGGGCTGTTTACTATTGCTTTGTAGACAGAAAATACTTATGTAGTATGTATCAGTGTAATTTTCAGTTTTTCACGTTGTACAAAGGAAATGGGAGTATATAGGTGATGACGTTAAGGCCCTTGTGTTAATTGTATAGCTTAATTTGGTGAGTAAATGTTTAGACATTAAATTATCTGTATCTGAAGGCGTCTTCAAATTAACAGTTATCTTCATCTCACATAGAATTTTTTACTTTCCACATAACATAATATATATTGGGACTATGGATGTGTCCTGTCCTGGGTTGGGTTGTGGTTCAGACACTTCATACCTCACACGAGTTAAACAGTTAGTTTTCAATCTACACACTGCCTCTTGCTCGAATAAATGTAGCAATATTTTTTTTCCTTATAAAGATTCAAATTAGCTTGAACAATATTGCTAAATGTAATTAAAGTAAAGTTAAAAAAAATGTATTTTAGTACCTTCACCTTCCCTTCCGTCAGCTCACACTTCCAGCTCCTTATATCAGTACCTTTTGAAATTTTTCTATTACAAATTAACCTTTATTCGTATTAAAAAATACGACCCAGAGCAATGGAATGTAATGTACAATTCGCCTTCACTAAGGTTAGTTCCATCATTCAGGGTATCTTCTGGGAAATATATCATAGCTCATGGCCATTTCATATTTTCTTATTGGGAAAACGTGTGTCGTCCCATTTAGGTACTATGGTTATAGTGTGCTCAGCATACGACTGCGTATGTTCACTACGGATACAGTTACACCCTAAGTCATATATGGTATAAAAAAATTGCCCGTTATTTAAAAAATATCCATGTACTGTATAATATTTTTGCAGACTGTGAAGACCTTGTGCCAAGTGCAGGTGATTTTAATGATAAATTGATATCAAATTCCCATACCCCTGCCCTCCCCAGATGAAGATGAGTCTGAATTGCTGCAACCTAAACCTACCTACTACCTCTAGTCCATAAAAATGCTTTCAACTTCCTCAAAGGCTATACAAAATATTCCACGAGGATCTTCTTTCAGTAGAGAAAAAAAATTTGTCAGAGAAAAATAAAATCATCAGAGAACCAATTTAATGGAAGTATAGGGTGAATAAAAGGAACTATATATAATTTACTACTTTGAACATCCGTAACGAATTGAGATATAAACACTTTCCAATACTTGAAAAAAAAAGTTTTCATTTCCTTTCATTATTTTCATTTCATGGTTTTTTATTTTAATTAAATTGAAAAACGAAATTGTGTGAAAACATCATTTTCCTATAGCCTACTGATAGTAGCAGTAGCGTCGTGCTACACATAAAATTGCATGCCCAAAGGAGAACAATCTAAAATTGGTATACCTGTCTGTCTGTGTCTATCTATGAACTTTTACTTTTTTCACAACATAATATGCATCTAGACAGTTAACTTTTGGCTATAGAAAAATATAGTTCAAAAAAAGTCTTTGAAAACTTTAAAATTTATCACACGTGAATAGTTGTAGCAAAGCCCTATATGTGTCTATTGAGTCTTGGTGTAGTTCTTACCATCGCATCAGTCACATTTAATGTTTGGCTCCTGTTTTTTTTATTATCATTTGAGTGTTTGTTTTATACCTATATACTTAAAAGTGCTACCTTCATACCCATACATATAGGAACGTTCACACATGCAATTATTGAAGCGTCATTCCTCGAGGCTTAATACTCATAAGAAAAACGGTAGCGGAGTAGTTTACGCCATAACTTTTCATGGACACAAAGTTGTTTTATAATAATTGGTATTTTATACCTAGAAGTTTTTGCTAATTAAATACAGCTTGTTAAAATCTGCTAGTTGTAAGGCTATAATTGTCGATTTCCATTTTGATAGGAGTTGTACGTTGCTACTTATTTGAAAAAAAAATAGGAGTGAAAATAATGTGTTATCAGCACCTATAGGGTTATTTATAGGATCTTATTTTGAATATTTTTGAACCGTATTTTGCCTTTTGTAGTCGCTGTCATTTCATGAGTGCACTCCACCTAATATGCCTAACGAGACCGAAGCTAAACAGTTTGTACTTCTTAAAGCACAGTATATACACTTCAAACGTTCGAACTATTCAAAGAGTATGTAAACGGGTTCATTTCCATGCAAAATTCAAAGAGAGCATATTATTAACTATATTCAAAGTCGTAAGGTTGCATAGCTAATTCTCAAAGGCTTTTCCATGCATCATTGTGCAAAATTGCAATGCATTTTTATGGCTATATGTAGTACTGAAAATCCACTGTTCTGACAGTCTAAAAGTATTCACTGTAATATTTAAAAATCATTATGATTGTAAGCATCAGTAAGTATGGTTATTTATGCACATAATTAAATCAATAGATATTGTTTAACCTTATCACTGTCACTATTGTACAATTCATTGTAATTAAGGATGGTATACATGGCATATAATCCCTATTTATTAACTAATAGTAAGAGTGTGTACACTGTGACAACAGTATTCATTTCAAGAAAGCAAACATTCAATCTTGTCCCTTGTCCCGTCATTGCATTGCTGACGTAAAAAAAGACTACATAATGTAAAACAGCTGTCATTCAAATATAGGATATAGGAGACTTTAAACTTCAGACATTGTGGGACTGGGACTCTGCCAGAGCAAGCGAGCACAATATAATATACAGGTATATAACTTTCAAATGGAAACTTAATTTAAACTTAGAAAGTTTTTGATTCCTCAAATTACCGTTGAATATGTACTACTAAAACATAGAGCTCATTACGTCGCCGTCGCCGGTTACGAATTCTTACGACTACACGACTTCTGTATATTATCTGTAAGTAAAGTGTAAAGAGTATCATTGTCAGCGGAACCCCAGTCCAATGCAACAAATGCAAGAGATCGGGCTGTCAATAATATATAAAAGTAATGCAAAGAGTGAGCGAGTGAAAGGGAAAATTAATTTGACAAAAGTTACTTAGAAGAATCAAATTCAGAGGAATGAATGTTTTCAATGAATTGAAATTGAAATATGCCGCAGTTACCGTTTAATTTCAATTCGTTGTGATGGTTTGGTATCAAAAATCAAAATGCATCTTATATCCCTTAAGCCCATGTCCTTATAGTTAAGTGGTAGGACTGCGTGTTTATGTTCAGTCAAAGCTATAGCAAGTAGTTAATTATATATATGTAAATAGCTGTGGATGTAAACGAAAACAAATGTATATAGGTAGTATAATATGCATAATATCCTTCCGTACAAATGCAATTTAGCACATGGAAGTAAGTACTGATGGGTATTCTTTATATTTTATTGATGCCTTTTATTACTGTCAACTGTGCCGCGGTCCCTATAATAATAATGTTTTGCTTCCTCGCTTTGCTTCGAATACCATTTGGGACAAAATGCTCTCATTGCCATTCGTACCAACCTCATAGCGACCACATAGTAAAGCATTTAAATACTTAAGTACGCAGTTTGAGTGGGATCTTGAATGACAGACGCACTCTAGTCATCATTACCAATCATGTCATCGAACAAAAGCTTTTGTCACCTCATCCAAACTCTAATGTAGTAAACGCAAATGCACGTCGACGTCGACACTTACCTCAAGCCTCAAAAAGCTCACTCATCCTCAGAGTTATTTGTAGTAATGGTAATGGCTCCGTTTACTTCGTAGTCCATTTTCTATATCCGTCGTCGCATCAATTTGAATCAATGACCAAACAAAGCGTGTTTTCACTTATTTTTCTCAGATATTACAAAACTTGGAGGAATTTGATGCGTTTCTGTACTTTAAGCCAATGGAATTGCGTATTATTGTTTCCTCATCATTAATCTGTCCTTATAAGTTTCGATTTCGAATATCAGCTATCCTATACTATATACTGGTATAGATTTTATATGTCATGCCCAAGATGATGAGCTTTTCAGTATGATAATCCTTTGTAATAAAATACATAGGATACAAACGGGGATTCCAGTTTCCTAGTTTCTCCCCAAAATTGTACCTAGGTACTTACTAGTAGTAGGTTGGTAGGTGCGCTCGGAGCCAAAGACTTGAAAAACTAACTCATCTAAAAGCAAAGCAATATAAGGAGAGTAGGATAATATAGAAACCCGATACATTTGAAACAAAGTTACAAAGTTTATATTATAGGGAAAATGTAATTTAAAACTTTAATCACGTGTAAAAAAAATGTGTTCAATACATAAAATGCTTGCGAGCAAATCCCGATATTATTCAAGTTTTCAAAACTTTGGGCGAAATCCTCTGAGTATACAAAAATAAATACATAATATACTATAACATAACCACAACTGAATTCACGATAATAGCTTTTTTTGTGTGTAAATGTATTATGGAATTCGGATACTACAAGGATTCGATGAAATTATAAACCTAGTTTTTGTATGGCTTTTGAGACCGAGACTCTGCGCTGTCGTGGTACATTAAAATGTCGAAAAGTTGACATCATGAGAGATATTATTCCGAGTTAAAGATTTAAATAAAATCCACTCTGGTGAAAAACTGTCTTAGCATTAGCATCCTTTATACATACATCACATGCATATGTTCCATGTGGAGTATGGTTGTCTGGTTAAAAATGAATTTTGAACAATGCGTTACATATATAGCAAATAGAATTAGATTAGAATTTGGAATTCAGACGACTTTTAAACTTCTCGACTGTGAAATGAAGTTTTCTATTAAGTATTCTACTGCTCCCACAATTCTACACCGCCAAGCCGCCAACGCACTCAACTTTCCCTGTACTTTAAACTATAAAAAGCTTAAACTTTACCAAAGCTTGTGCCATAGCCTTTTGATACTAATACTGCTAGTCGTTGCATTTCGTATTTCATTCATATAAAAACATTCTGGTATTTTCGGTCTTTGAACGTTTCTCGTAAGGTTTTTAAATTCAGTTGCCACACGCCAAAAAATGACCGCCCACTAAAATTTTTTCAATTTGAATTTTTTAAATATACAAAAACGAACGTCTGCTGAAGTTCACCGTTTGAGCGTGCTATTCAAACAATCAAATTTAACTTCTACTAAATAACTTACTTAAGGATGTTGATGAATTTTTTATGCCAAATAAATTAGAATTTAGATTTTATCTTGAACGTTCCACATAGTTAATGTTCGATTTTAAGGCGTAATCTATTTTATTTATTATATTTTATCTGTATACTACATTTATATCAAAATAATTGAATTCCAAGTTGAATCCTAAGTGTACGCAGAAAACTAATAAAGTTCTATAATTAATTTTTCATTTAAGTCAAAATTTAAAACCTTTAATTGGGTTCTAATTCCAAAGTTACAGTGAAAGAAAGGTGCATGCTCAATTTTGAAGCTGAAGATAGATATATTTTAAATGGGGACTCTCACTAAAGGTCAGATCTAGTAAGTCGAAGCAGTCTGTAAGTTTTTACTAAAAGTATAATTTGTATACACGGTATACTATTCGTTTACTATAATATTTAATTATTATACTAGCAGTCAATTTTTGTATTACATATCAGTTCAAAACATAAAATCCATTGCTGTTTGATTCTGCAGTTTGTTTTATGCGGTTGTGGGGTGGTTAAAGTTTGAGAATTATGCTTTGGTATTTACTGGTAGTGGTGGTGGTGGTGCTGGAGCTTGTACCTGGTTGAGATTGGATTTTTGCTGAGCTGCTTTTTCAATTGCTTGGTTCTGTGCATATTTACTATACAGCACCTACAAATTTGAAATACAAGAAACAATATTAGCTAAATGAGCCATGAAAATAATAGATATCCAGGTTGTATCACAATATAGGAATATAGATCATAAATTTTACTACTAGCATGCAGTCAAATAAATACTCAAAAAACGCACCTTCTTCGTCAAGTCTTGCCAAGCCTGAAAAATATATTAACAAAAAAATTAGAATCAGTAATTAGAATTAGAAAAATTACTATTACAATATGAATAGCAATAAACTAATTAGGTATAGCGAACAAAAATAATCGCATGCGACTGTGTATGTATGTACGGGTGTAAAAACATGGAAGGCAAACTTAATTGACATTTAAATGTAAATACTACGAGCTAACAGTAGTTAGTACCTTTGGATAATTTCTTTGCCAAAAATAGATGATTTTTCCAAGCTTTACTTTTTGCTTCTGACTACATCCACGACACTGTCGTCCAACCTGAGTAAATAGTTCTAACGGAACAATACCAAAAAAAGTAAATTTTCATTAAATTACATTCTTTTAACCAGTAATTATTTTTCATTTTATTGCAACGACGTAAGTAAAAAATTTAAAGTATATGAATTTTATACTACTGAAAAAAACAAAATGGCTTACGTTTAATTTCATTTCCAATTTCATCACATGGACCATCATAAACGAGACATCGGATGTGGTACTCAACCAATTTCGTATTCTTTAAATATTCTTCCACATTCAATCTGTAAGCAAAAAATACATAAAGTTGAAGCAGATTGTGTAACTGCGTAATGGTGATGGTGATCAGTAGCCCCCGTTCAAAAACTACCAGCCACCAGCTTTAAAATTGCATGTGACTGATAGTGATATATAGCTTACTTATATAGTCTCAAAGTCCTAACTACCTATACTTTCAGCTCCGTTCCTTAAAAACTCTGGCTATGTAAAATAATGGAAGTTCTGTTTGCTTTTTCATATTATATTATATTGCATCTAAGATAAGACACTACTTTTCTTTAAGCAAATTGCTAGCATATAGGGTAATTAGGCAATTTTGAAATTTTAAAAACTTTTTTCATACAATGACTTGGTTCTCTTGCAAACTTTATTTTTTTAAAAGGATTAACAGACAAGGATAATGCTATATACTGTACGGATTAAAGAGAGGCTCCACCTTACTTTGCTTGTGTAAAAAGTTATCGGTTCTTGAAGTTGTGAAAAAGTAAACTCGGCCACCATTAGATCGGACCCTGCTACTGACAATATAAAGGTTGTCTATGTGTTCTCAATATCTCAGTGCACTGAAGCTCCGCCTGTTGTTTGCCCTGACGTGCTTATATAAATTCATCATACGAAAAAATACGGAGGCAATTTACCGACTAACAAAATCCTATATGTATCTCCTAATCCTAGGGCCTGTGGGAGTCATTCCCAAATGGCCTCTTGTTGAAGCTTAATAAACTTATTTTCTAATCCTATATGCATTTATGCCAGCGATTAAAATTTAATTTTAAATTTTGTACGGTTATGATTTTACAGTAGGCAAAGAACTACATTTTACTGATTCTGATTTTTATGCTCTTTTACGCTGTATTTTCTATTACTTGGTTTTTACTTTCAGTTTTCTTTGATAATTAATAAATACAGAAACTTCTGCGATAAACACTGGAGTTATTAGAATCTTTACGGTAATACTATCCTAATCATTCCTAGTGTATGTTTGTACTCTGTTTCTGTTGCACTAGTACTACACTCTAAGAAAGCAATTGGCGGATTTACTATGCGTTACAACTCTATTACTCCAGTAAATCCGGTAAATACTGAAAACATGATTACCGGTTACGAGCGGTGTAATACTAATAGGTTTGATATTATTAATTTTGCCGGTATCGAGGTTAGAACAATGGGTAACCCTGTTAAACTCTTTCTAATTATTGATAACTAAAGTTAAATAACAATTAACATAGATTTACCGGAGTCCTGTGGAGATTTTTTTTAGCTTGTAGAACTAGTCTTTTCTAAACAAAATAGTCAATAAGGGAATTGACCCCTATAGTACTATATATTACAAAATATTACAAAACAGAGTAGTACCCCATATGCCATACACGCGGGACTGATACTTACCGATCTAGTCCATCCGCTCCAACTCCAGCTCCAGCGCCGCATTGAACCAGGGAAATTCCCACAAGGACTGCCAGGATTTCAGTACACTTCATCCTGACGAGAGAATCAATCGCAGGGTGCACGATGAGAAAAGGAAATTCTCGTTATACAAAAAAACAATATTGAAAACACTTCGGAAGGAAAACGAAGATAGATGTCCTGAACCTGAGGGGAATGTAAACGCTGGGATTAATAGTTCTAATTCCAACTGGACCTGACAATGTTCTTTCAAAGTGTCCCACAGAATACTGACTAGTGAGCCCTTTTCGATTGTAGGACTCTAGATTAGACAGCAACAGCAGTAAGTTTGTCTCATGGACGGAATGTATGTTTATCTATGTAAACGAGTAAACGCTAAAAACTCAGCAAATTTTTTCAACCTAGAGATACATGTAAACAGCCATGTAAATGAATTTGGGTAAATCCATAAAATTAATTATAATATTGTAATGTAGCGATGCGATGTGGCGAACTCAACTGTTCCGAAAATAGATTTAAAACATGTTATTCCGACTCCGGCATTGACATTTACTTTATTTTAATTTTACAAGCTTTAGTTCAAATTTGCATTCAATGTATTTTATCTATTCTATATCACCAGAAACTTCATTCGGCTTGTATTGCTTACAATACAATGTTTAAAATTGCTCGAGGTTGCATCGAAGTTGTGGACATCCCGAGCTTACACTTGAGTTTACAACTGATTAAAGTCTTAACAACTATATTCGTTTAACTTTGAAAACACTATATATATTGATTGGCGTGTTTCGTGCTTAAATATGTTTACTCGTTTATGAAAAAATTAAAATAAATAACGGGATACACAATACATTTGATATATGGACATATTATTTTACTCAAAACATTTTTATTCTTAATTATTATGAAATAGTTATAAAATTATATTAACAAGAAATCAACAGACACACAATGCACTCACTACAATACGTACAATGACACACAGACAGGTCTCAATTCCATCAAGTTCTTCTGTCACACACTAAATTTTATAGTTCAACTCAAACTTTCTGGAAGCTATGAGCTATATAGGATGATCATCAATATAGCTACATATAAATACAAGAAATTATGACGGGACTCATCAGAGAGTTGTATCTTTTTAATCGATTCAACTGGGGCATAATGTATATATAGGATTGTTATAAAATTTACATCTAGGTCGTCTATCTGAAGGTAAAATACATTGCTAACTATATGAGCCTCAGTCAAAACTTGTGAAAAGTAGGCAGGCAGCAAGTATGCATAGGTAAGTAGTAATAATTAAAAAATTATTTGGTGGGTAGCTGTGAAGTAGTCATCTAGACGGTAGTTCTAGTCGGAACTGCAGAGTCATCAGAAGGATTAACCTCTACTACAGGAACTTGAGCTGCGGGCTGAGCAACTTTAACTTCTGGCGCAGGTATTTCCAATGTTTTAGTTTCAAAACTAGGAGTAGATACTTGAGAGGGTCCAGGAGCAGTGTATTGTACTGGTGCTGGAGAAGCATATTGAACCGGTGTAGGAGCAGCTACTTCCAAAGATTTCGTCTCTACAAGAACAGGGGATGTTGAGGATGATAAAACTGGTTGTGCAGAGGCTGGGGACTCAACTGGCAAAGCTGAAACTGGGGCGATGGAAGATGGGACTACAGCTGGAGCGACTGTGCTAGTCGTCGTCGTCGTCGTCGTCGTGGTACTGCTGACAAATTCTGAGTCGATTTTAACTCCCAACAGGGACTCAAATTTTTGAGCATCCTCTGGCTTCACTGATTGACCACCCTGTAAATTAAAAGGTTAAGAAATAAATTCAAGTGCTGAAATCATGTCAACTATTCCAAACAGTAAATAGTGTACAGATAGATATGTTAATTATATGCACATAATTAACGAGAGCGAGAAAGCTGTGATTGTGATGCAAGTATTTCAATAATCGAGAGCATACAAGTCATACACTTTATGAATGGAGGGGAATAACCAGTGTAGTTGCAATCTTTAGACCTTAATAGGTACTGGTTTAATAGCTTATTGTTTAAAATGAGTATTTACTATTTCTGTTCTCTGAGGGTTACTGTTACGCTCCTACTACTGTTACTGTTACTCTCATCATCAGAAAAGCTGTATCGACGATATACTGCAACTCAGAAGAACGTGTGTTTGTGCAAGCTACAGCAAAAAGTAGACCAGTTAGCAATAATCCATTTTTTTGCATACAGTTACACTGCAGCAACCCTTTCAGGTCACTACTACTGCAACACACGTTCTTACCAAATAACATGGAATAATGAGTAAAGGAGCATATAAACTAGCAAGAGCAGTAGAATTATTGCTCAAAAGAGTTATATGTCTTTTAGAATATTAGAATATTTCTTCAACATTTTTCACAGCAAAAATGTAACTCACCTGATATTTCTTGATAGCATCATGCCATTCCTTTGGAAAATTCTTTTGAATGTGAGCTACAAGACGACCTGCCGTTTGTCTGTCCGATGGGCTGCAGTGTCCACATGTACCAGTGATTAGCTCAGGGATCGTCACTGAAAAATAAAGGATTTGTAATAATTATTAATAATGTAATTGAGGGCGTCTGCCAATGGCTGGAGCAATTGAATTACATATAATTTCAAGAATATTCACAAACTTTATATCTGCAGAAAATGTAGTAATAATAAGCTACAGTTTAGATCCATATAAAATTGAGAATCAGAGAAAAAAAGGGTGAATGTATTTATGTCCATTCTACACATACTAACTACGCCAGCCACAATTACTCAACATGCTCCTAATGTCACTTACATCAGCTCTTTCTTTTCACACAATTAAAACGACTTCATATTTAATCATCATCCTCCTCTCTCGTTCACTTTCGTGTCTAATATGTTTATATATACTGATTTACTGAAATATATGGAAAAGGGCTATGTGATTGAGAATCGCTGTCAATTATACCCTCAAGTAAAAATGGAGGAATAAAAACTTGTACACGGTTACTTAGGAAGTATCGCATCGTCCACTGACTGACATCAGTAGCCTACCTTCTACTACTCCTCTCGTCTCCGTTATTACGTGCCTCCATTTAGTTTACAGAAAAGAAAGAGAAAAGGCTGTGTGTACACGAGTGTTTTTGATGGTAGTAAAAAGTTTTATAGGAACAACTTCCGTAGACAGTGTGACTAACAGGCATGTGTATCACACATTAACTGATTGACTACAACCTGCACAGCGTGGGGAAATACAGAAATTCATCCTACACACACACGATGCACCAAGATAGCAAAAAGGAACTGTACAGTAAAAAAAAAAGACAAAAAAACTGAGTCGAATCTCGTCTCGTCTCATGCGTTCTACTAAATGGGGAAATGTGCTACATAATAATATAGAAAAATCATTTGTTTCACACTTTTATATCCTACATATAAAATTCCTGATGAATTATACATGCTTCTTTCTTTATAATCTCCTCATTGAAAGCGAAAACCGGAAAGATTAAACGTATTGGAGCGAGACGTGTGTGTGTGTGTGTGTGTGAAGGCATTCCTTGTTTTTGTAAATATTCGCGGCTTCTGTTTCTACAATTCAGATTCATAATCATAAATTACCTACTCTAATAATGTGTGTGCGGAAAATTGCATATATATTTTATTGGACTCACAATTATTTTAATTTAAAAAGAAAATTATATTGGACTGAGCAAAAATATAGTTAGTATAAAACAAAAATCTGAGCTTACCTTTCAAGTATTTCCCGATTCTGTCACATGGTCCATCGTAAACTATACATTTGAGTTGGAAGAGTACTGATCTGGGGTTCTGGAAATACACAATCAATTCAGAGGTTTAATCATTGATAATAATTTTGAGGTGTATAAAGTAATTTTATAGTTGAACGTAAAAACGGTGTGATGATAATATATGGACTCAAATCAATTTGAAAAGACTTTTGTTCCTCAAAAATGATAAATATATTTCTGATAAACAAATATATACAATTTACCTTTAGATAGTTTTCAATGTTGATATTCCTGAATTCTGCTGGAACCAACTGTCTTCGGGTTCGATGAAGGGATGCTGCATCGGAAAAACTGATGGCTACAACAGCCAAAAGGATCGAAATCAAAGCTAACTTCATGTTTATTAGTAGAGGTAAATAAAGTGATGTTGACTTGACTGTGTCAGTTGTCAGTTAGAGATCTTCACGCGCAGCACGTAGTTCTTCACCTGCCAATATTGCAATAAAATGAGAGTATCGTAAGATGTGCAGTGTTGCACTCTCAAACTTTTTTGATTTGGTATTTTGTAATAAAATAACGTAATGTTATCGTAATCGTAGAGTTATGTACACTGTTGGAAATTGACCGGTGGAGAATGTTGTTCTACAAGAAATGACTGAGAAGGTCTAGGTGCTCACCTCTTAATGAATCAATCAGTAAATAAAGATTGAATAATTTTTGAACGTGTAAGCCTGTTTTATAAGGTACTCCTACCCTCGTCTTGGTCTATACTATTCTCCTTTTTTTAACGTCCTTTTCTACATGAGTCTTATAGACTTTGGATGTCGATGAAGAGAGTACCTGCTATGATGAACTTGGACCCTCCACTCAGCACACTTTTCTACAGGCAACTATTAGGTTATATTTTGTTGTTGTTTCTCCTATTATGTATCACACTGGACTTGTAGAATAATGCTTAAACTTTGATGACTCAAATTCTGAAAAATCTTTAACTATATACACACTTATGCCTCTAATATATATGTTTGGCTCTCTTGGGTGTTACATAAGTTTTACCTTTCTTATTACTTGCTCATAGGCTGAGGTTACAAATGCAAACTACTGCCAACACAGATGAAGATTACGTAGGTACTTACATCGTTTATCGTTTCACATACGCTTTGTATTGTCTATGTTGTGGCTGTACATAATATTAAATAGAGACGTGAGAACTCCACGCTACACACAACAACAACATGCTTCACTTTTGAATGAGCAATAGCCACAACACACTTAGTAATTTGCACTTATATTGAAGGCAAATAGAGAATATATTGGTCATTTTCGTCATTAATTATGCATAATAGGAACATGCCTACCTACGCTTTCGTCCACTACATAATATTACACGACCAATTAGAATTAAATATTATGCGGTCGACGTAACGATCGATTAAGGATTGCAAATCGTTGCGGACAAAGTTGCTTTCAAGTAAATTTCTATGACTCAGAATCTCAGAACAGAGCACCAACAAACATCCCTCTCAAGTTCAAGGCTTGTTAGCACCCCCTAATTTCGATGTCTTTACAGTTTGAGTTTACATTAATTATTTTTATTTGCTTGGGAAATCCAAAATTTTGCTGAGCTGTAAAGCTAGAAATTCTTGGAATTACTGAAAAACGTCAATAGCCCCTAACAACATTTTGCTGGCTGACACTGATGCGTAGTCGATTTAATTGCATGACCATACACAAACGCACTCGATACGCATTAGAAATATTTTGATGCAAGACAGAAAAAACCTTCAACATAAACTGGAACAACAATGCGCAAGAAAAACTGAAAGTGAATTCGCTGCTAGACTGCTAGTGTTATAATGTAACTGCGTATAGTCTTCGGTATATAGAATTTTACTTTGTATGTAGGTACCTACTTTATTTCAAGTCAGTGTTGGGGTATTTTTTGACGATAGGGATAAGTATTGCCCTGCATATACCGATATATCAAGCATATACCGAGTCTGCAAGCTACGAAGCTGCATTCTGCTACATAATATACTACATATGTGAACTGTTAGAAAGCTACATATAATATTCACACATGTTTAACAAGCATATTAATTACTACACCTGGAATAAATACGTGTTAATAAATGTGATAAAATACCTATTTAACAAAATTTAGTACAGTGTCGTCAAAGAAAAAATCAGCAAGTGATCAGTATCATAATTTTATAAAAATTTGAAAAGGGCTTCAGTAACTTTATTACAGCTTATAAATTAACTTGTTCTTTCAGAGGAGGGGGACAAAATAAATACTGCTGCATCTGGGAAACTCATGAACAGCACATCTTGGGTAATATGAATAGGTTTGTAAGTCATAATTTGCTTCTTATAATCATTACTAAAGTACGTAAGTATAGTTCCATTAAATGGTCCACATGGGTATTTTTTGAACTGAGGATAAAATAATGGTTGGTGAATCACATTGGTATATGTCACAGAGCCAGGAATGGACAAATGAGGTTCATAGCTAATTTGAATTTTTCGTAATTCGGCTTGTGCAACAGTTGCAAAGTAAGTTAACTTCCGTAAACAATCTGGTCTGGAAAAAATGTCTACTACCTCATCATCAATTACCCAGTTTTTGAAAATTTCAATGGAGTCTTCATCTGCACCTTCAGGAACGAAATAAATTGCACACCTTTGGTATTTATTAAGCGTTTTCGGAGAGCGAAGATTAATCTTCAGATCAAATGGAACAGTACAAGGGGATGTTTCGTTCATTGTTGTATTATCTATTATGATTGTAACTCTGCGTAATTGATTTGCGTCAATTGCTATTGTGGCAAATTTTGGTTTTTTCCGTTTACATCCATATTTTTGATCAACTCCTATACTCAAAGTAAATAAGAGCTTATTTAAGTTACAAAAATTATGAAATTATTATGTATGCAAATTGTATTTCCCTTACGCTCTTAATCGGAATTACCTAAAATTTAATTTTTTTTTCTTTACCTAAAAACGTGGACGTATGCACACGAAGAATATCACATTCCCAACATTCCTTCATAATTTTTCGTATATTTCTTTGTGTGGCTGGTTGAGAGAACTCAATTTCTTTGACTGTTTTTCTCACTAATGCTAAACTTCCCGAAAATATTATTCGTAACTCTCCTACAGTAAGGATTCTTACACGATTAATAATAAAGTCTGCGTCGTCATCAGGTGTCAGCTTTGTACTTCTACTCCACGGTAATCGCACACCCGAACTCCATGATCTGGACAAATTTTCATCACTCAGTATTGCGTTGAAAATAAAATGTGATTTTATCAAGTGATTCCAACTCTGTGAAATAAAGCGGCATTTTAGTAGGTCTGGTTGCTCCAAAAATTTCAAAATGTTGCACAAGAGCTAAATATGTAAAAACAACATTCAAGTCATTGTTATAGGGTCAACAGGGGCATTGAAGACATTAAACATTATTATTTTACGATCGAATAAAAACTAATTAAATTAAATTGAATTGTTATTAATTTTCTAAAAGAATTTATAATTATTGTAATTCACTACATCAGCCCCTGTATAATTATTCGAATGTACTACATAACATGCAGCAAATATTTTCCATAACACTTAAAACCACGTATTACTTTCGTCGGAACAGCCCCAAGCAAGCTCTTCCGTTTACTTTCGTCCATGCATAAAAGATGCTCCCTTCAGAGGAAATGAGGAAACCTGAGAATGAGATCCTGTCACTACTGTAGATGCTCCGTACACGGTTGTTTCAGAACTAGGACTCAACTCGGCCGAGTGGCTGAGGCTTTTGTAAGTAAAGCAGGAAGGATTCCCAGGATTCCGAAGGATGTACTTTTGACACTTACAAATCGTCTGTACCTCATCTATCAGAAATTAGTTAGACAGTTAGTCAGTGGACATGCATAAAATTTAAATCCTTGAGTAGTTCAACTACAACTGAAAAATTACATTTACATGCGAGCGATGATGATTTTGACACTCGAGTTTCATAAAAGTCAGTCAGTTCCCCGATTGCTTTAGTCCGTTGATGTGAACGGATAGGGAATTATTTATAAATGCAGGACAATTAAAAAAAGTAAATCCCTTTTCTACTAAACATTTGTTTTTAACTCATATAAAGGGAATTACTTACAATTCCAAGGGAGTTAGTACAGAATCTTTTGTACACAGACTCGTTAGTGTGCTTAAAAATGTTCAAACAAATAAGAACTTAGTATAATCAATTTTAATAAGAACTGCTTTTACATAACGGACCATGACCATAATGACGTAATAAGAGTATTTAGAAAAAAAGCAAAAAATCAAAGTCACAAGTCACAAAGGATCAATCATCTACAATAAGAATTGCACAGTATAATTTTCAAATAAGACAAGTCACATAATGACAAAATGACAATGGTCTCAGTCTCAGTTAAATTTTCGAATTTTTGATTTTACTACTTACTTACTGAAGTCCAGATTCAGGCAAGAACACATGACAGAAACGATCGATATACGTAGAGGCAGAGTCTGGCAGAGGTCATAATGTAATAACTTACTGGAGTCGGCAAAAGTTAAAACTTTTAAAAGCCTGGTTTTTTCTGAAGTGACTAGTGATACATCTTTTATTAAAATTCTTATGAAAATTTTCTGATTTTAAATAAGCATCACCTACGCTTAAACGAACCATGGCAATTATTTTCGATTTGCGTTCCCCACCCCCACCGCACCCATTAGAACCCTCCAATTCAGATACATGGAGTAATCTTAATAAGTACTTGTAACAGCACGGGATGTGGACTGGATCTGCGCCTTTTGTAATAATTGTATTGTAAATTTTAAATAGTGGTTTGACAAAATAACGAGGCCTGAATAATAATACCTCATAATAAAAAAGTCAAATGTTTCACGGGGAGAATCCTAAGGGAATTGAGACGTAAGTAGTAAAGCTTGTTAAAACCCTGCATAACCAGTTACCCATTCCGCGAGATACCCGGTCTCACTATTCCCGAGTTTCACTATTCACACACACATGAACATCGAAATATGTCGAAACACGGTAGCAAGACTAATAATTGCAGAGTTTCTGAGCGCGAAATTAGAAATACTCGTTGACACGCAGTTCGTTGGTTTTAATTTAAAGAGATTTTTGAGGGCTGAGGGCTGAGGGTCCTGAGTAGACGTTTGAACTCTGTCGTGCTGTGGTTTGGGTCTGGGTGATACTTTATTTTTACTTTCGTATAATTAAATACCCACTGTCAATTTTTTCCATTCTTCGGTTTATTGTGGTTGCTAAGTATAAAATGTAGCTTTTAGGAATCAATTCAACCGGAATAGATTTTGCCATTTGTCATTTCTTTTATGTAAACAGTGCTGAAGGTTAGTTCATATTCTGATTGTGGATTGTCATTTTATTTATATATTTTTTTTATAACCCGGTGACGTTTTGCTCACCCGGCGTCCGGCTTTGGTGTTGTGATTTGTATGTGTGTAAGTACTGGGGAGTAGCTGTTCAACGTCAAACGTAGTTATTCCTTGTTCCTAATCTGACATTGTTTTTATTCAGTAAATTGTGAATTGTCAATTGTGTTGTGTCGCGGACTGGCAACTGGGAGGATTCTATGAATCATAAGTTTTGGATACTACCAAAATATATTCTTTGATAGATCTTTGAAGATAATCTTTCTAATTAATTTGTCCACTAAGGAAGCTTTACTATCAATTCCGAGCAATTAAAAATGGACGAACTGGGGTGTCCACGTTGTAAAACGACGAAGTACAGGGTTCCTTCCTTGAAGCTGATGGTCAACCTTTGTGGTCATGCATTATGTGACAGCTGCATAGAACTCCTTTTTGTGAAAGGTATGAAACAAAATATAATTCCAGATTTACTTTATTCCAGTAAGAATATAATTAATAACATTTATTTTTATGTCCTTTTTATTTTATTATCGAAACTCTACGTCGTCGAAATGACTGCAGTAAGTCAAAATGTAATATTAGATATCTACACAAATCAAATTATTATTTAATTTGTTTCATTGAATGAACATAATTTTTGATAATAAAGACATTAATAATTAAAATTAATACTCAGTGCAGGCTTAGAAAACAGCCCTGATTACATTGAATACATTGGGTCTTGTAAGATCCCTCTAATAAAGGCCGTTAACATGTTTAGGTGTTAACTTTGACAGGTGTACATATAAATTTTGAAACGTTGGAGGGTAGGGAAATAAGTTAGCTTCATGTAACAGCGCTGAAAGAGAGAACGCAAAAGTTTTATTTACACTGGTATACACAACGTTGCTTGCCAAAAAGACAGTAACAAAAATGCATTGTTTTATAAAAAGTATTTACATAATCAAAATGTAGTCGAATGGACTAAGGGTCAAAAAATGTTTAGGAGTGAGTAATGGCATATAAATGATGATGTGCAATCCGATTTGATCCTATATTTACAAAAAACCCTTAACTGGATTTTCTGTAGTTAACATGCTTACAGCAAATCAGTTAAAATATACAGTAAATCTGTTAAAGCATTTAATTGAGTGTGGATGTATCGGTGACTACAGATAACCCGAAACCACCTAAGTTGTAAGTATTCCTAGCCATGCCCTGACGCCCCTGAAAAATATTTTTGCAATAATACATTTTTGGTCCATATCTCTTCGGATAAAGTCAGGTAATGTTAAAGGATGGTTTCAGCTGTTTTTTGCTCCTAGTATAGTTGGAGGCTTCGCTGTATTAGATGATGGAGGATTATGCGCTATGATATGATAGTAGAACCTAATTGATTTACAAAATAAAATATCTACTCTTCGGATCTTGTGGATAACTCTTCAAATTCATTTATTCAATTTATTGGTTTCGGACGAAGGCATCGGTCTTGATTTATCTGGACCTAATTACTCCATTCATCATAATTATTAGAGTTTAAGAGACTTGTCTACTAGTTATCTTTAATCCAGAGTTGAGCTGTGGGTATCTTTGTTACTTATAGTATCTGAATCGCTTTACTTTAAAGATTTGACTGACAAAATAAATTATTACCAATTCGGAAATGCTTTTTGTCAGCGTTACAAACAATTAGGAAACGCGTTACTCAATTGATTTGGGCATTTTCGTTTTGGTTCGTTGGATTTAAAAACATTAGTGCCTGTTATTAAATTAGTAGCAAATATTGACTTTTATTGTGTTCATTCGTCTGCTATTAAATTGAGGTTCATAATAATTCAAAAATATAAAAGCGATAGTAATAATAATTATAAGTGCTCCATTGCTTTTATTCAGTTGTTTTTGCTTTTGCATCTTTATCACAGTTGCGTGTGTACCTAATTGTAAGGGTTATATTATGTGCAGTACTAAACTATAGACTATAGCTAATTGTCGTCATTTTTCTTGAAATGTGCAACTACCATTTTATCTTAGAGATTAGCATGTTTGACGTTAAAGACTTCCTAAAAATGAAAGGGGAGATAATTGGTACACCATTTGATTTGCATACAAAACTGAGGAAGCTTTGGAGCCTGAAATGTGGTTAGTTCCATTCGAAAACTCACTCTTTTTCAAATGAATCGGTCCAGTGCTTAAATCCGTCATACAGAAGCATTTATACAAATAATGATGATGGATAGATTTGAGAAGCATGCCTTATCAGTGGAAAAACGTAGAAATGGCATTACTTCGATATTTAGTATTTTTGTATTCACTATAAACATTACTTAATATGTAATAAAATAATAAATCAGATTATTTCCTATAGCACACCTAAACTATTATTTAATAAAGCTGTAGGACAGTGCGAAGTTGATTTTTTGGTTAGGTATGCCTTTCTGTCTTAAAATGTGTAATTCGGATACTGTTAATTACGCGCGTCACTTTTATTTTTGTAAAGCGATGTTTGTATTTTGAGTTCAGCATAATTGTGAACTATGTCGGTTAAAAAATACCTAAAATAAAGTTTATTTAGCCTTGGTCATTTGTTGGAAATAGTATATAAATATTGGGATATGTTGGCAACATAAATATAATATATATTTGTTACAATATCCTCAAGCCTCAAGGTAGGACTGTCAAGTAAAGTTTATTTGGAATAACGGTCTATCTCTGAATTTTTCCAGATTTCCAACTAATAGTTTTATAAAGATAATATGAACAGTTTCAGTGGGATGCGTTGAAAGAGCCACGGCCAATGATTAAATGGACGAACAAAGAATATGCATAATTATATAGTAGAAAAGAGCTCTTCGTTATCCATGAGCCGAGAAAATTTGAAAATGCAGATAACTTAACCTTATTTCAATTTGTCCTGGGTTTCATTTTAGTATTTTTGAAAATTATAAGGGAGCTTTCACAAATGGTGCCAACCTAGGGGTGGGTCTGAAAAGTGACGATTTGCCCCGTTCTTAACAAAGGTGACAAGAGGTGGGTAGTTGGGTAGGTCAGAAAAGTGATCAAATGGGGTGACGCCATTTATGAACGCTCCATAATTTATATTGTTCGAATTTTGCATCTTTAACTACTTTATAATACATACAAAGGGTTTTGCTAATGCAGGGATAAAGTACAACAGAAAGAAGGGGTGCGCATGTAAATATGTATGTGTACGTATACGGATTACTGATGTTTTGCTTTCGTCCACTGTTGGGTTTGTAATATTAGTACCTACCTATGTTAATCCTTTATTTTGGATAAGTTTCGAAAATTTAAATTTAAATTAGACCAATATTTCTGAGATTTCATACAGAATAACATTTTTAGTTGAATTTTATAGATATGCAAAATACTGTTTTAAAAATGTCTAAATGCATGTCATTTTTAGTTTTTTTTGTTCTTGGTTGTGAACTTGTGAATCGCCTAATGAACAATATGGGTAGGTTAGTTTGGGCTTGTGCGTAAATATGAGAATTCTTCCTTCTTATTCTCATGTGTTGACCAATGTTAGTACGTTTTTGTCAATTCTACTTCCTTTGCTCTGCTGGGGGTTTCGAGATCCGTTTTTGCTGGGATTAATCAATACCTCAGACCCCAAGTAGTGTTTGTGATTCGGATGATACTCAAGTGATAGAATGCCCTTGCATAAAAACAGGTGCCTGCATTGATTTTCTATTTTTTAAATAGGTGCGGCTGCTTGTCCTGAATGTGGAATAGTACTGAGACGTGGTGGCTTCAGGATTCAGCTTTTTGAAGATGTGGGAGTGGAAAAAGAGATAGATATACGTCGTCGTGTTCTAAAGGATTTCAACAAGAGAGATTCAGACTTTTCGTCTCTGCGGGAGTACAATGACTATCTTGAAGAAGTACGCTATTCCTTGATATCGAAATTTTATGCTTACCCAACTGCCTAGTAGTTATATTTAAAAAGGATGTTTGCTATCACTATCACATGTGTGCGCATCAATAATGATTGTAGGACAGTTTCCTCCAGGACATTTTCCCCCCAGACATTATCGTCTCGGGCATTTTCTTCCCAACGCGTACGGAGGACATTTTCCTCCCAGTATCAAAATCATATCACTAAAAGAAACCCTAATTAATTTTCCTTAATTCGAAGATATTCCAAAAAATATGCATTAATAAATAATGTTCTAACTTAAACCCAGTTTAAGAACTTTGCATGTTCTTATGAGAAATTTTATCAATACATAAATTGTGTGGATGGATATACTCGTTTCTTTTACTGAAGTGATTTTGCTACTGGGAGGAAAATGTTCTTGTATGCGTTGGCGCGTTTGGAGGGAAATGTCCGTTTCCCAACATTAATATAACACCATATTCCCAACACCGTATAAAATAATAGTCTTTTCAGCTAATTTGGCTTGCACAATTTCAAAAGAAAAGAAGTGTAGGTTAATGGATGACATTGGATGATAATATTACTGGCTGAGCTACTAATTGCATGTAATTTTATTTGAAGCCTAAAAAAATAATTAACAAGGTGTCGATACCTTAAATGCTTATAATTCTGTTAATATTTACGTCAGTATGATTTCCAATCTAGTAGCTGAATTACTTCAAGAAAAAATATTATAAGGTTTCCGATAATTATATTTGGTCTTTACTGTTGATAAGGATAAAAAATGGAGATGGAGACTACTCACGTACGCATTTTCTTTATCGCTCCCATGATCCCACTTATGAGCGATACTTTTTGATATTTGAGCTGAAAATGAAATAATGGAGTTTATTTCTTCAGCTAATAAACTAATGAAACAGATTTTTTGTTATTTGTTGTGAGTCGTAATATTTCGTTTATTCAACTCAGGTGGAGGATATCATTTTCAACTTAGTTAATAACATCGACATAATTGAAACGAATCGGAAGATTGAGCAGTATAAGAAAGAAAACAAGGAGCAAATAGCGAAGGGAAAAAGTCGTCCGAGTAATGAACTTCTTGAATTGGAAGCAATTATTGAAGAGGAAAAACTTCGCGCGGAACATTTTTACCGAACAAATATTGCTCGAGAGAAGGAGGAAAAAATGAGGAAAATAAAAACGAGGGAAGCTCTCATCGACGACCTAATGTTTTCGGAGACAGATGCGAAAGCGATAGTTGCTTTGCACAAAGACAAAACAGAAGCCAGTAAAGATTTGAGCTATAAACTAGATGGAATAAAACAGGCATCAGACATTTCTTCTTTCGCTTCAACAAGTTCACCGTTTCAAGCTCCTGGCCGAACGTCACATTTCACGTCTGGGATTCAAATTGGAGGCAGAAATGCAAATGGGTTTCTACCTATTCCTAAGGTGGAAGAAGTACCATTATATCAGTATGAGGAGCCTCAGTTTATCTTCAGCTGCCCTCCGATTCCTTCTTTAGACAGCTTAGAACGAGAGCATAGCAAGTATCTTTCTTTTATCAAATCAGCAACGGTTGCAGAACGAGCTGGAGGCTATCATTCAAAAATCTCTTGTCGACGGGCTCTACAGGATGCTTTTTCAGATATTGCTTTTCAGGCTAAGCTGACGGGATTAGGAAGTAATCGCGCTAAGACTGAACCCATGGACTGTCATTGATGTAAACAATGTTACTACTTTATTCTGCTATAATTTTTTACCTAACCGATTCGTACTGACGTTTATAATAATTACATGTCATTTGTATAGAGAAAGCACACGAGTACCTTTATGCATTATAATCGATCCTATATAAGGTAATTCTGCTGTAAAAATAACTTTCATGAAAAATAAAAAACAATAATAATAAAAAAGTCAAATGTACATTTGCACCCCCATAAGTAGTTTTTATTCATTGTTTGAAGTATAACGCTATCCGTCGATCCCGAAACAGTTTGCATGCAGGTCATTTATTCGCTTTGTTAAAAACAAAAACTAATCTCAAACTTACTAGTCTACACAATTTAGGTACTGCAGTACTAGGAAGTAGGTATGTACGAAATGCATATCATTGGACTCTGAATCTTTTTGCATGCGCTGCAGCAATTTGAAACTACCAGGCATAGTTAAAAACTACAATTGATGGGAAATTTCGTGAATGATGATAAGTACCTACTTTCTTTTATGCGAATCGTGAAAATGAAAATAAGTTTGTTGAACGTAAAAAGTGAAAACGAGAATGGTCACGCAAGTTTACTAAAAATTGTCTTTATATAGTACATAATAATGCTGGCGTAAATTTTATTTTTTAAGTCATTGATTAGTACTTGGCGCCTTAGGGCCATTAAAGCTTCTTTTATACAATGGCAAAATAATCAGAAAAACGGCGGAGGAGACGAGGGTGACCAAAAAGAAAATCCAAAACAAAATTTTATCAATTGCTTGAGCTACCAGTCTCCACTCCGCGACTAAAACATTCTGAGCTTCAACTTCCTCTTGTTTCCCAATAAGATGTCGAATGGATCGTAGGAGCTCTTCTTGTACGTTACCCGCACTTGCGGCTTCACCCCCTCCTACAGAACCACTCTCAAGTATTACATCCTTGTTCACCTCACTATGTTGTGAATTGGCTTGACTTGACATTAGACTTTTGGGATGGGGTTGGCGGTTAGGGTGGCGATGGTGGGAAGTTGTAGTGTTTTGCTGATGTGGAAGGTGTAGATGATAATTAATGGCAACTGCGGAGGACTTAGCTGATTTCGAGAAATTCCCAAGGCTCTCATTAGTCACTGACTCGGTAGAGGAGCAGTCGCTAAGTGGTTCTTTTATCACGTCCATTGCCTCATGCGTTGGTAAATGATGATCACATCCAGTAGTGCCACCACCTCGAATACTTGTACTGCTACCGTTACCACTAGTCGCTGTGCTTAAAGTTACCAAGTTCGAAGTATTCATGTACGCGTCCCCGCCATGACGATTCTGAGGAAGATGGACATGACTCCTTTTTAAACTTCCACTGCGGGGCTCACGATGGGTCACCGGGATGAGCCAACTCTTCTGACGGATTCCGCTCATATTCTTTGAAAATCTCTTATCTTTCGGAAGGAAATATCTGCAAAATAAAAGGATTCTTTTTCAACTCGTCATGATCTGTTAATGCAGTTTTTACCAGAGAATGCCATTCATGTGCATATAACCATAAAATTTACAATCCCTTAATCTAACATTTTTGAACTGACAAATGCACTCAATTTATCTTTTCTTATTAAAATGACTATACATGCATAAGGTTACTCTATATTTGCATTCATGAAGCAGCCAGTCCGCTATCAAAGTCAACAAAGAAAGTTCTTCGTCAAATGTGGGATAGGGTAACTATGTATGCTAATGTCATTTAAGTATTTCTCTGAATCGCATGAATGTAGGTAGGTAGGTAGGTATGTATTTCTCAGTACAGTGTGTACCCTAGTACCGAACAAATTTTGGTGTTCTCACTTATGTAAACACACTGTATTACCGCGATTTGACAGTAAAACTTTTCTTGGCTTAAGTAAATCTGCTGCAAAGAAAAATGCATCTTTTCCTTACTTTTATCCCCCTTATCTATGAAAGTGGGTACTTTTCACCATTAATCATATAGTACACTTATATCTTCCTGGATATTTTAGAAGTATATGTAATGTGGGTATATATACCCGTGCATATCCCTTTACATATTTCAGGCTTGACGCCAGGGATCGGAATTGGAAATGAAACTTGTGTGAGATGTAAATCACCCATCCAATCTATTCATGCTTTGGGGGAAGATAAATAGAATGATAGTGAATTGAGGTTTCATCTGGATTCAATCTCTGTCAAGGTATTATTCAAAAACCTAAACTCAAATGTTATTCACCTACTCCTACTCCCAACATGGCAGTGGCATATGATGCATTACAGTTATTAGAAAGTGTCGACGCGATATGGTATTATGTAGTAATGTCATAAAACCATTGTTTATTCCGTACAATTCAAACGCGTCCATTTAGCCGAATCTTCAACTACAGTAGAGATTTCAAAGAGTCCCGTTGAATCATGGTTTCTGCGCTTGTACTCATTTGAACACATTAAATAGATAATATTTGAATGCGACGACAGAAGCCATACATAATTACACGACGCCTTAATTAATGGAATTGACTGAGAGACCATCTAAATACTGTGACAAGTTTAGTAAATTATCTTCCGAACGTGTTTCACTTAAAAATATGAAGCTTTGGTTACTTTCGTGTGAAAGGCACAGCTGGTTAGGAGTAGAGGTGTGCGCGGCGGTGTGTGCTACTTATGTGTACCACCTTGCAATTGGATCGAGAAATGTAGTAGGAGAATCTCATGGGCTTTATCTTCTTTTCGTTTGCTTGTATTATTGGTTATGGGTATAAACCTACGTAGGTACCTTCCATACCTGTGTAACTATAAGTGTGTATATTTATAAGATTTGTACACGTGTGGCCAGTTTCATTTGAAGCGCTTATGAAGGAGTACGTATACTGTCAAAATATTTGCTTATTTCCGTGTTTTTGTCATTCTCGCATATATACTGAACACCTTGTAGCAGTTGTTACCCTATAATAGATTTAGCTATGAGGTTAAACTCATTTCCTTTTGATCAGCGGATCTACAAGGCTTGTGAGGAAATGAGATAACAGTAGCGTGGATATCGAGCAAAATGTATATACGAGTTTTTAGCACCGCAGCCTATTATGTGCACTCGCCTGTGGTATCTTTACAAGTATACCTAGGTGCATGTATTTCTCCTTTCTTTGTTATTATAAATCATACATGTATGAAATTTATGTATTCGCAGGAATAAAATCGACTGAATTTAAAATGCTTATACCCGCCATAATTCGGCAATTCCGTTTATAAAAGGAAGAAATCCGTTTACAGATTTTCTAAGCCTATTTCTACGTGAGAGTGAAAGTTGGTTCTATGATGCTCTGGTCTCACAAATAATCTTGTAAGCCCGAGTAAACCGCATAAACCAGGAACTACCGATAAGCATGTATGAATGAAAATACACGCTGTTCTCTGTAATTGTCAAGTAAGTTTAGCGTTGTACTGTAGGTAGGAAGATAAAACAAAATTTCGAGACTAAAAATGTTGAGGAATTCTTATAGTAGATACGAAATACGATCCACAATTAAACTCCTAATGAATTAGAATTTATTTATTATTTTAATTATTTCATTTTAATTTATTGTATATTTTTTTCATGGGTCCGTGTACGATCACAGGAAATACGGTATACAACAGATTTGAATGCAAAGATCAATACAACTCTACTACAGAGTATAAAGCACCTACAAACATTTTTTTTGTTTATGGAACTAAAAGTATATACGTAGGAAATGATGTAACGGTATTGCATCATTTATTTGGGTCTTTGGGTTAAAATTTCTGGGAAAGAAACAAACCAATAGAGGCACAATAGTACTGTGTGCTAAGCGGAGATTGTCAAATCATTTTCTTATCTCTCCCCATTCGCCATCCCCAAATCACAAAGAAAATTTTACTCATTGGTTTCCATATTTGTTTTATTTTTTGTTGTTGTGTTTTTCCCTATTTTTAACTTATTCAGTCTTCATAATAAAAAAAAAGCTGGAAAAAAGACATGATTATTCTGAGAAAATAACAAATCAAAAGAGTCAAGTCAAATAAAAGTAGGTTAACAGAAATAGCATTTCGGAGTCTATATGGCTCCAAGGCTTACAGATAAGCTGATAAAAGATGAGTTCAGCTTTTAGTAGGTGCAGTTCTACAGATATTACTCAAATAATATAAGCTATTGTGAAGAAAGTCATACATAATAAGTAAAGAGTGGAGAGTGGAATGGAAAGCCAGAGGAGACAAATGCTATATATTTTTAGCTTGGGCCTATGGACCTGGACCACATTGACATTACAAGTCTTTTGGAGACTCTGAGACTATAAAATTGAAGGGGCAACGAGAAAGGTTCAAAAGTACTGCAGAGAAAAAGAATGGGAGTATGGGAGAGGAGGACATCGTTTGTTTTCAGATTCGGGCAAAAAAAAGCCAAAGAAAGAAAATCCAGATGCGGTTGGCATGGCGGTTTGAAGTTGAAACATTAAAAATGAGCTCCGTGTGGAACTGAAATTGCACGCAGATTCCGTTATGTCATGGAATGGATGACAGACGTTTAAAGAGGACTTATAAAGGATTGAGAGAAAAATTCTGGAGGCGTAGTAAAAATGCATTCAAAAAAACTGGACAGAAAAGCACAATGTAAATAGAAAATCCAATCCGACATTAAGGTACTGCTGTACTTTTTTTTCTCTCTTCTTATTCCTTGGATCGGACTTGGATCTGGATTCTGGATCTTCATAGTCATGGCTATGCAGTCAGGTTTTCAGGATTCTCACAAGGGTCCCATTTCTAGATTTACAGGCAGACATTGTCGACCAAGAAGGTAGCATTCCTATGGTTTAGTTATATGTGTCCTTGCGGTTGTAAACTTATCCCGCATTCAACGTATTACCTTACTATATAACCTTACGTTCTCTACAATGTATACATTTATTTGTATTTTCGGAAACGGATGCGCGTGAAAGGAAGATAACAACCTCCGAAATTACGAAGATGGGGCTCCCCATCTGTTTTTGTGGGATTCGCGGCATAGTGGGGAAGATTGAAGACTCAAGACAGTAAAATTGTCACAGTAGTGCCCTGTATAAACTTTATATTCTGACAAAAGGAGTCACTTTAGAGTCAGAGCCAGTCAACTATGCATATACGGTGGGTGAGCTCACAAACAAAACGGGAGAGCCGACAATTTCTAATAAGATGGTTTTCGAATTCGAATATAGGGCTACGGCTAGGGCTACATGGAGCGGAGCTTCCTTCAGGATTTCAAATACTCTGATATAGTATGTGTAGGTGTTGACCTGAGCTTCGGGCTTCGAGAACCGTAGACCCCCCTACTGATATATACCCTGACATTAAACTCAAAAAACCTTCTTCTTGAACATATTGCGTTTCAATGTATAATTCAATATTAAATCAGCCTGTTTCTAAAAAAAGGTCTGACTCAATATAAGTTTGATTTTATCTGTAGCAGCTTTTCCCTTGAATTCCTGGCCGGCCGTACGTGTTACTTGTCAACATCGCGCCTGGGGGATGGGATATTGATATTTCAAAATTTATTGCTATTATTATCATTTGAAGATTTTTCAATTCTAAGTTTTTTGGACAGTATCTATAGTATATTTTCAATTATAAAGCACATCAATTGGACGGGGACGGGTTTGGATATTGCAGTGTGTCAGTCCAGTTCCAGTTCTATCAAATAGCTTGGAAAATATAATGTGCTTTGAGTGTGCGTCATAAAATGTACATATATAGGTATATGTACAAGTACACCCACACTGTCTGTATACATTTTCTACATTAAGTTAAATAGGGCTGTATTCATATTATATGTAAAGACTCCGTGTATGATGAATGATATAAAAAAATGACTTCATTTCTCTGGAAAATTACATTTTGGCTAGGGTTTTTACACCCTCATTCGACTTTAAAATTAGATTTGATGAGACTCAAAATGCTTATTACACCCACAACCACATCTTTCCACCCCGGCGCCCCGACTCTGGCTCCGGCTCCGGCCCAGGCCTCGGCCCCGGCCTAAAAGATTCCTAAAAATTTAAATTTCCTCAACAGATTATTTATACGGTTTTTGATGTGGAGTAGCTATTGCCTCATTGAAGCCACATCAAGAATGCAAATAGGATTAGCGTTTCCTAGTAGCTTTTCATGTATGCAAATCTGAAAGAAATGCTAATGGAGAAAGCAAATCTTTCTTTCGTTTCTTTTTTGTGTGTTGAAAACTTTGAAATACACATGCAGAGTTGAGACCTAGTTTGAAAATGTTTCTGCAGTATTATTTCCTAGCTAATAGATACCTATAATTTATGTAATGGTGAACTTTTCAAACTTTCTACTTTGGATTTTTACTATATATATGTGTTCCTCTAAATTCTAAATGCTGCATTTCCTCTCTCTCTAAAATATTCCATTTTGTAACTACGTAATGGAAATGCACTGCTGTGCTTTCCTTTTCCTTCACTCTCACAATCAGTCATTTTTAAATGCATTTTTAAATCCTGGCAATTTTTTAAACATTAGTTTCTCTCTACAATAGCATCTTGATTTTTCTTCTTTTATAAAATGGGGGAGGGTGTTGCACTGACGAGACATCTACAATCTACGCTAAAGCTTCTTGTTTGTTGTCTGTCTGCCATGTTGCTCTTGACAGCCAGCTCATTGTTTGTAAGACTTTGAGTGACTTACTCAAAAATGGTGGTGACAGAGAGTGCAACATTTGACTATATCTTTTGAACCCCGCATTTTCACATTATAAAGGCCACCAACAAAAAATATAAATATATATGTATACGCCAATCGATATAATAGTGTAAGACATTATGAGAGATGAGAGAAACTGCATTCTCTACAATGATTTAGATATAAATATATATAGTAAATTCTTTTGAGAACCGTTTGTCACTCTGTATTATTATTACCTGAGCCAAGGCGGAACGCTTTTCACTTGCGGTCCCAAATAGTGCAAGTTCAGCACGACGACTGTCACAATGACAGAGACGGATGTAATCGCCATCACGGCTGTCAGGTAAATACCTATAGGAAAAAGTACCAGGTTAGTCTCTCTTCCTCTTATATACAAAGTTGACAAGAAATTTTCACAATAGAACCTTATTGACACACACACAATTCGTCTTCTCGTCCAACTCTCCTGCTCCTTGTTTATTTTTTTATTTACAAGAACAATAAGTCGACCATTTTTTAAAAATTAGTGCCTACATAATTATTACTGATTTGAAAATTCCATATTTTTTGTACATAGCAATTAAACTTTAATTAAGGGATGTGATTTTTTAGGTGGTAGGTAATTTATTAAATTGTATATTCCTCGTAACTAAAGTCCGAAATCCATAACTAATATAAATAAAACTGAACTAGAAAATAATTTTGCAATAATTTGTGCATGCAACAATTATTTATTATAGAAATGAATAAAAATAATAATCCTCTTGTTTTCTTATAAGGGGATACTCGACACATAATTACAGTTAAGGGCGAAAATGGTAACGACTATCATCCTCACCCTCTTTACAATGCAATGATGATGGTACTGAAAACGAAAACGAGTTGAATGCCCAGTCATCTGAGTCTCCTCCAGTACAAAAAAAAACGACGTTGAATGGAGACGGCTCATTTTATGAGGCCTATCAAGCTTTACATTGTGGTTGAGAGATCAATGGATTTAATGGTGTCAGAAACATAAATGGTAGTGGTACTTATTATTTCTTCTGATAAAAGCTATATAGATATTATATGTAGTTATATAGTTATATAGTAGACCTTCACCTATACTCGATATTGTGCTTATTATTACCATTCAATTGCCTCCAAGCCTGTTTCCTACTTTGAGCTTCCTATGCAGCTAAATGACAATGCATTGACGTTGGTCAAATGTAGTAAGAGATCTGAATAGAAAAAAAACCTATAGACGTAGTGAATGTTAATAGGTGGGAGTTGGGGTTCGTTCATGTTCTTACCAATGAGCGGAATGGACTCGGATGTCTCGGGCATTTTTTCTGCGATAGCAAGCATGAAGACAGAGAAGGCGAGCAGAACGGTGATTCCCAGAGCGATTTTCTCACCCGAGTCCGGCGGGAGGCAGAAAACCAATAAAGTCAGAACAGACAACATCATACAAGGCAGCACCACGTTGTAAATATAATACCTAAAAAAAAGAAGAAGAAAAAAATTCGAGACCAAAAAAAAAAACACACATAGCAAAATACGTAGAACGTCTATCTCTATCTGAACATTCACACACACTTCAGTCTTAACGATACTGATGGACCAACAACTAAAAAACTTGGCTACTCGCTGATTGTATAGTTGGCGGCGAAATTTACGTCAGTCCACAAGTAGTCCAAGTGAATCGCAAATTTACACTTTCTCTTGCTCAGTTCCCTTTTAGTTGCTCATATCTTATCATCCATTTAGTAAGTAAGATAGGTTGATGTAGGTATGTATATGTTCCTACCTACTCCATGTAACTCTGAATATAAATACCATATACTCGCAAAGTTGCAAACTTATATCTCTATTCATTTAACCCTCTAACTAAGATTTTTTGCTCGAGCAGGAGGAGCAGAGCAGACGTGAGAAAATTGCTTCGGTTTTCTAAACGACCACGGCTTAACATTTTCCCTCCATAATTTCATTTCCGTATCTTTCACATCTGACGATAAGTGTCATTATCACTCCTTCCGAGTTCGAATGGACACTAATTATACGCTTTACCCGTTCATAGGGTCATCAGGGTGACTTGTGATCCAATCATATAGGTTCTTCAACAAGGATGAGAGGCACATATACCCAAACTATGTAGTTGTCAGTAGATACATAATATAATATACATAGTGCAACAAGGCAAAAATAAAAAGGTACAATATTCCATAAGGTTATACCAAAGGAATATTTATATTCCTATAAATTCATTTGCAGATAATTGAGTTTGAATTTCCTACAAAAATCCATATCGTCTGTGAAGAACCAAAATGACTCATAACCAATTTAAGCTTGAATCAAAATGAGCTATGTCATGAAAAATATGAAATGAGAAATAACGTAAAATGTCAAATTAAGAGCTTTTGAGAAGCGTAAAAATGCTCTATTTGCATGTTTTTGAAAATTGGAAATTGTTGTATTTGCATGTATTTGAAAAAAGTGCAAAATGTTCTATTTGCATGTTTTTGAAAAGTGCAAATTGTTGTATTTGCATGTATTTGAAAAAAGTGCAAAATGCTTTATTTGAATGTTTTGAAAAGTGGAAATTATTCTATTTACAAGCTTTAAGAATCATGATAATTGACTATTTTTGTCGATAGTGGATATCATTTTTGGCTACAAATGGATATGGGTCATTTTGGTTCTTCACAGACGATATCATATTATATCTACATAATTGGAAAATTGTATCATAAATACATTATTAGTCATTTTATTTTAATTTCCTTGCAGATGACATTTGTTTTTAATTATCAGTATATATTATGCAGCATGGTCAAATATTAAAATCAAATTTCAACGTTAATCACTCAGTATTATAGGATGTGCATACCTACTTTTTAGACTGACTGAGATATAGACATGTATTAACTTTAAAATACAGAAGCTTCTCCTGGTAATCTAATGATTAAGAGAATATATCCTTATGTATATTGCCTAAGGATGAGTGACTCTGTATTTGCAATAAGTGCGACGACGAACTTTGTAATCATAATTGAGACTTATTCCTTCCAACAAAATATACTATGTATACTATATTAAATATTTCCTGGAATGGTTAAATCATCAGATAATAATTACATGGATGGCTAACAGGATTAGTAGCAGTATTAATAGTGAGCTTTGAGAGGTGTATAAACTAAAGGGGAGAGAACTTTTTCCAACCGCAACATGTTGTAAGGTTGTTAAAATAATGGTAAAATGAGATTTCATGATGAGATTTTGAATCCCAACTTACAGCGTTTTACGACGAATGATCAGTGTAATGGTTACATCAGGGAAAGGTTCTGGACAACAACTGTAGTAGACGACATTGCGTTGAAGTTCCGCTTCCAGCAGCTCCCATTCTCCATTTGAAACATAGTTTGATAAATCCACCTCTGATGTCCTGTTCGTCACGTCCACCTACACATTTGGGATAGCGTAAAGTGTTGTAAGTACATACTACGGATATATTCAAAACTCCATATATATAGCATGTCGATGTGGATATAATTACAGAATGTGCACTTAATATCTTACACACAAACTCAACCTTCCGTGAAATTTGGAATTGAGGTTGTTAAAAGTTACTCTATATATTTCGAAATGTAATAAAATATTCGGCAATCGTTAGAATTAGAAAATTTCAAATTTCATTTCACCGCATTTCTGATAAATGATTGAAGTTGAACTCCAAGTAAAATATTCCACAAATGCCTAATGTCAAGTATATAGGTACCTACCTAAAACTACGTACCTATGCATATTCAAGAGCGAGAAATGAAGACATTAGTTTTACTTTTACCGCAACGCACAGCGGTATTATGTAGGTACATTAATGTAGGTGGTAGGTACCTACCTACCTAGATACAAATCTTAATGGAGTTTTAGTTTCGTTTTTCTCTCTTCTTCTTTTTTTTTGACAAACTGCCAAGAAGATGCCGACGTGCAACATTTGCCAACGACACGAAATTGAACGGCGGAATATTTAATGGATGAAATTTTACTCGATGAAAATATAATTCAAGGACCGAACCGAGACGGATATTATTGTCATTGAAATCATTGTTAGCTTTATATAATTTTCTGAAATAAAATTATTCAAAATCTTTCAAACTAGCATTCTCAAAATTTTAGATCGATATAGTAATTTGAAAGGAATGTAAAATAGAATGCACATAGAAGAAGTGGCTCCATTTACCTTACATTATATTTACACTTACGTAGCGTATAGGTGGTACTACAGTATTTTACACTATTGGAACCTGAGGGGATGGATGAATGAATGGATGAGCACAATTATTGTATGTAGATAAATTTCTATTATAGAGAAATCTACTCCGTATGTTAAAATATGGATTTTACAGTGGCATGTGTGGAATTGTAAAGGAAAAAAAAAGAAAGAATCGAAAAGTTTCTTGAATTCAAAGTTACATCGTTTTTGGCCACTTTGTGATGAAGCCCCGGTTTTCATCTACTCACTAATACACTACACGTAACTTCCTAACTTAATCGACCATTTCGAATAAAAACCCGGGTAGGCCCGGGTAGACAGTAGGCATTGTAGGTAATGTCTATAAATCATCGCATTAAAGCTATAACAGGAGAGGAATTTTCGCTACACTTAATTTGCATTGTACCTTACGCAAATTTAGGAGCATATGCTCACACAAAAAGGTAACTGTCACTTCTAGTGATGAATGTAATCTTGTAAGCTTAACCATGAACACGACTAGTTGATCAAAGTGTCTTATTTTCCCTTGGGGACAAATGCCATATTCATAATCCCTCAAGGGACGAGATAAATCCTATGTTATGGATGCGACATTTCTATCTTGAGTATATTATAGTCTCCGCCCAAACATATGGGGAGTAGAAACACTCACAAAAAATTCAATTATATATAGAGATATATATTTTTTGTACCTATATTGTGTTGCATTGCTGAGTTCTATATATTCGATGGAAATCTATAATTGTTTAACTATTAACTAGATTTAAATCCCTGTCAACACAAGGCACAAGAAGTCGTTCGGAAGGAGGAATATATCGTCGGTGAAGAACCAAAATGACCCATATCCATTCTTAGCTAAAACCAATATCCACCATCTACAAAAATATTCAAATATGTCTTGAAAGTATTTACATAGAACATTATGCACTTTCTAAAAATATGTAACTACAAAATTTTGCACCTTTTCAAAATACTTTTAATTAGAAATTTTTGCATCTTTTCAAAAACATGGAATTAGAACATTTTGCACTTTTCAAAAATATTGCAAATACAACATTTTGCACCTTTTCAAAATCCTTTATTTAGAAATTTTTTCATCTTTTCAAAAACATGGAATTAGAACATTTTGCACTTTTCAAAAATATGCAAATACAACATTTTGCACCTTTTCAAAATCCTTTATTAAGAAATTTTTGCATCTTTTCAAAAACATGGAATTAGAACATTATGCAATTTTCAAAAATATGCAAATACAACATTTTGCACCTTTTCAAAATCCTTTATTTAGAAATTTTTGCATCTTTTCAAAAACATGGAATTAGAACATTTTGCACCTTTTCGAAAACATGCAAATAGGACATTTTGTATCGTCGAAAAACATTAAAATAGAACATTTTACGTTTATCAAAAACTCCTAAAATTACCATTTAACGCATGTTTCTCATGGTGTTATTATGACATATAGCTCATTTTGATTGTAGCTTAAATTGGATATGGGTCATTTTGGATATAATATGAAATTTATGAAGAAAATATAATTTCCTCGTCATACGTCACAGAAGGCAAGTCGTTAATCCTTGCACGTAGTAGAATCCTCACTCAGTCAGTCACTCGCTAAATTTCCCAGCAGTGTTTATTAAGTACTGTCGTCTTAAATCGGAAATAAAATATTATTTTGCCCCCATTTGAACGAATCAAGGTGTGGATGATGTGGATGGGATGAGAGAAATTTGGACTGAACAAATGTAATAGGAAGTTGAGTTAAATTTGGACATTCAATGGATCAATACTGTACAGGCTAAGTCAAGGAAAGGAAATTAAGATGTCAGGTTGGAGCTATGAGGAAAAAAGAAATATAAGAAAATGTAGTAGTAGTAGTAGTGGATTTATTCACTACTCAAAGTCCCTCTATATACTAACTATACATAAATTGCTGTATCTAAAACCCACAAAAACTTATACACTATGTTCAGCCTTTTGACTTAACAGTCTCTCACATCACACAGGGCTAAGCTAGAACCGAACCGAAGGACCAGAACCAGGACCAGAACAGACTTTAATTCCAGTCACATCTCCAGAATTTTCCAATGAAGTTCAGCCCAAAGATTACACACGATGAGGATGACGGCTGGGCGTGTAATGATGAAAGGCAAAAGGCTCCAGTTATACAGTTATTGCTTTTCAATCCTCTCATTCTCATTTCAACTCATATTTATTCTTATTTCCCTCACTAATTCCAAAATCCCCTGTGGGAATGCTATGAATTTTGTCTCAGTCAGTACCAGTACACATCTCCTACCTAGTGTTCTGTATTTCTATTTCTAAGATGACTATTTTCACTATCGTAATTTGTATGATGAGCACCGCTGCGCTGCACTTTGGCTGTATATATACTGTCAAAAACATTATATATAATAAAATTACCTACTACAAAACTTGTGATCAGCATGGAGGCCGAGGGAGTTGACTTCCTAATTCGTGTTCAAGGCGAACGCAAAATTCTGATAAACAAGCTAAAATACGAAAATACCTCAAGATTGAGATCCTCCAGTGTTTGTTTGACGGCGCGGTAAATACCTGCGACTCAATCCGAGCGTCCAACGAAACCCAAAACCAAAAGGTTATAAGGGATGGTTTTTTGATTTCAAAAATAAATTTTTATTCTAAAAGTAAAGTTGAATAAACTACACGAACGCTCGTCCTGTCCCCGTTCCCGTCCTCCGCATAAGACGTCCTTTACATAATATATGTAACACCCCCCTCCACTCCCCGCATACTCATGTCATTATTACTATTCAGTATTCAGTGTTAGGCTGAAAAGGCATCCAGTCATCATCACCACAGCCACAGCCCGAGTATCTCCATTTGAAATCGCATAAAATAAACAACACGGAATTGATTTGAATCTACGTGAACTTGTTTCCTTTCCCCCAATTTAGCTCTAGAGCCACACAGCAAAACTTTATTCACCCAGTTTTCCCTCCATTCAAAAGATGTAATTTAAATTCTATTTTCTTATTCGACTCATCTCTATATAGTTTGTTTCTTTGATGTGAGAGATAACTCGTAGCTCCAGCCCAGCTCTTTCCTCATTCCACTAACAACGATGAAGGACAAGTGCCACTTGTGGTGTGTGGTGCATAGCGCCTCTAAATTAAATGTAAACTTCTTATCCCAAAAATCCTCTCGTCCCGTTCCAGTTCCCGTCCTTCCTTTCCATTCAAATGAAAGGAGAGTGTGTTTTTAGTTGTAGTTGTTGTGTACAATTCGGTTGAAATCTCTCCCCTCATCCCGCATGCGTATATACAACTTAAATTATTCGAATATAATTTTTAAAGAAATACTCGACCCGACGAGCGAGAGTCAGAAGAGTTTATCAAGTTTTTGACTTTTGATTTCAAGGATTCAATGGTCGAGTATTATTATTATTAACTATTACCAAGAAAACTTTTCTCTACTTTCATCAGAGAAACTTTCCTTCCCTTCATTCTATTTTTATTCGGAGGGGGGGAATGTGTGTAGTCTATATAATATATCGTCAGTGAAGAACCAAAATGACCCATTTCCATGTTTAGCTAAAAACAATATGTACTATCTACAAAAATATTGAAACATGTTTTGAAAGCATTTAAATAGAATATTGAAAAGTGTGTAAATAGAACATTTTACGGTTTTCAAAACTACTATGTAAATTGAACATTTTGAACGTTTCAAAAATGTGTAAACAGACCATCTTGCACTTTTCAAAAGCATGTAAATAGAACATTTTACACTTTTCAAAAACATGAAAATAGAACATTTTACACTTTCAAAAAACATGTAAATAGACCATTTTACACTTTTTAAAAACTCTTAATTAACATTTTACGCATGTTTTTCATTTTGTTTTTATGACATAGCTCATTTCGATTCCAGCCTAAATTGGATATGGGTCATTTTGGTTCTTCACTGACGATATAGTGCAGGCATTTCTACTTTCTACTGCTATACATCCAGTCCATTCCCATTCAAGAAAATTAGTACACCTTTGTGCACTTTAGTGTGTACGTGGATATGTATAGGTAAGTGTAACTAACTTGTGATGATATAAAGTCCAGTTTTTCGACACTATACAATATGCTATATGGCTACATAATAGTAATAGTAACCATGTACATCCAAGTTACACCTCAGTCAGCTATTTCAAACTTTATTAATAAGAAAAAGGCATTGACTCGACTCTCGAGGAAGCACCGGTGGGGAGAATTGGATTATGGAAGTGTGGATAAAAGCTAAATATGTAAGTACACGACATATACAGACTTCATCAAAATTAATCTTTCAGTGTCAGGTGATGAGAAGTGGAAAAGAGAGGAGGGGAAAAAAAACTTTTCATCTTCATCCCCTTCAGTTTGAGTTTGAGTGAAAGAGTACAGAAAAAAATAGAATGCCTATATACACTCAAATATAGCTACTGACCTAAATAATAAAGATAAGAAGGAATTTATGAAGGGAAAATAATGTCGAAAATAAAAATAAATACTATACAATACTACATGTTCAAAAATTATTTTCTAATGTGAATATCAAAACTTACTTGAAATCCATTGTAAGTCCAGCTACCCAATTTCTAGAATAAAAAAGAAGAAAAATATATCACATATGTGTCTGTAGTTGAAGCGTATATACGTACGACTAATTTACAATACGATGAGAAACAATACTGTGACTGTCTCCAGGATTCACAGCTTGAATCTGTGTCACCATCGCATCACACAGTGTGTGAGGGTAAATATAAAATGGATTTTCTCTCTGTATTATAGACATTGACGTACCATAGTACAAATTTGATCATCGAAGGGAAAGTAGGTGACATCGACGGGACAAGTGGAGCGAAACTTTGTTGGTGGTGGCCAGAAAACCTTCCCATCATGACTCACCATGGCACGGCTGGGCATATATCCTTGAGTGTAGTCGTCAGCACTACAGGTTACGTAAACAAACATGATTTTAAGAAATGAAGCTCGGGCGCGCGCGGATGTCTCATCCATTTCATTTCAAAACTAATTCCAAACTTTAAATAACACATTTCCATGAAAAACACGCATCAATGTCCCATTTATCCCTTTCAATATAACATCCCCACACACGCTTTCATTTCATGGACCTAGAGGTGATGGCATAGAACACAAACAATCACACACAGTCCCACGTTTATTTACAAATGTGCATATATACATGTAATTACACCTAGATTCTAGATATATTTTGGTAGTATACATACATATAGACAGTCACTGGGGTTTACATCTGCACATTTAAAGCAATTTAAAGTCGGCCGAGAGAGACAGACTTAAGGTAAGGTAAACATTAAAGGTTAGAATGACTTTAGATCACACTGACTTTAAGCAGTAGAGTAGTCTTAAAATAATTGGCTGCTCAATCAATACAAAAATACAAAGTGAAAAAAGTAGTGAACAAAAATGAAGTATTTTTTCGCCCCTTTTCAGAAATTTTCAAACTTAACAGATTTTGTTTACTATAGCTTGGAATGTAGACGGACAAAGCCACAGTCTGTCTAAATCCAGAATTCTGGCAGAAAATTACAAAGATACACTGTTCTCATGTCTCATACATATTACCTGAAATAAGGTGGAATTTGTTTATCATTGAATTCCCATGCTCGTACGACATACTTAAGGTTTTACACGTACAAAAGCGAGTGAAATGGGATAATATTCTGGTTCTGGATTTACATATAGATCCACATAATATGTAAACACAAAATTGTGTAGAGGATAGCAGTGCGAATGAAATATTTCCAACTCAAAGTTGGACGAGAAAGAATTAACATACAGTATGGGTCAGGGATGATATTAATACTGATACCTAACTTACAATAATCAGCATGCACTCGCATCTCTTTATGGTTGGAATTTGGGAAAGGGAAAAAAACATCAATTTACGAGACACGACAAAGGCGTTGTTCACATGACATATTCAAAGATTCCTTACCTTTCTTAAGGAAAAGAATATATTAGTAGATATTCACCGAAGGAATCTTAAAGGAAATGTCTACTTAAAAAAATAACAACTGAGTACATAAAATCCTAAAAGCCTACACAAAAGTAAAGTAGGTAGTTTCCTGAATACAGAATATAATATTTGACATTACTCTCTGTCAATTGTCAATGCAACCAGGCGCATTACATTACGTCGTCAAGTAAAAGTGAGACGCTCGCCCGTCAACCTCCAAGAGCATTCACATGCGGTGCGTATGGCTTCGATGTCCTTCGCACTCTCCTAATAAACTTGATTAGAGAAGAAGGTGTGTAGGGGCATATAATATCCTGATTAAAATCGTAGATTTTAGAAACCAAGACAGATAGAGAGATGACACCATATACATACATATCTAGCTCTGATATTGAGTATAGGCTTGAAGGAGTGAAGTATATGTACATAATTTACAGAAATTTACAGAATTAAAACAGAATATTACAAATTTGGAGAGTATATAGAAGAGAGTACAATATAGAGAGGTGCATATGGATATAGTGTACAAAAAGTAAGATTTGCATAAATTTCAAGAGCGCAAGTACCTACAAGATTGTACACGACGATGCAAAATTCTTTAGTAAGGACAATGCATGAGAATAAATTGCGGTGGTATAGTTATACATAGATGTATCGTCAATGAAGAACCAAAATGACCCATATCCATTTTTAGCTATAAACAATATCCGCTATCTACAAAAATATTCAAAAATGTCTGGACAGCATTTAAATAGAACATTTTACACTTTTCAAAAACATTTAAATAGAACATTTTGTACTTTTCAAAAACATGTAAATAGAAAATTTCTTACTTTTCAAAAACATGGAATTAGAACATTTCACACTTCTTAAAAACTCCTAATTAACATTTTACGCCTGTTTCTCATTTTGTTTTATGACATAGCTCATTTTGATTGTAGCTTAAATTGGATATGGATCATTTTGGTTCTTCACAGACGGCATACTAAAAGTAAAGCATATGTTCAAGTATTTGTTGGAGATAATATTGTACGTATTTGGACCGGTCCCTGTCCGGGTGCACCGGTCTGAACAATATAAAATATATATAGTATGTACCTACTACTACAGATACTTGGTGGTGGTCGGGAGAGAAAGTTAATAAAGTTAGTTTGTTACAAGTTAGAAAAGGGAGTTAACACGTCAGTATTTCTGCGCTTGGAAATTGACAAACAGTATAGCAATAAATTTTAGTTGAATTAGAAGTGACATAAAGAGATATATTTCGTAACTACTTGTTGTACAGCACAATGTCCGGGAGCCAAATCCTTTCACAGGGAAGACGTATAGACTCCAAGCCTCCAAATTCCGACGGATCCCACCTCAAAAGCTCATCGTACCATTCCTGCCAATTATAAACAAGATATTAATATTCCATCCAATATAATATGTGTGTGTGTGCAATAATGCAGAATATTCACCACTCATATTAATATTTCTTCCAAATGATTCTCCCACAGACACACACACACACACACACAATATCAGAAAAATACATCCTTATTTGTGCATTTAATTAAGAATAATCGTGTTTAAAGAAGGGGAAGCGCATGGTAACGTAGCGAATTGAAATTACAAGGAAAATAAAATCTTTTCACAATTTTCCAAGTTATATAGTAGTCAACGTGCTTTTTTGGCAAATATTGTATGCGATCACAAATATATTTATTCTTTCCATTTATAGTTTTCAAGCGCTTCTCCTTCCCCCCAGTAGATCTCCTAAACTAATTAAACTCCTCATCAACTCGCGTGTTGTTGACTTCCATACAGGAGTAGTTTGTATTTTACGCTCAGTGCATAGCCAAGTGTACATTACAAAGACATACAAAATAACTCAAAGAAGGACATAGAGAGAAAGAGAAAAGACTAAATTAATTAGCCTATAGCTTTATACTTAACTAAAGAGGATTCATACACTGCTACTTTTGTTCAAATTGTCCAACTACATAACACATATCGTCTATGAAGAACCAAAATTATCTGCATCCAATTTTAGCTTTTTAAAAACAATATTCACTATTTACAAAAATATTGTAATTAAAATACATCTCGAAAGCATTTAAATGGAACATTTAAAAAAACAAATAGAACATTTTACACTTTTCAAAAATATGCAAATAGAACGTTTTACACTTTTTTAAAACATGCAAATAGGACATTTTACACTTTTTTAAAACATGCAAATAGAACGTTTTACACTTTTTTAAAACATGCAAATAGAACATTTTACACTTTTTTAAAACATGCAAATAGAACATCTTACACTTTTCATAAATATGCAAATAGAACGTTTTACACTTTTTTAAAACATGCAAATAGAACATTTTACACTTTTTTAAAACATGCAAATAGGACATTTTACGCTTTTCAAAAATATGCAAATAGAACATTTTACACTTTTTTAAAACATGCAAATAGAAAATTTTACGCTTTTCAAAAGTATGCAAATAGAACGTTTTACACTTTTTTAAAACATGCAAATAGAACATTTTACACTTTTTTAAAACATGCAAATAAAACATTTTACGCTTTCCAAAAACTCCTAATTAACATTTTACGCATGTTTCTCATATTTTTTTATGACATAGCTCATTTTGATACTAGATTAAATTGGACATGGGTCATTTTAGTTCTTCAAAAAACGATATTATACAAGCAGAGTGGCACAGACTTCATATGCTATGTATTTCATCATCGTCCAACGAAGCTCAAGGGAGACGATTAAAAATCTCAGAATATTGTTTTTGATCTCCAGGTTTACTTTCTGTTTGTCAATGTATGACTGACTGTGTCGTGTTGCTTTCTCTGAAAAGAGCTCATCTCTTTTACCCAAAACTTCCTACGCAGGAAAGTGAGAGGCAGGTGACCTGAAAAACTTAGTAGTTGGTAGCTTCTCATTACGCAGAATGGCAGAACAGTTTGACTGCCTTGTATTTATGTATTTATGTCCTTGTGATCTATAAGCGTACAGGTAAAAGGACGCGTACAGTCATAGTGTGGGGATCATAGGGTGTACCTATACATAATTGCGTAGGTGCCTTTAGTACAGAGCTCAGAGAGTACGCAGAAATTTTACAGAGCTATAAAGAGTGCAATGATTATATCGAAATCGAACTCACTGTCAGTTAGTATGTTGTATATATATAAATAGGTACATAATCTTATATCTGTCGTCCGTTCTCCACTATAATTTCCTCAATCCCTTTCCTATATATTTTCTCCTAATTAATAGTAATTACAAAGTCCCGTGAGCCTCTTTCTTTCCGCTGTGTCTTTGAAGGTTTTGAATGAGTGTGCGAAGCGGGACTTCAACTTCAACTAAAATAGTTCATAGGTAAAATAACAAAAAAGGGAACAAACTGATTCACTTCCATGTTTCCCTTTGCTTCATTCATTGTCCAATTACTAATGTAAGCATACATCAATATACCCTCGGCTTTATAATCGCTACTTCGCTACACCCTACACACCCACAAAAATGCAAATAGAACATTTTACGCTTTTTAAAAATATGCAAATAGAACATTTTACACTTTTAAAAAGTATGCAAATAGAACATTTTACACTTTTTTAAAACATGCAAATAGAACATTTTACGCTTTTCAAAAATATGCAAATAGAACATTTTACGCTTTTTAAAAATATGCAAATAGAACATTTTACACTTTTAAAAAGTATGCAAATAGAACATTTTACACTTTTTTAAAACATGCAAATAGAACATTTTACGCTTTTCAAAAATATGCAAATAGAACATTTTACGCTTTTTAAAAATATGCAAATAGAACATTTTACGCTTTTCAAAAATATGCAAATAGAACATTTTACACTTTTAAAAAGTATGCAAATAGAACATTTTACACTTTTTTAAAACATGCAAATAGAACATTTTACGCTTTTCAAAAATATGCAAATAGAACATTTTACACTTTTTTAAACACGCAAATAGAAAATTTTACGCTTTTAAAAAACTTCTAATTAATATTTTAGGCATGTTTCTCATTTTGTTTTTATGACATAGCTCATTTTGATCCTAGATTAAATTGGATATGGGTCATTTACTTTAAGGGTTTAGTTTTTGCTTATAAACTTAAATCCGATGACAATTCTTAAAGTTGTACAGGGCAGGAAAAATTGGAAAAATCGATTTTTTCTTAATGTTTGGTGGGCAACAGGGCGAAACGCATCGGATTTATTGTAACTGTTCTAACTAACATGTAGGGTGAGAAGATACTATTTTCATCAAAGTCGTTAGATGGAATGTTTACTTGTTAGTGAAATTTCACGACCCAAATAATTTCCAATTCGATGACAATCTATAAAATACTGCAAGAAAATCCTGTTTATTCTGTTCAGTCAGATGCGATGCGATGGTTGCGCTTGGAGATATACTACACTTTTGCCGAGAAAAGGGCAATTACAACAATGCAATGTAAATATAATAATACGCTATAAGCTACAGGCGATGTAATTGCCCATTGCGCAATATAGTATCATGACTATGACTTAATAAAAAATTTACTCCTCGTTTCATTTTATTGTTCGTCTTGAATATTGACCGTATTTTGGAGATCGCGAACTTTACCCCTTTTGTATTTTTTTTGTACATGGACAATCTAGCTCTCTCTCTGATTTTCTTTCCTTCTACTTGAATGACGAGGATTCACATGGGGATTCCCGAATTTTCATAGTTGAGAGATATATAGCTTCTACCTTTAGCTTTTGATTTTTGTGGATTTGGGATACAATAGGAACTTTACCCTTCATTCCACAACATTTACCTTCTGTCACTCTCAACCTCAACTTATGATTCGTTATGGGCTGGGATTGTTGCGGGTACCGGTATTCCTTTCAGATTTTAAATCCGATTACTATATATTCGGCTATGGCTTCAAACCTCGTTGTTCATTTTATAGCTGGAACTTAAAGGAATTTTTCCCTGAGCGTACATACTACATAGTACCTAAATGCAACCACCAATCGCTTGCAAAACTGAGGTGAACTTTTAGCGAAAATAAAGGCAACACGGGGAAAATCTAACCTGGCTCCTATGTACCTAGTTCCATTGTTATTTGAGTTCAAAACTACAAAACTACAGAAAGTGCATAGTACCAGCACCAGCTTTAGTTTTACAAAGTATAAAAAAAATTTAAAAGGAATATCGTCAGTGAAGAACCAAAATGACCCAAATCCATTTGTAGCTAGAAACAATATCCACTATCTACAACAATATTGGAACACATCTTGAAAGCGTTTAAATAGAATATTTTGCACTTTTCAAAAACATTCAAATAGAATATTTTGCACTTTTCAAAAACATGCAAATAGAACATTTTACACTTTTCAAAAACATGTAAATAGAACATTTTACACTTTTCAAAAACTCGTAATTAACATTTTACGCATGTTTCTCATTTTGTTTTTATGACATATTATGTAGCTCGATTTGATTCTAGTTTAAATTGGATGTGGGTAATTTTGGTTCTTCACTGACGATATTATATAGGATATTGGGAACTATAAGTAATTCTAGAATCAAAAAAAGGATGCGCCAATTTCATAAAATAGCTCAAAAATGTGCTTTCACATGGTAAAGTACATTTTGTGGGTGGTGACGGTGGGTTGGGACGTAAGCTGCATGAAGTATGGAGTCCAAAAAAAGAGGGTATACCTTCCCATTCTCTGTGTTATGTTGTATTGACATGAATTAAATGATACGATAGAATAGGATGGGATAGGAGGGTATGTACCTACCTAGGTACAAGGTATAGACGGGCTGCGGTTGCTCATGCAATCTAATGGACTCATAAAGATGCAGACTTGAAGATTACATAGGACTGAAATTTTTTTTCCTGGCTTCGCCCTGGTCCCGGGCCCGGGCCCGGTGCCGGTACCGGTACCGGTTAGTTCCCCCCTCTGAAGTAAGCTAGCTACTTCTAATTCAAACAGATGCCATATCTGCATGGGTGAATGTGAAAGAAATATGTTTCGTATTACCATATTTCACAAATATTACAAAGCACCTGCTGAGCTTCATGATGCAAAATAATTTCCACGCTTTCCACAAAATATGAAAAGGTGTACATAAAGTACATTTAATGATGGAGCTCTACACCGCAATGGAAAATGGGTAGGAGTAGGAGGAGGAATAGGCTCCTCTTCCTCTTCCTGTTTTGTTGGCAGGGAAACAGGTTAAGTCAACATATTTGGCTTGCTAATCATATATTACAACTCCAAATGTACAAGGACTCCTGGGCCCACAAGTACTCTTGTCATCCTTCTTTCCGCTTAATAACATCTCTCTTCTCTGTCCGTTCCCCCTTTTTTCTCAAATAATCAAATTTTATAGCCTCAACATTTCAAGATGTTGGCCTTGGTCGGAATTTCGGAATCGGAACTGCCCATGGACTCCACTTGTAGTTGTACTCTCATTTACATACCCCTCCATAATTTTCATACTTTTGAATATGTAAACTGACTAACTGATGAAATATGTAAAACAAAATTTTGTGTTATATAGCTACTGATATTTACACTTGTCAGCAGTCAGCGCCACTGACTCTCAGGGCCGGACGAAGGAATTGGTTTTAGGCAGCAATTTGTTTCCATACAAAAACCACAATTTTGATTTTATTGATGGTTTACTTTGGTAAAGCAAAATGTTATATTTACATGTTTCAGAAAAGTGCAAAATGTTCTTTTCACTTGATTCACAAAAGTGGAAACTGTTGTATTTACATGTTTTGAGAAAAGTGGAAAATGTTTTATTTCCTGGTTTTTGAAATGTGTAAATAATTTTATTTGCATGTTTTTGAAAAGTCTCAATATACTATTTACATATTTTTGAAAATTTCAAAATGTTCCGTTTACGTGGCACGTGGTTTTTGAAAATTCAAGCAGCGGGGGCTGCCTGCGCTGGCCACATGATCCGGCCCTGCTGACTCTACTACAAACTTGTAGGTACCTAGGTACATATTTTTCCAGTTCCATCTTCTTGCTTCTGCTTTTGTAGAGGACAGAAATTCAGAAATCAGCAGAGCGTACGAAGGATATTTACATATATTTATGTTAAGATATAAAATGTATTTTATAAAATGTCCCTTTGATCATGTTTAACTGGCTGGTTAAAATGAGAGCTGGGACTGGGAATGAGTGCTGATTATCATTGCAGTGCAGTGTAGGTACCTACATACAGTTGGATCCATACGAGAAGGATACAGAAGAGCGACAGAAAATTCAATGGAAAGATTGCTGAAGCTGATGACTTTGAACTAAAGATTTGAGCCACACGTCATACGGAACTAAAATGAGATCATTTCAGGAAGAAATGCTACGTGAGAGAATGAGAGAGAGAGAGAGACTTGACGAAATAGAACAGAGAACAGAGAGAAGTGAAGAGAGATATGAGAGTCTAAATCTCAACGTGGAAGCTTCGTCAAATTCTCAATTTTGTCCCACGGAAAAAAACAGTCATGTCCCTTTCACACACACACAACACACACGACGACCGTCCAAGTATGAGGAATGACAGATAATGGAATTCAGGTTGTCTAGTTGGTTGCACTTGGTTGGTCGATGTGGATGACGACCATATGTATAATGTAGCATGGCCTACCCCTAACTGCACTCCGTACTCCAGACTCCAGACTCCAAGGATTGAGGAGAGCACAGCTGGAATCTAAAATTCTCTCGGGTTTCTACCGCGGGTTCTTTGTGTCTTGTGTCTCCGCGGTCCGGGTCCGGATCCGGGTCCTGGCCCTGATCCTGGTCCTATGGTTTGGCTGCAGATTTACCCTCGGCTCAACAGAACACTAGCAGACACACTCTATTTTTCCGTCAAGGACTCCACGTCAACTTATGCTCTACTCCTACTCTCTCCTGTCTACCCCCTGCTCCTGATTAAACAAGATCCAAAGCAAACCTATAGTACTCCAGCCAGATTCCAGTAGATCTCTTATTTAATTTAGTCACTAATTTCTCCTTCCTAAAAGAGTTGTCTTTTTTTTCTTCTGTGAGTAAATCAAATCATTCCATCTACCACAACATTAAATTAAGAACCACTCTGTCGCTCTCACTGTCTTTAAGGGAATTGCATATCTATAGTATATTAGAGGAAACTCCAAACGGAAATGGGCATAATTCGCAAACCACGCCACGCACAAAAATTCAATTGGTACCAAAAGATGCAGAATGAGAAACTGTATGCAGGTAGGTAAAAACATCTAGAAAAACGTGGAACACGTTCGTAAAAAACGGGGAGGCGTAAAATCGAAGGGCAGAAATCATGGGAAAAACAGGGGTCGCAGGAAGATAAACAACTTTTGAACAACACAACGCAGGCAACGCCGCAAGGTACCAAAAGAAGCGAAATGAAACAAGGAAGAGAAATAAGGAGAGAAAGCAGGAAAAATACAGCAGAAAAACACGCCAGCAAAGGGGCAATGGGTGGACAATTCGAACTCTACAGCAGATAGAGCGTACGCCGTTTAGAAATGGGCATAACTCGCAAACCACGCAACGCACAAAAATTCAATTGGTACCAAAAGATGCAGAATGAAAAACTGCATGCAGGCAAACGACAACATTTTGGGAAATGTGAAACACGTGTCCAAAAAAAAAGAAAGCCCCAAATTCCAAAAGTGAAAAACGAGGAAAAAACGTAGGTCGGAGGAAGATAAACAACTGTGAAAGTAAATAACGCAGGTACGTCCGCAAGGTATCAAAATGATCAGAATGAACCTAGAACGAGAAATAAGTAGAAAATTCGGGTAGAATCATACCAAAAATGCAACCTCAGCGCGAGGGAAGACACGGCAAACGCAAAATTTAAAAAAAGAGGGGAAGCTGTCAGGGCGCAAAATACACAATGTATGCTCAAATATTTAAGTCACGCTTGACTAGCAGATACAAAATTTAACGGCGCAAATTTTGACACCTCACATGCCACAATCAGACAATTTTTGCAGAAATGCGGGGGTGTCGACATCGAAAAAAATGCGGAAAACGGAAGTGTTCTGGCCTATAGAAAGGCCATAGTAACAAAAATACAGGGACAAACTGAAAAAGAAGGTAGAGAAAACAATCGAACGAAATAAAACACAAAATTTTATTTCGTCGCAGGAAAAAAGCCGCGAAAACGTTTTGCATTTTTCGAAAGTCGAGAGTTTCGAGGTTCGAGTTGGGGAAAGATCTACGAGAAGAAAAGTAGCGCAAGGGCCACTAAGTGCCGGAGCTAGACACGGACGAGCGACCGGAAAAAAACCGGAAAAAAGGTGAAGAGAAACAATCCCAAAAGGAAAGCAGAGGAACAAAGAAGGGTAGGCACACCACCAAAAAACACCGAATGCCCAGGTAGTACAGCTGACAGGCAGTACGTGCATATGCCCAGGTAGTACAGCTGACAGGCAGTACGTGCATATGCCCAGGTAGTACAGCTGATAGGCAGTACGTGCATATGCCCCGGCTGGCAGTTTGGCAGTAGAGCCTGGCAGTTTGGAAGTACGTGCATATGCCCCGGCTGGCAGTTTGGCAGTACGTGCATATGCCCAGGCTGGCAGTTTGGCAGTAGAGCCTGGCAGTTTGGCAGTACGTGCATATGCCCAGGCTGGCAGTTTGGCAGTAGAGCCTGGCAGTTTGGGAGTACGTGTATATGCCCAGGCTGGCAGTTTGGCAGTAGAGCCTGGCAGTTTGGAAGTACGTGCATATGCCCCGGCTGGCAGTTTGGCAGTACGTGCATATGCCCAGGCTGGCAGTTTGGCAGTACGTGCATATGCCCAGGCTGGCAGTTTGGCAGTACGTGCATATGCCCAGGCTGGCAGTTTGGCAGTAGAGCCTGGCAGTTTGGCAGAACGCGCATATGCACGGGCTGGCATTTTGGCGGTAAGTTCGTCGAAATAGGAAACACGCGAAGAGAGTAAACACAGCAGAAGCAATTGAGGACAATGACGCGCAGAAGAAGAAGCAATGTCTCCGGAAAAGTGGCAATTAACAATCTCAAAAGCAACCCAAAACGTGCTCGGGCCGGGGTTATCGGCGGGCTTACTGTAGAAGCGGAGGAAAGTTGCCATGAACGAAGCACACCGCGGGTTGACCATGTGGAGGACACGCAATTTTTGGAGGAAATAGTTACAGTCGTGCCACAACCTGACTCCTTAGGTGAAACCCTAGTGGCCGCTGTGGCCGGCGAGCAAAGAGCCGTCGAAGGGGTCAACAAAGCAGTTGTCGCAATAGTAGAAACGGAAGAGGCCTACGAAGAAAATGATCTCGGCGCGATGGACATCAAATGCGAATTTTGCGGCAGCGACAACTTTGCCGCAGAAAAGCCAAAGAACAAGTTGGTTGCAAGGTGCTGTCAGAAAGGGAAGGTACGTCTGGATAAACTCGACGACTATCCGGCGCAAATAAAGAAGTACCTGGTTGTGGGTGAGCCTAATGCTACCGACGACGAGAGGCTAAACTTTAAAAAGTATATCCGGCAGTACAACAGTGCCCTTGCCTTTGCTTCAATGGGAACGCAGTTCCCTGTAGAAACAAACAATGTGGCCTGCACCGGGGAGCCTTACGTCCGTCTGCACGGTCAAGTTTACCACGTTGTGTCGGCGGAGCTGCACCCTCGCAGCGGCCAGAAACCGCGGTACGCGCAGTTATACATCGTAGACACCGAACTTGCTGCCGAGCAGCGCATGGGTATACTCGAAAACGCCGAGTGTATGCCCCACGTCATGACCGAACTAGACGCGGTAATTCGCGAAGTGAACGTGCACGCCAGGGGGTTGAAGTCGATGCGGGAAGTGGAAGAAGAGGCACTAGCAACCCACGAAGGAAGTAGCCCCGTCAACGTATGTATGACTTTTGGCCAGGACCCAACGCAGGACCAACGTCGGTATAACATTAGTACGACGTCCGACATTGCCGCAGTGTTTTGCAGTAGTGACGGAGCACCCCTAGGCGACAGGGACCTGCGTAACAGATGGCAAAAGCGCTTGGGGGCGTACAAGAAGCCAGTAGTTACCCGAATTAATCTTGTCGCGCCAAAGGACGTCGAAAAATACTGTCTACGATTGCTGTTGCTGAACGTGCGTGGTGCAACAAGCTTTACAGATCTGCGCACCGTACGCGGCACAGTGCACGACTCTTTTCAGGCCGCGTGCAGAGATTTAAATCTGGTTGCTGACGACTCCTAGTGGTGCTTAGCCCTAGACGAGGCAATTACAATTCAATTTCCGAAAGCCCTGCGGGACCTGTTTGCCTACATAGTGGTTTTCGGGAACCCTGTGGGTTGCAACGAATTGTGGTTGCGTTACAAGGGAGCCTTAAGCGAGGACTTTTGCCGTGATATGCCGCAAAGCGTTGCCGAAAACAAAGCCCTCTACGCCGTGCAGGAGCTTTTGCGGCTGCACGGAAAGCAGTGCTCCGACTATCGTCTCCCTGAACCTCTGCCTGTGCCAGCCACGACCGACCCTGTCGTTGATATCGCCGCAGCAAAGGTCACAGCTAAGCATCTTACTGAGCAGCTGAACTCGGAGCAACGGCATGCGTTTGTCACCATTATGAATGCTGTCAAAAATGACGACGCCCCGGACCGCTGCTTCTGGATTGATGCCCCAGGTAACACCTTACACATAGTGAGCGCTTTTCCTTCATTTTCAGCAACCCTAACCTTCTTCTACTGCATACTGTAGGTGGAAGCGGCAAGACGTTTACCTACCACGCCCTTATATCGACTGTCCGAAGCAACGGTCACACAGTGCTCCCAGTGGCGTCAACAGGTATGTTTAAATCCTTGCATTGGAGGTTTCCTTGTATTCTACCGCGACAAGTTCTCACTCTTGTTTTGTCTTTTTAGGGATTGCTGCTAACCTCTTACCCAACGGCCGTACGTATCACTCCCAGTTTAAGCTACCCCTTTTAATAAGCGAAAGCTCCGTTTCAGACATTCGCCCTGCTTCGGTTGATGCCGCTGCAATTCGGCGCGCTAAGCTCATCATCTGGGACGAAGCCGGCATGGTATCTCGCTACGCACTCGAAGCTGTAGACCGATTGCTGCAAGATTTGCGTCAGGATTCGCGCCTGTTTGGTGGAGTCCCTATGTGCGAATGCCACAAACAAGCAACTTTTGACTGACTGGCTGGCGCCACATGACTGACTTCGTGTTTGTTTGTTTTAGGTGCCTCATGGGCGATTTTCGCCAGTCGCTTGTAATTGTCCCGCATGGAAACAAGTCAAAAATCTTGGTTGAATGCCTCAAAAGCAGCGTTCCGCTTCCGCGTGCTGCGCCTAATTCACAACCAGCGCGCCGCGCCTGGTGAACATGCCTTTGCATCGTGGTTGCTGCAGCTGGGGAATTGGGAGCTGCTCAACGCAGCTGGATTTCCAAAGGCGATAGTAGCGCTTCCGCCTACGTGCATTACGACGACTGTGGTGGACGACGTTTACGGCAAGAAAATTCCTCTTGGCCACTCGATCAAGTTCCGCAACACCGCCATTTTAACGCCTCTCAACGCGAGTGTGAACACGTTGAACGATAAGGTCATTTCCCGCCAAGCAGGGGTGGCGCACGCGTACTACAGCGTTGATAGTGTCGACGCGGGCGACAGTGACGGGGCCATGAGATTTCCTGTCGAATTCCTAAATTCGCAATCTCATGCAGGCCTGCCTCCTCATGCGTTGATTTTAAAAGTCGGTACTATTATTATGCTGCTGCGGAACCCGAATACTCGCTCAGGTAAATTGCCGGCCCTGTGCTTTGCCACCTCTTATCACATTTGCTGCCGAGCTGCCAATCCTAACCATGTGTTGTACTTGTTACCTTAGGGCTGTGCAATGGAACCCGGATGATTGTGACTTCCCTGATGCCGAACCTAATAAATTGTAAAGTCCTGACGGGCAGTGCAGCAGGAGCTGTAGCGTTTCTTCCTCGCATCGAACTGACGGCCAGCGACACAGACCTGCCCGTGTGTTGGCGCCGCCGGCAATTTCCTGTTCGCCCGGCATTTGCTATGACGATTTCTAAAAGCCAGGGCCAGACACTAGACACCGTTGGCCTCTACTTGCCCAGCCCTGTTTTTTCTCATGGTACGCCCCATTCCGACAACTACGCTCCCGCGGTGTCCCCTTCAGTGTCTGTCCCGCCTCATTCTTGCCTTTGCTTCTTTGCAGGGATGCTGTATGTTGCTCTGTCCCGAGCCCGCGCACTGACCCAAATCCGAATCCAAGTCACCGACACGTCTGACCACGGCAAGCTTGTGCCGGGATCTGCCGAAGTATTTACGACCAACTTTGTCTACCGCGAAGTCCTTGATTAGCTGCTGCAAGATGCGGGTCGCAAGCGGTGACGCAAGATGAAGAAACTCCGGAGCCTAGGCCAAAGAACTTGCGCGCACGCTCGACGCCGCGCATTTACGCCGCACACTTTATGCTTCTTACTCTTAACTATGTAATGTTGTAACCGTCATTGGTAATAAACTGAATCACCTTACCTCGTTTCACGCATCCATCTTCTTGTGTTGCTGCAACTAAAATGTGCTTCTGTAATGCAATGAGAGGTGTTGCACATTTTGCCGCGGCCTGCACACTATAAACGAAAGAAAAAAGATTGCAACATCTCTCGCATTACAGAGATCGCTCACCCTACGGTTGGGTGGTTTTCTTTCGTTTATACGTGCGCCTGGCTACTGCCAGCCACGCGGCCAGCAGTAGCCAAAGGGCCGGCGGCGCGCTCGGCGCCCGCCTCGCGGTGGCTGCGGGCGCGGTTGTGCTTCGGGGCCGTTGCCCCGGCTGCACCACAGCGGACACTGCCTGCCGGCAGTTTTGCAAGCGCCACTGGCCAACGGCAGCGTCCCCATGCATCCTGTTACTGCTGCTGGTGCAAAAGCAACCGGCGTGTTGTAACTGCCGTTTGCCACCGGGCGGTTTGGAACTGCCCCGTAGCAACTGCCACTTGACCCGAGCACCGCCAAGGCTGCAATCGCACCCAGCCGCACGGCGCCCGCCCCGCACACGCGCTCGCTAACGCCAGGCGGCACGCTCGCTGCAACGGCGGGTACCAGCGGTGGCTTTCCGGCTGCCGACTCCCTGGCGCGGGGCGGCAAGCGCGTTGGGGCGCCCGCAACACGGCAATTGCGCCATGCGAGAACGTTGGTGGTACCCCACCCATGTTGCCGTGGCGCAAATTCAGCGCCACCCACACTGCCGTACTCAGCACGGTTCCCATGGCCACTTTCGCCGTTTCAGCCCGAAACGGCGAAAGTTGTTTATGCCGCGTGATTTGCGACGGCAGACAAAAAAATTTCCGTTTTTTTTGGCTTCGCCAGTTATCTTTTTTCCTGCCGTCTTTTGCCTGTTGCGCACTGGCAACTATTTTTCCCTCATTCCGTTCTTTCCTCAGCACTCGCTACGCCAACACCGTAATTGCCAGCTCTTGACAGCCGATACTTTAACGCCAGGTACGATCAGATTTTATTATGCCTCTTGGCCTCTGGGTATTCTGTTTACGGTCATACGTGTGAGTCCAGCTCCGTGCTTTCTTGTTTTTTTCAGATGGAACCTGAATTCAAAGCCCTGGAGCTCGCGCGTCTGGAACGCAAGCGGGCGCGCTTCGCAGCTGGCATGCATTGGCTGCAGCGTGCGCTGGACAGCGTGGCACTGGAGACACGCATTATCAAGAGCATCCCAACCACATCGGCATCTAAACCATTACCCGCCATCGCTTCAAAACCGGCGGAGCCTGTCGCCGGCTGCTCCAAGGCTGTCTGCCTTCGCCCCGAATCGGCTGGGACACAACGCGCTTCGCCGCCCGAGCCGGAGGCCGCCGGGCGCAGCACTGGATTTCCGACCGAAGAGGACAATCTGGAGCTGGATGGTGCACGAAGTGCAGCCCAAGGCCAGGACCTCAACGATGACTTCGACGACGAGATGTATGCTGCCGCGGCGCAGTACGAGGCACCCGTCTGCCCAGCCGAGACAGCATCGCCCCCGGCTTCACCCGCTCCTGCTGATTCTTCCGCCGACGGGGACGAGGCGGCTGCCGATGACGACGGGCAGCGCCCGCCGTCTGTCGAACCCGTTACCCTTAAGCCCCGCCGAACCGCAAAGGTCAAGCCAGCGAAGAAGTTGCCCGAGTCCACCCGCAAGCCCAAGGGCCCGCCACCACCAAAGAAGCCTCGCCGCGGATCTGGAAAGCAACCGTCGTAGCCGCCCCCCTCCCCCATCTTAACCGTCGCCTTCCTACAGCCTCGACATGCCTGCCCCCTCCTGGAGCCCGCAGCTGTGCTGGCCCTACACTTTTATTTGCGACTATGTGCTATCTTAATACCGAATCTTAATAATAAATACATCAAAGCATAACGACGTCGTCGCTTCTTGCCCTGTTGCCCTTTACTTCGCGCTCGGGCCCCCCTGCCGGGGCCCTGCCGGGGGCAGGTGGGCTTGGGTTCTAGTATAAAATATTTCAAGCTTTTTAACAACGACAATTATTTTTGGAAATAAAAGGAATTAATTAGCTCCAAGTTTTTGGTTAATTACACAACTTTTTAGGTAGGTCGCGGTGCCGGTGCCGGTGGTACACCTACATGGTTTTATACTTAGCCCTTTCAGTGGTACAAAACAGAGCTCTTTTTACTTAACTAAATAAAGAACTAAAAAGCCTATATGTATTAGTGAAAAACAGAAGCGGATTGAATTAAAGTTGGGAAATCTGTGGGAGACCTGCGTCCCACAATACATAGACATAGTAGAATAGTAGATACTCTCGTAGGTACTTCTAACGGAAATGGGAAATAATTAAATAACGTATAAATATATAGGTACATGATTTTAACTCTGTATTTGAGTCTCTACTATAATTATATGTACTATTCAAAAAGACAAAAGAAAATCCCAACATGTACTTTTCCTCAAATGTGAGCGCGCATCTTGAAAGGACCATGTGAAAGTAGAATATCGTCTGTGAAGAACCAAAATTACCCATATCCAATTTAAACTAGAATCAAAATGAGCTATGTCATAAAAGCAAAAGAAACAGACGTAAAATGTTAATTATGAGTTTTTGAAAAGCGTAAAATTTTCTATTTACATGTTTGAAAAAAATGTAAAATACTCCATTTAAATGTTTAAAAAACTGTAAAATGTTTTGTTTAAACGTTTTAAAAAACTGTAAAATGTTTTGTTTACACGTTTTAAAAAACTGTAAAATGTTTTGTTTACACGTTTTAAAAAACTGTAAAATGTTTTGTTTACACGTTTTAAAAACAGTAGAATGTTCTGTTTAAATGTTTAAAAAATGCAAAATGATCTATATTTACATGTTTTTGAAAAATGTAAAATGTTCGATTTACGTAGTTTTGAAAATTGCATAATGTTCTATTTAAATATTTACTTACAAGACATATTTGAGTATTTTTGTAGATAGTGGACATTGTTTTTTAGCTACAAATGGATATGGGTCATTTTGGTTCTTCACAGAGGATATGACTTGTTTTCATTTTCCTTGATTGTATTTCTCGAGGTTGATAAATGAATGGGACTTAAAACCACTGTCTTCAATTTGTTTGTCTCTCTCTCAAGAAATGAGAAGAGCTGAAGGACTTTCTTCTCTCACTTCATAATGTAGTAATCAGACCAACTAAACAGTAGGTACTATACTACATATGGGTGGTAGAACAGGAACAGGGTGGAAAATTCATATATTTAAATTGATAAATATTGCAGGGATGCTAAAAGGGAAAGTTAGCTGTGTGCTACGGATATACATAAGTCTGGAAGTAATGTTGTGTAAAATATACCGAGAGCAAACAAACTCACACTACACACCCAGGGGTCTACTTATATCCATGTAATAATTATACATCCCAAAATAGAATGGAGTGTTTCGAAGCATATCGTCGGTGAAGAACCAAAATTACCCATATCCATTTGTAGCTAAAAAACAATGTCCACTATCTACAAAAATACTCAAATATGTCTTGAGAGCATTTAAATACAATATTAAGCACTTTCCAAAAAGATCTAACTACAAAATTTCACTTTTTAAAAACATGGAATTAGAATATTTTGCACTTTTCAAAAATATGTAAATAAAACATTTTGCACCTTTTCAAAAATATGTAAATACAGCATTTTGCACCTTTTCAAAATCCTTTTAATTAGAAAGTTTTGCATCTTTTCAAAAACTTGAAATTAGAACATTTTACACCTTTTCGAAAACATGGAAATAGGACATTTTGTATCGTCGAAAAACATGAAAATAGAACATTTTACGTTTATCAAAAACTCCTAATTACAATTTTACGCATGTTTCTCATTTTGTTTTTATGACATAGCTCAGTTTGAATGTAGCTTAAATTGGATATGGGCCATTCTGGTTTTTCACTGACGATATGAGCTATGTAATATTTGCATGTGTCTTATCCTGTTCAAATTTGGAATGGAAATCTGCTGCTGCTGTAGTAGATGAAGTAGATGAAGTAGATGAAGTAGGTAGTTGTACAGAGCTCGTTTACTAGGTAGGTACCTAGGTTACATTTATTTGAGAGAACATCTCTTGTGTCAGCAACTGTGTGTGATTCCATGTCAAATGGGAATACATGAGATCATTACCACTCCCATGAGTTCCGAATTAGGAGTCAGCCGTGAAGGTGAAAGTAAATGAAAAAGTTTGTCTTAGTCTAACTACTAGTCCGCTTTCCTTTCCCTTTCTCTCACTAGGATATTTGTCCCAGTCATAGGAGCTACGCCTCCCATACATATTACAACACATTAATAATATGCTCCAAACTTCCACTTCCACTTCCCCTTCCACTCTTTGACACTATCTATTTTTTGTGCACACTCCCAACATCATCCCATCATCTTGTGTATATCTGTAGTTTTGTTGTTTAAAATGTGCCTACAGTGAAAATCTTTTAATTTGGTCTCAAGTGCTTATGTTTTATCCCATTCCCATCTATAACCCCCTTTGCCTTTATAATGTGACATTTCATAGCATTCATAATATGGTCACCATCCCCGTAGAAAACGAAGCAAAAAAAATAATTTGACTTTTTTTCTTAACGTTTACGTTCACTCACACACGCATCCCAGACTTCCTGTAGTGTTATTACTGTAATCTGACACAGTCATTTTTGTTTTCAATTCAACCGTGTGTAATACTAAAAACATGCAAACGTAACTACAGTTTTTAAAACCATCTTTTTAAAATCTCACAGTATATAATTCTAAACAATATCAAGAATAAAATGGGAACAAAGGATAATACTCATGTCGTCGTTGTCGTGTACATTGTTATTTATACCGTTAATGATGTGGAACGTAATAAAGTTTAAATGTAGGGGGTTTCACAGGCAAAGGTATACTCCTCTGTCGTTCCCCATATAATCGTTGGGAACTCAAGGTAACCGGGAATAATTGAAAATGTGTGTAAGAAAAGAAAATTCATTGGGGAAAGTAGAAAATCAATAGGGACCGCAGCTCAGACAGACAGACTGTGGAAGTGTCTCAATAAAGTAAAGTCTCATGAGATTGCGGAGAGAAAGAAACCAAATCTATCGCTTGAATTTAATCCCTTCATGCATCAGCATTCTTGAAACTCTTATTTTCAACCAGATTCTCTCTCCCTACCTCGCTGTCTCTCCCTCTCGCTCTCAACATTAATACGTAATGACGTCCCTGATTTTTCCTATCTGTCCTTCTCCCGCCTTTTAGTGGAAAGTTGGATGCCATGAATTGTTAAATGGATATGTATTTCATGGTTCTGGTTTTCTGGTTCCTTCTTCTCTTGTTTCAACTTGGGAAACTTCTTGCAATTAGATTTATACTTTTCAGTTCACTAATAATAATGCATGTGGCTGTCCCTACGAATTTGTCAGTGGAAACAGGGCCGGATAATGCGGGCAGAGAAGGCAGCCCCCCTGCCTGAATTGTCTCAAAAAACTTGTAAATAGAACATTTTGCACTTTTCAAAACTATGTAAAAAGATTATTTTGACTTTTCAAAAACATGCAAATAATTTTTTTTTGTACATTTCAAAAACATGGAAATAAAACATTTGTCACTTTTCTCAAAACATGTGAATAGAACATTTTGCACTTTTCTGAATCAAGTTAAAAGAACATTTGTCACTTTTCTAAAATATGTAAATACAACATTTTGCTTCACTAAAGAAAACCATCAATAAATTCAAAATAGGGGTTTTTGTATATGGAAACAAATTGCTGCCTAAAAGCAATTCCTTCGTCCGGCCCTGAGTGGAAAGGTAGTAGTGTGTAGTAGAATCCGCACATAATTTATGTATATGCAATCAGCGGTATCAATGCCATTTGTAAACGATGAGGGAGTCACAACCGCAGAGAGATGTGAGAGTAAAAACGAAAAAGGGTAAAGTTTATTAATATTAATGGAATCCGCAAAAGCTAAATATTGTAGTTGAAAAAGCATTATTTTTAGATGTGTGCACTGTTTGCATAGTCTGCGACAGACAGTCAACAGTAGAGCTACGTACCATTAAAGGACCTAAATATTATTGTTTTATTAGCGCGTTTTAATGTGTAACAATAATCATATCTGAAAATATTTGTACTGTATTAAATTACTTACTAAACCCCATAGGTTCCTATGCCTATAGGTACTTAAAAACTTTTACACTTTACACAAACTTTTGTAATTGCAGTGCACTTTAAAAGTCTTTCCGAAAATATTAGCAGTGAAATGTGTTCGACTCATATTGCATCTCATAACATTTAATATAACGACAGTATATATTATTTTATGACACTCTCACAATAAAAATATGCACCTTCCGCATGCTCAATTGACGACAACATTAATTCACACAGATGCAACGGGAACCAGCGAGAAAGTTCAAACTTACATATCGTCGGTGAAGAACCAAAATGACCCATATCTATTCTTAGCTAAAACCAATATCCACTATCTACAAAAATATTCAAATATGCCTTGAGAGCATTTAAATAGAACATTTTGCACTTTCCAAAAATATGTAACTACAAAATTTTACTTTTTAAAACATGGAATTAGAACATTTTGTACTTTTCAAAAATATGCAAACACAACATTTTGCACCTTTTCAAAAAATATTTTGCATCTTTTCAAAAACATATATGGAATTAGAACATTTTGCACCTTTTCGAAAACATGCAAATAGGACATTTTGTATCGTCGAAAAACATGAAAATAGAACATTTTACGTTTATCAAAAACTCCTAGTTACCATTTTACGCATGTTTCTCATGGTGTTATTATGACATAGCTCATTTTGATTGTAGCTTAAATTGGGTATGGGTATTTTGGTTCTTCACTGACGATATTAGGCTTATCCTTGGAGAAATTTAGGTGGTAGAAATCTAGCGAGATTGGAATGAGTTTTGAAATGGAGATTTTTTTTCTCCTTTTTTTATGAAACATAGGTACATTACAAAGATAAAGAAAGAACAAACTATTATTGGGAGGAAAAATAAAAATTAAATTAAATTGAAGGTTGAATGTTGAATACCAAGATTTTGGGGTTGTACTCCTCAACTGTTTTTTTCAAGGAAATACACGCAGTCAGTTTAACACTAAATAAGGGTTTTAACACACTAATCTACTAGCCACAAGCTTATTAAACCGTTGTTGATTTAGCTATTAAATCGTATTACGCTTTAACTATTAAACTAGGACTTCATCCAAGTAAAAAAAAGCGGGATGGGGGTGTCGACAAGTAGTACAAAAAATGCTTTTTATTCCAGCTTTTACTTTTCCTATATAAAGGTGGGTGTATGTGCAGTCAATTTATTTCCACCAACACAGAGTATTTTTCACCCCTGTTTTATCCATCTCTATTTTCACTACATGTGTTTTCATTCCAAATTCGAATTCGAATTTTGGCATATTTCCTGCTAGGCACTATATACTCTTTCCTGAATTCAAGAAAAAATCGAAAGGAATTTTTTTTCCCTTTCCATTTATAAACTTACACAAAATGTAAGAAAATAAAATCTCAAACTCAAATCCAAGACTTGGATCGTGCTTTCGCTTCGAGGTTTGAGTTGACACAAGTAATTCCTTACAATAGTTTTTCATAAATTTTACAAGAAGTATCTCGAAAAATTTTCAGACTACTAGCTGCCGCGTCTCGAATCCCGTAAATGGAATTTTGTTACACACCTTCTCCATAAATTTTTTGATTTTTTGGTACCTACAAGAATTTAAGTTTACATTACGACTGATGTAGATGTAGTCTTTTGGCATAATATTGTGAGGGAGCATTGCATTTGTATTACATTGCGAATACATTTTCTTCATTTTTAAATCAGTTTCAGTAGTAGATTCAGCGAGCTTGGAGGATTGTCAGGATTCCAGGGCACAATATACACATCAACTGACAGATACAGGAAATATCACACCAGGTCGTCTTTAAATTTCAAGTTTAGCATTTTTGAAAAGTGTGTGTACATAAATACAAGCTGTTCACCACATTACATGCTGAGTGGTTTCTTCAAGGTATATATTCTATACCTTCAATTTAATTCTACGAATACATATCCTCCTGGTCTCCCTGCACAAAATTTTTACAATCATGATAACCTTCTGCCTTCTACATATCGTCTGTGAAGAACCAAAATGACCCATTTCCAATTTAGACTAGAATCAAAATGAGCTGTCATAAAAATAAAATGAGAAACATGCGTTAAATGTTAAATACGAGTTTTCGAAAAACTTAAAATGTTCTATTTACATGTTTTTGAAAAGGTGCAAAACTGACTAATTCCATGTTTTTGCAAAGGTGCAAAAATTTCTAATTCCATGTTTTCGAAAAGGTGCAAAATTTTTTAATTCCATGTGTTTGAAAAGTGTAAAATGTTGCCTTTCCACATTTTTGAAAAGTGCTCAATGTTCTACATATTTAAATGCTCTCAAGACATATTTGAATATTTTTGTAGATAGTGGATATTGTTTTTAGCTAAAAATGGATTTGGGTCATTTTGGTTCTTCACAGACGATATGTATTTCTGTTCAGAATCGACAAAAATTGTCAAACTTTTTTTTGAGGGGGGAGGGGGAGGAAGGGGGGGGGGAATTCGAATGGTCGAAAATGTGTGGGTTACTAGATTTTGGATTCGATTGGGAGTTCAAAAAAAAATTGAGTATATAGGTACAATCTACAAGATACTTGAAGATTTTGTAGATCCAATTTTTCGCATGAAATGTGCTTTTCATCTCACCCTTTTTCTGTCCTGACGCAGAGTCTGACTGTAAATTTAATGGTGTCTCGAGTTTCCGAGTTTCCGACCACATACAATGCCATTGCCCAATGCTAAGTAAGTAAGATACGACTTAGCATTCACCACTTGAAAATCTCAGTGCTCGAGTGTATATAGTATAGTCTCGATGAAACTGTCTTTGATGGAGTCGAGGAGCTACTAGCTACCTTGATCCAGACTTAGTAAATAATCGGCTGGCTGAACGTGTCTCGAAGAATAAACTGTACATCTTGTAAAAGTGAGTACTATGTCCTGAGTGTAAAGTAAACTCGGAAGTTAGGCAGTAGTTAAAGGAGAGACACCAGCGGGACTATTCACATTTTCATTTTTATCTTGTTCCAAATATTAATTAATGTTATATGCACTATAGTAATACTCCCCTAGACGTGTTTACATTTTCATGCTTTGTGAATCCGTCTATTTTCCTGTCATCTTTAGAAGGGGAAAAACGAAGGAGAAAATAAGAAAGACACTACACAACGCAGTATAGGTACCGAGGTACATACAGTTGTCAAGGAAGGTGCTACTCACTTGACATCCCATGTTGTTATCTCCATGAAATATACGCGAGACATTAGACGTGATCATACGCACAGTCACAGGCGCAGCACAGTAGACAGTAACAAAAGGTATTTTCAATCTAGCAATAGCTTATTTACAACACAAGTTCGTCCACTTTTACACAAAGGGAAGTGAATCTTAATTTGAACTAGAAAATTATAGATTTGATCAGTCTACAAATCAGAAAGGAGAGTTCTATAGGTCACAGGTTAAAGGCAGTCATTCATATATCGTCAGTGAAGAACCAAAATGACCCATATCCATTTTTAGCTCAAAACAATATCAACTATCTACACAAATATTGAATGAAACATGTCTTGAAAGCATTTAAATAGAATATTCTGCACTTTTCTAAAAACATGTAAATAGAACATTTTGCACTTTTAAAAACGTGTAAATAGAACATGTTACACTTTTCAAAACGCGTAAATAGAACATTTTACACTTTTCAAAACGCGTAAATAGAACATTTTACAATTTTCCAAACGTGTTAATAGAACATATCACACTTTTCAAAAACTCTGAATTAACATTTGACGCATGTTTCTCATTTTGTTTTTATGACATAGCTCATTTTGATTCTAGCTTAAATTGGATATGAGTCATTTTGATTCTTCACAGACGATATGTACTTTATAGCAACAGTCAAGACTCAAGAGTTGCAACATTGTAATACTGGCTATGCATATATCCAAGACCTACACCTACACACTATATAAAATATATATGTACTTTATTTATATTTAGAATTAGATTACTATATAACTATTATAATTGGCTCTTACCTGGTCCAGCCAAACATTAGTCGTCAGAACTTGATTCTTTTCATCCTGAAAAAAGCAATCAAAGAAGATTTAAATTTCATTCATCTGTACATAGACATCATCAACCTTTTTCATTAGCCTCTTAAAGGTACTTGACTATATTTAATTAGCTTGTCTACCTTAGCATGAGCCTTTACCTTTACAGGATCTCAACCTCAACGGAGCCAAAAGTTCATTTTGCATAATATGAATGAACGCCGCCCAAGGGCTTCCTTCTCCTTTGCTGGAGCTAATTGATACTTAATCTAACTACTAGGAAAGTAAATTGTGTCTCATCCCTTCTAAACAAAATTACGTCCCAACAACATTCAAACTTGAATTGTACCAATTTCATCACAAAGGGGAAAGAAACCACTAAAATTTTAATATTTAATGCACGTTTAAGTGAACTGCTTTTGTTGTTGAAATGTACAGTGTTCCCTTTCGTGTCTTTTTTGAATGCCTGTCCCGTAATTCCCAGCACAAGACGATTAATTCTGCCACATTTTTTTACCTGGTACTGGTGGTTTATTCTCTACATATTGACTATGCAATCAGATTACACACGCCACGTGTAGAATTCAAAATGTGAAGCTTCTACGAATCCATTGAAACATTTAGATATAGGTGGGTGTACTAATTTCCATCTGATTCTTGTGAATAATTACCGAGTATATATATGTACTATATAATTATATGTGTATGTTCTCTGCTATCAAGACCATGGAAAGATATTCAATTATTTACGGAATATTGGAACAGATTATTAAAAAATTAAAACTTGAAAGTTTCCTCCCACTAAATCCTTGTACGTGATTACATAAAACTCCGAAGGCCTTAATTAAGTTGAACATCCCCATAACAAAATGCTGCTCGGCCAGATGGATAATTGTTAATTATAGATGCAGAGCTGAAGTAGGATTACACACTGTAAAATAACCGAGGACGATAGCATCTTTCATTACTTCCCACTCATCTCAAATCTTGACTCAAACCGACTAGACTGCATATAATTATACTGGTAGGTAGGTAGCGGCACCGCACCGGTACGTACTGCGGTTAGTTATACAGTGGACCATTTGAGTCAGTAAAAAAAATTCTTTTGTGTAATCTAACATTTCATCTGAATAATGTGAGCGACTGCATAGTAGAGCTAATTTGAATACACGTAATTGAATTAACGATATCTATATGCACCTATAATACTGACTATACCTCCTGCACATACGTTTTTGGCTTGATTCTTACTATTACGATATGAAGTTTTTATAAGCCAGTATAGTAGTAGTATCTGTAGTATATCGTCAGTGAAGAACCAAAATGACCCATATCCAATTTAAGCTACATTCAAAATGAGCTATTTCGTAATAACACCATAAGAAACATGCGTAAAATGGTAATTAGGAGTTTTTGATAAACGTAAAATGTTCTAATTTCTTGTTTTTCGACCATACAAAATGTCCTATTTCCATGTTTTCGAAAAGGTGCAAAATGTTCTAATTCCATGTTTTTGAAAAGATGCAAAAATTACTAATTAAAAGGATTTTGAAAAGGTGCAAAATGTTGTATTTGCAATATTTTTGAAAAGTGCAAAATGTTCTAATTCCATGTTTTTAAAAAGTAAAATTTTGTAGTTACATAATTTTGGAAAGTGCTTAATGTTCTATTTAAATGCTCTCAAGACATATTTGAATATTTTTGTAGATAGTGGATATTGGTTTTAGCTAAGAATGGATATGGGTCATTTTGGTTCTTCACCGACGATATAGTCAAAACACATTCATTAAATGTGTAGCTTTGGGAAACATAAAGCTGGGCGATTGCTCGCTTGGACTCCTGATTTAAAATTTCCGCTTCCGATGTCAACGATAGTTTTTTCCGAATCCGAGGATGATGTAATTATACAACTAGAAAATTCTAAATTCTAAATTTGAGTGAAGAAGATACACCCGTGTGATAGTCGGCTTTCGCAACTTAGGTACAGGAGCAAGGTACATAGTAGTAGTAGTAATGCTACAATTTTGTGTTGCTGTGTCTGTGTGGTTTAACTATTTACAGTGGCAGCGAAGGATTAATTTAGGTATGCATTAGCACAGAGAATTTAAAATACTCGGCCGGTCCTCTGTAAACATTATGAAAAATAATTTGTTCCCTAACTGAAGAAGCACATACGGCCTGCAATAATACCTATTTAAACACATTTTATTCTTACTGCACTCACATTAATAGCGTACGTAATAAAAAATTAACTTGAGTAAACAATCTGATAAAATATTATTGAAAATGACAAAAATTCATTCTATAAAGACCAACACACTAAAAAAAAGTTGCGCAACTACTCTCTCTCTCTCTCTCTGATGATCTGTGGTAAATACACTACGTTTCCCTTCCTCAGCCTTAATTCTTAATCTAGAACAAACGAAGGAGACAGTGTTCCAAAAAGGGAAAGGATTAACATCTGAAATAAAGGACAAGAATGTCAGAGAGGAGGAAAACCCAATGATATAATGTCGTCGTTGAGAGAATTAGATGCAGAAAATAAATGTCATGGTCAGGTCCAGGTGTAGAAAGTTTCTAGTGAAAAAGGGAACCACAACCGCATAGTGTCTAGTGTACTATAACATGGGCCGAGAAAAGAATCTATCTTGTACAGTAGTGTCTCCTATGCCTACTGATATACATTATGTATTAGAGAATGGAAATCTACGACTACAACTACAACACAGAGAACACAGAACAGAGTGGAGAGACGTCAGGCTCAGGCACAGACACAGACACAAGAGACAGAGATTCAGTAGAGAAAGTAGAAAGCACAGAGGAATACACCGTGAGCCGATTCCTTTCCCGTCTTTCTTCTCTCTTCTCCCCCTGTTCTCAGTCTCAATCTTGTAAGATGCTTTTGTTCTGCACCCAGCAACCCAAAACTCTCTCTCTCTCTCTCATTGTACAAACAATCCGCTAGATTCTCTTTGTTTATAACTTTTTCATCTCAATGCAATGTTGTTGTGACGGAGAAATTGGGAAAGTTGAGCTTTTCTCCATAGAAACTTTTCCTGTCCAAAACAAGCATGTCGTTCTCGTACTTCTCGTTCTCGTTATTTAGATTTTTTCCCCCTTTAAAATTCAATGGATACATAGCTATATGCATACACATGTATAATATAATCTTAAACCTATCAAGCATTTCTTAACAAATTATACTGTACACGTCTTTTACTTGTGCTACAACTTAAAACAAAATGTCTTCTTTTTTTTGTTGTTTCCAGGTCAAATTCAAAGTTACAAGGCGCCGGGGTGAAAAAAAATGGTTTTTGATTAATTCCGACCTACCGACTCCGACTCCGACCCTATAACTAAATGTGTAGATATTATGCTCTAAAATAGAAAAAGGCTTAACAATTTCAAAATTTCATCCAGCAGTCTTCCAGACTTATAGTAATGAGCTTAATGCGGGATGAAAAATCTTTTCAAAAAGAAATCACCTCTATTTTTTTATAATATATAATATGGAGAATAGAAAGCTACAAATTATTCATTGTGTACTCACAATCAAGAAAATCCAAGTCATATGATGCTCTTTGAAGCAAATATATTTTAAGATATCAAAGGCGATTGGATATTCTTAGAAGTAGAAGAGATGAGAAGATCTGGAGAAGAGCAAGTTCTATTCAAATGAGTATAGATAATTCAAAAAATTCGGTTCGGAAATGTGTGTGTGTGTGTGTCTTACTGGAAATTTTGGAGCGTTATCCTTATCCCCCTTGTTGGCGTTTGACTGGATAATCTAAGATTACGAGAGAGAGAGAGAGAGCGCATTGGGATTGGGGAATATAGAATGGATGATTCCATTTATTTTTCTATTTTCCCGGTGCAAGTAATAATGTGTAAGGGTACAAAGATTATGTTTATAGAGATATAGAAAGGATGAGGGAGACAAGGAAAAACTATGTAGACTTTTTTTTCTTATATTTATAGGATTGAAAAAATTGAAGACATCTTTAGCATTTTTCTGGTGATTTGATCCTCAACCTTTCTTTTGAAAACAACAATTTTATTCTTCAAGCTTAGATATATCGTGAGTGAAGAACCAAAATGACCCATATCCAATTTAAGCTACAATAAAAATGAGCTATGTCATAATAACACCATGAGAAAAATGCGTAAAATGGTAATTATGAATTTTTGATAAACGTAAAATGCTCTAATTTTCATGTTTTCGAAAAGGTGCAAAATGTTCTAATTCCATGTTTTTGAAAAGATGCAAAAAAAATTTCTATTTAAAAGGATTTTGAAAAGATGCAAAAAAAATTTCTATTTAAAAGGATTTTGAAAAGGTGCAAAATGTTGTATTTACATATTTTTGAAAAGTGCAAAATATTCTAATTCCATGCTTTTAAAAAGTAAAATTTTGTAGTTGCATATTTTTGGAAAGTGCAAAATGTTCTATTTAAATGTTCTCAAGACATATTTAAATATTTTTGTAGATAGTGGATATTGGTTTTAGCTAAGAATGGATATGAGTCATTTTGGTTCTTCACCGACGATATGTAGAAAAACTTGTGTGAGGATGCTATATGGTAGATTTTGTTTTGCCAGGGAAGAGTATCTCTATATACATCCTGTAATATCCTTGGATTTTGGGCCCCCCACAAAATGAATAAGATCACGTAGTATGAAATGTGAACGTGCAGTAGATATCATGGCACACACAGTACTTTACTACACCATATCCTATAATCTTTACTCTTTACGGGCCAGACGACGGCCCATACGGAAAGCGTCAACTCATCTATTTTCTTATTCTAAATATGTTATCCAATCTAACAAGTCTGGAATTCAAAATCTAGTCTCTTTCACGAGACCAAATCATTATTTATCCTTCATGCAAATTCAATGTCTCTTACTTTAAACGTAGTTGAAGGGAGGACATATACCAGGCCCAGGCAGGGAGTTAAGGGTGCAGGTATACCCACCTATACCTATACATATAGAGCTAGCATGATACTTTTTCATGATTCTTGTAGGAGCATTACTCCTTTTCTGTCAAGCCATATGATACCAGCAGAACCAGAATCAGCATCTCATAGTGGATCAGGCGGAGAAAACATTTTCTAAATGTGGCCATGGCCTACTGACTCGACCGACTGCATAGAGACCCACAAATTTTGTAGTAGTGTCGTGTGACAATATCCTGTTAGCTTAGGGAAGTTGCAATACTGGCTGTACGCGAAATTTTCAATAAACACGTACAAAATTTAATCGCAAAAATATCCGACCCGGAGAATAAAAGGTTCTAATAATGAAATTTTTAAATACTTTTTAAGGGGTTCAAAATTCATTAATATTTTGTAAACAGAGAAAGTTGTAAGTATTGTCATTTTTAAAAGCGTTGAATGTTTTAATTATAGGTATTTTTTTAAATTTCAAGCATGGTGTTTGAAAACAGGACCGGACGACGGAATTAATTTTAGGCAGCATTTTGTTTCCATGCAAAAACCACCATTTTGATTTTATTGATGGTTTTCTTTGGTATACAAAAATGTTTTAGAAAAGTGCAAAATATTCTATTTGTTTGATTCTAAAAAGTGCAAAATATTCAAATTTACGTTTTTTGAAAGGTGTTAAATGTTTTATTTTCATGTTTCTGAAATGTGCAAAACCTTTTATTTCCAATGGTTCTGAAAAGTCGAAATGTTCTATTTACATATTTTTGAAAAGTCAAAATGTTCTATTTACATATTTTTGAAAAGTGTCAAATGGTCCAATTACACATTTTTCGAAAATTTAGGAAATTGTCCGACCATGTTTGAAAACTTAAATAATTTTATTTAAGTTTTTTAAAGCGTAAAAGTGCTCTGAAGTGAATGTTAAATAATACTCGGCGCCAGTTTAAACTGTATCTGTTTCAAAGTATACTTGACTAAAGTCGGTATTTCCTCTTCAAATGGATGCAACCCGTGGAAATTAATGCAACAAAAAAATTGAGTCAGGACAAAGTCAGGAGAGTATAGCAATATCTGTAACACAAGGTAAGTTACTTGTGTCTTCACTTTTCTTTTCAATTTATGAGTTTTGTTGAAGATCCTCAATTTTTTTTCTTTTTCTTTTTTAGTTTGTAGTGGTTTAGGAAAGATCTTGTATAGAGCGATAAATGAGTACATCTTAAATCCATCTGGCTTAGCCATTATTTACATAAATACAATATACGACTGGGGTGACGCTGCGGAGATCCTCTGATGTTTTCTTATCACTATTTCTACAAACACAAGATAGTCGGTTGGTTGGTAGTCGGTATTTGTTTGGTCCTTGTCTAGTTTGAATTTGAGAGGGGGTCCCAAAGCCTCTGCTCTCGTCTTGTCTTGTCGTCCTAATCTGTATGAATGAGACTGAAGAGCCTCGTCGTCCGTCCTTATTTGTCTTCATTTTATCTTGAATATTCTTAATAAAGAATATACATACTCTCAACATAATATATCAGCTGCGGAGCGGCCTGGAGGAACATAGATACAGTATGAGTTGTGAGTCATAAGATATCAGAAATTAAAACTTGGAGAATTTATGAGAAATTTTCGAAATCCCCTCAAGGACTAAAAATCGGGAACATATACAAGCATCTATAAGCTTCTTACAACAAGCATATTATGGGATCTTGTAATCCGACATCCGGCTTGTACATGTACACGTACACTCACACACCAACCAAAGACCAGAACCAGAACCAGAACCAGAACCAGACCAGTCCAGATCGGATCGGATTATAGGTATAGGTACGTGAAGAAGGTCTTCCTGTCTTCCTTGAGAATTGAATCTAGCCAAAAAGTTGGTAATCTCCATTTTTAGAAGACGCAGCACATGTTGAATTGTTGATGCTCATACTGGTACGAAATTCTCTTTTACAACTAAAAAGTGCTGCGTGTTTATTGTGCGAGCAAAAACTCCTTTGTTTCCTACTCTCTCCACTACTGATGTCCCAAAGAGACTTAAATTGTTAATCGGGTGATCAGTACAAAATGTAGAAAATGTGCTACTCGAGTCTATTTGAAAAAATTCCAAGCTCCCACTCAGCGACGACGACGAATAACTGGCCAGTCAGGAAATGAGCCTTTCCCGGGCCGGGAGGCTCTTTGTTATGTCTATTATATAACATACAGAAACTGTAAGTTGCCTTAGTTTTGATTTTGGTCATTAAGAGAAGCCCTTTGCTTCAGAGGATTAGTCCAAGTCCACCGCGGCGTATGTATCCATTATGTATAGGCAATATATAGGCAGGAAATACTAATAGACTTAGAAAATTTCATGTACTATAGAAAATGGAAATTCAGTGTTTGTGGGACTAGTGAAAACTAGACAATTATTTTAATCTCTCGTCCTCCTTTGTTGTCCCCCAAATTATGTTTGGTGGAAGTATTGATAGCCTGATTCAAATGGATGTTCTAAAGGATTCGTATGACGATGACGATGAAGATCGCGCCGCGTGGGGAGTTGGGGAATATCCGATGGTGTTTCTGTGTGTGCACTTGTATAACTCTTGAACTATATAGTAGAATATACCTACGTAGGTAGGCTTGAAACTTACTCAAATGCAATGCTATTTAAATCGAGATTAAATAGTAAATAAAGCGGTTTTAGCACTGCCAAACGTACATATTATGTCATGTCTAATTTCAAGGGATTACATTATAGAAATACCGACACATGAATATATCAAGGAATATTCAATGTAGCATGTAACCGGTACCGGTACCGGTGAGAGTCTGAGGTTGCACCTAAGTATAGATGTGCCTAGGTAACTACTGCTCTTGCTCGAGATTCATTCATTCTTTAAACTCCGCACTTTACCCGAACGAAATTGACGTAGTAGTGTCAAGTTGCCCTGCAAACAGTTTTCATGAGATTTTGCTACAGGCACTGGTACTATGATACAATCCCTATATAGTACATAAGTACCTAATCGTAAGTTCATATTTTTATAATCAAGTAAAATGAAACGATCCCGACGCCACCACAGGATTTGAGACGTAATTTTCATTTTTCCAAAAAAAAACCAAAAGTTTAACACTGAAATCTGTATTAAACTGCCGAGTAATATATAAAATGAGCGATTACACATGAGTGTTATATCCCATCTCCTTAGGTTCTAGCAGGTGTCAAATGTATTTTTTAGTTCCTTTTTATTATTCCATGAATTTGAGACTACAAAATTTTTATTAGGTGTGGCTGTACATTTAATAAAAAAATGCACTGAGGCTACTGAGGCATAATGGAAGGCGATGTGGAGGCCCCTATACCTAACTAGGTACCTACCTACTTGGAACTATATGCTTATAGTTATGGCTATGGAGTTGTGACGTGGCAAGGTGTTGTCATAAAATATTTTACAAGTTTTGTTTTTTTCACTTTTCGAATTTCCCTAAAAGTGTCATACACTTTATAGATGAACATTTATTCCCAGCTCCAAAATATACCTGCACATATGGCATCTAAAATATATTGCAAACCTGATCTTGGCTTTTTGGTGCAGAGCGGCAGAACGCAGTATGTATGAAAAGGTATATGGCGTATGGGTATATTAAATATACGGAACACGTTTCAAAATATGATATCTTTACACCCAAGAAAAATGTTCCCTCGTCAACTCGTAAAGTTTAAACTTTGGCAGCAAACAGTGGAAAACTAACTTGGGAAATCAAGTATCCTCCCTTTCCCACTGACATGTTGACGGTGATGGTAGATTTAGGGAGAAAAGGAGGAATTCCTCCAGCTCCTCTCACAGTACACGTATCCAGCTGTAGCTGTCTGTGGATGAAATATCTTTTTTTATTTCCTCTCTAAGTCTCCCCACAATTGAGACAATGGGAAAAGGCATAAGATAAAAATAATGTCAGTACTCTAGTTCTGGTGTAGGTATGCACCTAGGTAGGTAGGTAGGTACTTTGCAATAACCAGATTGGAAATTGCAGACCGTATACCAACTATATATGAGCTATATATGAGCGTCAGCTATATGAGTATTAATCCTGCTACATATTATATTATATGATCTGGACACTTACGATTAGACTAATTCATGGTTTTGGCTTTGCGAATAAAAAGGAGACGTGGCGACGTTGAGCTACATCGTTATACTTTCGTCTTGGTTATAGAAGCACCTCACTTTTGATGGAAAGAAATTCACTAAAATTCGAATACTTTTATTTCCATTCATTCCCATTCTGAACAAATTGCGAGTACGATCCCGCCCGATTTACATGCAAATAATACAGACTTTTTGCGGGCAAGAATAAAATGACTCGAGTCGGGTAGTCGGGTTCCCAGCAAACACAGTTGCAACATAATGTTAACATAATAGTTTCAAAGGCCTGAGACCATTGGGCTCCAAATGTTGTCTGAATGTTACCAAATGTTATCCACAGGACAACATAATGGGTCACTAATGTCCGCTATAATGTTACTGTTCGGTTTCGGTACGGTTACTAAACTCTGATAAATTTTGGATGGATTTTAGAACTTTTCTAGCATCTTGCGGATTCTACAGTTACTAGTAGTACTACTTTACCCGCTCCTAATTTATGCCTTCATGCTCACCTATAAAAGAAAATGAAACCTTCACACATCAAACATACATCTATTTAATGACAATTCATCATAAAAATTACATCAAACTAATTCATCAGCATTCACTTTCACACCTCACAAAACTATATCGCATTGTACACACTGACACAACTAAATAAAAGTTTAGTTCTTGAATTTTCTTTATCCTATAGTACACATATTGTACAGTCAATATTATAAGCAAAACAGATGCAATGACAAATTGTACGTATTGAAAATTTAACTATCTCATCCACTGAACACAAACAATAACCACTGTAGGTATATTTTTCTTTCCGGGATGGGTTGAATATAAATTGTCACAATATAACTATTTGTAGTAACAAATTTACTAAAATGACTAGTGAAAAAAAATGTCCTAGTAACAGTATAACAGCACACTACCAAAAGGGCAAATAAAGCCGGAACCAACAGTTTTTCCATATTAAACCAGCTAACTATCAGACACTTTTGTAAAACTCACACACAAATAAACTACACTGCCACAACAATTAAGTATGAACTTCTGCCGTAGTTGTGAGCAGTGTTACTGCAACAGGCAACAGTAGAGAAGTAGGAAAGAAATGAAGGTTACAGCCTGTCGCAAGTTCGTATTCAATACAAACGAATAATTTCCATGTGCTACCTGACCAATTTCCGGGGATTTTTAGACGAGTTTTAGAGACTCCGAAAAAGTGTCCCCATACTGTTAACATAATGTGTTCTACATTCACGCATCTTACAAATGTTATATTTTAGAGCTCATATAGACTGCGCGTCTAAAATTCAACTTTATTCAGACAACATTAAGATGCCCCAGAATTAACTTAAATGTTTTAGAACAAATTTGGAAACGTATGTTGATAATTAGATAACATAATGTTGCTGAGTGTTTGCTGGGTTGGCTTCTCTGGAAAATCCACACAGTGATTTGTAGTACCTATGTAGTTTCCATTTACAATATTTAGGGATTGTCAACTCTGTCATCCTTGTTTCAACTTACAATTAGATTCAATTCGAAAGCAACTCGAGCCGATCGTATGTAGCTATACCTACCAACCTAGGTGTACCTCTAATACTTCCTAAAAAGTAAGATGCTGAGAGAATGCATTAGTCTAATGAATTATTCGGCAGGGCTGTACATAGCATAGAGTTGTGTTTTGTTTTTGTTCCATTGAAATTGTGTGTGCGAATCTAATGACCGCATAGGCCAACAAGCCCCGCACAGGCACACCCCCGCCAATGCCAATCCTGACTACGGAAAGGTAACTAAAAGGTACCCACCCACATGAAATGATAAGTGAAAGTAGGTACATAAATTATGCACAGTAAAAAGTCCCTCCGACCTGTACATCTTCCCTAATGAAATGCGGAAGATGAGGGGAGATGAGGGAGTGTACAGGAGTCGTCTTCTTGGTGAACAAAATGTTGTTCCAATTTCAAACAATGTGAATAATAAATAAGGATAAAACTAAACGACAGCTATAGCATATACAGAAGTGTGTGTGTATGTAATAATAATAATAAAGTTAAGCATATAGCGGATTCCTCTTTAAAGGTGTGTATTTAAGGTAGAAGAATTGTATTTCGAAATTTCCAATAAATGTATCGTAATGCTGGATACCATATCATTCAATCTCTTATTATAGTCATTTAGCGGGCCGATTTCCCCATGAAGAAACGAGCCTATTTAGCCGTAGCCGTAGTAGTAAAGAGCCACTGGAAGAGGCCAAGGCCAAACAAACCTCGTCGTCATCATGAAAACTATTTTGGATATCAAATATGCATTAGGAACCACACTAAACTAAATTGCATCTAGCCACATATATTTAGGTATATGGATTTGACTATCATTATTTTTGGTCCCGAAGATTCATCTGATTTTGATTTTCCTTCTCAATAATTCAAACCCGATGCAATCCTAAATCACTTTTTGTGTCAAGATGGAAAATATTAAGGTATTTCCATATGTCCATATCCATATACCCATAGGTCTTAGGACTCCCATACTCGATCTTTTTTTATTATTAATTTTAGAGTATAATAGTTTGAATACCGTCGGTGAAGAACGAAAATGACCCATATCCATTCTTAGCTACAATCAAAATGAGCTATGTCATAAAAACAAAATGAGAAACATGCGTAAAATGTTAATTAAAAGTTTTTGAAAAGTGTGAAACGTTCAATTTACATGTTTTTGAAAAGTGTAAAATGTTCTATTTACATGTTTTTGAAAAGTGTAAAATGTTCTATTTACATGTTTTTGAAAAGTATCAAATGTTCTATTTACAAGTTTTTGAAAATTATCAAATGTTCTATTTACATGTTTTTGAAAAGTATCAAATGTTCTATTTACATGTTTTTGAAAAGTGTAAAATGTTCTATTTACATGTTTTTGAAAAGTGTAAAATGTTCTATTTACATGTTTTTGAAAAGTGCAAAATGTTCTATTTACATGTTTTTGAAAAGTGTCAAATGTTCTATTTGAATGATTTAAAGACATATTTGAATATTTTTGTAGATAGTGGATATTGTTTTTAGCTACAAATGGATATGGGTTATTTTGGTTCTTCACAAACGATATACTTCCAGATCAGACGTTGTTGCGGTAGATAATCTAATCGTTAGGGCCCATACTATTCCCATATTATGTTTGTCCCATATGTAGAAAATAGTTTACGCACACGACGGTTGTTTAGTATTCAAAGGATGATTCCGTTCAAAATTATGAGACAAAAAAAAGAAGAAGAAGAAGAAAAAAAGAAAAAGTAGAATACGAAAGATTTATGTAAAGGAGCGATAGAGAGAGAGAGTATAATATAAATGAATTACCATGTCAAAAATTTGAGTAAGAGTAATGCCAACTTCAATGATGACGGGATGGGAAGAGTTTCTGACGGGGCGTACATCCCTCTCATATCCCCGCATTAAATATTTTAATAAAAGTTTCTCTTCCTGCTCACCCCGTGAACTAACAAAAGTCTCAATGCGAGTCGAGTCTATATTTGTGTCCGACTCCGGGACCGGGTCCGGGACTGGAGCAGTGGCAGTGGCAGTGGGAGAGGGATACATTTTGCTACCGTCACCACCACCACCACCACCACCACCACCACCACCACCACCACCACCACTGCCCATCTCCATCTCAGAGACGAAATCTGTCGTGGGTCGTCCTGTCTCACTACTCTGCTCAAATGAAACTGGAAGAGGTGAATTGTCCGACTTGTTCCATTTCTCATCTTCCCCTCTGTCTTTGACACTCTCACTCCTATTGACATTGACACTACCCATCCGATCTTCTTTAAAAAGGTCTCTTTTCCACTCGGTCTCGGTACTACCCAGACCATCACTACTACCACTACTCACACCGCCACCGCCACCGTCACCATCACCGCCACCACCACTCTTCTCTGGACTGTTTAGTAAGGCGTCATCACTACTGTCTCTCTCCCCACCGTCATTCTCCTCCACACTTGGATTGCTCTCATCTTCCGGACTCCGACGACTCTGGACTGATTTACGATTTGCAATGGGCGAGACGAGGGAAGATGAAGGCAGTGCTGGAAACGTTTGAGATTTCCACATCGAAGATGATGAAGAAGCAGAAGAAAACGAAGAAGAAGCGGAAGAAGAAGAAGAAGAAGCGGAAGATGATGACGACGACGACGAAGACTCCATCATGGACTCATTATTATCTTCACCCACACTAGTATCCACGTCATCCAAAGAGATTCCTTTATCACCTCCTCCTTATACATACACAATCACACAAGAAAAAAAATTAAAGATAAAGAAATTACCAAAGTATATATATATAATCTCAATGATAGAGAACAAAAAAAATTCAATCGAAGATCCAGGATCACACAATGACGATTGAAGATAGATGATGAGATATTGTATTTTCATTCAATTGATATGGGATTCTCAAATTAAATGATCTGTGGCAGTAGCAATTCATTTCAGAGAGAGGAACATTTCCATTTTCATAGTATTAGTTTCCTAGTTACCATCATTTAATATTTGATTATGTGAGAGGATGAACACTGCGTATACATACGGAAAAGACTCTTTCAAAGAGACTGCATTAAGCCCATGCGAATACCAATGCCGAATCCGACGCCGACGCCGATCTAAACGTTATCTTTAATAGTATCCTCTTCTGTCTGTCTCTGTCTCCCTCAGTCTCTCTCACTCTCTCCAAACAACTAAAAACTAACAATGATCAGGTCTCTTGCGTACAGGATCCATAGCTAACGCTTTGATGGCACACTCTGGGATTATCTCCGCCGAGTTTCCTAACATCACTTCATACTTTTAAAAGGAAAACTTTACTCCTTCAATGAGCCTGGTAGAGCGAACAATGGAGAGAGAAAGAGAGACTGACTATAGTGAGTCTGAGAGAAGGATTGAACGTCTTTCTCGTTCCGTTGCCTAGACATAGGTAGGTAGGTAGGTAGGTACATAGGCCCCTACCTACCTAGGTACCTACCTACTAAAAAAACGAGTAATTTTTCCATTCTTATTGGTCCCCTACGGAGTGCATGGTAATCAGCTTATGTCTATACACAGACAGATATAGATATCGTCAGTTAAGAACCAAAATGACCCATATCCATTTTTAGCTAAAAACAATATGTATTATCTACAAAAATATTGAAATGTGTCTTGCAAGCATTTAAACAGATTATTTTGCACTTTTCAAAAATATGTAAATAGAATATTTTACACTTTTCAAAAACATGTAAATAGAACATTTTGCACTTTTCAAAAACATGTAAATAGAACATTTTGCACTTTTCAAAAACATGTAAATAGAACATTTTGCACTTTTCAAAAACATGTAAATAGAACATTTTGCACTTTTCAAAAACATGTAAATAGAACATTTTGCACTTTTCAAAAACATGTAAATAGAACATTTTGCACTTTTCCAAAACATGTAAATAGAGCATTTCACTCTTTTCAAAAACATGTGAATAGAACATTTTACACTTTTCAAAAAATCGTAATTAACATTTTACGCATGTTTCCCATTTTGTTTTCACATAGCTCATTTTGATTCAAGCTTAAATTGGATATGGGTCATTTTGGTTCTTCACTGACGATATATATTACTAATAGTAGTTTGACTCGAAGTACGTTGACGAAAGTTCAATTTGTTCCGATGAACTTCATCCTTTTCTTTATAGTATGCTTTCTTAAGTGTACTTGTACACTGGAGAAAGTTTTTGGGTTATGTAACGTAAGGTTCCATCTTGGTACGATTACGTAGTAGTTGAAATGTCTCTGTTGAAAAGATTATTATGTTATGATGATTGGTATGGGTATTGGTATTGGTATTAAGGGGGTGGCTGTCTTTTCCCCAGTCCAAAATACATGTATCTACAGCGGGGATACCTTTCTAATATAAATCGTATTTTGCACACATATATTGATTGTACAAGATAGGATCTTACGTAGTATGTATCAGCTAACTTTGTATGTAGCTTACACACTTTGACTTCCCCGGTTGTGCAGGACAATGCACTGATGCACATAGAGAAAAGATCTTTCCTTGTAGATTGAGTAATAATTGAACAGTAATGATGCACCGCATACAGATTAATTGATATTAGGAAATTACTGAGTAGACAGAGAGAGATATACGCAGGGATAATGATGAGATTTTTTTTGGATGATTTTGTCAAATGTATTTTATTACCATGTATGACACACCAATTTGTCACATGATTGGAAATCTTGGGAATGTGATAATTGCTTTATCCATATACCTACCTACCTACCTACCCTACCTACCTACAACGTTTGTCAGCAATCCAATTAGTGGAAACAAATATATTATATAGATGGATGGATCTCAAATTTCGTAATTTATTTCCTTTTCAGGAATTTTTTTTTACGTGTGTTAGTTTACAATCACTTGAGATAATTGTGAAAGTTTAGGAATGGAAATATAAAAGGGGAGTTTCAAAGGTAATTAATTATTTAATGTATAGACACTATATATATATACCAAAATCCGGTAGGTTCTAATTTCACTATATCGACGGTGAAGAACCAAAATGACCCATATCCAATTTATGCTAGAATTAAAATGAGCTATGTCATAAAAACAAAATGAGAAACAGGCCTGAGATGTTAATTAGGAGTTTTTGAAAAGCGTAAAATGTTCTATTTACATGTTTTTGAAAAGTGTAAAATGTTCTAATTCCATGTTTTTAAAAAGTTTAAAATGTTCTAATTCCATGTTTTTGAAAACTGTAAAATTTTCTATTTACATGTTTTTGAAAAGTGTAAAATGTTCTAATTCCATGTTTTTAAAAAGTTTAAAATGTTCTAATTCCATGTTTTTGAAAACTGTAAAATGTTCTATTTACATGTTTTTGAAAAGTGTAAAATGTTCTAATTCCATGTTTTTGAAAACTGTAAAATGTCCTATTTAGATGTGTTTGAAAGGATCAAAATGTTCTATTAGCATGTTTTTGGAAAGTGCAAATTGCTTTATTTACATGTTTTTGAAAAAATGCAAAATATTCTATTTACAAACATGTTTTTTGGAAAGCTCAAAATATTCTATTTAGGTACCTACATATTTTTGAAAAATGTACAAGGCTCTATTTACATGCTTTCATAAAGATATTTTATTTTGTTTTGTTTAGATAGTACATTATGTTTTAAACTAAAAATGGAAATAGGTCATTTTGGTTCTTCACAGACGATATATGCTTATGTACGGAAAATATTTACATTTTATTTATTGGAGTACATATGTATTATGTACATATTATGTAAATAAAATAAGGGAAAGAGGTAATCTTTTGTGACTTTGAAATTGGATTGCGTAAATAGTCGAGTAAGTGATTAATTATATATCAGATAATCAGATTCTTTTAGTTATTGGGGCGTTATTTATTTTGCATGAGTTGGATGGAAGAATTGAGCAAGTGAGAGAAAATTTAAAAGGGGTCACATTTTCCCCGTGGGAAGAGGAAAGACGCGTCAAGACTTATAAGTTTTAAATTCGTATCCTTACTGTATGTACCCCTAAATTACTTCAAATTATACCTTAATTATGCATACTGAACTAAATTATCTATCATCTATAGAACAAATCTGTGAAAGTTTTGCGCGTGTTTTAATAATATCTTAGTAATTAGAATGGAACTTGGAGATTTCATTAAGTTGATAATTGTAGTAGAGTTCCTTAACTTTGGAGAACTAATAGCGTGCTGGTTCAAATGACAAATGAATGCATGTAGGTAAGGTAGGTACTAGAATTAGTTATTCCAACTGTAGATAAGTGATGCAGGTATATAATTTAGAAATCTTTAGACTTTTAGTTACCTTTTACGATTGGACATTTTTGCCTTCGGCAATTAACATAATATCTTTACGTTCATATCGTTTATAAGTTACATGATTTTTGCCTCTGTGATCTTAATTTAACACGCTTTTCGGCTTCGGCATCGTTATGGAATAAGTAATACGTCGTGATATGGCTGATTTAAGATAGGCCCAAGGTGTGTAAACAAAGAAAGAACATCTTTGGTTGGCTATAGCCAGACCTTGAACTTAATAGCCCGAGATTTTATTCATAATGAGTTCACAAGCGGTATTTAAAAAACATATTTGGGTTGTATACAGAAATGCGAGGACAATTTTTTAGCTTCCGTGATAACTATAAATAGAAGTTAGAAATATTTTCTTTTCTTAGTGTTGTTGTTGTGTATCTTCAAGTTTCCCAATTTCTAAAATTATGGGGCTGTCAATGCTGTCATGCAGTTTTTCTCTGAAATGTCGTTAGCATCGCATTATTTCTATTTCCGTTGCTTCCCTAAAGCCCTAAACAGACACACTATGTGTATAATGTAAGCTACGATAATTTTGGATTTTCTGAAAACAATTTATAATATCGTCTGTGAAGAACCAAAATGACCCATTTCCATTTGTAGCTAAAAACAATATCAACTATCTACAAAAATATTGAAATATGTCTTGAAAGCATTTAGACAGAATATGTAAATAGAACATTTTACAATTTTCGAAACTACGTAAATAGAACATTTTACGCTTTTTAAAAACATGTAAATAAAACATTTTACACTTTTCAAAAACATGTAAATAGAACATTTTACGCTTTTCAAAAATTCTTAACTAAAATTTTACGCATGTTTTTCATTTTGTTTTTATGACAGCTGATTTTGATTCTAGCTTGGGTAAATTGGATATGGGTCATTTTGGTTCTTCACAGACGATATGTGTGTTATTGGATTTAAGTTGTTAAATTAGCCACAGAAAATGTAAATGTATTAGTGCTTATAGAATTTTCAATTCCATATTATTATAGTTGCTAGAAAATTGAAAATATAATAAAACTACCCCATTATATTTTTGTGTTTTAAATCTTCCGTCCTTATTTGAACTTCCACGTACCCCAAGTCGAAAAGCTACGCATTGAAAATTTTTAAAATCGCGTTTTATTTGTTATACCAACCCAAGCTGCAAACGCAGGCATCAATTCGCTCCCTATAATCTCACTTTTCGTACCCTATAAGATTAAAAGTTTAAAAGCTATTTAGTTAGAATGAGGATTATCGTAAATAAATACGATTCAAAAAATGTATTCCACCAATCTTAATACTGCATCACGAGATTACAATAATTTATTACGCAAATGAGAAAAAATGAAAGGGAATAATTATGTTGTTAGCATAACAACATGAGGTGGTGATTCATGAGCGCCCTGGTCAGATCCTGGTTTTTGTTTTTGATGTATATTAAGTCTATATTTTCAAGATTTGTGTCTTTTCTGGCCATAATCATAACACACTAAGAAAACGAAAAGTACCTTGAAGTAAAAGAGAACTGCTCACTTATGTCATGTCGAAAATCAAACTAAATCTGAACTTCTGAACTTTATCAGCTTTTCCAACACGCCAGTTTTATCTTGTTTTCTTACCTTGGCCCTTCTCATTATTTTCTTGCTTACGTAGGTACTCTAAAAGTCTACACCAGTGGCGGATCTAGAAAATGCTCCTTTCGGGTAGGGGGGAGGGAGGGGCTAATCTATACTCAGTGATCATTTTGTACTAAATGGCCTTATGTTCTCCAATGTTAAAAACTGGCCCATCAACTTTAATCAGCTCTTGATCTTTACTAAATGAGATTTAAAATAATATCACATATTGCATGCACGAGTGATCCGAATTTTTACTACAACAGCCTTTAAACTTACAAGCTTATAGGGTGGGGATGAGAGAGGGTACGAATCTGCAGCGAACGAGTGCAGAACGATGCCAATCGCCAGATATTCGCCAAACACAACATTTTTGTTTGTATGAATGAGTAGCAACTATTCTGATTGCTGCAGCGGTAATACCTTAAAACTGTATTTACTTTACTATGCAGCTTATTTCAGATTATTTGTTTCATTAAAATTTAATTCAGTACTATGTACGTAGTATCTACTAATCTACTTAAATTAAATGATTATTGAATGATCTACTAATTAAATATCCCAATTAAATGTAATAAAAACTAAAGCGAAGATGTGTGGCGGCTTACTTTGCAAGTGAATTAATTATACCATATTATGTTCTAGTCGTTCGGGCCAGTAAATTTCTTAAATTATACAAAATTGAAATGGAAATTTTCTCTACCATAAATTTCTTCGAACGTTACGACTAAAACATTATTTATTTAAGGTCGGACCAGAACAACCCATTTTTTTTCAGGTCCGACCCAGATAGACAATTTCGATGACTAACATACTCTTTAAATTATCACTAGTGGAGTAATTATTTAAACAATCTGAGTCCACGATGAGTGTAAACTTCTAAATTCTGTTTTCATCAAACCTATGCCTATAAACAAATGTTTGAAATGAAATTTAACTAAACAATTAAAATTACGAGCTATATGGTATTTACATACAAGTAGCAGAAGCAGAGGGTCCAATAACTTTACCAGGCATTGATAAAGTATACCTGAGTCACATTATTTGTCTTGCTAGTCTTATTACTTACATACCATACCGTCTATCTTTTAATAGTACACCCCCGCTTACTATTCAAACTGGAGCTTCTTAGACTTCTTACCCTCACGTACAATAAGAGACCCACGCATTAATACAGTGCGAAAAAGTTATGCTATAAACGCTCGTACTATTTAATCTGAGACGCCTACCCCACTTGTACTATTAGGAATCCGCTCACTATTAGAGACTTGCACAGTATTAGACGATACACGGTATTTATGCTATATTCCATTCCAATTTAAGACTCTACGATTTACGATAGTGCCCATCAGTGAACTCCAAATAAATTGCTTTTGTAGGTTTAATATCTATCATTTCAAGAAATATAAACACAATATGTCTAAGCTAGTGCACATACCGATAACCGTTAACACCCTACACCTAAATGAATGAGAAAAAAAAACAAAATACATCGTACAATGTACAAGTTATATGTATTACTTTGAAAATGAATGATTCGACTTAACTGCTACAATAAGCTAATTCATTATGATGTTTTTTAAGTCAGCAAAAGGAGCTTGAGAGAGCCGGGAGACTTTTAAGCGGAAAAACATAAAAGGTGTCCTAAAGAAAACATGTAAAACATTTTATGACCTCTTAGAAAACAAATCAAGTCATTCAAAGAACAGAAGTTGGTACATTTGGTATCTTGCAAAGTTTAAATTACATGTTACAATCTCCGAAATTACACCGCTGAACTTTTCTTCTTTTTTTTCACAAGATTGTAGAAAATTCGAATCGGGTATCGGGCGAAATCCTATAATAAACAATCTCTTACAGATGTATCTGACTTAATCAGAGTACGGATAAAAGTTGTCTTCAAAGTCACAAGAGAGAGAGAGAGAGACACACAGTTAAGAATAACAAACGTATCTACTACAGGCAGCACACACATCTTTGACTGAGCTTAATGTCAGAATGTATGATTTAATGAATCTGATTTTGGAATGGGTGTACACCGGGTAAATATTTACAGTTGGTCTTTCGTTTCGTGGATGACTGATAGGAATAATAAGAGTACAGTACACTTCAATCACAGTACGCGCGCCCTCGCCTTTGGCAGTCAAGTTCTATTCTACCATCAAGTCTACAAAGTCTTTCCCATCACATTATTTCAGCCCGCGTGTGTGTCTAAAGTAGAAACAAAATTAATGGGTTTTCTGTCTTGAGCATGGCATGGTTTTTGTTATTTGGACTATACTACCCACATCTAATTCAAATTTGTGAAATGGTCCGACCAACAACCAGGGCTGCTGCTGTAGACTAGTATAGTGATGCATCGATACTAATGATAAAATACCTTTGCAACAAATAATAAGAATCACTCTCTGAACAAATCTGTGTCCTCCACTCTTCCCAATTTCCCATGAGCTGTCAAAAATCCGAAACCTTTCTCTCCGCTTTTATATTAATGTATTTTCCAAGCTGTAGAACAAGCGACATAAAATATATGTCAGCCAATGATGTCCTATCGTCAAGTGGGGAAGGTGTAATTTGGAGACTGCATATAGGGTAAAGGAGAATGTATATAGGGGTTTAAAATGTATTCTTCGCCACGAAACTAGAAATTGAAAATCAGTTTAATGTCATCATGTGACGAAGGCGTATGAATTGATGGATTTAACGTGTATTTGAAACAGTGCAGAAAATTGTGTACTTATGCTAACCCATGACGTACTCATCTTCAGTCTGGTCGAGTAATGGGCTGAACGAGTGCGGTTTGAGCATTAAACGCATTTTCCGGAGTCATTTTCTTCAATGTGACCCTAACGAAACTTTAAGGACAGTCCCAAAGCACAGTGTAAGTAGTTGCTGATACAGTTTAGCTGTGATAGCTTATATAGTAGGGGGAAAGTGGAGTGAATTAGAGAATATAAAACAGGTCAGTATGAACCTAGAAAATTGCTCGATTATATGTAGGTTACATTTCTTATATCTATGTAAAGACCAAGATATTGGTATCCATCTTCATATGGATGCCAATTTCTATGGTAGCTATGGGGCTCAGTCAGTACAGCTCATTCAGTAATACTTTATTTTATAGACGACGAGGGGTTTAAAGTTAGTCGGGTACTGCTGGTGAATTGGTGAAGCATTTGCAAAGTTCTATATACTGTGTGATGTTCACTCTGGATGACAAGAAGAAGGGTAAGTTTCAAATAAGGAGAAAAGAAGGATCAGAAGGAAAAGACAAGACTGGGATTGGGGTTGGTTTCTTGGTGGTGGTTTTGCTCATTTTCCTTCACTTTCTCGCCACGACGAACCCGGAGACCCGGACGACGGAGATGGAATGAATTGGGTTTTGTAGTTACATTGCCGTAAAACAAACCGTCTCCTCTCATTTCGTCTCTCATCATGAGATCAACCAAGACAGGATGAGATTAGAAACGGAGCTATAAACTCTAGATTATAGTTTATAGGCTAGAACGTGCCATCTTATTTCACCAAAAATTAGCTTCTTCCATTACTCTCGATAAAATTGCTTTTCATCCCATAGCATTTTTTTCTTCTTTGCTTTGCCAAAGCAAAGAAGAAAAAAATGCTCGCATATATCAGTAAAAGGTACGAGACGTATATAGTTCAGTGAATATTCTTCTTTTTTTTTATAAAACTGTGGCCCACATAGGACATGATAACAACTTTTTTAAAGACTTTTTTTACTTTGACATTTTGAAAATGTCTTATTTATACACAATTCTGATGTCCTCAAAGGGGATGCACAGAATGAGGGAAAGAAAAAAGTAGACTGCGGAAAAGTGAGAAAACTGAAAACTTACTTTCGATTCGATTCGCTTTGATGGGGGCTAGTCGAAAACCAAAAGTATAACAGCACCAAAGCATTATCACAGTAGTAAACTTTACATTCGTTGTCCACATTATTATATAATTACACCTGTAAAATGTTTACAATGATGTGAATTTAAATTTTATTTTTGTGACTTCACAAGTTTTCACGACCCATTAACAGCTTTATGTTGTATCGACGATGATAAGACATTTACTTTATTATTAATTAAACAGTTTAATAGTATAACTTTCCATATCACATTTTAAAAGCACCAATAATTTTTCGAGAACAAGATCTGAAGTGATTGGATCTTGTTAAAAATAGTAGACTAATTTTTAAAAAAAATGAAAAGATTAGGGGTGGATTATTACACTTTTTTTGTGTGTTAGCTTGCCAACAACGTTTGTCTACCAGATACCTTTAAAGCTCTCGCTTAAGACTGACATGTTGCCCGCATGAGTTTCTCGATAGTACTAAAGTTTTATTCTGGGAATTCGGTTTCTTTATCCCCCTCCGCTAAAGCTCAACCCGACATAGGATGCTACCTACCTGGTAAACTTTTCCTCACCGTGAACTGAGGTAACATAGGCGCAGGCGTTTAACGAAAGGTTTAATTCTTTTCTTTTAAAAAGCCATGCCTCCAAAAATAATGATTACTACTGGGTGTGCAAATGTTTTGAATTTATAATTATTACACTTGAAAGCATTCGAATGAATATTGTAATTTGACTTTTTTTTTTACATATCAGGAGTTGTTTAGGTACATGCAACTAAATAATTAATAAAATGTTTGGGGTGCGTTCAAGCCCAAGCTGACAATAACTGTATACATACTCAAGCCCGATGGGCGATGATGCATTGGATTGTATATTAAATGGCATGTAATTAGTCCCAACAGAGCAATGATTTTCGAAACACACAATGACATGGTGTGCACAACTCTTCAATATTGGTAGTCTGCTAAACGAACCCTCACAATCAATGTTTTATCTGAAAACAACAATTTGCGTGATAACCTTTATTTTATTCATTATTTGATGTTTCGTAGTAAAAACGTTTATACAAGAAAAGTCACAGGAGACAATAATTATACATTTTCACAGTCACACATCACAAAATAACGTGAACGTGATGTATTCTTCACGGAAGTAACTTTAATCTGAAAACAAATTTAATGATATAATTAATATAATAGTATAGTATATAACTGAAAATAATCGGGTGTATGCGTAATACATAAATTCAATCTAACCTAGTATTTATGACATTATGACTACAATCTACACGGCACAGCAGCTTTGTAGAAAACAAAATATTCTGTGTTATACGATTATTTAATTAACATATTCTGGCAATAATAACTAATTCATTATATATTACTAAGAGATAGCAAAGTATACATAGGTATTGTTGCTATATAATACATAGCTCACCCATATTATACAATTTTACGAGTTAAAATTAAATCCTATATTCATAAAAGATGCAGCCATATATTAATTCTTTATCGTTTAGCGAAATCTTTATCTTCCCAAGCAGTAAGTAAACTTTGTAATCATAAGTGTATTTAAATATCAAAAAGTCAGTAGGCAGTTTAGGAGAATTCTCGATCTTGATTCTTAAGTCTTGATTGAGCTTGACTTGACGTAAAAGGAAAATAGAAATTAGCAAAATTTTCAACACTAGGATTTGGAGTTGGATGAATTTGATTAGTTTGTTGAACCCCTGTCGAAGAATGATTTTCTAGCTGATTTGGTCTATGGATCGGTCCAGATGATGGCATTTGTTGTGGAATAGAATCCGCACTCCCTCCTGTACTCATGGTAGTTGCTGCGGTCACCATGGTCGGATTAAAATGACTATAGAATGGATTATGAGTGTTGGGTGTCCACTGATGAGGATTATAAGAACTTGTATTAGGTGAACTTTGACTTAGATATGTTGGAAAGTATGACATTGGCGGATTGACAACGCCATTGACACTGTTCACATTCACATTCATATTACTCGTCACTCGCTGTTGTTCACCACTCTGACTCAGATTTTGAGGCACACAAACGGTTACATTATTTTGTAAGACAGTTGCTAGCACAGCCATTTCATTTATAGATTTCATTTCGACGTTGTCGAAAGGATTTGCAGTGTCAGATTCAAAATCAGATAAATTTATTGGAACCATTGGAGTTTTAGGAATGGGAGCAGGGATATAATTTGAAGGTTCGTAGGGTCTCATTAACTCAGGTTGATGTTGGTACATTAGAGAATAATTTACATTTAATGGTTCTGAAGACTTATACGGTTCTCCATGTATCACGGTTATGGCTGAATTTTCATCCCTATACGATGTGGATCCCACTTGGGGAGATTCCTCAGGTTCATCAAGTACTTCTGTCACTGTTTGCACTTGATTATTCGCAAACATTTCTACTCTCATTTTATGTTGTTTTGCCAATTCTTCCTCATACTCACGAACTAGTGCGGCAGCCTTGGCTGCTGCTGCTTCAGCATCCTGTTTAGCCTTTAATTCTCTCCTGACTCTGAGCTCTTCCTTCCGCTGATCCTGTTCCTTTTTCTCCTTTTCATACTGCTCACATTCAACTAGTGCCTGCTTTTCCAGTGAGAAATCGTACTACAAAACAAAAATATACAAGGAAACTCTTAAAATAACCTTCAAACCTTCAACCATCCAAGCAATACGTTAAATGTTGTTGTAGACTGTAACAAATGTAGAGTAACAATAAAGATGTGTTAAGACAAAAGAGATATCCTAAGGAAACTCCATAATCAATAATGATGTTCGATCTATAAAAACAATTGACAATGATGAGTTGTGTGGCATGTGGTTGTGGGGGTGAGAAACGAAAATAACAATCAATAAAATGGCGTTCCTAATTTTCTCAGCACATAACAAAAACAACAAAAGTTCCATGTAATATACATCAGCTCATATCGCAAGACTTCTGTTGTCTGTTCTCAACCAATGGAGAATACATCTTAATTGGATCATGGATTGTGTGTGTATATATAAATCCTTGATAGTTGTCGTTGTCAATAATAATGAAAGGAAACTTACCCCATCTTGGAGTGCATCCAAAGGAATGTGACAGTCTACTTCCTTATATTTAGATCTTGGAATTGGATAATATTTTTTGTTTAAGTACAGTGGGACTCCATCAACATAAGAATTTCGGTATGACATGGATGAAAATTCAAAACCCAAATCAATTTAAAGTACAAATACACTCCGAGATTTAATGCGCTCATGAAGTACCGTGGGATGAGCTCAAATATTATACGTTCTAAATGAGTTGTAGGAGCTACATTTACAAAACACTATAGTAATAATATAATAATTATTATTCACTTTTCAATATTAATTAACGAATTAAATGGAAACCTAATATACAGCCAGAACACTACAGAGAAGGGAACTGACTTTTTTGTCTGATTGCAAGTCTGACTAATACACACACACGTCAACACAATACCCAGGAACTCGATATTAACAAGAAGAACATTTATTACTTTCAGACCAAAGAACTTCTATTTGTCGAGTTGACGAAATCAAATGAATGACTTTGATAATCATGTGATACCGTTAACCCTAAAGTACTCCTCCTTCCCAAAAACCCCAATCTCTATAACTTGGCGTTCGTTCTTGAATGTCAAAGCATTAAAATATCCTCACAGCTACAAATCCTACCTGGGGCCTTTTCTCTGAACAACTCTCATCGCACATTTTAGCATTACAGTAAAGCAATCTATGCCACTTTTCACTTTGGGGCTGTCCGTTAATAACGTTTACGAAAAATAAATTTGTTTGACCCCCTCCCTCCTCTAGCCAAATAGAACAAAACGTGATACGACGTTTACCCCCCCTCCCTTCCCTAAATTTAAACGTCATTGACGGACGCCCGCTTTTTGTGCTACCCTAGGATACTCACTACTATGGATTAGTATGGATGGAATCGAGACCGACAGGCAGACAACAAAATAACTTTGCTTCTTGTAGACAATCCACTTTATTCAGATTCTACATTATTTGTGCTTGTGTATCTATCATTAATAAAACTAATTCAAAACGGATTTAAAGTACTTCTTATTAAGGTACATATTTGTATTGGGATTCAGGAACTATCAAAGTTTTTACCGGCAGTTAAAATCAAAATGATAAACGCTTAGCCACTTAAGTTATTGATTGTTCTGGATTTCCCTTTTATTTTTATAATTTGCAAATTGATACCACTTACTTAATTATATGGCATAGTTAGTAGTCAGTAGTTAGTGTTAGTATTTTAGCCAGACTTTTTTAAGTGACAAACGCAATATTTAATTATTCAAATTATTGACTTTTGTTCAACGCATAATATTGTTTTTAGTTTTGTATAGATAGTTTAAGCTTTTTATGCATTAAGTTCAAAGAAGTAGGTAGTATACTAGTAGCAGTAGTAGGTAGTAGAGGTATAAAGCTTTTTGGTTTGTTTTTACTTCCCTTATAAAGTCCCTTATATTTGGATTTTCGTCTTCTGTTCTGAGTGATTCACTTGTTTAAGTTTTTTAAAGGAAGCAATCCATTTGCTCAACAAAATGCACAACGGTGAACACAAAAAAAGTGATGGAACAATTAATGCTTTCGCATGCTGTATTTCTAATAAGCACATACGATTTTAAATGGGACATATAAAAATTGCAGACCATAGGTCAATTTAATTACTTACAACTCTGGAAACCGAATAGAAAGCGCACACGCCTAATATTTTTTAAGTATAAACAAAATCATGCAATGTATTATTTTTAATGTTGTTTATTCATTTCGTTTGATTTTAGTTTCATCAATGACCAAAGTTTCTATCAAGTGAAGTTGCAATTTATCGGCGTTTGGCTTTGGAGATAGTGCAAAGAAAGAATATAATTTTGTCTGTAGAATTAATACAGACATGGCTTTACCACCGAACTATCGTCACACTCCAACAACCTCTTCCCGTGGTATGATATATTTAGTTGCTCAAACTTATTTATTTTATTCGGGAGAGTGCATTATAATTAGCTTCATGCTTGTTAAAAGCATACATCGTTTTCTTTAATGTTTTGCTCTTTGTGAGATTCATGTGTACGCGACAAAAGATTGTATTCTGCAAACATACAATGTTATCAACCTTTTCCAACAACTTAACATTTAAAATTCAGCCCCCCTTTCAGCCTACGCATTTGTGAACACCGAAAGAACTCTCCATGTAATTTTCCTACACCTGTGTAAAAAATAGGCGACTTAATTAATTATTTAGAAAAATAATATATATTCTTCCTCTTGGAAAATGTATAATTCATTTTAATGTTTTTTAAACGTAGTTCTATTTTATTATAATGAACTCTTTATTGTTTTGTGTCGTGAACCACCTGTACACTGTAGTCTGTTTCAGTTTTCTGTTGGTGTTACGTGTGAATTGCCAACGCGGATTCGTAGCATTCTGGTTACATCATATTCCGTTTTCATTTTATTTCAGAAACTTTCAATTAATTGTTAACAGATCGGGTCGCTTTGAATGTTGTTTTCATTTCGTGGGTTTTCAATAAACTACTAGGCATTTCCAATAATCTTTCTATTCCTTATGTTTTTTTTTGTATCCTTTGTGTGTTTTTTTTCTATAATGCGTCTGACGTCTATTGTTTATCCTGGTATATTATCAGAACATAATTTTTCTCCAAATTCGATTTGAGGCTTGACTATTTTGTCTGTCAACATTTAATTCTGAAACTTTTAAAAGTAAACTCCAATAGACAACGTAGAGAGAGATATTATATAGCATGGCCAACGAACATGAATAAACAACTCAACAGCAACCTTATAATTGACTCGGCAGATCTACAAAAAATATATATTTTGTAAGTTCGCAGGAATGTTTTGAAGGCATAAGACAAAAATAAATAACGTGATTTTCAATCGGGATTCTAAAAATAAAGGCTACGTCCGAATTAATTTCTAATCGTATGAATTTGATAAGTTATTTTAGGTAGGTAATTCGGACCGAGTTGAATGACGAGGTAGAATTACTCAAACGCCTCCGCTCATAGTTGTACTACATTCAGTAGTGTACGTGATATTGGTATTAATGTGTTCTCGCAGTTTGATTAAATAAAACAAACTTTGTTTGAAAATTTAACCGAACTCTGCTAAATTCACGTTAGAGGTTTGCTAAAAAATACATACTAAAATGTCGTTAATAGAGGAATTCATCCCATCATCCCATGAAAATAGTTGCAGTGATTTTGCTAGTCATTAGTTCTAACTCTTTTCAATTTATTACAAAATTACAGTGTGCATGTTATATAATTTCACGTTTTTTCACCTTTTTTTTGAGTTCTCCTATTAGTTTGGATTTGATTGATTGTATTGTAGATGGAATGTCTTCTCATAGTATGCCGACGTTCAACATTCTCAAAGGTAATTTCCCTCTGTTTTGTTTTTGTTGAGCTGAAGGCAGCATGTTATTTGTTTATCGCATTTTGGGTTAACAAGCTAGATGTTTCTATTGTAGTGTAACCTTCTATTGCGTTGATTGTCGCTGGCAAGACAGCTAGCTCTCTCAATCATTGTTTGTATTTTTAGTTAAATACTCTACATAGTTTGTTGCCACTTTTTTCTCAAAATTATAGTGTTTCATCAAGGGCAAGTTTTGCACGGGCGGCAATGTATTTACACAAAAACTCTAAAGTGAAGTGTAGCAGCTTGTAGGTTGAGTAATATTGCGAAAAATTATTAACGTTTGAGACGTACGGATGGAGGCAAAAATATTTTTGCTGTACGTTTTCTTTTTCAACTATAACCCACAAATGTGGCATGTATTTTATTTCTTTGATTTAGAACGGTTGCGAGCATCCGGGAGTTCCGGAACTAGTGGACCAAGTAGCAAAGATGCAGCTGCGAATCCTTTCATTCAGACGTCTCATAGTCATCCAGCATTCAGCCCTCAAAAATTGGGCTCGAAAGGTTTTGCAGTAAGTAGAAAGAACCATAATTCTACAATGCCTGGTTGGTGTAATAGTTGTCCATGTGAATTTATTAAAATTTATTTATTGTGAAACAGGATGGGAGGTTACCAAAAGCACCTAAGGCTCCTGAAAAGCCCTTGATGCCATACATGAGATACAGTCGTAAAGTATGGGATCGAGTTAAGTCAGAAAACCCAGATCTTAAATTATGGGAAATTGGAAAAATAATTGGGCAAATGTGGCGAGATTTACCAGACTCAGAAAAACAGGAGTACATTACTGAATATGAAAGCGAAAAGGTACAAAATGTTTATTACTTTAGCTCACTCTTAGTATTTGGTTATGGTGTGATTAGACAAACTAGATAATTACCCTTCTTTCTAGTAACGAGTAAAGAATCCGTTCAGAGTTTGCTAATAGTATCACAAATAAAACTATTGGAGGAACACATGCATCGTTATCGTTTAAACACTCTTAGACCTTGATTTCACTAGAAAAGTTAACCATTGTTAGCTTTAAGAAACACGCTTTCAGATTTAACAATGGTTAACTCTGAAAGCGTGTTTCTTAAGGCTTACAATGGTTAACGTTTCTAGTGAAATCAAGCCCTTAGATTGTAACTTAGTTTATTTGTGATCATATATGATTTGCAGGGCATAATTAATATAAGGAGATAATTCTACCGTGTAGGCGTATCGAAATCCCTGCTCAATAATTTTGATTTAAATATTCACAACACAAATTATTTATTCAAAAAAAAAGACATACTTCAGATTACGATTATTGTGCAAGTAAAAATAATTATTTTGAACACTGTAAAAACTATACTCGCCGTTTCTGAGTACTGATGTACAACACATTGTTGCCTCGGATAAAGGTGTCCCCGTATTTATTCTTCAGTGCACCATTTACATATTCTTCGGTTTGCTCCAGTGCTATGTTCATGTACCCATCCAAGCATACCAAGACCCCTTCATCAAATTATTTCAAAAGTTTTGGATTAGTTAGGAATTACCAGACAGATTCGGTGAATTTAGAATAAATTGACATACACATTGTCAAGTAAACAGTTGTCAGTCGAAAGGCAACGGTTGCCAGTCGAAAGTCAAAAATCAGAAGCAATGATATTTTAATCAAACTGTTTCACCAAAATGCCAGGTTACCTCGATAATCGATCCCATTGTTGAGTTTCACCACTACCGGCCGACCTTTAATAGACTCCAGATATTCTTGCAATTTCTCCTTCCGACTCATTTTTCCTGTTGGTCAATTAATTAATCAAATCACACTTTAATTACATAGTTGCAGAGTTTTATGCGTTCAAAACTAGGCTTATCATTGTTTTGGGATTTTTAAATGGTATTTGTTACTTCATCATAAGAATCAATAGGACATAGGAATTACGAAAATATTACGTGACAAGACAGCAAAACACTGCCTGCAGAGTACACAGTCAGCAGTCAGTAGAGCACTGAAATTGTGAATTGGTATTGTCTTCAGCGTGTAGTCTAACCATGCAATGCTACACGTTCCTCATACGTTTGGATTTCAAAATAATCGCAGTGACAAAAGAAATTAACAATTTCAGTGCACTAGCAACTAGTACAGAAATTAGTATTTTTACTTACTATTTTAAAGCGAATGGAACCCTTGATGTTTTAATAATCCCGACAGTAATACTGCGTCCAACTATACTGATTTTTACTTTACGTACAGTTAAAAGTATGTATAGGCAAACAGTATTACGTTTCAATTCAAATAAAGTAATTTAACTTTGAATTTAGTTTTTTCTGACATCAGTAATGCGGCTTCCTTTCTTGGCTGCGCCCGTCGCTCAGTTAGTCGCTGCCGTCACAAAAATTATTGTAAAACATTATTTGAATTCTGGCGGGATTCGGTTACTACCTGGTGTGAATGTGGTTGTAGTTCAGCTGCTGATCAAAGGTGGCGCGGATGGTTTGTAAGCGTGTTAATTTGTAAACATGAGAAAAATTTCTTTAAAGACAAATTGCAATCATTCGAGTCAGAGACTGTTGACTGTACTGTGGCTAAGTTAAAGCTATTTTTAAAAGTTACAAGTGGGTTTTAGCAATTTGCAAATTTTTAATAGGGCACCGAAGACTGATAATTAATGGAATTTTTTGCACAGTATTTCCTATTATAGACCCACGAAAATTAGGTACTGCTGCAGTTGGTTTGGTTGTTATACAGTTGATAAGCATTTAGGTTTATTTTAATTACCGTAAAAATTTCATTGTAAATTATAACACGTTTGTTTGTTACTGTGTCTCTTGGCAAGTGCTATTGTAGTACCAATGTAAATAAATGCATTTACTTTCTCTCTTTAATTCAAAATATATTTTTAATTTTTAGGTGGAATACGAACGAGCATTGAAGACGTTTCACAATTCACCGCAATATCAGTCATACATTGCTGCAAAAACAAGAGGTAACCCCTTTAAAATTAAATTTGTTTCATTTTATCGATTTTGTGTCAGCCCTTGCGATATTATAACCTCAAAGTCTTAGTTATTTAAACTACATTGCGATTTAAATTATGGAGGTATGTAATGGTTTTTGAGTTGGTAAACAGTTTATATGCAAATTGATAGTCCATAGTCCATAAAGTAGCACATTTTCTTTCGGTTTTAGCGCAACAAGATTTAAGTGAATTGAATAATGAAAGACCAGTCTCAAGTAAAGCTGCTGCTGCTGCTGAAAGGAGGATTGAAATCCAACCTGCTGAGGACGAAGATGGTACGAACATGCTATTAAATCGCGTGTACTTACAATTAGTAGTCTAAGCTAAATATTAAATTATTCGAATGAATTCTAAAACTAAACAAATACTTTTTGACTAACATTTTGCAATTGATTATTCAGATCAAGATGATGGATTTTCGGAAAAGCATAAGGCGCACAGTCGTTACATTCGTAATCATCGCCTAATTAATGAAGTGTTTTCCGATTTGATGGTACCGGATATACGTTCTGTGGTAACAACAACTCGAATGCAAGTATTAAAACGACAAGTTCAGTCGCTCACAATGCACCAGGTAATTTTTGGTTTGTTTTGTTTATTGTTGTTGTTATAATGAACATATTCGAGACAATCATTTGATTTTTTTATTTCTGTTGCAGAAAAAATTGGAAACTGAATTACAGCAAATAGAAGAAAAGTTTGATTCCAAGAAGCGTAAATTCATGGAATCAAGCGAAACTTTCCAGGAAGAACTGACAAAGCACTGTAAGCGGGCCGTTGAAGACGACACATTTCAAAAACTTGTTGAAAAGCAATACGAAATTTTGAAGAAAGAATTTGAGGAAAGAATAAAGAATTCACCACCTCCTCCGCTGGCTCCACCACCGGTTGCTCCTCCTAAACAGGAAAATAAAAGTAAGTCAAATAAAGTTTTGGTTTGCCAGTGCTAGTTCGTCCTCTAATGCATGAGCGTGTCGCAAATTATCAAGGAGCTTTAAGAATTCCTTACTGTACATCCTTTTACACAAATTTAACGTCCTAATTCGGAATTCCTATTCATGTATAAATTAAAACATTGTTTCTGTTGATTTTATATTAGATGCTTCCGAAATATCTGCACCCTCGCGAGACTCCAAGGCACCACCCAATACATTTGAAGAGACTTCAAGTTCAACTCTAGTTATAGATCAAGGGGTAACAAAGCCAGTACCAACAGCCACGGATGAGAAAATGGAAACAGATTCAATAGCACCCGAAACTTCATTAACCATAAATACTTTAAGTAGCGATAAAATTGGATCTGCCCCTTCTGAAATCAATTCTCAGCCAGTTTCCTATCAAGAAGGAAGCAAAACTTCCGATGGTATGATGGAAAGACACTCTATGCCATTACCTGCAAACGATTACCTTGCAGCTGCGTCTGGACAAGTTGCGTGTCCCACTCCATCAGAAATTCACGTTGACAACATGACAGTAAATGCAACAGCAGCGTTAGCAACTACCGAAGGTACCCCAAAAGACACAGAAGTTTTGCAACCGGCGGAGGTTCCCCTTCAACAGCTTCCCACTTCCGTTACTGCCTCCAGTCAGTTTCAGACACCTCAGTCTGCATCAGCCACGTGTGAACAACCTCCTCCTGTGTTAAGTACGAATGTGGAATCTGTACAAGAAAATAAGGGTGATTCTTTATCTGCAGTACATGAGGAACCCAAATCAGAAATTCCAACACTCCCTTCACAGCAAGAAGCTTCCATTGCCGTCGGTGCTGTTCAAGGCACTTCTCATGACGATCAAGCTCCAGTGCCGATGGATGTAGACATCCAACCAACTCAGATTGCTGAATTAGCACAAGCGATACGACCTGCGGACGTAATGCCGGAGCATGTACCATATGAAGGACAAGAACCCGCGATTTCATCGGCTGAGACTGCTGATCCAATCCCAACAGATGAACGTCATTTGATTGCCATTGCAAGGGAAGAGTCAAGCAAGGTAGCAATTGCTACAGAATCTACCGCAGAAACATCGGTTGAGCACACAGTGGTGGAACCTGCTGTAAATGCAGCTGTCGAATCCGTAATGGAGGGTCCGGTTCAATCAATGGGGAATGCCACTCTCAAACCAGCGATGGACCATACATCTGAAGCAGTGGGTAGGGTTGAACCCAGAATTGATGGTCCAGGTGAACCTGTAATGGACCCTGTAATTGAACCAACAGCAGAACCTGTTGCACAGCCTGTAATTGAGCCAGTAATGACTTCTTTTGCTGCACCTTTGGAGCCTGTAGTTGAACTAGTAGTAGAGTCTAAAGTTGAACCCATCGGGGAAATCGCAATTCAGCCCGCAATAGCGTCTGCAAGTGAACCACTAGTGGCTTCTGCTGTTGAACCTATAGTGGCGCCTGCTGTTCAACCCCTAGTGGAATCTACTATTGAAGCTGCAGTGGAGTCTGCGATTGAACCCGTGGTTGCGACAGTTGAACCCGTAGTGGAGTCCACCGTAGAACCTCTAGTGGAGTCTGCAGTTGAACCCATAGTTAAGGCTACAGTTGAACCTGTCGTTGATGCTTCGACTGAGCCCACCGCAGTGTCGTCATCGGAGCACGTGCCTGAACCGGAGTTGGAGCCTGCTGTCTTGTCTGCAGCTGAATCCACGGTACAGCCCCTAATTGATTATAACGTTGAACCAACAACTGAACCGACAACTGAATCCACATTTGAGCCTACAGTTGAACCTTTACTTGACCCTTCAGTTGAACCGTCAGTCGAGTCTGCTATAGATCAAACTGAACCGGGGCCAATTGTGTCTGAAACGACAGTATCGGATTCTTCCGTTCGCATTGAAAATGCATCTGTATGAATCAAACTTTTGTATTTTATGTAGGTACATGCACTACGTCACGTAATACAGCTATTTTCTAATTTTAAGGAACAACCCAAGGCTTTAGAACCGGAACCTCTTCAGAAAGGAGTGGATGAACCTATGGAAGTGGAGGAGTCAGAAACTCCACCAAAGCTTCAGGCAGAGTTACCTATGCTGGAAGAAAACTCACAACCGGAAGAAGAGCTCCCCATTCTTTCTGAAGTACCTCCTCCGAAAATCGACTCTACTGAGTTGAATTCGGAGAAGCCAGTGGACAACACTCAGCTGGAGTCTCAACCTCAACTTAATTCTGAAAATGTCTAGCAGCAAAGAAAATTTAAAATAAAAACTGTGTCTGTATAGTAAAATTTGAATTTCAGTTCAGCTTGAACTCCATTCTATGTTCCCTGTTGTTTGGTGTTGGTATGACCGTGACGTGGTGTTCGACTAATTCTTCTCTTTTCCTTCTGACTATATAAGTTTTAAAGATAATGAGCGTTAACAAAGTTTGATTTGTTGTGCTAGCCTCTAATTTTTTTATTGATGTTATTTTTTTGCATTTGTTTCCTGACTTTCCTGTGCGCTTGACTAAAATGTAATAAAAAATATATAATGTGTGGAAGTCATACTTCCCATCAAACCGTTTACGTAGTTGTGCATCTACATCTACTCTAAAGTTATGTATTATAGAATTTAGAAGAAAGAACATGGTAGTTTCTTTGACTTATTATATTTATTTCTATATATTTACAGGATTTAGAAAACTTTTTACAAAATTATTATTTTAATTTTACAGTGAGAGTTTTCGATGGGTTACTGTGCGATTTTATATGTTGGTAAATAGTAATATGTATGTACCCATACAGGGGTCAGTTTATGAAATGTATGCTGTATGAAAAAATATAACTATAGTGGCTTTAGCGATCTGCAAGCTATGTATTCAGCTTTACCGTGGACATTCAGTTAAATAAACAACTTTTTTAAACTTAATGTACTAAATGAATGTTAGCATGTATTGTTACCATTATTATCGAAGGAGTTACCTGTATTATTTTTTTTATGTTCATAATTAGTTTTCATCATATAGGATTTATAGTATTCGTATTTATTGACTACCTAACAATAATATAGTTCGTTGTCGGTTGTTGCTGGGCACATCATGTCTAGAAATGCATAGTAGTAAAAACTGCAAACATCATGCACTGTACGGTACGCCTTTTGCAGATGTTGGTGGATATGGCTAGGGCTAGGGCTATAGATGTGAGAGCATCTCTCACGAATTTCTCAAGGGACAGCCTACGGCCCTAAAGCAAAGGGTGGCTTTGGCGCCGATCAGTACCATTCAAAGAAAGTACTGGCTGCGATTAGTGATAGCATCATAATTTATTATGCGTGTGACTACTGTACTTATGACTTTTAGTGCAATTTTTGTTCAGTCAGTGAATGTGTGAAGGCAAGTACGCTGTCAATTGTTGACAGTACTATTTGGTTGTGACTAGCATTGGGTTATATTAATTTATTAACTGCCGTTACATTTTATACGAAATATTATTTTAAATGGATTCAAATTCAAACCCAGTGCTGAAATTGCCGACTTTTAGGAATACGAGAGTGGAAATTGAAGCTGTTATATCAGAACGAGAAAAAATGGAGGTACTGTCTTACTCTTCTAATCAATATTTTGTCTTTTACCATTATCAAGTATTTAAGTATATAATTTATTATATCAGTCAAAAAGTCACAGAATATATACTATAAATGTTTTCATTGCATTATGCTTTTCCTCTACCGTGACCCAGGCCCTGCTTTTTTTTACACAAAGAGGGAATTCTAGTACCCACATACCTACATGCTTATGACTTATAATTATATTTGATTTCAATTTGAATAATATTGAAATTTTTACACAGGCTGAACTTCGTGAGCTCGAAGCTCACATGTATTCATTTGAAGATTCTATACTGAAACGTGGAGGTCCTTATTTTGGTCGTGTCGCGCAAGGTGTTAGTAAAACACAAATAATTGATGGGATCAACAACGAGTTGAGCAAAGTGAAAAATGAAAATGGTGGTACAGAAAGTTCCTCGGAATCAGACAAGGAACGAATAGTTAAAGACACAGAAAGGGTTTTCTCCCTGTCTTCAAAAACTTCTCCAGCCAATGTGAACAAGTATATTTACAAACTATTTATTACTACAGTATTAAAGCAGTTTATTATTGATACGTACCGTACAACATATGACATAATATTTCATCTGTAGTTTTTGATTTTATATGCGTATGATATACTACTACTACAAGAAGCTAACATTGTTTTTATTTTGAAGGAAAAATCCCGACGAGATGACAACATTAAGCCCCAGTAGCTTTGCCAAGCGTCCTTGACTTGAAAACATGATATCCTTTGGAATGGCCGACATGACCGGAAAGTCAATTATACACATATTTATTTATCATTATTACGACAAACATGAAAAAGTATTTCTACCACGAAGAAACATTTGATACTCATATAAAAAGGTACCTTTTAGAATAAGTATGAATCTCGATTCTCGATACATATAAATAAGTACTGCATTTATTGACTACCACCGTCACTGGCTACGTAATACAAAAGTAATCCTTTAGGTGGTTCTCATGATTTCTAAGGGAAAATCAGAGTATTCCAACATGTTCAATACTACACAGTAACTGATTCCTTTAATTAATGTTAAACTTTTGTATCTTCATAATTAAAAATTGTTTAATGATAGCACCGAATTTTGGTTTACATTTAAGGAGGACACATATATCCTATTTTACGGTTATGGTTATTTCTATCGTGAAAGTTAATTCACCCAACGTCATATTAAGTAAGCTGCCTTTGAAAAGTATTTGCTATTGATTAGTACCGAATTCCATCCAATACAAGACTTATTGTCTTATCTATGTATTTTGATATATTTACTTTTGATCTCGACTCGACATTTAGCTCTCTCTATACCATTTATTAGCTATTTGCGATTTAATATAAATATATTTAGTGACAAACTGTAATTTAAATATAATCATTGTATGATTAGACGTATATTCTGCAGAAACTGCCAAACAAAGTGTCTTAAATGTTTATAGACAATATTCATCTATCTATACATATTATAATATCCAATTATCCAAAAATAAAAGCAGTAATAATGCAAGTTTGTGTTTAAAATCATAAATCATTCACTAGTTCGTCATTAATTTCTCCTCAAATTGTTTCGCATCACCTAACCTTACCGGTACCGGTATAGCTGGTGCTGGTGCAGCTTTGTCTTTGATTGCATTTTGTACTGCCTTCACCGGTAGGTAACTATTGCTCACTGTTTACTGTCTTATTTTGTTAACGAAACCTACGATTAGAATATTCTACTTTTGAACTCTGTGAATTGCCAAAAACACGATTACAAAAGTAAAACTAGATCAAACTCAATAGAGTTATGTATTAATTGAAATACGATGCGGTATGGCCAGGAGTAGGTGCCTTAAATTGTATACATGAGCACTGAACACCCATATACTGCATTGCTTTCAGTCTGTTTTCGGTAGTGAAGAGCAATCATGACTTGAAACTGATGAGTATATTGGTTCGCGTGTGCGATGTCAAAGACAGCTAAATTTTCCGGTAACTCAATGTAGACGTAGAGAGAGAGAGAGAGAGACTGTGATGGATGAATGTGAACTGAGCGAACGGACTGCTATATATATATATATAAATAACGTATCCTGACATGACCAGCAAGTCTCATCGTCAGCCTCATAGTCACAACCTCAAAGGAAGAGATCGATTGTGTTTTTGTTTGAGAAGTTCCAACATCCTCCTATCACGCCTTCCAACTTCCATATACATATATACTTCCATATATGTAGATAGATATACTACAGAAAGAAAATAGAAGGAAGGAAGGAACTCGATCTGAAATTGAGAATTGTCTTTTGTGGGAGGAACACAAGGATGGTAAAGTGTTCATTAGAGAGTCCACCATAAGCGAGAGACGATGAAGATGAGATTGGAATTTGATTTGATTTTCGAGATAAGATAGATTAGGGAAAGAAACTCTATAAAACTGGGATATCTCTCCCCACGTACGTAGTCCCTATTCCATATACTCACGCTCTTTCTCCTTCACAATTTCCAAGGTTTGTTTGTATGCATACTTGAGAGTCAACTCGATTTCGAAATGCTCGCAATACCAACAAAGCAACGAGATTTTAGCAAACAGTACAAACTACACACAAGAAGAAGCACTCCCTTCATGTTCACTCACAACCACCACTAAACTATAAGCTCCTCATCTGCTCTCTGCATTAAAAGTTGGTACTCGTCCGGGTCCGGGACATGCATAATAATCGGAAAGGGATGAAAGTATATTATCAGCGCACTCAAGGCACATATGGAATCTCCTAGAGCTACGAGGTTTTGCAGGATTCTTCGGGAATGAAATATATATCCATCTACTTCGAACTTGGAAGACTTTCGTGGCAGAGTTTATCTATGTGTGTAATGACAGTATTTGTATATTCTTGATTCGCATCAAGGAAATCGGTTTGGATTTCCTTCGCCCTCATTCATCCGTCCGCACGCTATATATGGGTGCTCCAAGTATCTATTATTTTCTCAACTTTCTCACAATCACAAGATCGCGAGATCGGCAACTCTCCTCCGTTCACTTCTATCTTCTCCGCACTACACATCCCCGCATATACATACTTGCACTACTGGGGGCTCCTTATTCATGATCATCAGGATAAAGCAGTCCACTTGAGAAAATTACATTTTTTCCTAAAGGCTCTCACCAAGACAAACATTGAAAGAAAACATTCGTCTCTCTGCAGCAGTACTTTATTTCTTTCTTTCCCTCAAACTCATTCAAATTCACTTAATCTAGTCGATGACACGGAATGCCACAGTGACAAAAACGTGGAGGGTTGAACTTAAGTAATTCATTTTTCAGAAAGAGTTTCCTTGTATATATACATAATATATTTTTAGCTTACGATTATAGATACTGAAATAACTTTTACAAGCCATTACATTATGGGCTCATCAACATTCCTAGTTACCTAGGCGCATAAAGATGGAATTTTGCCGTACATTTTGAAACAGAAAATGCTCCCAGGCTTAACATTTTTTAGGAGAGAGAATTTCAGCTTTCAAGTCAAAAACACCTACGTAATTATTGTCGGGGCTCACTCAGTCTCACAAGTTTAGACGAGAATTAAGTACACTTGATAGGAAAAACTGCTGAGTCTACGTCCACCCAAAACCATACGTATACGTACCTACCTACGTTATATACCTTGTTTTCTTATGCTCACCCGCAGAATGGATGGTTGCCAATTTAAGGGGTAAAAGAGAAAATCTTCATTTTTGCAAAGGTCAGCAACAAATGTGTAGCCAAGAAAAAGAATCACGGAATCAAAAGTGGCAGTTGTTGATCACAGTAGTAGGGAAGATGTATGTAGGAATCCTTTTACCACCATTTGGTCCTCATTTATTATCAAGTCAAGAGTTTCAATGTACGACGGACAATGCAATATATAGTGACGGTTAAACTATTCCTATTCCTGTGCGGAAGAGAGGAGTGTGGAAGGAAAAGTGAAATCTAAAACTTTGACTAAAAACTATGATCCTCCAGCTCCAGCTGAGAAAAAAAAATCGATCTTGCTTGACTAATTGATGGCATTTGATGGTGTAGTCACAATCAGTGTGGCATTGATGGCACAGTCACCCCCATCTTTATCCGATGTTAATGCTAATGCTATCATCATTTTAAATTTAAAAGACAGTAAATGTACTGAAATATGTATGCCGCTTTATATATGGTCAAGCTGTGTCTGACACATCCCCAACATTAAGCTTGTACGAGTTGTAAAACGTTAATCGATTTTACTCCAACAATTTACTATTGTGGAAAAAAAACACATTTTCTTGATGTTCTTACATGTATTTTCATAGCTTAGACATTTACAGCGTCTCTCTTTGTTACTAACTACACACACAATTTTGTTAATCTTTAATTAACAGTACCAAATGCTATTTAAATAAAATTTGAGTTCACAAAAATAATCCGCTGTCATCGCCTTCAATTAGAAAAGTTAGCTTTGATGGACTTGACCCGTTTTGCCAAATAACTCTTCATTTAAACCCCTACTTCTTTTACCAGGATGATTAGTAGTATTAACTTCAAGCGTGGCCTTTGATCCTACGTCAATGCAGCTGAACTGGCTTAGGGTACAAAAAAACACACACGAATATTTGACATTTAAAAAATTGTTAAGGGTGCGTCTATGGGGTAAAAAAATTGGGACCGAGTACCGAGTCAACACAAGAAGGAGTGTAAAAAAAACCCTGTGTGAATATACCTACCTACGTATATACGCATCCCGTATGAAAGAAAAAAAAATACTTGATTCTCTTATCGATTTTGGATAAGGGAAAAAAATACGTTTTTCGTTTCTTTCACCAAATCCTTCTCTCACTTCACTCTTTCACTCAAGTCACATCATAAGTACGTAGGTAAAAGAAAGAAAGAAAGAGCGAGAGACAGAGAGGGAAGAGAGATGCCCCGAAAGATCTTCTTTTGAAATACGGATCTGTATCATGACTCTGACTACATGTGTAGGAGAAGTAGGAGAGAAGAGCCTCATCATTTATACCTCCCAAACCAATACAGTCAACTCAGCTGACTGAAGCATCCTGAATGGAGCACTACAACTCAATGACAAGGACAGCAAGCATGTGTGCACTATATGTACTATATACCTATACTCGTATTTTTTATGATGTTCCATAATGTGGTAGTGGTGCCCATCTTTTACAAGGGTTTCTGGAAATTGAATATAAATGTAATATATGAAGAGGAATACATTATCATAGTTTTAGAATTCCTCTTCTTTTTTTTTCGAATTCTTCAAGTTGAATAAATGATTTTAGATGGATTGGGTGTGTGTAGATATATCGTCAGTGAAGAACCAAAATGACCCATTTCCACTTTTAGCTAAAAACAATATATACTATCTATAAAAATATTGAAATGTGTCTTGAAAGCATTTAAAAACAATATTTTGCACTTTTCAAAAATATGTAAATAGAACATTTTACACTTTTCAAAAAACATGTAAATAGAACATTTTACACTTTTCAAAAAACATGTAAATAGAACATTTTACACTTTTCAAAACACATGTAAATAGAACATTTTACACTTTTCAAAAAACATGTAAATAGAACATTTTACACTTTTCAAAAAACATGTAAATAGAACATTTTACACTTTTCAAAAAACATGTAAATAGAACATTTTACACTTTTCAAAAAACATGTAAATAGAACATTTTACACTTTTCAAAAAACATGTAAATAGAACATTTTACACTTTTCAAAACACATGTAAATAGAACATTTTACACTTTTCAAAAACTCTTAATTAGCATTTTACGCACGTTTCTCATTTTGTCTTTATGACATAGCTCATTTTGATTCCAGCTTAAATTGGATATGGGTCATTTTGGTTCTTCACTGACGATATGTACATCCATAAAGGGAAGCTTCTATACTGCGTCTGCAACTCCCCTCCTTCCGTTGATCTTGACTGAAAGTCCCAGGAGCTTCGTCCCCAGGTGAAAATGTACCGAAGCCGAAGCTACACACACACACACAGTCACGGAAAAAGCTCGACGAAACCTTGTACATCTACCTACGTACTGATAGAATACGCAATGATCCAAAACTTAAGAAATCCTTTGTTCTTTATCTGGAGTGTAGGAATTCATCTAGATGTGGATCTAGATGCATTGACTGTTCTTTCAATGAAGAGCTAACACTTACTCCCTGACTCTCAACTTTCACTTCCACATCCTTCTCGTCTCCTTCTCGCTCTTCTGCCTTCGCATCCCATCGCATCGCTTTCTCTCTCTCGCTATTTCCATCCTCACTGAATCTTCCCATCCCATTCCGATACAAACACAATAGATGAAGAGAAACCATCTGAGACGACCGAGTCAAATACTGTGTTTATTCAATTTACATCCTCACGCCAAATGCACCGAAACCCACCCACCGACCCAGACGACACATGGCATTGACTACAAAGTCATCAGTATATATTATAGCGTGTAGTAGTCAATGGTGCTTCACGCATAGTTGTAGCCATAGGTATAGGACATACTTCCAATCCCTCCAACCGACTTTCTTTCTTTTTTTTCTTCATCTCAATCTGAATCCTGTTTTGTGAATTCTATCTGGAAACGTGTCTATCTTTATCTGTGCTCTCTGTTTGTACTATGTTACTATAATATATGGCTCCACAGGCAGCACAGGTATTTACTCTTTAAATCTTATAGCGTCAGAATTTTCAATGTGCCTATACCTACTAGGCACCTTAATACCACCACTGCTCACTGTACTATAGTACACTATACCACCAGGCCAGGGCCGGATAATAGGGCTAGCGCAGGCAGCCCCCGTTGTCTGACTGAATTTTCAAAAGAACATGTAAATGGAAAATTTTGCACTTTTCAAAAACATGCAAATAAATTTTTTCTCACATTTCAAAAACATGCAAATAAAACTTTGAACACTTTTCTCAAAAACATGTAAATAGAACATTTTGCACTTTTTGGAATCAAGTAAAAAGGGCATTTTAAACATTTCTAAAACATGTAAATACAACATTTTGCTTCACCAAAGAAAAGCTTCAATAAAATCAAAATGATGATTTTTGCTTGGAAAAAAATTGCTGCCCAAAAACAATTCCTTCGTCCGGCCCTGTATACCACACCACACAGGACCCTTCCACTTTCCAGATCCAGATCCAGAGTCTGTTTGGTCTCACAGCACAGATACGGAGAGAGAGAGAGAGGAAGAAACTTTCTCTCCTTTCGCTTTCCGAATGGAATTTCGTGTCTCTCTCACAGGATTTCCAAGAAGTCCTTTGTCGGTTCTCTCTTGAGTCAGTCAAAGACAGAGGCTTTGGCATCTGGACGTGGACTGGCACTGGCGGAGTGCGCAAACAATGAGATGTAATGTGGGATGTTCCCTTCAATTTCAATCTCGGATTTTATTCTATTCTCTTTATCAAATCAAGAGCAATATTGTATTATATGTCAATTACATAGCTACCTACCTATACACTGATTCTTCGCATTCTCATCTTTTTTTATTGTGTTCTGGTTTTTATTCCTTATTATACTGTTCCCATTATAAGTTGGAATCTATACGTCCCTTATAACTGGAGCTGATACTAACGATAAGAGATTTAAAATTTTATTTTAATGTATCAGTATGACAGAATTTTACAAAGTGCAAAATGATCTTTAGGATTATTGTTGATTAATCCGAACCCGGCCACCCAAGCATAATGTGATGTCACCCGTATCCGTATCGTCACCACCACCGCCACCCGCGGTCTCCATATTACGGGCCCGGAATAATCAGGGAAGAATTTTGATGATGAGTTTCTGTCATTATTTTCGTACGAGATTTAATCCCCGGCTCTGGATTAATGTGAATGCTAAAAAGCTGATGAGTCTCACCATTTCACCATTTTAGCCATGGCCATGGCCATGGCCATGGGTGTAGAAAAAAGGAGATGGGCAGGCAAGAGAGAATAATAAATGAAAGGAATACTCGTCTCTCTCTCTCTCTAGGAAAATGTAATCCATTGTACCTACGTATGTAAATCCGCGTGTCTCCGAATCCAAAAGCTTGACAAAATCCTTGACTTTCAAACATGCGAAGAAATGAGAAGGAGGAAATGTGTGAGACTGACGAAGACACAGGGGCAGGGGCCACGCAAGCTACTGATATTTCCCACACACACACTCTCACTCACGTGTACTATATCTATGCAAATGTGACGCACTATGAGAGACGCATGGCACGGAATCCGGAATACCCAACACTTGAATAGGGAATAATTTATGTTTGCTTTTACCCTACCTAAAGATTCCCATTTTCCTCGGTCTTCGGTTTCGGTCTCGGTGTCTACAGTTCCATAGTTGAACTCGGGTGGCGGTTTTTGTTTCGCTTAGAATTTTCCATCTAGCAGCAGGAGCAGTATAGTGATACACATGCAAGAGAGGAAATAAGAATCTCATGCCATTTATCATAAACGAAAGAAAATGAGTTTGATACCCGCTTTGACACGAAGCTCAACTTAGCTCATGGAAAATAGAGATATCTGTCTGATGGGATGGGAGCGATATTAAAATTATATAGGAACAGTCTCATATATATAGTTATGTGATAACTACCCACGTATATATTTGTACAGGTATTACTGAAACCCTGCAGTTTAAATAGGAGTTATTCAAGCAGAAGAGAGTAACTTCCCAGGAATCAGCTTTCTTATTTTGTACTTCTTTAAACGCTCTCACAATGTCTCAGTCTCGCCCTCGCCTTTCTCTCAATACAATGTATAAAAAAATACACGTCTTTTCCCTTTATGTGATACTGGAACTAAGACCACATAGAGTACGCAGTGAAACATGGAATCGAATATCGAGAACTATCGTAAATAAAAAGGCATTGTCTTGAGATCTTGAGATCGAGCGTAAAGGATACCTAGGCACCCAGTTTTTGTCTCTTCTGAATTAACTGGAAATATACACATGAAATAGTTAACTATAGTAAAACTCTCTGACGAGCCTATTTCTCCTCTCAATTTCCAATGCTCTAAATTCCAAATCACTAAAACTGAATCCCTTTTATTTCTCAAGACGCGCACTCCCAATACTCCCATATCCCAGACCCAGACCCAGAACTCCCAACTCCCAAGACAATGAGGCTCGAATCTCGTTAACAGACAAGACAAAGACAATTTATGCTTACAACAACAGAACATCAGCTGGAAAGGTTTAGCATTCACTCCTGGTAGCCTGAAAGTAGCCAACCCAATAAGCTATCGATATGGAAGTAGGTGTACATTCTACCAAGGGTGCTGGACTAAATGTAAGTATAAAACTGTACTGCACATGAATACTAATAAAAAGCTTTAATAATCTTTCCTGGCTTGTTGTATTCCGTAGTCTGTCTACTGATACTGATATATTCTGTTCTGTGTTTTGTAAGTAGGGTTGTATAATGATATGGAGATAGGGAATTCATGTGCACGAGACCACCCTGCATAGCTAGGCAGCTATATTATATAGGCTAATATAAATGCCTACTTGCTATGTAGGAACTTTTCGGTGTAATTTGCACGTATCGGCATCGGTATCGGCATCAGTATCGGCATCGGACTCTTACTCTCCGTATCACTCTGCTATACCTCTGATTGTAAGTTAGATTTAGAGAGGTAAGAGCATGTCAATATCTAGCCCATTTAGATCCGTTTTTTTCAATATGCTTGGCTATCTGGCAGAATACAATAACAGTAGTTTCACTTCCCGTCCAAGTCTTTTCGAGAATACAGATACAGGGCCGAATAATGTGGCGAGCGCAGGCAGCCCCCGCTGCCTGAATTTTAAAAAAACATGTAAATGGAACATTTTGCACTGTTCAAAAATATGCAAAAAGAATATTTTGACTTTTCAAAAACATGCAATTAAAAATTTCTACACATTTCAAAAACATGGAAATAAAACATTTTCCACTTTTCTCAAAATATGAAAAATAGAACATTGAGCACTTTTCTGAATCAAGTAAAAAAAAGAACATTTTGCACTTTTCTAAAACACTTTTCTAAAACATTTTGCTATACCAAAGAAAACCATCAATAAAATCAAAATAGTGGTTTTTGTATGGAAACAAATTCCTGCCTAAAAAAATTCCTTTGTCCGGCCCTGTACAGATAGATGTGTAAAATAAAAGTACAATGGTGGAAAAAGGTCTGGTCTGAGTGAGTGAGTGAGTGAGGGAGCATTAGTGTGAGTGTGGGTGTTAGTAGATGTAGAAATAATTCCGAGTGAGGAATAAGAAGAAGAAGAAGAGAGGATGCAATTCCGATGCCGATTTCCAATGCTCTTTGTCAGTTGAGAGCTGAGAAGAATCGAGGATTGCATCGCACATTGTGCGGAGGATGGAGGGCAGCTTTGGAGGTTTATATTACCAACTAACAATGCTCCAAAAATACATTAGAATAGACAGTTGCAAATGTTCGGATTTTCTTCCTTCGAGTACAATACAAAATAACAAGAGCAACAATACAAAACCAAACCAAGACCGTCATACCGTTACCGTAGACCGGTAGACCTTTACACGGTAGTATAATGCCAGTGCCAGTAGTAAGGTCTGGACAGATATTTTGTACGACGCAATGTCACGCAATACTATATCTCTTATTACAGATATTATACTCTCTATACTATTTTCAATCCGAGCACTACGCTGGTTATTTTTTTAAAAGTCGGCCGTAGCTTTTCCTGCAGATATTCTACAATGACATGGAGATTCAGTATGTAAATGTGTTTGTGAGGGAAGAAGAAGGAGATTCTGATACAGAAACTAAACTGGGGAACCAAGGAACAAAACATGGAGACAAAAGGGCTGGACACGGAGCAGGTAAAGGGTTAGTAAGCTCCTGGGCTGGGCTGTATGTTGAAGATGGCTCGTAGTCGTAAACAACAATGTATCCCACTTAGCGGCTGGAAATTGTGTCCCGTAAATTTCATCTGACATTTTCCATTTTCACCCGCTTCAAATCCTTTCCTACTTATGTCCCTTTATTTTCCATTTTCAGTTACACTAACGATTTCTTGTTGGCTTCTTCCTCACTTTCTCTCTCTCCATCCCTCTGTCTGCGTCTGTAGGTCTCTGTCTGTTCTTTGTGGTCGCATGGCGTGCAATTCCGCAAATTCTCCTGTTTCCCATCTCATTCATCCATTCCATCTTCATCGCATCACATTATATGTTTTCCTATGTATGCAATACTGTGTAGATAGATGCGAATGTTTTGGAACTTTGTGAGTAGATTATATATAATAAAGTATATATATGTTTTGGTTGGACGGATACGGATATATATGGGCTGCCCGGCTCCGGCTCCGGCTCCGCTTGGTTATGTGTGTGTCTGCTACGTGTAGACATATGAAACCGTTGAACTGTGGTTAGCTCCCCGGCCTCGTTCAAGACCCCGCAGACACACCTGAAACCATCAAATTCAACATCAACTTACACTACAAACTACACAACTTCTCTACCCGCACCAAACATTATTGCTATATGGTGTCATTCCTGTATCGTTTTCGTTAAAGGCATACAGAGTAGGTATAGCCTCTCTCTCTCTCTCTCTCAACCTTATTTAAATTCACATGGAATGCTCCCAAATAGCCTCATATTGAACTGGTATGGTGGTGGCTAAGTTACAAGCTTCTAAACGGAGAAACTTAAGCTCGGCGGTGGTGGCAAACAGAGTTTTGCAGTAAGGTACATATTACAGATATCGTGAGTGAAGAACCAAAATGACCCATATCCAATTTAAGCTATAATCAAACTGAGCTATGTCATCAAAACAAAATGAAAAACAAGCGTAACATGTTAAAAGGTGCAAAATATTCTAATTAAATGTTTTTAAAAAGGTGTAAAATGTTCTAATTACATGTTTTTGAAAAGTGTAAAATGTTCTATTCACATGTTTTTGAAAAGCGTAAAAATAAATGTTCTATTTATATATTTTTGAAAAGTGCAAAATGTTTTATTTACATCTTTTTAAAAGTGCAAAATATTCTATTTAAATGCTTTCAAGACATATTTGAATATTTTTGTAATTGTTTTTTGTTGATATTGTTTTTAGCTACAAATGGATATGGGTCATTTTGGTTCTTCACAGACGATATACACTCTCCATAGCATCCTCGCAAATCTCACGAAACTGAGAAAAACATGTACTGTGTATTCAAGCGTGCCTCAACAAAATCCCATTAAGAGTTAGTTATGATTATGTGAATAAGCCCCAACTAAACTTTACGCCCAACTGTATAACCCAATGAAAATAAATGAGGTTTTGTACAGAATTCAATAAAAATAAAAAATATAGCTTGTTTAAACTCCAAAGTTTTTTTTTCTTTTGGAGGGATTGGTTGGTTGGAGTTGGAGGAATGCTCATGAAACTAATGAAACCACAGAGGAAGAATTTCAGATACTATTCTAAACATGCGAATAACCCAGTTCCTGGCTATACGGCTACTTTATTGTACGCTTAGGCCACTCGTGATACTCTCTAGTGTTCTTAAAGGTCTGGTCTAACAAAGTGAGAATGAGAATAAATCCCAACCTTTGCCCCAACAACCTTCAAAATAAATTGGATAAGCTACTACTATACGAAATCTAAACATTTCTGGATTTTCATTACCTATAGGTATGCATACAGATTTCTGAATTAAATAGATAATTCCACCATAATAATTCCTGAAGAGAGTGCTAAATTATTAAACCAAAAATTGGTTTTTGCATTTTTAAATAGATTCGATAATAAAATCAAGGCTATGAGAGAGATAGTATTTGATTTGCATGAGGGTGGTGGACAAAGGTGATGTACTGTAAGGATACATTATTATTATTATGTATGTAGAGATCATTATATCATCCTTACATGAGTGTTAAAACTCACCTAACCCAATGAATATTTATTTGGATGAGATCAGCAAGCGGGAATAATTCTGGAGCATCGATTATGTACACAATATTTTAAAGGCTATATACAAACAACGAAGATTTTCCAGTACTTAATTTGTGATTAGATTACCTCCAAATGCAATGCTGATAAACTTAACAGTCCAGTATTGTTCAGCAGGCCGATAGTTTATTATGTACTACTTGGGACAATCCTCATATTGAATATGGGTATACACTTTACTGTGAAGGGTGAATCACCAAATCCAACGCACGCAATGCAATGTAATATAATACATACATCACATTTCAATTTCATAAAATCCAAGGCCAAATATTGATAATAATACTGCTCGTGTTTAAATGCTATAAATTATAGCCGCACTTCCTTGTCGTAGTGTACATAGCCTGGCTATACATAATATATACCATGCCTGGCTATATGGAAAATGGAAAGAGAGGGAATAATTTATTCCTAATAAACGTTGTACAAACGTATGAAATTTTCCACTTAATTTGTATGCACCCCTGTCCCACACACAAACACAATGCAAAAACGAGGAAATGTACATAACATTGATATTATTATGATGTTGTTATGGAAAAATATGTAACGCTGACCGTGTCCCAGGGGCTACTCAAGGAATACTTGCTTGAATACCTTGCTGTATGCATCATTATTCATTAAGCAGTTTACACTTCCTTGCAAACAATTATTATTTTGTAATGACGTAAACAACTTTAAGCGCTCTCCTATATTGTCATTATGTTATCTGGAAATGAGAGTACGACACACCAAATTAAATGACCAATCATTCAAAACTATTCATCGTTTGAATTTGAAAATTCGAGTGAGTCAGTTTTAGTTTGTGCCGTGAATTTGTTCTAGCAACACCTCAGTGTACTTCCCTCTACAAAACTACAAATTAATAAAATTATTAACATAAAAAATAAATCCGTGTAAGTTTTCATTTAAACTATTTTAACTTAACTTTGTAATTTAATTCAGTAGCGTGCTCATTAATCAGGTAATTTACCTACTTACTAAAAATATGAAAAGCGAGTTCGATGTTAATTTTTGTTTTGAAACTCTGCTTTTGGAGGAATTATTTTTGGAAATTTTGATGGGGAATGAGGAAAATAAAAATAATTTCCTGTATTACTGTTGCTTTCAGGTGAATAAAAAAGTGCTACAAAAAATATTAAATAAATAACAAATCTGGACTCTGGACTAAAGACATTGAACAAGGGATTAAACTACCAGCAGGATGCCTAGTGGAAACGGAAGCGAGTGTTATCCTACAAGTGGACAAGAAGAGGCTAGTTTAAAAAATACTTGCAATATTTGGGCGGATGGATGCTACGACTTATCTCATTTTGGTCATGCGAATTCCTTCAGACAAGCCAAAAGTCTTGGGAACTTCCTAACTGTTGGTGTCCACTCAGATGCAGAAATAATGGAACACAAATCCACGGCTCCAGTATTCACTCAAGAAGAACGGTACGCAATGGTGAGAGCTGTTAAATGGGTAGATAAAGTTGTGGAAGCAGCACCTTACGTCACCACACTTAAAACCCTGGACGACTACAACTGTCATTTCTGTGCTCACGGTGATGACATTACGACGACTGCGGATGGAAATGACACGTACCAAGCCGTGAAAGATGCGGGTAGGTATAAGGAAATTAATCGAACACAAGGAGTATCCACCACGGAGCTCATCCGCCGCATGCTTGATATTTCTAAGATCTCTGAGACGAAAAGTATTAATCACAATCTTAATCAGGATTTTAACAACAATGACGTCGTCAAAGAGTTGGCCGAGCCAAAGGCAGAATCGGAATCCGTACAAGTCAATGGAAACGCGAAAGTGTCTCCTTGGACAGGGCGAACCAAGTTTTTTTTAACCATTGACAAACTCAACAACTTTAGCTATAATACTCCTCCGTGTAAGACAGATAAGGTCGTGTACGTGGCTGGTGCATTTGATCTTCTTCACCCGGGTCATTTACAGTTCTTAGAGAGAGCTAAGAATCTTGGAACTTACTTAATTGTCGGTATTCATGATGATCCAACTGTTAATTTATGCAGTGGCTCATCCTACCCTGTCATGACTCTGAATGAAAGACTTTTGACACTGTTGGGATGCAGGTATGTGAATGACGTGGTCATAGGTGCTCCATTACAAATTACTAAAGAGCTTCTGGAGCATTTACATGTATCTGTGGTTGCTCACGGGAAAATAGGGAGTTCCCATCATCCGTCAACGGGTCAAGACTTATTTGAAATACCGCGTCAGCGGGGTATATTCCAAGAAATAGATTCGGGGTCTACCTTGACCACTCAGCAGATTGTGGCTCGTGTAGAAGCCTGCAGGGCAGAGTATGAGGAGCGAAATCGCAAAAAAGAAGAAAAGGAAGCAAACATCATCGAGTCCCAATCAGCAGATCTACAACAGATGAAGTGAAATTAGCCATGGAAAATACAAAAAATATCAAAAAGTACAATATATCAGTATAACTAATCGTAAGTAATAATATACAATGCCATGTATTTACCCCAATTTTTATAATTCATGTAATATCCCGCGAAGTGTATACATGTGATGAATATTCAAGAAGATAAAAGACGTAAATTGTTATTAATTAAGTGTAATATAATACATATGACATAACCAATACAGTGCCCAGTATACAATGAAAAAATTCTGATGATATAATAAATAACAAGGAAAGGTTTATGACATTATAGAAAATTCAAAGTCGTAATCATAATCATTATTTCCGTTTACAACACAAAGTACCTACCTACACCACCTACGAGTACGATGTAGCTTTAAAGGAAACGATCATGAAAGAATCGCTGGTTCAAAAGTCAGACCAAATGTTAAAAATGATAAAAAATAGGGCAAGAAGAAAAAAAGGTGGTTGCCAATCTCTATAGCATAACTAGTTTGAAGTATATATCTGTAGAGACAACATGAGGATATTTAAAGTGTTCTATAGGCAATCGGCATCGGCGAGCGAAGGTGACTTGATCATAAAAAATTCAGAATGAGGGTGTAATTATGAGATATTGTAGTAATATTGTGGATCATCCATGTAATTGTGTACGTGTGCATACATATAGAATAGGCCAACTTCTAGATAACATTATTATTGCTACTCACTTGACATTTCTGCAGGAAATACAATTTGTATAGTGGCTGATCCAAAGGCTCAAGCTCCAGTTCCAAACTTCGGACTTCCCGGCTCCCAATAAAACTGAGAAAAGTGTTGCACTTTTCAACTAGAAGCACAACTCCCGTCATCCTCAAGTGAGATATGTTCCCATAAACTCCACCACCATAATATAGCCACTTCTATTCCATATTTCGTGATCGTGATTCTCACTAGACTCGAAGAAGGTTTCCCTCCAAGTGCAAAGTGCCTACTTCTAAAATTACGAAGGAATGGAATAGCGTTCACTAGAAAACACATAAAACTAATTCTAAATTACCTAGGTACGTATGTTATTTCTACCTATTTATCACTTATATATATTATGTGGATATAATTACATACATTATGTAGTTGAGTTTCTTGTTATTTTCTTTCCTTAGAACGGCACTAGACTACTAGAGTAACAGAGATAACGATCCAAAATTCACAGCATGGGATCAAAGAATATACAATGTTCTATTTTGTAGGACTTCCTTTTACTAATCCTCTATCCATTGTTGTACGTGATTTTATGCAGTTTTAGTTCTCTGTGTCTGTGTCCAAGTCCAGCTGTGCGTCTCTATTTCAAAGTTTCCCGCCTTTACCCATAGACAGTAATGTAGTAGAACAAGTTTGGGTAGAAGTAGAATGTCAATGTTATAATCTACCTTGTTCAACCAAAATAGTAAAACATTTAATTTAATATTATTTACTTAAAAAAGTGTTCGCAAATTCCGATGTTTTGGTAAATAAGTATACGCTTCAGACAAATAAAATCACATTGAATACAGTAGTAGACTCAATTTAATGCAATTGCAATGGTTTCAAAATAATGAGTTGCAAACATTGGAATCGAAAACCATCAAACTAGAATCGTTTGAATGGGAATTTTTGAAAAAAGGAAAAAGGAAGATGACATAGCAAGCGCAATTTGGAAAATAGTATATATATATCGATCTATATAATATGTAAGGTTTCCTAGTCTACTATACGGTGCAACGAACAGACGCTGGTGTCCATATTCTCGTCGTTTAGGTTTCGGTTTCGGTGTCGGTTTCGGTTTATGTGCAGAGACATTGAACAGTACTATAAATGTTTTGGAGTTTGGGAGTAATTTGTACTGCTGTTGCACATTAGATCGCATTACCCAAGTAGTGTATCTGCACTTATGTGAGCACTTAATGTACTGGGAAGTTAAGGATCCGAACCAAAGTTTCTGTTTGATAGTGTAAAACAAAACGGGTCCTTAGCACTAATAGGGTCTATATGTATACCGTGGACTGTGTGTGTGTGTGCTCTGTTGACTTTGATGCTATTATTTCTATTTCCTATATATATTCTGTAGTAAATGTATAGTGCTGCACAGGACGACGGTACAATTCTACAGTACAGCCTACTTTTATTCCAGTTTTCCCAGTTGCAAGTTGCCGAGTATAGTATAGCTTTCTAAATTTCCATTTCCATTTCACCATATATAGTTTTGTGTTGTTAACGGTTGAGCAAATTGATTGATGACTGGTTGTTGTTGGTGGCTAAACGAGAGGCATTTGCATTCAAAATTTCACATCCGTTCTGTCTCTGAATTTTCCTTTTATTTGTAACCATGTACAAATTACTCGGGCTTCACACACTTTTTCTTCTCCCTCTCCATGATCCACATGCTCCCGTATTTCTCCCATACTCACTCAGCTTTCAACAAACAAGTCAGCCTCATTTTATTTTCGATCTTGTGTATGTGTGTGTAATACTCTGCGTAATATGTAGATGGGCTTGAGTCAAGACCGATGCTCTTGACATCGATCAACTTAGTCACTCTCTCTCTCTCTCTCTCTCTCTCTCTCTCTCTCTGATATAATATGTTGCCTGCCAAACTCTCCATATAGCCAAAACATTGCATATAGCAAACTTAAGAGAGCAAAAGATTTTTTCTTCAAGGTTCTGTATAATATATTATAGTCATTTCCTATAATATAGCTTTCCCGAATGCAACTCCTCGAAAAATAAAAAGACAGTCGAGATTTATTTTTGACGTTCTGTCTTGGTTTTCAACAAGGATATTTTCCGTCCATACAAAAACCTCATCAGTTCTTTTCCTGATCTTGACAATAGCAATAGCAAATACTACGTACTTGTACTACTACAAGCACACGCCTTATTTATTTATAGATTTAAAATCAATCTATTCTCGAGTCTGCTATAGTATTAAAAAGGAGCTCGGCGGCGGAGAGTGCAGTAGTAGTAGTAGTAGTAGTAGTGAGATGTTCGTCTGAAACAAAATATTAATATTGCTCAATGTGCACAATATGTCATGTTCATTCTATGTCATGTCCCTCATTTTTATCTCAAATTCAAAAATTCACAGAATACACAGAGACATGCCGAATGTACATGTTACAGATGTTATTCTGTTTGCGTTCGTCCGTATTGCATTAGAAGTTACAGTGCTCCGCCTCTTACTCACGTTTAAACAGTGGAAGTCGAAAGTTCAATTTTTTAGCAGATGGAGATTCCATGGAGATATATAGGTATTTTTTATAATCAAACTCTTATGCGAAAAAAACTGTACGTAATACATATCGTCTGTGAAGAACCAAAATTACCCATATCCAATTTAAGCTACAATAAAAATGTGCTATGTCATAAAAGCAAAATGAGAAACATGTTTTCAAAAAGGTGCAAAATGTTCTAATTCCATGTTTTTGAAAAGGTGCAAAATGTTTTAATTCCATGTGTTTGATGTGTAAAATGTTGTATTTACAGTGTAAATTGTTCTATTTAAATGCTCTCAAGACATATTTGAATATTTTTGTAGATAGTAGATATTTCATTTAGCTAAAAATGGATATGGGTCATTTTGGTTCTTCACAGACAATATGATACAGGAGCTATGAGAAAGCTCTGATGAAAATGTATGTTCTCTTTTTCCTGATAAATAAAATACATACAAAAAAAATAGAAATTGGAAGACTAATGCTTTTAAGAGACCGGGGCCGGACCGAATAACGTTATTTTTGAGAGAAACAGAGCATATACATAGTCTCTGCCGCCTCCCGTATTCGTATTCTAGATCACTATCTGCGTAATCACGTTTAAGGAAAAGAAAATCCAATGAGAAAATAAGCTATGTATAGTGGGTAATTTGTGGCCAGCATCTCGTACGTAGTCCGTTTTCCGTTTTCCTCGACGCCTCGACCGACCGACCACTCGCTCACTCGTCTATATGGAACTGGAGCTGGAAACTGGAACTGTTGTGGAACTAAATGAAGATATGGAACTTGTGGGAATCATTCAGTAATTCGTGGTTGGGGCTCATCACGAATACTGATCGAGACACGGAGCTAATAATATATAAGACTAAAGGGAAACTCTATAAGGAAATGAAGAAAAGTAGTTTAGTTTTCATCTTGACAAGTGTACATCTCACGTACTTACAAACAACGTGTGGCGTTTTTCCACGTATAATTGGAACTCCCACCCAAAATCTAATAAAATAATATATAGACAGACACAGCATTAACTAGTTTCTTCACGATTTTTGTCTATATACATTATAATATGTACATACCTTGTATGCCGTGTACTTTATTGGAATTTCGGGAGGAAAATATTGATTTCATCATAATAATATTATATGTACTACGAAAGATTATACCTTTTGGTAAAATAAGGCATTTTATTAACTGCGCGCCTTACATACATTGTACTATTTGGGGTGTCAATTTCGTGTAAATGTTAATCAATTTTGGATTTTGTTCAAAATGTGGTGATCAATGATACTTGTATTAACACTAGCAATAAGTTTCAATTTCTAGACGATTCTACATTCTGACCTCCTGCAGCCTTCTAATATGGCAATGTATAAATTCAGGGCCGGACGAAGGAATTGCTTTTAGGCGTGAAATTTGTTTCCATACAAAAACCAATATTTTGATTTTATTAATGGTTTTCTTTGGTAAATCAAAATGTTGTATTTACATGTTTTACAAAAGTGTAAAATGTTCTTTTTACTTGATTCAGAAAAGTACAAAATGTTCTATTTACATGTTTTTGAGAAAAGTGTTAAATGTTTATTTGTATGTTTGTGAAAATTGCAAAATGTTCCATTTACGTATTTTGAGAAAAGTGTTAAATGTTTTATTTCCATGTTTTTGAAATGTACAAAAATATTTATTTTGCATGTTTTTGAAAAGTCAAAATATTCTTTTTACATATTTTTGAAAACTGCCAAATGTTCCATTTACATGTTTTGAGAAAATTCAAGCAGAGGGGGCTGCCTGCGCTGTCTGGCCGTATTATCCAACCCTGTATGAGTTGCATAGGTAACTGGAATTTGAGTGTTAATTTATTAATTTGCTCCTTTATTGCATTGGAATTAAAGTGAGTGGTGGCTTGTGTAAATAAGTTTACCAGTACTTAAATTAAATGTCTGTTTCCTTGTAAAAAGTCAAGTGTCGTTGTACCTGCTGATGTGAGAGAGTGCGTAATAAGCGGTAGCAGTAGTAGTAGTAGTAGTAGTAGGAGTAGTAATAGTAGTGGCAGTGCCCATCGTACCCAGTATCATCTTTATGGAGCGATCGAGAAGCCTTTTACTTTATGAACACGCTTGGTTTACCACATAAATACCTGGTCCTGGTTGTATTTCCTCTTTCCATGTAAGACAAACAATCATGTTTCGGGTTCAAATTGCCATGTAAAGGAAATGTGGGAAGAGAGATGTTCTCATATCTGTGAGGTCGGATTCGGATTCGGATTCGGATTCGGATTCGGATTCGGATTCGGATTCGGATTCGGATTCGTATAGTCGGAATCGGGAAGAAAGCTCGTAGACTACATATTGAGGAAATACGAGAGAGAGCTACACATCCCTCGCGTGCTGGTGTCAGTGGTTCATTTCGGAGGAGAAACTTGCCAGTGGCAGACGGTGACGAGACACTCATCCCTTTTATAAAGCCCCCTGCTTCACATCACACATCTTCACAGTGGAGCTGTACAGAGATAGAAGAGCGCGCGGGAGATGAGCGAGCGAGCGGAGTGGTGGGAAAGACCAATTCCAGGTCCAATGTTACGATATGAGCTTGTATCACCTCGAGACTAAACCACAGCAGCAGCAGGAACCACCACCATACCTTTTATCTCCTCTTTCTCTTTCCCACTCGCATTTACAGGAAGAATTTTTTTTGAATCCACTCACGTCTCCTTCCTTCCTTCTTTCTTTCTTTTTTTGCCATCCATAGAATATATATAGGAACCAAGTAAGTTTTTCTACCACACACACACACACAGCATCCAATTTTTTTTCTTTGACTTCACTGGAACTGAAATAGTGGAATTGAACCACACTTTCTTGATTTTTTCCAGCCATCCAATCCGCCTATATGCTTAGCTATAGTAGAGTGAACTTGTGTCTCTGTCTAGCCTCTTGGCTATGCCCTATGCCTGACTTACAATTAGACTGTGACTGGTACTGGAGAAGAAGACGAAGACGAAGAAGAAGGAGTCGAAAAAATCTCATGGAATTTGGATATCGTCAGTGGTAAACCAAAATGACCCAATTTAAGCTAAAATCAAAATGAGCTATTTCATAAAAGCAAAATGAAAAACATGCGTAAAATGTTAATTACGAGTTTTTGAAAAAGTAAAATGGTCTATTTACATGTGTTTGAAAAGTGTAAAATGTTGTATTTACATATTTTTGAAAAGTGTAAAATGTTGTATTTACATGTGTTTAAAAAGTGTAAAATGTTGTATTTACATGTGTTTGAAAAGTGTAAAATGTCCTATTTACATGTGTTTGAAAAGTGTAAAATGTTGTATTTACATATTTTTGAAAAGTGTAAAATGTTGTATTTACATGTGTTTGAAAAGTGTAAAATGTCCTATTTACATGTGTTTGAAAAGTGTAAAATGTTGTATTTACATATTTTTCAAAAGTGTAAAATGTTGTATTTACATATTTTTGAAAAGTGCAAAATATTCTGTTTTAATGCTTGCAAGACACATTTCAATATTTTTGTAGATAGTAAATATTGTTTTTAGCTAAAAATGGATATGGGTCATTTTGGTTCTTCACTGACGATATGTGAGTGTTTCACACAACACGCGTTCCCTTCTTCCATTTCCACAGTCTTCTGCCTGAACTGGAGCCTCCCCTCCAAGGACTTACACATGCATCCCGAGTTTTTCTTAAGACCATTCCAATGCTCAACAGAATACGAATTCCTATAATTACTTTGCCCTCTCTAATCAATATCTAATTAAGCTAAGATCATCCTTCCTCTCAAAACATTACTTCACTGCGGTTATTATAGAGAGTGAGAAATACTCCACTTAATTCCCACCGCAATGTTTGATCCCAATTTTGCACAGTGTACCTACCGAGACCGGGACCGAGACGGACAAGTTATGCACGTAGTACATATATTATATAGCTGTCAAATGCTTTTAAAATTACTGACTGAGAGAATTACTTAAAAATGTATTTGCATGGGACGACATACATACGCGGTTACAGCGTTCGTAGAGTATCAAATTTAAACCAAAATCTGTGCTTAAGTCTATAGGCTTATTCTCTCTGTCTGCTGTCTGTGCGTGTGTTCCAAATCCCAGAGGGAAAGTTTGGAGGGCTCAGACTGTAATGTGCAAGACAGCACTATTCCCTATTATTCTATTTGTACTGCAGTGACGGTTTAAGCAAACAAAGACGACAAAGGATTCCCTATTTCTGGGTTAGGATTACAAATTACAGAATGTAATTTTAGGAGGAGGAGGAAGAGGCTGAAAAAAAATTGGTGACACAACAGAACATATGAGGGCATGGGAGCCTTGCGCCTCGTGAATATCGGGATCTTTGCGGAACAAGTATTTATGTGTACTTGGTAAATAAAATAGGTGTACCTTACGTACATATCTATTTTGGTGGGAGACGTGGAGAGAGGTCTGAGGGAACAGGAGGAGACAGAATTGAAATGTAATGAAGTGTGAGGGTACACAGCGAGACGAGAGCTAGAAGACATCTTTGGATTTTCCATCTGCTAATTTGCTTTCTTCAATGTGTTTCGCTCTCGCTGTCTCTCTGGAGAAAATCCCTGAGCTGAATGGACTCTTGTCTCAATTTTCCTCCTCTCCTCAGTCACTCTCATGTCCCAAGCCAGATTTGCTCGGACAGATTCTCGTGTCAGTCCTGGTCCTGGTTCTTGTTCTTGTCCTTATGTCCTTCCCTTCAGTTCCCAGACAAAAGCCAAGAGAAAACTTTCCTTTGTTCAACTGATTTAAATTCCTATTACTTCCTTAAGTCAGATCATCAGAACCAGAACGAGACTGTAGTAGTTGTATGGAAATCGAAAAAAGGTTTACTATCTTAGGGGGGAAAAATGAATTCGGCGGTATATTTTTAAAACTTTACTAGGTAGGTGGTAGGTTCTTTAATATATTCTTGTGTCTGATCGTGAGATGGCTGCTGGCTTTTAAGGCTACACGGATACACATATCGTCAGTGAAGTACCAAAATGACCCATTTCCAATTTGAGCTAGATTCAAGACGAGCAATGTTATAAAAATAAAATAAGAAACATGCGTAAAATGTTAATTAGGAGTTTTTGAAAACTGTAAAATGCTTGATTTGTATGTTTTTGAAAAGGGTAAAATGTTCGATTTGCATGTTTTTTAAAAGTGTAAATTGTTCTATTTGCATGTTTTTGAAAAGTCTAAACTATTCTATTTAAATGCTTTTGAAAAGTGTAAAATGTTTGATTTGCATGTTTTTGAAAAGTCTAAAATGTTCTATTTACATGTTTTTTAAAACTGTAAAATGTTCTATTTTTACATGTTTTTCAAAAATTTGAAATGGTCTATTTACATAGTTTTGAAAAGTGTGAAATGGTCTACTAACATGTTTTTGAAAAGTGTAAAATGTTCTAGTTAGATGCTTTCCACACATGTTTCAATATTTGTGTAGATAGTGGTTATTTTTTTTAGCTACAAATGGATATGGGTCATTTTGGTTCTTCACAGACGATATATGTTTCTATTTTCTATTCAACTGAATCTATTGTGAGCATATGGGAAACGGGTGTGTTTTTTAATACATGTACGCTAGTAATATGCGTAAGGTATTGCAGAGCCAGAGCCAGGAATAGGAATGACATGTAGGTACTCGGGCGGGTGCAGCACTTTAGCTTCACTGTTTGTTATTATGATAATTCTTGCTCGGTTTCATACATGTTTCCAGATATGGAGAGGATACGTAGGCGGCGACGCGACGGCTACACGCATTTGATATAGGCATATAAAGAAAATCCGCCAAGAAGTCATCAGGAAAAAAGGTGCATCTGTCAGCTTTGAAAAATTGCTCAATTAATTTCAGTCTGAGGCGGAAATTACTTTCGCCCAATGTTTACTCTATATCTTCTATGGCAACAGTCTGGGTTCATTCAGCTTGAGAATCAGGAGTACCCGCGTACGCGGACCTACTTATCTGTACCTCCCTACCTAACCTACCATAGTTCCTCCTTCTACGTTTTTTTTACTTACTTTCTTACTTACGACGTGACAATATGCAGTGCGAAACCAAATGTAGCCACCGACCGAGACCGACAAATTTGTACGTAGGTATAGTATATGTTGAAAAAATCATTCAGTGAAATTGTCAGTGAAGAACCAAAATGACCCATATCCAATTTAAGCTACAGTCAAAATGAGCTATGTCATAATAACACCATGAGAAACATTCGTAAAATGGTAATTTTAGGAGTTTATGATAAACGTAAAATGTTCTATTTTCATGTTTTTCGATGATATAAAATGTCCTATTTGCATGTTTTTGAAAAGGTGCAAAATGTTCTAATTCCATGTTTTTGCAAAGATGCAAAAATTTCTAATTAAAAGGATTTTGAAAAGGTGCAACATTTTGTATTTGCATATTTTTGAAAAGTGCAAAATGTTCTAATTCCATGTTTTTGCAAAGATGCAAAAATTTCTAATTAAAAGGATTTTGAAAAGGTGCAAAATTTTGTAGTTACATATTTTTCGAAAGTGCAAAATGTTCTATTTAAATACTCTCAAGACATATTTGAATACTTTTGTAGATAGTTGATATTGTTTTTAGCTAAAAATGGATACGGGTCATTTTGGTTCTTCACCGACGATATGCGTCTCCAATGGATAAAGTCTGCATAGACTCTCCATGATAATAGTGTAGTAGAAGTAGACGCGGAGAAGAAGAGACCATAGGGCATGTCCTAAGATTATTAGTATTCCAGAGGAGTGAGTCAAGAGAATGAATGTTGGCATTTTTAAAGGTTCTAATGGTGCCTTGTGGGGAATTTATTCCTTAGAAAGACCTCAAAATCGGTTTAAATCCTACTTAAATGGCTTACAAATGATGAGTAGAGTTTAACGCAAGATTTAATTCTCAACAGGGAACGGTGGTTGCATAGAGATTGGTCCATTCCTCTCCAATTCCGCATTTCAAACACCACCGGCACCCGCACCGGCATTGTCAATAATAAGTTAGGCCCTAATTTAAAAGAATATAAGGGAAGAAAAAAAATCCCAGGGAGAATCTTACAGAGTTTTCATGTAAACTGTAGTATTATCAGTATTGTTCAAGAGTTCAAGTGAAATTTATTTCACCTTTTTTTTGTTATGTATTATTTGGGTAAAAATAATCTGCTCTAATCAGAAAACTTATCGCCACATAAAGAGTCATATCGTCAGTGAAGAACCAAAATGACCCATATCCATTTTTAGCTAAAAACAATATGTACTATCCACAAAAATATTGAAACATGTTTTGAAAGCATTTAAATAGAATATTGAGCACTTTTAAAAAATGTGTAAATAGAACATTTTACAATTTTCAAAACTATGTAAATTGAACATTTTACACTTTTCAAAAACATATAAATAGAACATTTTGAACGTTTCAAAAATGTGTAAACAGACCATTTTAAACTATTCAAAAACTCTTAATTAACATTTTACGCATGTTTTTCATTTTTTGTTTTTATGACATAGCTCATTTTGATTCGAGCTTAAATTGGATATGGGTCATTTTGGTTCTTCACTCACGATATAAAACTAATCGTAAGCTCAAAACAATAACATTAACCAAGTATTTAGAATCCGAATCCGCATTTCTTATCAGACCAGACAATAAGTAATTAAGATGAACAAAACAGGGAACGGAAAAGAAATGCACAACAATATGTAGTAATGGCATTTGTAACAATTAAATATGGGATGTATCCTGTGTGGAAGGAGTATGGAACAAAGGGAGTGGGGACGCAGGATTGAGGTCAGGAGGAGAGGAAGGGGGTGGAGTAGGAGCCAAAAGTAAAGACGCCAGTTTCTTGAGGGAATCCGCTTCAACTTCCAATTCCAATCAAACTTTAACTTGATATACGTTCAAAGCTCGCATCGAGACCGATGCCGATGCCGATGCCGATCCAATTCATCTTCTCATTAGATAAACCGTCGGGGCTCTCCACACAGTTGGGATTTACTCTACAATTAGATCCTGTCAGGGCTGCGGAATGGATCGTTCTCAGAGTTGTGTTGTTTTTACGCACACTATTAACTGCCTATCTTCTAGAACACGGGACCGGTACCGGTACCGGGACCAGAAACCAGAAACGAGACAAACTAAGGCGCGGTTCGTGGATAAAATAAAGCTGTTGAGTGAGTGAGCTGTGTGAGAAGTTGATGATGAGATTGTTGCTGATAAGAAACGCTCAACGCAACGCTCAGGATGACTGCATGGCTCGAGATGTCTATCAACTCTGTATCTCCTATACGATAGGCGGGCGATGAGGATATCAGAACTCCGTCTCCGGTTGTACTCTCCTTTACACGAGATCATTTTATATACTGTCATCAATCCATGATCATGATCTATAGCAGTATCAAGATGAACCTTGGAATTCTAGCTATTTATTCTATTAGATAGATCCCTTATAGTACAGATGAGGTATGGTCTGTGAAGAACCAAAATGACCCATATCCATTTGTAGCTAAAAACAATATCCAATATCTACAAAAATATTTAAACATGTCTTAAAAGCATGTAAATAGAATATTTTACACTTTTCAAAAAAATGTAATTACAACATTTTACAGTTTTCAAAAACATACAAATTGAACATTTTCCCAATTTTTCAAAAACTTGTAAATAGAACATTTTCCGCTTTTCAAAAATATGTTAATAAAACATACAATTTTCAAAACTGTGTATAAGTAGGACATTTTGCACTTTTCAAAAACTCCTAATTAGCATTTTACTCATGTTTCTCATTTTGTTTTTATGACACAGCTCATATTGATTCGAGCTTAAATTGCATACGGGTCATTTTGGTTCTTCACAGACGATTTACTTTGAGATCCCAACTGCTGCGTTCACTCACATTATCCATTTTTTATAAAAAGAATCCTACACACTTTCCTACGTCCTTACTGATATACTTTCATTCCATTGCAATAATCTTTTTTGGAAGAAAACAAAAGATTCCGACAGCTATCATTTCTTCTATTCTAAATCTAACATCCGCACAGAATCCATTGGACATACTACATACTACAGAGGGTAATAGGCAGAGTTTTTCTATTTTCTTAAATGTAGCTCTGTGAGTAAGTACTTCTGATATCTGTAGAATTGGGCTGCTCCTTTTTAGAGGAGTATTCTTTTACTCTATATAGTGAATTAAATGGAAGTCATTCTGAGCTTGAGACAGCCCAGCAGATGCTGTCTGCTATGTTGTGTAAGCGTTTTTTCTTCAATCTATATTAGGTAGGTACCTACATACGTTTCTTCACTATAGTCATCAACGAACAACGGTTCGCATGTTCCTTTCTCTTTCGCAGATGTAGAATTTCCAAGTGAATTACGATTACAAAACATACAATAGAAAAAATGGATGCACAGTCTTTAATAATGGAGTTGGAGTTGGAAGACATCATTGAGTTTTGAGTCAAAATTCTGCCATGATTTATTTGTATTCGGTTTAAAGCTTGAGAATTCTGTACACTACTACAGAAAAATTTTATAAATTGGTTTGGAGCGGGATTCGTTTGAAATTTTGAAAGGAAATTGTTTTAAAATTTTCTCGAAAAATAATTTCCACAGCAAAAGGTAATTACCGCAGTCCCCTTGCTTATAAGTTCGGGCCCAATTCGTTGATGACATTCGACATTGGGGAAAAAGTATAAGAATTTAGACAGGCTGTATGCGGGGATACACAGGATATAAACTGATGCATCTCTAGTTAGTTGCCAATACCAAAGCCGAAAAATGCCATTGACATTGGAGATATAAAATGTGGGACGAAGTATCATCTTTACCCATAGGTATATTCTGGTTCTGGTATATAGGTACAGTACAATGTCAAAGGGAGAAAAGTGAGTGAGAGAGTTGTAGTTTTGAAATATTTTGGATGTGGATTTGAATTGTAAGGGAAAAGTTAAAAGTTATATACAGAGTAATATAGGAAACCTTAACGAGACCAAAAAAACCGATAGAAACTTATTATGATGACTTGCTTCATACTTTTGGAGAGCTGAAAAAAGAAGGGAAGTTCTGGCTGGTGGTTATGGTTAGCGGAAATGATGTTTTTACCAGAACGACTTCTGCTAATTACATCCACTTTCTCCCACTTGAGTGGCCCACTTCCTAATCTTAATGCACATCTCATCATAGCTATAGTGTTAGTTATATAGCTAGTATGACTCTACGTGCCCTCATATGCTAATCCGCATGTGCTATATTCATAGGAAAGGATTCAAAATGAATACAATGCACATTTTTTTGGGGAGGGCGAGAAGACCAGGACCAGGACCAGAGTGAACAGATACAGTGCAGTTGACAATTTTTGAGACTTGGCAGCATATTTCTCCTTTTATGTACAATCCCAAATCACAGTCTATATGTAGTGTCTACGCTTGCTACGTCTTGCTGGGAAAATAATGTCTCCATTTGGCATTTGGACAAACCTGTATGCAGGTGGGAGGAAGTGAAATGCATGTACGCAATATTCTTGGCATTATTTTTACAGCGTCCACAGCAGCAGCAGAGATTTCAACAATGCAATGACACACATTGTAATAATTAGACTTTTCAAAAGCAGAGTTTAGCTCAAATCGAGAGCAATTTCTAGTTCTCGTTGAGCGCATAATATCGTCTGTGAAGAACCAAAATGACCTATATCCACTCTTAGCTAAAAGCAATATCCGCTATCTACAGAAATATTGCTAAATATGTCTTGAGAGCATTTAAATAGAACATTTTGCACTTTCCAAAAATATGTAACTACAAAATTTTGCACCTTTTCAAAATCCTTTTCATTAGAACATTTTGCACCTTTTCGAAAACATGCAAATAGGACATTTTGTATCGTCGAAAAACATGAAAATAGAACATTTTACGTTTATCAAAAACTCCTAAAATTACCATTTTACGCATGTTTCTCATGGTGTTATTATGACATAGCTCATTTTGATTGTAGCTTAATTTGGATATGGGTAATTTTGGTTCTTCACTGACGACATGACCATAAGACCATAATAATCATGTTTTTCAGCTAAATTAGTACATACATTATAAGGGGCTTCAACTTCAACTACTTCAACCATACCCATAACACAATGGTAATTATTGTAAAACTACAATAATCCTGTTCCCACAGTGCAGGACACAATACTTTATAGTGCACTTTAAAGGGCTTCAAAACTGGTTTGATTATTATCTTACACAGGTGGTTTCAACTACAAACTCCCGCTCAACCTCTCTGTCAATAAATGGGAAGTAATTAGATTGGGACAATTTCATTGTACTAATTTAAATTGTTGGCAAAATGTAACAAGATTTTATTAGTGCACGTATTTTATCTATTGTCTCTTACTTTCGTTTTTTCGAAATTGATTACACAGTTATGTACAATGTAGTGTTATAATGTAATAATAACTTCTATATTATATCGAGGTAAGTATACCAATATGTATCTGATAAAGCTTATTATAGGAATTGACCCTGACCGTAACCGTGAAATCTACAAGTTCAAACTATGTGTTCGTCGTCCACTGATATGTCAGTCAAGAATCAAGTGCGCGAGTGTGAAGTCTTAGCGAGGAATATTCGTAGAAGATCTCAGAAAGTTTAGGCTGATAAAGTTCAAAGAATAATTTTATTGGGACATATTAGAATATAGAATCATGCTTCCAAAATACGCATGTCGCACTAAAGTTTCTTGCTACAATTTTCGCGCGTTTGCTCAGCTGCGTTTGTACCATGTAGTATTTGTTTTTGGAATAACGGTGGTAGGTCTTGGGGTATTAACAGCGGGTGTCCAAGGAGAGGTATGTGCAATCTGATCTGATCCGATAGAAATTTAATTTTTTATTTTACTAAAAGGTGCAAAAATTTTCTAATTCCATGTTTTTGAAAAGGTGCAAAATGTTCTATTTACATATTTTAGAAAAGCGTAAAATGTTCTATTTACATGTTTTTAAAAAGCGTAAAATGATCTATTTTCATGTTTTTGAAAAGTGTAATCAAAATTTTTTGCTTATATTCACACACACCTCTGCTGACGCATATTATTTTGATTGATTTTTGATTAAATGATCCATCCACAGGTTTTCCAGGTTGATTTATATTCGGACAATTTGAGAACCGACTACACTTCAGCGGGTATAAATTTCATTTTAAATTGTCAATTCCTGTCTAATAAAATATTTTTTTTAAATGTGTATGTGTGTGTGTGCTTTGAATAAATACTACAGATATTTTTTTTCCCACACACCCACCCACACACCCACGTAGCACTCGAGTGTGGAGAATCACGGGAGGTAAATCTACACCAGGCCGTCTTCATGGAAAGTCCGAATTTCAGCCTAAGGAAAAAGTATCCAAATTCCATTAACTGCAAATGGAACTTTCGTGTTCGTTAAGCCACCTTTAATCCTTTTATACTTTATACTTTTAGTAATCTCTAATTCATGTCCTAGCATTTTTATTATCATTATCGAGATGGAGATCCACATTGAGATCGAGATCGAGATCGAGTTCGACGGAAACTATAATAATTCTTTAATAGTCTCACCCGCACGGAGTAGTAGTTTTTTTCTATTTTTATATGATTCCCATGATAATATATGAGTAGTGAGTAAATCATTATCCATCCGATTATTAGCTTTCTAATTTAAGTTTCTTCAATCACATAATCACATCACTATCAAAGTTTTTGCATTGAGTATTGAGACGACATCCAGAATCTAGAATAGAAAATTCCTGCAGGACATAAATGAAAAAAAAGTATCAAGACACTTTCTAATATTTACTTTTCTATACTTTATATATTAGTTCGTCATTAGTTTAGGTAAAATGAAACTATTTTTTATTTTTGATGGAAAATTTTCAGCTGAATAACTGTACTTTAGCAATATCTTGTCCAAACTTTGATTTGAACAAATTTCTCTGTCTTGACTACGTCGAATTCACTGATGGGGTCGGCCGAACGAAAAGGTTTGACATTTTGGAAATCATGGAAAACTTTGAAACATATATCGTCATTGAAGAAAAAAAATGACCCATATCCAATTTAAGCTAGAATCAAAATGAGTTATGTCATAAAAACACTAAATGAAAAAAGATGCTTAAATTTTTTATGACGAGTTGTTTCAAATGTGCAAAACATTCCATTAGCATGTTGTTTGAAATTTGCAAAATATTCCATTTACATGTTTTTGAAATTTGCAAAATATTCCATTTACATGTTTTTGAAATTTGCAAAATATTCCATTTACATGTTTTTAAAAAGTGAGAAATGTTCTGTTCTGTTTACATGTTTTTAAAAGGTGCAAAATGCTCTATTTACATGTTTTTTGAAAAGTGCAAAATGTTCCATTTACTTGTTTTTTAAAAGTGCAAAATGCTCTATTTACATGTTTTTTAAAATTTCAAAATGCTCTATTTACATATTTTTTGAAAAGTGCAAAATGTTCCATTTTCATGTCTTTGAAATTTGCAAAATATTCCATTTACATGTTTTTGAAATTTGCAAAATATTCCATTTCCATGTTTTTGAAATTTGCAAAATATTCCATTTACATGTTTTTAAAATTGCAAAATAATCCATTTCCATGTTTTAGAAATGTGCGTAAAATGTCATCTTGAAATGCTTTCAAGATCGTGGTACTTGAACACTTTTGTAGAGAGTGGATTTTTGTAATAGCTGAAAATGGATATGGGTCATTTTGGTTCTTCCAGACGATATGCTTTGATTGCTTGAAAATGAGTTTCTCAAATATATATAGGTAGTTAAATGTATTGACTAAGATTTTTGCAGACAAAATAATATCGGGAAGGAAAGTTAAATTGAAGTTGAATTTATTTCCAGATTCTGTGGAAATGATGGTCCTCAGAGAGTGTACTTGGATAAAACAGTCTCTGTGACATTCATCTCAAGCCCAAGTTTTAGCGCATCTGGATTTCGTTGCTATGCTGTTTGCGTTGAGCCAGGTATTATGGGAATGATGGAGAATTTATATTGTAGCTATAAATACCCGTAGCGCTGTAGTATTAGATACCCTATACCGGTCTGGTGCCGGTAATATGCCCGAAATATATTTCCAAAAATGATATGGAGATTTAAAATATACCTTTTTTTTATGAAATTCTATTTTTTGCAACAACAAGGACCCGTAACGCACACCGCCTTAGCTGTGTCATCAATTCCATACTCAACCCTGGGGCAATGTGGTAAGTTTTTGATTAGATTCAAGTTCTTCCAAAGCATATTATATAACCGTGCATTTATGGGTATAGCGATCCAAAAGGCGAGTGGGTAAGCATCTATATGTATACCAACGCAACTATCAGTATTTGAAGTTAAAAAGGCAGAAAATAGCTAATAAAAATTTGGTAGTTTGTGGAAGAGGCAATCGAGCGTCTAAGTATGCTCAGTTTGAAAAGTTCCCCTGGGTAGCAAAGTTGATTCGGAAAAGTGACCGTGAATTATTCTGCAGTGCCATCGTCCTGAGTAACCGCTACCTCATCTCTGCTGCACACTGCTTCGCTGCAAAGTAAATACACATATCTACTGATAATCCATAGATTAGATCCAAATTTGTGAACCTATAATAATATTTTTATTCCATAATATTTTTTAAAAAATACTTTGTATTTCAAATTAAGTGGTACTTTTAAATTGTGTTCATTTTCAGGGATACAAGCAATCCAGAAGATATTCAAGTAGTAATTCTAAATGGGAAATTGAATGAAACCAAGCAGAAAAATAGATCATCCAATGGGCCACGGGACGTTATCTCGATTAATCGTTTTCATGGGGATGGGCTCGCACTAGAATTAGATGCGGATGTGGCTCTATTGAAATTAAAAGATACAATAGATTTTGCAAAAGATGATACATCTCCAGTATGTCTTCCTAAAGGGGAAGACGGAGCGAATCATTACTCTAACTTACATGCTTTGTCTAGTCAATGGGAGTGGGACTCTTCGTGGAAAGGTTTGTTTTTTTTAATGAGGGGGGAAGTGATTTTATTTCAATTTTTTTTTTAATTACTGGAAATAATGAGAAAACAACAAAATATGATGACATTTTATTTGCTAATCGCTCCTCAGGTCATCAACTGTTGAATATGAAGTCATTGGTAATTAGCAATGCAAACTGCTCCGATATTCATAGAACCAACGCGAACAATCCGTTTCCATCTCGAGCATCCTCACCCTCGATTATCTGTGCTCGGTCATCTATAACAAACGCGTGTCATGTGCGTAGTATATACTGATTCTCTTTATTAATTTCAACAGTTCAGTCAGATTCTCTCATGTTTATGCATGAGAAAATAATGTAGGTACCTTACCTACCTACCTACCTACCTACCTACTCTCCTAAAACCCAATGCCAATTCCAACACCCCCAAAACCTCACCTTCTCAAAACTTGGAGAGAGAAAAGTTAACTGTGGTTTGAGCATATAGCCATCATCCACATCCACACAATTTCTGTATATATTAGTGTCAATATTTACATATCTGTATTCCATTATAACAGCCTATATCTGGAGCTGCCCTCATGGCAACAGAGAATAAAGGACGGATTTCAAAGAATACTCTAATCGGGATTGGATCCTGGGGCTATGACTGTGGCCTACGGAAGCGGATGCCACAAATTTACACCCGAGTAACAGGTGATGCATACATTTATTTCACTCACTCTCTCAGTCACTCTCAGTCAGGGCCGGATAATGTGGCCAGCGCAGGCAGCCCAGGCTGCCTGAATTTTTGAAAAACATGTAAATGTAACATTTTGTAATTTTCAAAAAATATGTAAAAAGAATATTGAGACTTTTCAAAAACATGCAAATACATTTTTCTGCACATTTCAAAAACATGGAAATAAAACATTTTCCACTTTTCTCAAAACATGTAAATAGAGCATTTTGCACTTTTCTGAATCAAGTAAATCGAACATTTTTTACTTTTTTAAAACATATAAACACAACATTTTGCTTTACCAAAAAAAACTATCAATAAAGTTAAAATAGTGGTTTTTTGTATGGAAAAATATTACTGCCTAAAATCAATTCCTTCGTCCGGCCCTGCACTCAGTCAGCTCACCATAACATGATAAAATATATACCTACCAACTATACTACCTACATTTGTACTGTACAGTATTTTAATGATTACAACAACAATGTTACCACAACCCTCTGGTATTTTATTTAATTAGAAATCGTTGATTGGATTCTAAAAAATACTCAAGACTCAGCCTTTTGCAAGAATTAATGATCTCTACCGAAAATGGTTGACAGAATTCCCTTCTTCTCTTTGTTGCTAAAACTCTCCTGTTATTATTAATTTTTGGTTATATATAATTTATAATTTTTTGTAATAAAAGTCGTACCTCTGCTCTGTAGTAGGTACTTTCGAAGCTCATTATGGCTAAATACAGGAATGTATGAGGACACAAATGTGGATTTTTGAAAAAGTTAGAATTTTGCATAATTACGAAAAATTCCAAAGAAATACTAATAAGCAAGTTGTTAAGCATAATAATAATTCTGTAAAAGTTCCAAGCCATGACTGAAGTAATAACCAAATCAGCCATAAATATATAATTTGAGACAGAAAAAAGTGCCTAGGTATATTATATAAGTACATATACTGTATTATAAAAAAAAATAAAAATCCATGTGAAGGGAAATCTTTTTTCTCCTTGTCATATTAAAAATTGTAATGGTTGACTGGACAATGGATGGGAAGATAGTTGGATGGATACATAATCCCCCAGAGGATGCGGAGGAAAGAAGCACAAACTAATAGTTTTGAAAGCAACTCTGTCAATGTCTCATACTCAGCGGAGAGATCATTAAAATTTTATTGTAGGATAAACCACAGCCAAGCTTCCCACATCCATATTTTCCCGCAGAATGACTTTTCTATCATCTTGCCCTGTGTGTAGTCTGTAGTAGTAGCGTAGCTCTAAAATACCCTCGTCTCCCTCAGCCTCATTTCCTTATAGATTCCCAGCTAAAGAATGTGTGAAGGGAGCGCTGAGTTTCCGACTCCGACTCCGACGAAGCTACTACATAGCTCCTTGCTCCAGCTCACATACCTAATAAAACTAATCGGAAGCAGAAAAAGTGTCCATGACTTATGTCATAAATTGCAAATACCTACCTACCAACCTACCTACGCCTTACGTTACCTTTACGCTCAGGAGTCAGGAGCAGAACTGCAGAACTGCCTATAGGAGCTTCATGATCTGCGAAGTAATAATAATTTCACAAACTACCTTCGTACTCGTACAAATCCAAACACTTATTCACACTACAGCCCTATGTAATCCTCTCCTCGCATGGCAATGGCAATGGCAAATGCATGTATGTTAACGGTAAGCGTGTACAAGATCAAACATTATTATCATTCCACACTTTCCCTTTCCCCTCACTCTCTCTCTCTCTCTCTCACTCACTCAGGCAAGGCCACAAACTCACTTGGAACTTCGAGGCGCTATGTATGTTTAGGATATCGTCAGTGAAGAACCAAAATCACCCATATCCAATTTAAGCTGCAATCAAAATGAGCTATGTCATAATAACACCTTGAGAAACATGCGTAAAATGGTAATTAGGAGTTTTTGATAAACGTAAAAAATGTTCTATTTTCATGTTTTTCCACGATACAAAATGTCCTATTTGCATGTTTTCGAAAAGGTGCAAAATGTTCTAATTCCATGTTTTTGAAAAGATGCAAAAATTTCTAATTAAAAGGATTTTGAAAAGGTGCAAAATGTTCTAATTCCATGTTTTTTAAAAGATACAAAAATTTCTAAATAAAGGATTTTTAAAAGGTGCAAAGTCTTGTATTTGCATATTTTTGAAAAGTCCACAACATATTTTTGAAAATTGCAAAATGTTCTAATTCCATGTTTTTGAAACGATACAAAAATTTCTAATTAAAAGGAGTTTGAAAAGGTGCAAAATGTTGTATTTGCATATTTTCGAAAAGGTGCAAAATGTTCTAATTCCATGTTTTTGAAAAGATGCAAAAATTTCTAATTAAAAGGATTTTGAAAAGGTGCAAAATTTTGTAGTTACATATTTTTGGAAAGTGCTCAATGTTCTTTTTAAATGCTCTCAAGACATATTTGAATATTTTTGTAGATAGTCGATATTTGGTTTTTGCTAAGAATGGATATGGGTCATTTTGGTTCTTCACCGACGATACACTCCTAATTCCAGTTCAGCATCGAGTACAAGATTACGGTTACCTGCATACATATGTAGAGAACCAGAGCCAGGTATACGGATGAGTCACACGATTTATTTCCCATTACAGCCCAAAATACTGATTCATGATGGAGCCACCAAAGTGTATGTTTTCCTTATCCAAGATGGATGGCTGGAAGGTAAGCAAAGGAAATTGGTTCTTTAAATTTGCTCTCGGCGTATGAGGAGATAAATCCCATCCTCCTACTCAAGCAGCTGAAATTGAGCATTTCATAAAGGGGAAAAAAAGCGTTGACCTAAAATCCCCCAAAAATCCAGTAGCAGTAGGAGTGTGGTAGTAGTAGTCAAGGAAGCAGAATGGGAGAAAAAAAAATTTATATATCTGTGTAGAAAGTAGAAACTTGACGCTTTTTAAAATTACTACATGTATATGAAATTTTCAATTTTTACGGTTTACCTCGCACCAAAAAACCACTTTACATCCATATTTTCATCCCATAGGCAGGGAGACGCAGACCCACATATATATAGACATTCTCGCAATTCGTAAAAATCTCATATCACATGGAGGCATTCATCTATTTACTATAGCCTATTTGCATTAAATTTTTTAGAGCGCTCTCCACTGCAATATGAACATTTAATGAGCGTTCGTGTGTGCATGAGCGGTTGTTTGATGGGAATGAGATGCTTATGGTAGCCAATTACTTGTCTACGTCTCTAGATATACATAGCTACATGCTCTACTGACTGACTGAGTACTCGCGTACTCGTACGGATAGCGTAGTAGTTGAATTGAGAATAATCCGGGTGAATAATCGTTATATATTGTACAAAGTCAGCTAATGCGCCTATAATAACGTGTTAGATAGCGTGAAAGTTAAGCGCGGTCCATTATATCGTCGGTGAAGAACCAAAATGACCCATATCCACTCTTAGCTAAAACCAATATCCACTATCTACAGAAATATTCAAATATGTCTTGAGAGCATTTAAATAGAACATTTTGCACTTTCCAAAAATATGTAACTACAAAATTTTGCACGTTTTCAAAATCCTTTTAATTAGAAATTTTTGCATCTTTTCAAAAACATGAAATTAGAGCATTTTACACTTTTCAAAAACATGGAATTCGAACATTTTGCACTTTTCAAAAATATGCAAATACAACATTTTACACCTTTTCAAAATCCTTTTAATTAGAAATTTTTGCATCTTTTCAAAAATATGGAATTCGAACATTTTCCACCTTTTCGAAAACATGCAAATAGGACATTTTGTATCATGGAAAAACATGAAAATTGAACATTTTACGTTTATCAAAAACTCCTAATTACCATTTTACGCATGTTTCTCATAGTGTTATTATGACATAGCTCATTTTGATTGTAGCTTAAATTGGATATGGGTCATTTTGGTTCTTCACTGACGATGTGTGTATGCATACATGTGGATATAGACTGTGTGGAGAAATTTAATCGAGTATACTATAGGTGCGGATATTTCACAGGTATTATTATGTAGGGAAGACTAATATAAAATGTTGGTGTTAAGGCTCCTTGCTTCAATTCTGTATGTATATCCCATGTTGAATTTTAGCCTTTCAAGTAATTACCCCGTCTCAGGGGACAAATTACAAATTGCTTGGGACTCCGACTCCGTCCCCGTCCTTGAGGCTAAGCAAATGAGATTCTGTATTTACGTCCCACGGTTTATATGAGATGTATTTATCTAATTCATTGATGCAGAATTTTCTTATTCTCATCTCTCTCTCTTCACACAGCCTGGATTGAGAACAGAATTGAGAATCTTGGAGAGATTAAGAACAGACGAGAGTCTCAATTCTCAATGGTAACCATATAGAAAGGAGGGTGAAAAAAAATAAGTGAGGGCTGCAAATGGTTTGTTCGTCAAGACAAGACAAAGAATAAGAAAAAAAAATTGAAAAGAGTTCCCTGCCTATGCTCGAGTACTGCTCAACGGTAACGGTAACGGTCTGTACGGCACGGAAGATATACACTGTTGAAGAAGGAGCTTCCGTGAGAGAGTACGAGTGTGGGGAAAGTGGAGAAATAGAAGGAAGTTAAATACAGTGATATAAGCATGTAAAGCATTGCCTATGTAGGCTGCACATGCGCTACATGTGCTTTCCCTCATGTCACATTAGAGCAACTTGAATAAGTTTTACCCGGTGAGAGAAATTCTCTCTCTCTCGCTCTCACTTTCTAGACTCAGGAACTAACCCATAAGCGTTGCTTGAACTCTGTGTCAGTTGTTCTCTGTGGTTGAGTAGACACAGACATCATCTTTTGGATGCCTCCCATTTCCTATTTCTATTCACATCTCACCACCACCACCACCACCAAACCAAAAGACCAACCAGAACTGAGTTTCCCCATCATTTTTCAACTCTTAAATGAGTGAAACCAAACTCTACGCGCCTTCCCCAATGGGGACAATAAATAAGTCGCATTTGCACAAACAGGAATTTCAGAAGAGTCAGAGTCAAGTCCCAAAACCAAAACTCATGCTATCATTAGTCTGTGGCTAAACACGTATAAACGGAAAACGGAAACGTCAAATGCATTTATTTGACACGCAAAAACTATATTGAGGATTTCAAAGTGACACTAAACAATTTCCAGAGTGAAAAAGTGAAATGTGAACAAAGTTGTTTTTTTTTAGGATTATTAGATAATATATATTTATTAGACAAAAAGTTGTTTGAGTTTACAATTTATCACACATCCTAATGATGTAATCATTTTATTATTATTATTATTGTCATCACCTTCATTGAAAATTAAAAAACGTTCCAAAAAAAAAACCCCCAAGAAAAACCAAATAGATCGCGGTTTCAGTTTCAACAATAATAATACGAATTCTTTTTTTTTGTATGAAATAAAGTGGCTCATAGAAATTGTTTTTTGGAAATCCCTCTTCGTAGAGAAATTATGTTTGTGACATTATTATTTTTTGAAAGAAAATTAAAACAAAGTCAAAAGTTTACACGGCTGTTGATGAACTGACTGGTAGTTTTCGGAGTCGGAGTGAGGACTTGGTCTCCAAGATGGACACAAGGAGTGGACAGTGGGTAAGGAGAGAGAAATACAGTTTTATTTCTTTATCTATCTATCTATCTATCAGAATTCGGACAAATAAAACTTTCATCGAATCGGAAAGTGTAACTCGGTTACTGTCCCTGTCATTGAATTGGATAGACAGCACTTACAGTTTCATACACTTTTAGTTTTTATCTACACGTAGAAACGAGAGACGGAGCATTATCGAGACGAGCACCAGACCCAGTACCAGTGCCGTACCACCTTTTTCCTTTCTTCTTTTCCTTATTTTCCCTGTGTATTTCCTATCTCTCAGTTTGAGACAGAGTACAAGTGGAAAAACTTTAGTTTAGTCAGCGTCAGCTTCAGTTCAGCTCAGATGAGTCTTCTTCTCGGCGAGCAGAGTATAGCATAAAGAGATGGGAATTCGAATGGTACACTTTGAAGTGTGGTAGCATCCACACAAAACTGAGGATACGAAAAACGAAACGATACACCATTCCAGTATGGAATGCCTATAGATGAGAGAGACAGAGAGGCTGAGTGTCCGTAAATCAACAGGGAATACAGAGTAGAACTTGAATTCTTAGCACGTGCTCCCCTCACCAAAGTTAGTTGTTGTGCACGTGTGGAATAGAGGAACATTAGATATAGTCCCCGCACTATTTGACAGCATCCCCATGTACAAGTCAGTACATCTCGAGTCAATATGGTTAATCTACCAGTCCCAATACCAATACCAATGCCCAATACTTCTTCGTTTCTGTGAAGAAGCTCCCCATCCCCGCATCCGCATCCCATTGTACGTTTTTTTGTTGTACATTGTACCTCTTGTCAGTGCATAGTTTCCAACTTGTTTCCTTGTACAACACACACACACACTTCTCGAAAAACCAATAAAAGAGAGATGACTATCCCCCAAACTAGATCAACTTCCCAAGAAGTCGACTATATATCAAACACTCGGAGAAAAGGCATGGCGGGAGGTTGGACTATTGGACGTATATACTTGTTATATTACAAGTCCACCCGCAACTTTCCATTATTTTCTCTCAACTTTCAACTTCTTGTTTTCCAATTGTGCCTTATCAACTTTTTTCAATCTTTTCTCTCTCCTTCCATCCCAAAATGTCGATGCCGGTGCCGATGCGGATCCCGACCCCTTGACCGGACCGGACCATGACTTACAATATGCTCCAGATATAGACATTAAGTGCCTACCTACCTACCTACATAGGAACTCTCTTCTGTCCCGTAACAGTAACTTCTCGTCTGTCTGCGTTAACCACACTTAAATCCCTGTAGTAATTTGGGGAGCCTAAAGCGCCCCACAAGCTCCGTTTAAGTTTGAGCTTTTGCTTACTGCGCTTAAGTTTTCAACACTTTGCGACGAGTCTCATCCGTCACCGTGGCGTCCAAGTTTATGACCTTCTCAAATGTAGTTACGTATGTTGAATGCCGTAGCCGTAGGAGCATCCACATCTTATCTTATGGGAGTCTAGAATCTAGAAGGAGATATAAATATTCAATTAAGCTTACCTTCCTTCTTCAACCTACCTACCTACCTACCTAGGTATGACTTACATATACATACAGTTGGAAGTAAAAATAATTTAGAAGCATCTTTTTTTATCTCATAGATAAGCCTCGAGCATACGTTTTACAGAGTCGGCAGTCGGCATAGAGGTGGCTGGTGGCTCATTAGGGTCCTATATACATAGAGCTTAAATCATTCTGAACAAAAAAACGAATAAAAATAAAGGAGAGGAGGGAGGACTAGAATGGTGAATGGGTTGAAGATGATAAACTATGCACGTCGGCACTTGTGAGTTGAGTTGAGAGAAAGAAATAAGAAAACGTGATATATGAGCTGGAGTTGGAGTTGGGAGGGAAGGGGGAGATGGCAAAGAGTGTGTCGTCGCTGTCGCTGTCCTTGTCCTTCTCGTTGGTGCGTTGGTGTGTTGGTGTGTTGGTGGTGGTAACAGCGGAAGGGAAACAATCATATTTTTTTAAAACGTATGCATTAAATGAAGGCAATGCATTTAGACAAAAGAAGGAGTGGGTGGACGAGGACCAGGATGAGGACAGACAAACAAATAGTCATACTTTGTAAAAGAAGGCTCAGGCTCACGTCCCACAGTCAGAGTCAGAGTCATGAGGATGCTCTTGTGATGATGGGGAAAAAGTCTCTTTCTCTTTTATTCAGTCATCCAATGTCAGAATTTTTAGTGAAGGAGTATAGTGGTCGTTGTGGGAGCTGGGTGCGTTTATGTGGCTCCTGGCGGCTTTTACCACACGACCACTGGAGACGAATTCATACAAAGAAGAAAAGCTCACACACACACATACACAGACACACAATATCATCCATTCACTTCATCCATTTCTATTGTATATTGTACCCTCCTGCACTTTGCATATGTATAAAGCAGGAGGGAAAAATATCGCTCTTGGCTATTTGGAACCAGGGCCGGATAATGTGGCCAGCGCAGGCAGCTCCCGCTGCCTGAATTTTCAAAAAACATGTAAACAAAAAATTTTGCACTTTTCAAAAACATGTAGGTAAATAGAATATTTTGCACTTTTCAAAAATATGTAAATAGAACATTTTGCACTTTTCAAAAACATGTAAATTGAACATTTTGCACTTTTCAAAAACATGTAAATAGAATATTTTGCACTTTTCAAAAACATGTAAATAGAATATTTTGCACTTTTCAAAAACATGTAAATAGAATATTTTGCACTTTTCAAACATATGTAAATAGAATATTTTGCACTTTTCAAACATATGTAAATTGAACATTTTGCACTTTTCAAAAACATGTAAAAAGAAATTGGACTTTTCAAAAACATGGAAATAAAACATTTTCTGAATCAAGTAAAAAGAACATTTTGAACTTTTCTAAAACATGTAAATACAAGGTTTTAATTTACAAAAGAAAACCATCAATAAAATCCGATCAAAATGGTGGTATTTGTATGGAAACAAATTGCTGCCTAAAAGAAATTCCTTCGTCCGGCCCTGTTTGGAACGAGGCGAAGATCTTCTTCTGCTAACTCAAAATAGCATCCGTGTAATCCACCACATTCTCTAAGAAACACACACACACGGACACAATGCAAAATCTAATATAATAGAGTAGAATAGGAAGCGTGTAGAGCACTCAGCGCTCCATATGCATGTAACACCACAATTGAAATTGACAATATAGGACAAAGGACGAAGTGATTCTCACTCCATACTCCATGCTATTATGTCTCTATCCCTCCCTCTTGTTGTACTGATATTCACTGTACAGATTATGCTTGGTCAGGATTCAGGATCCTTTCCATTTTCAACACTTTCATTTTCTGCCTGGAATTACATTTACATCTTTTAGTTTGACGGCAGTTACTATTACGGCTTCAGCAGCTATGGCGCTCTCCTTCTGAGAAATGCGGAGTGCTTCCTTCTTTCTTAGTCTTTATCACAGACCAGGGCCAGAGCCAGACGCATGCATATTACAGTTTGTGACAGTACAGTCGGATACTGTGAAGAAGGTAAACACGATGAGGATGCCACCACCATTGTACGTTGCTGAGTGACAATGAAATGTAAAATGTAATGTGAGAAGAAAAAAAAATCGAGAGACTCTCTCATCGTCAGTAGTGTTCAGTGGACGGGAATGAAAGGAAAAGCTTTTGCTCCGTATTGCATATTGCATGCAATGCAATGCTTTTCTCAATCTGAAACACTTTGCTATCAATGTAGGTAGGTAGTATAGGTAGGTAGGTACATGTATATCTCAGAATGCATTTAATGTATGAAGAGTTGCTTGGAAAAACGAGATAAGTCTTCATTTTTTTCAAAAATTAGATTATTTGCGTTACGTGTACTGTATACTGTTCACCTTACAATTAGACACGTTACTGGATTGAATGGTAAATGTCAAAGTTCAACCAAAGCAATTTTTTAAAATAGCATAAATTTCGGTTTCTGGCAAATCGGGATAAGTCTATTAAATGATATTTGGCAAAATGAGATAAGTCCACCTAAAACATACATTTCTGATTTAAATTTTGATCCTGAGTGTTTTCGTAGTTTGTAGAAGACATTTACCGTGCGTCAATTGCTTTATGCAAGAAAAATTTTAAAAGTTAAAAAAGGTTTGGTTTCACTCAAAACGATTAAAATTTCATCTCACGGACTTTCTCCTCCATGTTAAGTTAGACATTTTGAGGCAAAACGGGAAAATTCCACAAATAAAAATTTTGCAAAATTTTCTAAAAAATTCTAGAGTCAGTCGGGTCAGTTCAAATTTATGAAACTGCTTGTAATAACGCTTCGTCAGTTACAGTACCTGTAGAAAAAATTGAGCTCAAAAATTAATCCTGTCACCTTTTATATATTACCATTATTTTTTGTTCCTGTAAAATGTGCTTTGATGGACTTGTCGCGTTTTGCCAAAAGACTCTTTATATGTAGAATGTAGACGGAAGCAAAACGAAAACGAAAAGGGACGGATAGTGTGTAGGGGTAAGGAGAAAGCATCTCGAGTCTCGTCGTCGAGTCGAGTGTCAGTTGAAATGGTCGGGAGCTGAAGTCGGGTGGAGACAGGAGGAAAGAGTAAAGTAAACACGTTTCATCATTGTTGCTTGAAACGCATTTCAGCGAGTTTGAAAAAAAACTTTGAAACATTTTCATGAAGGAGAGGGAGACGACGACGACGAAGCCTTTCTCCTCTGAGTTCTAGTTCCAGCTCCAGTTCCAGTTCGAGCCAGCCAACTAAAAGGCTTATCTGTGACAGGAGGAATTAGAAAAAAGTAAATTTTGACTTGAACCGTGAAACTTTTCCCTTACTACTCCTCATCGGATCCTCAAAAAAAGAGGACCATAAGAGAAACTACTTATGTACTAAGCTCACCAATGAATTTTAGCCATGCCATACACCCATTCCCAACACCACCACCACGACTCTTAAATCCTGTGTAGTTACATAGCGTCATAGCGTCTAATATAGCCAGGGCCGGACGAAGGAATTGCTTTTAGGCAGGAATTTGTTTCCATACAAAAACCCCTATTTTGATTTTTTTGATGGTTTTCTTTGGTGAAGCAAAATTTTGTATTTACATGTTTTGCAAAAGTGAAAAATGTTCTTTTTACTTCATTCAGAAAAGTGCAAAATGTTCTATTTGCATGTTTTAGAAAAGTGCTCAATGTTTTATTTACACGTTTTGAAAAAAGTGGAAAATTATTTATTTCCATTTGTTTGAAATGTGTAAACAAATTTATTTGCATGTTTTGGAAAAGGCAAAATATTTTTTTTTTACATATTTTTGAAAAGTGCAAAATGTTTCATTTACATGTTTTGAGAAAATTCAGGCAGCGGGGGCTGCCTGCTCTGGCCGCATTATCCGGCCCTGAATATAGCTTTCTAATTCGAATATCGTAAGTCACACTTGAATGTATAACTCTTATGTTTTCTCTCCTGGCGTGTGACGGTGACGGTCCTCGTCTCACCCTATGTATTCATTACGTACCTTATTCAAAAGTAGTTTTAAAGAATAAGGGATATTGATTTTAATTAAAAACTCTTGGAGGTACCCTATTCCATAATTCCATATAAAATATTCTGTCCAAGGATAAGTTTTGTGTGTGTATTTGTAATATTTTTTAGTTACTTTCAAAGATTGTTGACTATCATAAATAACACAAGTAACCATTTCATACGCTAAAATGGTATAAATTGCATGTACAATCGTAAATAAAAAAGTTGAGTGGGCTGTGAGAGTAAGAAAGAAATACATTAATTAGCATTTGAAGTCATGCACAGTTTAGTGCAGAAAAAACTTTATACTTTTCCCTGTTACTGTAGCCCTAAAATCATATTAGGAAAAAAATAAAAAATAATACAAAAAAAAATGGCCACCTATAATGAGCTGTGGCTAAAAAAGAACTCCCAAAATCATCGAAAAAAACCGAAACCACTACCACACTCGTTGTGAATAATGTGACTATATATACTTTAATTCGTGGCTTAATCGGTTTGGTGACGGTGACATAAGTTTTGTTTAAAATTCTCTGGTGTGGTACGTGTGTGGAGCTGTAAACTTTTTTTTTCGTTCGTTCATTCGTTCATTTGTTCGTTCGTTCGTTCGTAATCAGCTAAAAAAACTCTCTTATGAAACATTCGTGGGGCTTTTTATAATAGGTTAATGACTCTATACGCTAATATGCCATTGCCATGCATATAGTTTCCTAACATGCTGAGCTTCTCTGGGCTACTTTGTTAGATATTATGTATTAAGAATAAAACCATTTGGGTTAGAATCTCAGAGAAAACTACCCAAATTTCCTCGTCCTAAGTGTCGCATGAATAATATAAATGAAAGAATTAAACTTTACCGTTTTTTCTTTGAACTTTTTTTCTCTTTTTTATTTTAAGGAAAGGGTTTCCTAAATTTCCATGCAAATATTAATAATTGTCAGAGATAATGAAAAAATTCAAGGAAGCATTCAGATTCTTCCTTCCTACCGGTGCCGGTACCGGTACCGGTACCGGTGTGGATTTCATTGTAATGACAGTCATAGTCACTACCGCAGGCCAGGGCCGGCTATTATTGTAACTATAGGGGGATAATTTTACATAGTGTGTAATGCAGATAATACGCACACACACTACGACTACGGAAACTGGTATCTCTTCCCCTTCTTTTTCTTCAAGCAAATGCCCTAAAATAAATGTAGCATTCAATAATCTCGCCCGGTTCCTGTCCCCTGATTTGCGAAGCACGTTCATGCATGAAACAGTCAAACTCGAGTAACAGAATTGAAAGATTTTAAAATCTCAGCTACTTATCTAACAGATTTTGTTGACATTCCTTCGCTATTCGTCTACAGTTGTCACTGTGGAATTTGATTATTTGTTTTTTAGTGCCAATACTATTTGCACAGCCAACATTGTTAAGAGCCTTTAATTATTTTTAAATTTTCTACGTACAATAATTAAGAAGACTATTGGCGTATTTTACGGTAAATTATACCAACGCAACGACTACGAGAAAAAATGTTTATTAGACTCGTGTGATGTGTGTGCATGGCCAGATTTTAAATTAGCAATTTGTCTGTATGAAATAAAATAGAAAATCAACCACCCACCCACCCTAAAAACTTCCGGGTTGTGATGTTCACAGGCTTTTTCACGACAACACACGTTTCCCGGATGCCCAGATTACAGTGATGTACACTTGTCGGGAACCGGCTGACAAAATGCTTCAATATTTTTGCCTTCTTGGTCGTTTCCAAAATTCCAAACCATGAAAGCTTATTTATTTCCCCTATTACATGGTCGCTGATATATATGTATAGGTAGGTACTATAGGTTGGCGCCTATAAGGTTATATAGAGAATCATATATAGGTAGGTAGTATATAGGTAAGAGCGTTTGTGCGTGGAATGCCAGCGAGCCATTGAGATCGAATCCGGTAACGCAGTCCGAATCCGAATCCGAACAATGAAAGTATTCTCGCATGAATGTAGGTAGACAACATGTATGTACTTGCATATCGTCTGTGAAGAACCAAAATGACCCATATCCATGTATACCTAGCTAAAAACAATATCCACTATCTACAAAAATATTAAAACATGTCTTGAAAGCACTTAAATAGAACATTTTCCACTTTTAAAAAATATTTAAATAGAGCATTTTACACTTTTTCAAAACATGTGAATAGAGAATTTTACACTCAAACATGTAAATAGAACATATCACACTTTTCAAAAACATGTAAATTGAACATTTTACACTTTCTAGAAACTCCTAATTCAAATTTTACGCATGTTTCTCATTTTGTTTTGATAACATAGGTCATTTTGATTCTAGCTTAAATTGGCTATGGGCCATTTTGGTTCTTCACTCACGATAAACTGCATTCCCATGGATCTCCTTCCCATTGGGCAACAGTAACACTCTGACCAAATTTAATTTCGTTGTCAAAAAGTCTACTCACTCGCAGAAGTTCCTCGCAGTAAACTGAAACTATATTATATGGGTTTGAATTTGAAAATCCACGTTTAATTTCTCCTCCTCCTCTTCCAACTGTTTCAAGCTTTTTGAGTTTCGATTGTTAGCCTGTCACTCTCTATTATAGATGAGACAGGCCAAGCATGATGCGATATATGTTGTAATCTCCTATCTACTACTATACACTGGCCTGGCCTGGCCTGGCTAATGTTACTCTCGACTCGAAACGATTTTCGAATCCTGCGATCCTGTGGTCCCGTATACAACGACTATGATTCCAAATCATAGGGATATATGGATATACATAGTGAGAGTAGAACTGAGCTTTGGGAGAAAATGAAAGCCGTTAATCATCATGAGATGCATATAGTAGTGGAGAGGAGAGAAGATGCAAATGAGAAATGAGAATCTTCAAACGCCGTCTATGTGTATGACCACAGATCCATAAAATTTCCATGGAATCTTTGACTTATTGATTCCAAGGGCTTGAAGCATAAATCATTTCTGTCGTATAGGTTCAATAATAGCATTTTGTAATAAAAGCATGGTCTCCGTTTACGTTTACGTTTTTATTGTCCCCCCGCAGAATAATGTAACATTCATCCTTCATTCCAATTCCAAGAGCTATCAGTAATACATATAGTCAAAATATTATTATGTAAAGTGCGTAAGGATTACAACCAGATTATTCCACTTACACGATTTTGATTAGAATCCAATTTTCCCAAAAATATTACGTTTCTTATAATATTATGAATGGCTTACGCAATTGGCGCTGAGTGAGCTACTGGTATATAGGGGAGGGAGTGGGTGTAAAAAAATTTCTAAACTCTTAAATTGAAAAAACTAACTGATGAAGATATCCGTAATTTCTAAACTATACGTAGGTACGTAATAATTTAAAGATATAAAGCCTAATAAGAAAAGAAGAAGTTGGAGATACTTTGAGGGCCATTTTGTGTGCATTTTATGACTCCCTTCCTGACTTTACGATGACAATGAGTTTCATTAGAAATATTTCGCCGAGGCCAAAAGTTTAGTTCTAATAATAAAAGAAATGGAGGCGCCAATTTTTCTATAAATTTAGAATGTCCACATTACATCAGCCACGCCTCATCAGACGGAAGGAAGGGAGGGTGGCCGTTTCTCCTGCTGTGTGGTACTGGTACCGGTACTGGTCCTGGTCCATGCTCATATGATTTCACTTTTTTGACAGTGAAAAAGAAAGTTTCGGGATGGAATGTCGAGACCTCGAAAGGAGATGGAACAGATATGAACATTGACGTGGATAAAAATTTCGGAGGGCTATAGCATAGCGCTATGTGAGGCTACGGCCACATGATGAAATGGCGAGAGTGAGAGAGTAAACCTCTTGATCTTTCGTCGTTGTTGGTAGGAGCAGCATTTGGTATAATCCGTTTTGGTTCTGTGAGAGAGAGAAAGTCCTTTTTCCCGTGTAGACAGTAGATATCACACTATGACGCTGGCTCAGTTGGTCAAAGTCAAAAGTAATAAGAGCTTTCATTCTCTTTACCGGCGAGCTTCCTGCTTATAGCCAAAGCTAATGCCAAAGCCAATGCCCAATGCCCTCACGATCCCATGCAAGTTGTGAGTCCGAGAGGTAATAAAAATGCAGCTATGAGCACCATTCAGTATTCAGCTTTCTACATATTATCGTCAGTGAAGTAACAAAATAACCCATTTCCAAATTAAGCTAGAACCAAAATGAGTTAGTGTTATAAAAAATACTAAATGAGAAAAATGAGTAGTGATAATAAAGAGTTGTTTGAATGGTGCAAAATGTTATATTTAGTTGTTTTTTAAATAGTGTAAAATATTTTTTTAAATTGTTTTCGAAAAGTACATATCTGTTTTATTTGTAAATGTTTTTGAAAGTTGCAAAATATTCCATTTACTTGTTTTTTAAAAGTGCAAAATGTTCTGTTTATATATTTTTAAAAGTGCAAAATGTTCCATTTACTTGTTTTTTAAAAGTGCAAAATGTTCCATTTACTTGTTTTTAAAAAGTGCAAAATGTCCCATTTACTTGTTTTTTAAAAGTCAAAATGTTTCATTTACTTTTTTTTAAAGTGCAAAATTCCCTATTTACATTTTTTTTAAAGAGCAAAATGTTCTGTTTACTTGTTTTTTAAAAGTGCAAAATGTTCTGTTTACATGTTTTTTGAAAATTTCAAAATGCTCTATTTACATGTTTTGAAAGAGTGCAAAATATTCTATGTACAAGCTTTGTACATAGAAACACAGAGTACATAGAGTCCATTGGGCTATCCTAGTTGTGGGACAGTGTCATTTTTATTTTTGTTGAACAAAGTTGACTTTATATTATACAATTTCATATTTAATTTGCTTTTGACAGGTTTGTAAAATGTTCTACTTAAATGTTTTCAAGACATTTGAATATTTTGTAGATAGTTGATTTTATGTTTAGCTTAAAATTGGTATGGGTCATTTTGGTTCTTCATAGTCGGCTTCTCAATTTTCCGTACCGTACAGACACTACATATACCGCTACCTCCACACACAGAGACATAGCACGTACTCGTCTATTCTCTATTGAAAATTGGGCGTGTGTAATTGAAAAAGTTTTCTCTATAAAATATCTTTGGATGATCAACAAAAAACTAACTAATCACTTGGGAAGCATTGACTTTTATAATTTAATATTAGATATAGACCATCGAGGGTCTACCATAAACTTTCTATATACTTCATGTACGTACGAACCCTCCTCCATAAGACATTCTTAATTTTCCCCTTTTTATCCATTCCAGTTGCGTACATATAGGAACCTCATCGGATCATGAAAATCAAAACACTAGAAATATTTAATTAAATCGCAATTAGTTGTATTTTTAGAACCCACATAAACACCTATATTCTTTACTCACAGTGGAAGAGCCAAGTGCTTTTCTTATCTTATCTTCTATTTTTGTGGTGGGTATTTCTCTTTTTTTACTATTCTATTCACTCTTTTTGGGTCAGTGGATTATTCTTCTTGTTCGTTCTTCGTTTCTTTCTGTGTGGTCTGTAATAATTCCGCCATGGGGCAACATAAGGATGCATAATGCTCTCTAGGTGGTTAGGTGCTAGGTGCTACATTGAATAATAGATTTTTCTTTTTAAAATTTTGTCCTTGCAGTCAGATCTGTGTAAGTAAAGACACGTAGACACGGAGTAAACTTTTTTTTCTCTCTCTCTCTTCTGAACCTCACTCAAGTTTGTCATTCAATTGATCAATCAATTTTAACTTTCCGCTTTGTCGAACATACTGTAAATATTTCCGCTGAACAGAGCTTTCAAAGCTCAGAGCTTTCTTCTTCTCGAAAAAAGAAATCATGCAATACAAGGAATTCTGAGAGAGAGAGATAAATTTATCATTAATTGAATCCACATAAAGCCCATTTCTATTCCATTCAACCGACTTTAATTTCTACAAGTGTATTGAAAAGTCAATAGAATTTAATTTCATTCCACACACTAAAAGCCTTCTTATAGTCCCTCACATGTTTGACAACCCGTACAAGTTGTGTATGTTGTAAGTTTAAATTGAATTTTTGTGGGGGAAAGTCAGATCCTATATTTTGCATGAATGTTGAAAATATGTTTAAAATAAACCAGACTTTTTAGTTTTGGTAAAATTAGCCAATTTCAATTGCCTTTACTTGTCAAATAAGTGGTAGTGAGGGGAAAGGGGAAATATACAAATATACTCCCAACTTTCATACGATAATGTCAACAAGGATAGATTTTTTTTTGTATTGTGTTGCGTTTTCATTTTCCATGGAATGTAAATTAATTACCTTGAAGCTCCCTGTTATGTACACCCCGGTCCCGGTATGGCTGTGACCTCAACAGGAAGTTTATTGATCTAATATTATTTTGCATCTCCACCTTCCACGAAACTTTCGAGTCGAGTCCCGCAGAAAGACGTGTAGTGTGTGTGTGAGTGGGACTTGAGAGAGAGACACACACACACACACAAAATACCTAGTTGAAAGTTGGCTCGAGTTAGAGATGAAGTTCATGTAGAATGTAGATTGGAGATCCTCCCCAAAACACGCCAAGGAAAAGCTCATAATGTATAAGATAAAGACGCATTGATTTTTCATTGAGAGTCACGGAGAAGACTCAGATAATAAATCTCGATCTCTTGGATCAGAACTCACGTCACTATATGCACCCCTGTTTTAAAATAATTGTAATATTTTCCATTCCACTTTAATTAAACCCACGGCAGAGTCCACAAATAAATCACGACTCAAAATAATTGGATTTTATTGTCACAAAGCTCAGAAGGGTTATGGCTTTTATGCAGATACATATACATTACATACATCCACGTGTCTCCCGGTCCCGGTCCCACCTTCTTAGGATAGTCCCCACAGATACATATGGGAAGAATATAGCAGCTCTCGATCGAGATCGAGCCAACAGGCAAAGAGACAAAGCTTATTATTCAAAGTAAACGGTAGGTACAAAAATCACCATGAAATCTTGAATACCTCGTTGAGTCGTTGAAAAGCATTCATTTTATATTCTTTCTTTTTATTCCCTCAGCCTATGCGTCAGGGCCGGATAATGTGGCCAGCGCAGGCAGCCCCCACTGCTTGAATTTTCAAAAAACATGTAATTGGAAAATTTTACAGTTTTTACAAATATGTAAAAAGAATATTTTGACTTTTCAAAAACATGCTAAATTTCTTGTACATTTCAAAAATATGAAAATAAAACTTTTCTCAAAACATGTAAATAGAACATTGAGCACTTTTCAGAATCAACAGTAAATCAAGCATTTTGCACTTTTCTAAAACATGCAAATACAACACTTTGCTTTACCAAAGAAACTCATTAATAAAATCAAAATGGTGGTTTTTGTATGGAAACAAATTGCTGCCTAAAATCAATTCCTTCGTCCGGCCCTGGCCTGCGTGCCATGCCATGCCATGGATGTAGTATGTAGCGTCGTCGTCGTCGTCGTGTCGTACTAGTACTTACTTTTACTCAGTACGTAGCAGTGTGTGACCGTGTGTGTGTGCAAGTATGTGTATGATTGTGTCTAAATTCTATTCCATAGGCGGGAAAAGTGTAGAAAGCTATGGCATGGCATGAGTAGGACTGAGCCCACTGAGCATTGAGTACAGGAGGCGAGAGCACGGATTTAAATGGCAAAGAGGAATTTCGTGTAAATTCTATATTTATGTTCAGCCATAAAACAGAAATGGTTTTAAAATGTGATTTGAACTCGGACTAGGATGCTCAACTCGAAATTGTCGTGATTGCTATAAGACTGTACAGGGAGCAAGGAGTCTGTAGCCTGTAGTCCATAGACGCTGTGAGAGAGAGAGAATGAGCAATTTCACAAGATTAAATGGACTAGCTTAACCATTCTAACAAGATTAATAGTAGCTGTGCAATGGAGACAAACTGCAAATTAGCTTCTTGTTATCTTTGCCCTCTCATTTTTTCCCTACATATATTTTAGATTTTTTTCCCTCTCTCTCTCTCTCTCTCTTTGAATTTTATATTTAAAATTTAGACAGAGAAGGGAAATGGCAAATGGTGAAAATTGTGAAAAAGTGAAAGCCAGGTTATTTTTGAAATTGCTTGTACTTTTTCCCACCTATCTACAATCTAAATACATTATAGCTACATTATCCTGTCCTTATAGCATTGCTATCTTCCCTTGACTCTCGCTGATTTTGATTTTGATTCAAAGCGTGGGTTGTTTTCTATAGCGAAACTCAAACCAAGAAAGTGAAACTGAAACTGAACCGAGTCCTTTGTGTCATGTGGAAATGAGAATCTAGAATGAAAGCCTATATCCTATGCTAAAAAAGTCTTCAATGTCAATAAAATTTTCCGTTATACTGCTCCATTTCTATGTAAGGTAGCTTTCATATTTACAGTTTTGTATTTATATTTACCGTTTGTAGAGAATGTAAAAGTCGGGGAAAAAATTAGTTTTCATTGAGAATGACACAGACTATATGAATTTGTGTGGGCTCCCGGTCTCGGTGGGAGTGTGTCAACACTTAAAGAATATTCTATGTCTTTGGTCTATATCCCTACTACAGTTACAGTACACACGGTTGGAAACACGTTCAGCCGTTATACTACTACACTGGAGGCACTTTTTATACTGTGCTGTGCTAGTATACTGAACAGGAAATTAAAATTTGAGAACCGATTATATTTCGGAAGTAATCGTACAAAGTCAAACTTTGTATATATGAAAGCAACTTTCCAATTCCAATGATTGCCGGCACCGGCACCGGCAACGGCAACTTCAAAAATATTTGAATATCAAAATATTACCTCTACTTTAAAGCGCTGAGCTTTTAAATCAAATATATTGAAGCGGGTTCTCCAATTTTTTTTGTCTGTATGAAATAACGTAGACGTGTTGTCTGATCTAAATACTAATAAATAATGTTCTGCTCCTGGGGAAAATACAAAGGACATTAGTAGATTTGTGATTTTCATGAGAGTAGTGAGCATTTATCTCGTTCAATGCTGTCAGAAGAAACGGGACGGCGCGGGGACATTTTATAGATGTCTTTCTCTCTTGTACAAGAATAATATTGGGAATAACAAAAATATTTGTATTATAACAACAAAACTCTTCATCCTGTCCCTGTCTTCCATCCGCCTCCTGTCAAACATAAACAGCGCGGACAGAAAATAAACTTTTTTCATTTCCAGTCCCAGTCTCATACACGCTTCCTAAACTATTAAATGGACAGTATCAGGAATTCATATTATAGCGTTCTGGAACTTAAATTAAATTCTAAATCAATCTATATACCTATATCCATAAAGATAAGATGGACTACATACTACATATCATGCAGGCCTATAAGTATGTATGAGAAATCAATTTTTTATATTGCGCGTAAACTAAACAATGCGGTAGTATAGGCAGTATAGTCAACTCACACTCACTCAGTAATGTGACCCACGAGATTAATTTTTCCCTTAGTAGCAACATCGCCGAGTAAATATTATTATCATCATTTTATTATCATTATATAGTTAGACATTGTTTTACGCATTTACGACTACGGAACGAAGACGTTACGACTACTGATAAAAATATTTTTAAAAAACGAAAATGGCATGTAGTATATTTTATGGAAATTATGTAATAAAAAAACTTGCCATTTTGTTTGTCATTACTTAAAAAATACGGCCGGCTTCCCGCTCATATTTTTTTTTACTCAAAAATTCAATTAAAATGCCAGGAAGACGCGAAAGTCATCTCATCCTCCTCATCGTCTCATAAATATGAGCCATAGTATATAGATAATAATAATAAAAGGCGATCTCGCTCCCTCCTTATCGTTATAACGATTATTCCTTTCCAGTGCACAAAAATTATTTTCATTCCATGAAATTCCTCTGCTATTCCTTTACTATATCCTACACATACTATGAAAGAAATGGACGTCAAAGTAAGTTCACAAAAAAAAAGAGTTGAATGCAATGCTGAATAGCCGGAGCCGGAGCCGGAAGGACTCTCTAATCGTATCGTAATTTTATTTTCCTAATCTCATGTCTATGAATTTTTCAAGAAGGGCCGAAGCCGAATTATTTTCAGCTGAGCTATTTTCTATATATAGTAACCTATACTCATTATTATTATTTTTATTATTAGCGTCGTGAAAACGTAGGAGGATTTCAACAGAAGGCATTTAGACATTCACTTTGAGTAGGAGTCTATTTGCACTGCATGTTCATCAGATATGGCCATGCTTCCCGACTTCCCGACTTCCCGCAGCACTCATGCTAATATCTTGTATCATCTATAATAATAATTATAGATTCTGTTTGTATGAATTTTCTAGATTATACAAAGACTTTCGTAGAGGTTATTATTACCTACGGAATTTATTGCTCATATAATCTGCTTAGTTGGGATGAGTCTATAGTAAAAGAAGGTAATATTCGTACTGGACGATATGGATTTGGAGGTACTATATACATTATTAGAAATTCTGTTTGTGTCTATCGCAGTCCGTCCAAGTCCAAGTATTACTTTAGCAGGACTCGATCCCCTACCCACCATACCGTACTTTATAGCCATACGCGGTAGTATTAGTATTACGACAATAGCCATCAAATGTTAAGGTTGTATGGCAGTCCGAGGGTAAAGTGGAGTATCTCTGTATTCGGTATATCTGTAGTAGTGAAACCTACAAACCTGTGAAAGTGAAAAGAAAGTTTGCATAAGCAGCATTCTTCCTGTGTAGGTACATACACTCAAATACGAATTTCTTTCTTTTATTAAGGTTCAGAATAGAAAGGTAGAGTGTAGGATGAGTGCCTGGGATATAGGAAGAACCACGAGACAGGAAGCCTTAGGAGGATGGGATGGTAATGGCAATTTGCCGAAGGGGAACTTAACGACGACAGACATGACTGGACATGACATGGTCAACAAAGAGAACGGTCATAAAAGGGTTATTTGTTCACATCGCAGATTTGGCATTCATCACAAGGGCATGAGAATAAATTCCTCTCTAAAGGTAATTCGGATCTGGAAGGGATTTACTCTCAGCACTGTTTGCAAATGGGATCGCAGTTCGGTAGTCCGAAAATTCCTCCACCTGCTATATGTATCACGCTATATGCTATGTTCCATGAGAGAGATCACCTATATATATAGCCCTATGCCTATGAGCCAAGCCAACAACCAAACCAACACGTGGGAATTTTTATCCACAACTGGACGAATGCGAGAACAAGCGAGTTGCTGATCTCTTATTGCTCCTATCTAAAAATGGTGTAGTACATAAATAATTTAGAACATATAGGGTAAGCTTTGGAAAGACGATTTTTCGATTAATAGTACGCGAGTTCGACATCTATTTTACTCAGCTCATTTGATTACATGCTTACAGGGTCCTAAAGAAAGAGCCTAAAATACACTAAAGTACTAAAATGAAGCTTTGCGTTGTAAGGTCAACATAGTGTATCACATAATCGAAATCAAAAAGTACTGCTCCTAGAAACAGATTTTAGATGTTATGATTTCTGAATGTCTCTGACTGAAATTTTTTAATAAAGTAATTTTTTTCCAATTCAAATACCATCATAAAAATAGTTTATTTTTTCTGCATACTAATAATGCTGCTCTTTTAAAACAAAAACGAATTGACATGCCTTTGTGATAAAGCGAAAAAGAAAAAAAATCTTTTGTTTATATTCTCTAGAATTTATTTTTGGATAAATCAAAAAATACCTTTGTCCTTTATAATATATTTTTGGAACCTAAATTGTTTTTTATTTTTATTTTCACATATATTTCCCTCCTTTGCTTCGATAGAAAATCGATTTGTTGAGAGTTGAGAGAAGGAATTTTGGATAGTTAAAATATATAAGAAAGAATACACATACAAACGTGAATTAAATGTTAAATATTTGAGGATTGTATTATAAACTGGTCCTATATTTGTATAGAAATATAAAGAAAAGGGCGTAGATGAAATAACAAACAAACAACATTAGGTGCATTACATTGATTTTGAGAGCTATCTACATATACATACATGAATGAAATTCGATACGTCAGATTTCTCAGAGAATCTATTGGCATTTTGGTATTTTTCATTTTTTTCCTTCTGTTCAGTCTCTCTCTCTCCCAGTCAGAAAAACTAAAAAAAGGTAACCAAGTTTGTTTTATTTTTTTTTATTTTTAGATTGGCATGTTGAGAAAGAAGGAAGAATATGCTCAATGGGAAAAAATCTTTTTTTATTTCTTTCTCCCTCTGTTTTTAGCTGTTATATGTTTCTGTCAGTCAGTCATCTCACAATAATATCAATAATAATAAAAGGAGCTTTCAGCCATATTCTTCCTGCTTCTGGCCTAGCTTCTTCACTCCACTTCTAGTATGTACCTAACTAGTATATTGCCTATACTGTACCACTCAACATTTTACATGACAGGGACTAAAACCATTTTCTTTATACATATACAATATGTAAAAAAAATTGGGAAAGTTTCGATTTCTACTCATTTCAATATATTCCTCTTGAATTAATAATACGAGACTGAAACTATAAACCTGGGGCGGAAAAAAGGAAAGTTTCAGGCAAAAACTGAGAAGCATGATATTCATCTTTGTAGATTCTATAGATTCTACAACGCTCGTATAGCGGTATTGCAGTGAGCAGATGTATCTGAACTGAAGGGGTATAAAGATAGAGATAAGGATAAAAATCGGAGTAGTACCGGTACCGGTAGCGGTGCCGGTACCGGGACCGTCGTGTCGAAATGTAGCCCTATACTCCCATTTCATGCTTTTTTCTTCCCAATATGTAGTGTGAGATAAACGGTGTGGGAGCAATGATACTCGAACAAAACTATTTAAATATTTAGGCAAGCATAAGTTTTTCCCTTTCCCTTTTACCACTCAAATGTGGAACATCAACCAGCTTTTACTGGAGAAAGCCGACTTTCTTCAGAAAGAACAAATTTCTCTCCTGTCCGGAGTAGAAAGGAGTCTTGCATGTCATGCATACAGACACATGCGTCTCCCCTCAGCCTCAGCCCTACCTTTGACTTACTTGACGGTTACTTGGGAAAGTTTAAGGGAAAGGTATCTTAATTGAATTGAACGACAGGGAGGCTTTAGATTTAGACACGTGCATACGCCCAACAAAAAATACGAAAGTACCTACATATACGGACTTGTACATATTCAGATAGGTAAATTGGACGCGCTCATGGGAAAGTGTAGCTGCTATGGATAGAATTGTTAAAAAAGGAAAAGTTATTCGTTAGTATAGTAGAATAATTATAATTATAATACTAGTACCCACGGTAAAATAGACTGCCTGCCAGTTAAATTTATAGGTAGTCAGATGAATATGTCAATGCCGATTTCTGTTCCGACTACAACGTCGATGTCGGTTGCAACAGGGCAAACGTCAGAAAGTGACTTTCACCCAAAAAAGAAAAACAAGATTTGCAATAATTTTTTTATTTTTATTATTACTTCGTCTCATTATTTGTATTGCAGCAGGGACGGAGGCAGGGAGGGAGTGAGTGACAGTTGACAGTAGAAAATACACTGCTTGCCGATTCTAATCAAATATTTTCTTCCATTGCATTGGCCAGTCTATAATTGTATTGTGATTGTCTGATGGTTCCAATTCAGAAACAGCCGAGTTCTCAAGAGCTTCAAGTGAATTCAGGACGTCGTCGTCTTCGTCTTGGTCGTTATCAACATCAACGACAGCCGCTTCCCTCGTCTCTTCTTCCCTCTTCAAAATTGCGCTCTACATCCGTCTTCCAGAACAACAGGCAGCTTTTCCACGTTTTCATTTGTCTCACACGTAAGTCATTACTTATTTTTCTTTAGTTCTTTCTCCTCCTTATTTCCTTCTTTCTGTCTCACACTACGCTACGCCTTTGATTTGATTGGAACTCCATGCAATCATACAACAACAAAATATACAAGATAACATACATAGGTACATCAAGCGTACAATCAAAAGGGCCCAGCCATTGACAAAGCCATAATATGGGCATCTTCACTGTTTTTATTTTTACTTTCACTTTCCCCATGTCTAAATTTTATTTTGTAGTTTCTACTTTTGTGAATGTACATAGCATAGTCTGTAGTCGTGCAAGCTATGTATATGTATAAAAACAGAAGAAACTAGGACAAACTCAACTCCATCGCAAACTGCGGAAGTCGAAGTGAACCGCAAATGTCATTTAACAAGCGAAGCATGAGTGGATTTCAAAGCAAAAATAAAAAAACCAAAAGGAGAGCAGCAAGAGAGAGAGAGAAAGTGGGAGATATAAAAGTGTGTGTGTTTGTAAATGGCTGAGTTGTAATGTGAAGATTAAGACCATTAATAATTGTTTCATGTCTCGCGAGAGATGTGACAGATAAGAGGAGTCGAGGAGAGAGAAATATAAAATGGTCAAAGCTGATTTGTCTCTCCAGGCGAGATGTATAATGAGCTCATATTTTGATGACAAACGGAGACGGATGAAAGTAACTTACACTATATAGTCTGTCCCACACTCTGGGGTTTTTGGTAACATTTTGAAAAAAGAGAAAGGGGGGATGTGTATCATCTGATTATGACAAGGAATGATATCCTTACATTATTTGACAAAACTATACTCATGGATGGGATGGGAGAGAGAGAGAGAGAAAAAAAAGAAAGTTACAAACAACAGCCACCTCATTTTTCTTCATTTCTCGCTCACTTGAAAACCCAAGTCCAAAACAACATATCTAATACTATGCCAAAGATATATACATATGACATTATGCCTTCAGCCTTCCCTGTCCCTGTCCTCACCAACACCAACAGCAGGCTTCACAATTCAAACTCAAAATGAACATTCTAACTTTACAATAAACATACACACATTTCACAGAAGGGAATTACATACCTAAAGTACCTAGGTGCTTATTTCTTCCATATGCTATCACACCATCACCAAGCAACAGACCAGATACCAGAACCAGATACCAGACCCGGCAGAGATAAGATAAATTGTCTACGTATTCCTACACCCAAACCTGGCACTTATAGCACCTTATAGTAGTAGTAGGTATTTATTCAGGGTGTAGAATTTCACTTTAATATGAAAATTAAATAGATGCTGAGCTAAAATTTCCTTATCCAATTTCCTGTGTACTCCTCTGCCCTTTGAAATACTATATTACTTGCACAGATATTGGCAGTATCTCGTCTCTCACTATTATACATTGCAAGGCTGTGCTTTCTATACAAGTGTGCATCATACATTTTACGCCGCGTGTCTAGCTCCTTTCTCCTTATTATACATTTTTAGATTGCCCAAACGAGCGCCGAAACCGTTTCCATGACTTTCACTTTTAGATTTTCTGTGCTTTCACTTCCTATAGCCTTGCCGCCCTGTCAGTCTTCCTTTAAAAAAAAGCTCACGAAACACGGTTTTTTAACTGTCTTTGTCTCCTCTCAAATTTGCTTTCCGTTCTATGCCATGTGCTATCTCAAGTCTGAAGGCGTTAACTTATTGCTTGCTTGAATCTCGTCTATTTTTCGGTCGCCTTCTGACTTTTTCTCTTATCATCTTGCGAGGACGTTGCACTGTCTATTTTAAGTGTCTACAAAGACGGACTGTGTCAAAAATATTTTAGTACAGGTTGCTTGTCGCGGAACTCGGACACACGTTCAATTTTTCTATTTTGGTGAATTCCAGTGAAAGGAGAAAGTAACGGACAGGAAGCTATAGAGATGGAAAAATCAGAGACCATAACACGCCTAAGTAGCGACTTGATGTGACTAGTACTAATGTATATATGTATGTAGGTGTGTACAGAGAGTGTAGAGTGTGGAATATATTCCCATATACATACATTGGGAGTTGGGTGGGTGTGTGAGGGATGAATGAGGAGAGCGTGGCTGTCAAGACTTGTTTGACATTTTATAATCCATGTTGATATTTCTATGACAATCCCATGTTTTTTCTTATATTTACAATTTCAAAGCATGTATCTTCCTTTCACGTCTGCCATTCCCACTGCCAACCCAAGCCGCTGCCACACACATCACTTCTCACATTTTTGACATATCTGTCCTGGGTGCGTCTATGTCTGAATCCAGACCGGGACCGGGACCGGGTCCGGTACCGACTATGGCACTCCCTTCTACTCAACCGAAAATATTTTTGAGTCGTTGTGCCCGTCACATTTAATATAGCAACTAGTTTTTTACACTCCTGCAAACACTATACAGTCAGTTGAGTCAGGTAGTACATTTAGAGTTGGACTTGGGCTTGGAATTGAAACAAATCAACTGTCTAAAGTTTGAACGGCTCTGTTATGAGCCACACATTATAATTACACTTACTCCTTTCCTCGCCGCTTTACACGCGCGCCAATCTTGAGCGATGAGCCAATCATTGAGTCTTGAGTGTTTTAAAATACCTATATATAGCGATTGGATTAGCTCATGTTTCATTTAGCTTGGCTATAATTTATTATTAAATTATTCATTGAAATATTTTAGAAAGTTGACCTTTACTTAAAATTCATGAGTTCCTTAGTTGTGAAGAGTGGGAATTTGAGTGCTAAGCTCCGAGCTCCTCTTGATCTCCCCACAAGGTACAACAAAAACAAAAACAAAACATCAACGAGAATGAGATAGAATGTAGAATCACAGGGATCTTTCTATGGCAATACATGGGCTTTAAATGAAATTTTCGTGAGGGAAACCGTTTGGGGAAAGTACTTTTTTGAGTTTTGGTTTCCACTTTATTTTGTACAGTAAAGACAGTAGAGTTCGATCCTACACTGTACTGGCTCTGCTTGTGCCTCTGAGCACCTGCCTATATTCAGTCCTGGATTTACTTTTTGTTTAGGAGGGAGGACGAGGAAGCAAAGGAAGAATATAGGAAAGATGATGTTTCGGATACCAAATAGGATTAGAAGCGATGGTTTCCTATATAAATGTGTAGAGATAAATGCCAGGAAAGGAAGATACTACTTGCGTATAGAATATATCTGCTGAGTTCAAGGGCGGATCCAAGGGGGAAAGGCGGGGCTAAGGTCTCTACCATGAGTATTTAAAACATATAGGCATTTAATTCAAATTCCCCGCCGAGTTTAGATTAGCCCACCCCTATTATTATTATCTAGATCCGCCACTGTACTGTATAGGTCTCCTATGTTAGTATGTAGGTGGTTTATATCCTGATAAAGTTAGTGTATTTATTCCGTTAGTTGTGGGCTTGTAGGTGATAGGGTTGAAAATGGAAGTATAAGTAAAAAAAAGGTCGATGGTTTCTTCCCTTTTTTTCAGCTCTCGGGGTTCTTTTTCTTTATAAATATGAAAAACCCGCACGTTCTTTTTCTTTCTCCCTCTCTGAACCATGTCTGGTCTGTACTCCTATCCTACAGTTGAGCACTTCCTTCACTTTCTTTCTTACACAATTCTGAGGTTAAATTTATGATGTCATTCGACAAATTGCATCTCATCATTTTTCTCTAGAAAATTTGTACTTGGTGGTGAGCATGGTGCCCCTGAGAATACACATTTTCCCTTCCTTCCTACTTTTACTCAGGACTTCCTCTTCTTTCTCTTTTTTTCATTTTGAGTTGAGTATATAGCCATATAGCCACGCTATATATATATCCTGTCACCCTATATAGTATCACTACTAAATTTTGTGGACTATGGTCTGAGTCTATCTTACAGCTATATACTACTACACTTTCAATTTCCTTCCTTAAAGATGTCTTTGTATGTAAATTGCACATCAAGTTCCAATCGATCCTTCCACAACGGAAAAGGTATAACTGTTCATTGTATTGTCCCAGTAATACTAACGTAGTAGTAGGAAACAAGAAACATTTTAATATTTTGTACAGAGTAGAGCAGCAGATGATACCTTGTCCTTTCCCACTTAAAAATGAGTCGGTTGTAAAGAAGTTTACATTTTTGACAGCTCACACTTTGTTCTATACTTCACCGCTGTACTCTTCTACACCATTTCGCTTATGTCATTATCATTACCATTAGAATTATTAGGACATTACGATTTCTCTTCTTCTTCTTTTTTTTCATCTCTCTCACTCTCTGTGAGTCTCTATGGGCCGCGGCCGCATCATCAGTTTATATCTCTCTAGCCGCATTTCCTCATTTGTACTTGTACTTTCTTTTTGCTTATGTGCTACAACCAAAGTAGTGCGTGGCACTGATGAGTATAGATATTGAGTGGGTTGGTTGTGTGGTTGGTGAAAGTGGTGAGAGAGAGAGACAGAGAGAAAGAAGCTGCGGATTTTTTTTTTAAAGCGGGCAAAGTGCTGAAATGCATGGAAGTGAAGGATTTTTTACCATAAAGATTTTACGTTGAAACTTTTATCGCTTTTTCCATTATGCAAATCATGTTCTCAAGAAGACTCTGGTCTGGCTGTATGTTTCAGTTTTCAAAGAGGACGATGCTTTTAAGCGTGGCAATTCTCTCTCTCAGCCCAGCAACGCAACAACGTTTTCCTGCGTTGTTGAAACATTATGAAAGTTGTGTGGGGAAATTCTGTATTCTCTCTGTCGGCTGTCTGGTCTGTAAAGTAAGGGCCGCCATCGTCATCGTCATCGGAAAAAGAAGCAGGGAAATATTGGAGTGAATTTTGTTAATGTTCCTTGATGCACCAATTCTATCTATGGAATCTTGAAAGATATATATGTAAATATTCTGAGAGAAAACTTGATTCATTTGGAATTGGAAAGTATTTACTTGTGTGAGAGTATGGAAATTGAATGATTGGATTAAAATAAAATCAATGTGTATCAATGCTCTTATAGGGAAGCATGATGGGGAGAAAAGCACCCACTTTTGACAAAATAACCCAACATTTAAATGTGCTATGGGGCTTAGGGAAACGTGCTCTGATTTTCCAGAGCTGTTTATAATGATATACAAGAAATGCTGACGACGACGACCACGACCACGACTACTTTAGCTATAGTCATCTTCACGCTCACACGAGTCCCCCTTTTGAACACATGAGCGTGTGTACAAAGCCCATGGCCTGGCCTGTCCATGCATACCAAATACATAATGCAGAAAAACATTTTTACCAAACTCTCAGAGATGAGAATAATACAGAGATTTGAAGCTTGTAAACTGCGTCATAATCTGAGGCTAACACATGATGGGGAAAGTGGAGAGAGAAATACAAGTGCAGAGAAGTGGTGGTTGTCGAAATGGAGAATTAAAAAAAAACTTTATAGTGATAGAGAATTCGTATAGGTATATTAATGCTGTTAAATATAGGAATTCATTTTGAAGATACAATACCCACCCACTATATTTATGATGCGTTGCCATATAGTTGTGCTAAAACCACCACCAAACTTTTTGCGCAAATTCCACACGGGGAAGCTTGTAGAAATTTTTAGGACGCTAATAAAATAATTTTTCATGGAGAACAAAAAAGCCATATTAGCCGACAATATAAAGTGCTTCCGTGAGTTGGAGTCTTTTACGTTTTAGTACACCACATAACACGGGTACTTCCCGAGTACAAAAATACAGGAGGAAGATTCAAAAATAGAATTACGAAAGGGAGAGCCTATAGACGGGCAGACGGGATCCAAAATCCAAGTTCAAATAAAAGGGGTAAATAGCGGAGAGGCTGGAAAACGAAAAAAAAGGAATGACGAGTAAAGTGAAATAAAAAAAGTATATTAGTCCCAGCTAATGGCCATTAGCATGGGAATTCAATGACGCGCTTCCACTTCACCTAAACTATATAGATATCCACACCATCATCGCCTCATCTCCCCACTCTCACTCCCACTCCCAATCCCAATCCCAACCATCATCATTATACTTTGAGCGAAATGTTTTTAAACTGTTGGGGTTGAGACCGTCGTCTTAAATGCGATATACTTTCTCCCTCCCCTCGTCCCATCGTCCCAGCGTCCTCTCAAACATATTGCCCACTTGAACGGAAGTGAGAAGAGGGAAATTGAAAGAAGATGAAGAAAAAAAAATAGAATGATTTTTTTTTCTTTGCCTATATGTGTGTGTGTGGAAATGATCGAGTTTTAAAGATTAATCGGAATGCTTCTGTGAATTTGATTCTAGAATTGGCAGCTGTTGGTGCTAAAGTGGAACTTGAAGGCCCTTCTTTCACTCTGGAGCCGGCTTCAGTAACCTACTTTTCAAACAGTCTTGGAGTCACAATATCCTGCTTGAGTCGAGGACATCCTCCACTCACCACCCTCTGGTTGACAGCTAATGGAGACCCCGTTTTGCCCGTTCCTGGTCTCAGGTATTCCATGCCATTTGTTCTGTAATACTTACAATGGTACTTTAGGCTATAGAGCTATTACATTACATTATACTTACACTACAGTCACCGCAGTCTCCATTTTCAAATGTGTCAGTTTTAAAGGAGGGGAGAGAGATACTCACAGTCAAAAAGGATTGGCTACAATAATTTCCGTTGTATTCAATCGTTTACATAGACAAAATTAGGCTTCTTTCCCATCCTTTAAAATGATGGAGTTTTTTTTCCTTTCTTTCTCAACTGTGCGGTGTGCAAACAGACGGGAGTTTAGAAAAAGTGTTAGTGGCATAAAAAGGTAGACATTGGAAAGTGGACGTGGAAATGACTAAAATCAGACAGACACACGGCTTTGAGAATTATTTCCTTTTGACTGTCACTCCAAAGTGTGTGTTATTGGTATTGATGTTGGCGTTGGTGTAAAGATGTTCCGTGCTTTCTTCCTGTGCTGTGGAAGGTTCAACTTATTTGATTCGCCTGAATTGATTCCATTTCAGCCCCTGTCACATGTCAATTTTCACACAAATCTTCCAGTCTCCACTAATCTTCTAAAGAATTGCAAAAAAAATAGAAGAGAAAACGTATCATTGGGTATTTATTGCATTCAGACATCAGCATTTAGGCACACTACCATCGTCTATATTCGTCTCCAATAATAATTGTCCGCCGTGTCCTTCTCAAAGGAATGTTTGTTTTATTTCCTATTTTTTTGTGTATGTTTTTGTCCTGCAATTTTTTCCCGTTTGCTAAATTGCAATTTTTCCCCGCATCCAGCCGCATCCATTTCTGGTCCTGGTCCTCGTTCTGTGAGCGGAATTCATGCATTTACTAGGTCTGCAGTCTGCATTCCACATAATATGTATAGGGAACCCCGTAATGGATTTACTGTAGAGAGATAAAATTTACATTTGTTTAAAAATCCGCATCAACTCATTTAACATCTCCCTCTTCAGATGTTACCCTACTGTATGGGTCTAATGCATAAATCATTGCCTGAGCGAAACGACAATGTAGATTTGTGTATTCAAATCAAAATCAATTTGGTGGATATATAGGATATAGTATAGGATATAGGATGGTGGGAGTGAGGAACGGAATTTTTTGGCCTAATGTCAAAGTCACCGTATTTATACCCATTTTCAACAAATAGTTACAAGCACACACTCTTGTAACTTGTAATTATTCCCCCCTTCTCGTTCCTAACATATCACATTGAAAGCCATTAAAATTGCATAATATGGATATGCTGCTGATTTTATCAAAAAATTCCTTTTTTTTTGTTTAATCGTTTGATCAATGTTGCCTATAGTAATTTATCATGGGGCTTTGCACTTTCCACTTCTTCCACAAAGATGTGCTGAGAATATAAAAGTATGTTACAACCCATACAGTGAAAATACTTGTACTTGTAACCTACAACATACCTACGTAAATATATTCTCTGGTTTTTAAAAATTTGCATCCACAAATAAATGAAGGTTTCCTACAGAGCAGAGGTTGGATTTTTGGATTTTTGGAGCGAGAGGCGAAGTAATCACAATAAAATAATTTGCATGGGCATGAAGCTAAAGACTTTAATAGTAATCCTAAAAAGAATTCGCAGACTGCGACCGTATGGAAAATATCAAATTTTTGCACACAAAAAAAATATTAAAAACCTTTGTGTTGATAGTACATTCTCTCGTTTTCCTCTCATTTTCATTGTTCATTTTTGGGGCGGGCGTGTACGTGAGTTGGAGGAGAATAAATTGTGAGTTGTGGTTTTACTTTTGAGCCTGTACATTCTGAAATCCAGAGAGAAAGTGGGAAGTAGTACAGAACCAGAACCAGAACCAGAACAGTGTTCCTAGTTTCCTTTCCTAGTTCGCCTCTACTAATATATATAATTTTAATTTAACCTCATTGTTCAAATGAAGATCTAGTGTGTCATTGCCTATAAAATGAGGATGTAAATGGGAATGTGAATAGGAGAGAATATGCTTCGTTTCCCACACACAATCTTTTGTCGTTGTCGTCGTCGTCGTCGTAGTGAGTCGTAGTCGTAAGAGAGATTCCGTCCAACACATGGGGGAAAAAAAGGACGACGAGTCCGTCCGCTTTTAAACAATTCATGAGGCTTCTCTATGTATTTCCTCATGTTTTGTCTGCTCATCTCAAGACTGGAGATTATCAAAGGCTTTACTCACGATTACGACTACACTCACAGCGTCGTCCCACGCATTTAATTTCAAGATTTTAGTTACATTTATTTCGGAGCCATGTATGACTGTAGACACCACCATAGGACAAGGACGGGCTTTTCTGTGCTATTATTCCAGTATTTAATACTCGCTCTGCCTCATACACTTGAACTACTCAAAGTAATAATTTAGAGTAAAAGAATGGCTATACGAACTTCACGTATGTTGTGCTATAAGAACGGAAGACTTTGGAGCCCCGCCTTCCTCATACACAACCATCGCACCCTCTATTATTAATCCACAGTCAGTATATTTATTATGCAATAATTTAATTCAGATTTAAATTAGGGATTTTATTATTTTACATATTATGATGAGCTAGAAATATTGTCACTAAATTTTGAAGAGGGAAATGAGAGGCGCAGCGAAATAAATGTCTTGCCAATTATGTAGCCAAGTTGTTAACCAGACCACAAAGCTTAGGTTAGTGTCATTAGATAATCTTGTTTTTCAACATTTTGTATATAGTTGACTAATATGGAGGTATATACGCCTATATAGGGTATAGGACAAGATTACTGGTAAAGATACTGTACACAGCTATCGCAGATGAATTCCTACAAACCCCCAAAAAGCTATTGGAAACCATATAATAATAATAATAATATAATTTATTCATTTTGTCGATTTGGCCTCAGCCCATACAACATTTATAGTTACAGTTTGATTTTTCGGATAATTTATCCTTGGTTAATATAGTATAATAAGTTAATATAGTATAGCATATAATTGGAAACCATATCAGACATGGTGTACTGAGATGACTGAGATACTATGGTGAATGGTGTTAAACCTATATAGCCAACTCAAGCACTGGAATCCCTAATGCGGTAGCATAAAATAAATGGAAAATGGAGAAAACCATAGGCATTTTGTTTAGTTAGGATTGGCCGGAGCCTGAGCGAGCGGGAGAAATTCAGAATTCAGTGGATTAGAATGAAGAAAGTCCTGTCCTACAGTATAGCATAGTGGTGTGTTGGTGGTGTTGGCGTTTTGGAAGGACGGAATTAAAAGGACTGCACAAGAACATCTCATTATATTATCATGGCCATCATCACTAGTCTCGCTGGCATGTTAAGACGGGTCACCTATAAATCATGAAGAGGTTGACGTGGAATAATTTCTTGGGAGGTCGAGATTTAAACCCTATGGTATGTACCTACCTTCCTTGTTAGTGGGAGCGGAGGGAGATGTTGTTGGTGTTGGTGTTGGTAGGGAGGCCGAGGCGGCTCAATTTACATCTCAAACTACCATGTATATATATCCAGACTCCAGATTGCCTAATGATGAGCATTTTACTACACGGCTCCTACGTGCTGGGTATCTATCTGTCTCCCGTCCCCGTAACTTTACTACCCGCCGCTGCCGTCGCCGCCGCCGCTGCCGTACTTTATCTGGGAGACCGAGACCGAGACCGATAATAATATTATTATTATGATGCCTGTATTCCGCCTTCCTACCCTTCACCCAGACCCAGTGTACACGGGACTCGCAGAGATCTAAAATCTAGAATCTAGAGACAGACTACTGAACCGCTTACCACACTCTCTGTTCTGTTGTTGTGCTCTCCCATTCCCCTCATCCCAAGAAGGACCCGAACCACGACCAGAGCCAGAACCAGAACCAGATTACGAACCGCCATCCACATATTTCATCCTCCGATTTCATAATAATAACTAAGCATCCAAATGTCGTCAAAGCATGAGCTTAACATGTAAGCAATAATGATTATGGTACGAGACTAAAGGACTCTTATTTGCATCGAAAATGAAAAGTAAGCCAACGTTTAGACTTATCACAGCGCACCACACTGTACTGTAAAGGTGTTGCTACATCTATATGATAAATAATGTCCAAAGTCTTATTACTCTACATTCTCACATCATCCATCCATTCTATTATTGTAGTCATCCACCATCCCATGCATCTCTTTTCCACCCATCTCATCTGTATTATTTACAGTTACAGTCCAATAAACGTAATATTTTGCCCTTCGCACTCGGGCGGTGGCGGTGGTGGCGGGGAAGGAGAGCGAGCAAGAGAGAAACTTCTCACAGAATTCCTTTCCAAATTGGCCAAATTTACAATCCCTACCAGACTCACTCAGAGCAGGACCGGGACCGAGACCGAGACCAAGACCGGTACAGGTTGGGCACGGCAGTATGGTAGTCAGAAAGTATACACATTCGCACCATAAGTGTTCCTTGTTTAAGAGGGTAAATAACGCGGAATTGCATGTGTGCGCTGTATGTATATTTATGCAAAAACGGTATGGAAACTGTATTTATCTGTATGCTTAGCTATGGGGTAGGGAATATGGGAAGGTGTGAAAAGAGGAAACTAATTTGCAAAATTTATAAGTTCCAAAGGACGCTAGTTTACTATCACTAAGTAGACTCAAATTGTACATGCCTCTCATTTATTGCGCTACAGAGAGAGAGAGCGAGCGAAAGAGTGAGAGAAAGGGAAATGAACTTAATCTTGTTTCTACTTTCTACTTTCTACAATCTACACAGTACTGCACTGTTACTGTTAGACGCATATGATATGAGTAGCTTTACTGACGGAGAGAGAGAGAGAGAAAGCGGGAGACAGAGATGTTCACGGGTTCAAGAAGATAATGTGTGTGATACAAAGGGGATTAGGGATATACAATGTGCTCGTCGCCTTTGATCTATAACTCCTAACAATAAGCATCTACCTATGTACTTATGTTCAGTGTTTGTGAGTGTATATCTTCAGCAAGAGAACGAGAGAGAGATTACTCACTAGTCTGTGTAACATGGAGAATGCAGAGTAGATATTTATTGTTTGTTTGGATGTTTAGTGATAACACCTCTTTTGAAAGAAGGGCTCTCTTGTTAGTCCTTCCCCTTCTTCTCCCTTGATATGTGGCTGCTTAACAAGTGAGAAATGTAATTTATGTTACAGTAAAGGAATTTAATTTTATGACTTTCAACTTTCATCGTAAATTCAAGAGGGAAAGAGAACATAGTTTTCGATTCGCTCTTTGATTCTTTTCCGGGTGCCTATTCTTCGGATCCACAGCTGCTGCTGCTGCTACTTCTGCTCTTATGGAGTTTGGCGTATGGTGTGTATAACTTTTGAGCTTGGGAGCTTTTAAATTATTCTCTTCATCTTGTACTTGTACTTATGTACATGGAGGGCCGGAGCTGGAGCTATAGACGCCATATCAATGCATGTAAATTAAACTGAAGGGAATGGGGAGATAAGGAGCAATTCTCAGGGAACCATAATTTCATCGAATCGTATTTTGTACTGTATCTGTTTCTGTTATTTGAAAACGCTTCATTGGGTACAATATATATAGGTATGTAGGTACAGAGAGTTTCACACACTTGACTACCAACACTAAAACCAACGCATAAGCAAAGGCAAAAGTTACACGGAGTTTATGCTTGACTCTAGACTCTATACTGTGAGTGAGGTAACTTGGGCAAAGGCTATATTACGACGAGCAACAAACTTTCCCCTTCACGAGAATCCCGCTTTTCCCTCTATACTGTACTACTGCAAAGGTTTGCCTTTGGAACGACTGCTCATGCTGAAAACACTTTAGGCCTGAACGTGAACTTATAAAGTAGGTAGAGAGCTATACCTACATGTATACTTAATAGTATTCCCTGTCCTTTTTTTCCTATTTCCCTACTCTTTCTTGTGAGTCATGACTCTGAGAGAGACTGACCTTTACACTCCTGCCAGCTCTAAAACACTTTTAGACCGTGCACTTGCTTGGTTCACACAATCAGAATCAGAGCTACAATGAGAAACAACTCTTGCTGAAGAGGCAAAAGAGAACATTATAAATTAATAAGAACATCGTCTAAGGCGAAGAATCAAAATGAGTCATATGCAATTTTAGTTAAAAAGAATTTTTTAAAAGGATGACAGATTCCTACTAATTTTTTTAAAACATGTAAATATAGAACGTCTTACACTTTTCAAAAATGTGTAAATAAAAAATATTTTGTCATTTTTTAAAACATGTAAATAGAACATTTTACACTTTTCAAAAATGTGTAAATAAAAAATATTTTGTCATTTTTTAAAACATGTAAATAGAACATTTTACACTTTTCAAAAATGTGTAAATAAAAAATATTTTGTAATTTTCAAAAACATGTAAATAGACAAACATTCAAAAAAATTTTAAATGTCCAAATAGAAATTTTTGGACTTTTCAAAACATTTTTAAATAAGACCATTTTGATTATTTCAAAAACACATAAATAGAACATGTTGCCCTGTTCAAAAACTCTTATTTAGTACTTCATGCATTTATCTTATGTATTTTTTTATGGATTTGTCTCATTTGAGTTCTAAATGTTTAAATTGGATTAATTTTTCATTTAATTTTCTCCACATTTTAACAAGTGCAAAAGTCTCGTATTACAAAAATGAAGTTTAAAACACTTTATAAAAATCACCCTAAAATTTAGATAGGTACTTTTGTTTTGCATAGACTCACAAACGCCCAGTGTTGCTTCTTCAACCCTGAGATAATTACAGTTTTGCGTTTAGTCAGAGAGGAAGAATAGGCTGGGACGCTGAGAGTAGTTTAAGATGATCGAAATCGAAATGGAAATTGGAAAAAGGATCTGACACTGAAACTGGATCTGGATCTTTCAAGAGTAGGATATTGGGAAACTTTGTTTGATTAGAGAGATATCCTTGTTCCTTGTTAGACAGTCTAAGACACTATGACTACGTTAACCCTCGCGTTGTATTTCCTATTAGTTAACTTTCAAAGCAGGACCTTATGTACCGGGACCGGCCCCGGACGACCGGCACTTCTGTACTTACTTATCAACCGGGAAAACATCAACGGAACGAAAACGAAAACGATTCATAGCTGTCCATTCTCACGCTTATAGTTTAAAACAAGGGAGAAGTAGCAGAAATAATTGGGTAATTGATCTTATCCAAGAATTATACACGTGGGAACGCGAGCGTTTCCAGCAATGTAGGTAATTAAATAATCGTTAGTCTTCTCATTAATGGATACAAGTATTGAGCTATGCTGCTCTCTTCCAGCTCCACCATAGCACCAACCTAAAGACTCCAGTGAAAGTCATAGTGCTATAGGGCTAGTCAGTCAGTGTTTATTTCCTCTTCTACACACTTTCGAAATTTGGATGGAGATGAAATCCATGGGCTTCTTCCCCTTTACGAAAGCTACTACCGATAATCTTAAGAATCGACTAAGAAATTAATGTTTAAATCAAATTAGAAGTTTTGTAGGAGAAAGTCGGAAGACTTTGGCTGGGGCTTTGTAGGGCTATATACCGCCACCGGGCCGCCGAACCAAGGGTCAGGTCCTGGTCCGGGTGACAGTAGAATCTGTAGGATGAGTGGCATGGCATGGTCTGGCATGGCATGGGCAAAAGAAAGTTTTCAACTATTCGTCTCTGTGTGTGTAGTCTTCACAGGATGAAAATTGAAATGAGATTATGAGAATATTGTGAGTTAAATTTTGAGATTACGGCTAAGTTATATGAAACAATTCAATTCCCCTATTAAATTCAATAAGTAGGTTAGTGGTGGGAAAGAAAGTGAAAGAGAAGAACTTTTTTTCTCCCCTACTACCACCACCATACCACTACCACCACCATCACCACTAGTCTTTATATAATTTACGTAAATTCCTGCTCCAAATAGTTCCGAGCCATGTGTCTATGTATGCGTGCATATAGACAGTCGCCCAGGCTTCAAACACTTAAAGTAACGACATAGGTCCAGAAACAGAACCAGTAGCACATAGCCCTATATGTACCTACTATCTCCTCTACGATGCGATGGCGAGGGCTAGACATCAATAGTGGCATCCTAAAAATGCAATCTTTGCACTACATGCTCTTTTACCCGACTTTACATTTTGCTTTGTTCACGAGTCAAGTCACGCTTGGAACTCAAAGATGCTCAATAAATACTCATCATGAGGCAAGAGAGCGGCGTTCACTCCTCCGTACGTCTCTCTCTCTCTTCTTTGCCCTTTCTATATCTTCCTCTCTCTCTCTCCATTTTATTTCATTTCTCCCCTTTCATCCCATTTTTGGGCTCATGTGTTCGGATAAAAGTCTAAAAAGTCAAGTCAAAGCTGAAAGCTCAAGCGCTTCTTCCCTTGTAAACCACTGAACAAGAACAAGACTCAACTTATATTTGAAGAGAAAGGGAAGAAGGGAAAGTGTACCGAGTACGATCATGGAAATGCCACTGAATTCCTTCTTTTTTCCTCTTCTTCTTCGTCTTCTTTTTCTCTTCATCTTCCCATGCCCTGGCTGCCATGGCATAGTTGGTCATGGCATGCCAAACAAAATGAACGCTCCTAGTGTGATAATCATGATTTACGTACCGAATAGTAGGGAAACGTGCTAAATTGCCTTTGAAGACTCCTTCATTTATTTTGCTTTTGCTTTTTCCCCTTTTCCCCCCCCCCCTCAATCTCCATCTGCATCAGTATCTCGTATCTAGTCTCACACTTGTGTGCTGCTGCCTTTTTTTCTGTACATAAAGTTTTATTTCTATTCACCTTAACTTGACTGCGTAACACTGCTACTGTACAGTACAACTGTGCCTCATGTGAAGCTTGCCTACAGTCTACAGTCTTATATATACTAGGCTTTATAGTCTAAAGAAGTAGGGTAAAGTAAAAAAAAAAGAAAGTCAAAAGAATACGAAAACAGATAGAAATAAATGCGAAGCGAACCCTAAGACTGTAAGTTATGAAACGCATTCGGATTCGGGTTTCAATTCAACATTCAGTGTGAGAGATAGGAATAATTTCCAGCATGTTTCCATTTTTTTTGTGTGACATGGTGGAAAAAAGAGCAATTTGATGAAAATCAGAAAAGTAAAAATAAAATCAGAGACTAATGACATCCGCAATTATTTTGACAGCTACACATTTCTGTTTAATCTGTTCTTTTCACTGTACTGCACTGGGTGAGCTTGGTACATATACCAAGTTGAGCTTTTGAATAAAGATGTAATAATGTTATTACCATTTCTGTGTGTGTGTGTGTGTGTGTGGGTGTGGGATGTGGAAAGAAATTTTTATTTTGTGCGCGCATTTTTATTACGATAACTACAGAAAATATTGTATGCGGTAGATTTTACGTGCAAATTGAATAGCACAAGAAAATGGGTGTGTATACATAAAAAAAGAACAATTTTATTTAATGATCAATTCATGTGTGTGTCCCTTGCATCGTGGAAGAAAAAACTCAATTTTAAATTTCAACCAAAGCGCAGAGTGTTGAAGTTAAAGTTGAAGAAGTTGAGTTGGGATTGAAATATAAATAAAGAGCTTAAAGTACTATATAAGGGCTAAATTCATAAAATTTCCTTTTTTCTTTTTTCTTGCAGGGAAAGCTTACCAAATAATTCGCTGTACTTTGGCTCATTTAAACCCGAGGAGTACTCACTCGCAATTCACAATGGTCAGTACCGCTGCGCTGTGACAAATCCTGTGGGCACACTTATTAGCTCTATTTTTTCCGTCCGAGCCGGTAAGTTTTATTATTTGATTATCATTTTTAGAATAAACCATTGAAATTATAGCCAATATAATTATAATAAAATAAACAAAATTCAAATCTTATTTTGCTTTTGATTTGTTTTTTTAATTTTAGTTGTGGATCGTCACTTTGACGTTTACATAGCTGATGGTGGGGTGGAAGGTGGTGGAGATGCAATTGAAGACAATCCTATGATTCTCCATTGTGATGTAAATCCCTCATTTTTTAAAGAACACATTCAAGTCATCGCTTGGAAATCCGTGGATCAGTTTGGGTACGAGACTGAAATTCAATCTGATGGAACCAGGTAGGTATACATATAGAGTCAAAATTAAATTTTATCCGTAGCTATGCTTTGTCTAAAATTTCATTAGAATAACTAATTTTGTAGTCTACAATGAAAACACAGTCAAAATAATATTAAAAAAGAATAAAAGCATAAAAGGAAGACTTTAGATTTTGAAATTAGACATGGAAAGGGAAAATCGTAAAAAGAAAGCTATATGTGTATAGGGCGGAAGGAGAAGTATTCCTTTGATTCTCAATTTGTAGAAATGCGTCTATACAATGCATATCATGCATATACAATGATATACAATGCATATCATGTAGATAGATGTACACTATCAAATTTCCTTCCTTTCTGGCTTCAAAAATAAAATTCCTCAATTTATAGACTTCCTTTTTGCTCAGTCAGAGTTTACATTCTACGAATTCACCTAATTTTCCTTCCTCTCACCCACTAATTAGATTCTACATCTGTGGAATCCAAATTTGGCTGACATGATGAAAATTAAAACACTCAAGCTCTTTTATTCGTGTTGCTAAGTTGTAACTTATATTATATAGTTGTGTTTTCAAATTTTAATAGTTTCCCATTCCTATTCCTTCATATACTGTATTAGGGTTCTGCAGAGAGGCTTTGAATTTTGAAAATTATTTTGCTTTCACCTTTCGCTTTCACCTTACTATGGTAAAAAATAGGCATATAGAGAAGTTTATGTATAATATACACCAACAAGTTTTGCCGGTTGCATTGTATTGCTTTGAATTTCAATTTCAGTTCCAGTTGAGGTGCCCGCTTCATTATAAGAATGTTATTTTAAATACTCATAAACTATCGTTTTCATTAAAGTTAAAGACCATGCGTTAGAGTTTTGTTTCCAAATTCCTCACCTACACCTACAGACAAGGTGTAGAGAGTAAACTGTATGTTACTATATACCAAGTTACAGCTACCGACCGACCGAGTTTCTGGGTTTCTCCGAAATCCTGTATCTGGAATTCCAACTGTAGAATAAATAAGAGTGTGGAGATACGTAGGGAAAGGTAGGGCATAAATACATCAGAGGTCGACAGCAATATATTAGTATTGTGCTCTTCCAGAAACTTAGGACAGGTTCATTCTCAAAGCGACGTGAGGCTGGACACGCCAAGCAAATTATATGTAGGTATGTATATTTGTCGGCAGTCTGCCTTGCCGTGTCTTGAATTGTCATCTCAAGGAAATAGTAAACTGTGGTTTCATCCTTTGTCATTTTGTTTCTTCTGCTTCCCTATGCTTGAGTTGAAGTTGCATTCTATTCTATTATTGGCTTTTGTTCCTGGATGGCTGGCATATCGAGGTCATTGCCGTGGTTGTCTATATATACCTACATAGAGTTAGATTTGGATGGCATGGACAAGGAAAGGAGCTCTTTCCTGGGATTCTTGGTATGGTCATGACAACTTGATGACAATTTCTGTAGAAACAAAGGATCTGTCCAACCCATTTGATCTCAGTCAGTACCATAAGAACCAGAACCAGGACCAAGGAGAGGGCCGAGGAGGACGAGACAAACTCGAGTGGTGAAAGTGAAAGTGAAAGTAAAACCTTTGAAGTTGAGCGTGAGATGACAGTCATATAAAAGGGATGTACAGAGTTAGAGTGGTGGTCTGACTGTACTATATGATCCTGATATATGTATACTGAAGACCAATTCGAAAACCTGACAATATATAGATAGACACCTCCACTGTCGTGGTTGTTGTTGTTGTTGTTTCTATTGTTTTTGCTCTTGTACAGACAGTATAGATAGAATAGCATGGAGTCATTTGAGCTCATGTAGTGTAAACTAGGATGTAAAAGTGCTCAACTATTACCACTAACCCAGTCAAGCGTTTCGTAATTGTCTTCCATAAAATGCTCAACTACGGACACTTAGCTCTTTTACAGAGCACTAAAATAGTAAGAATTTTAGCAAATTAAATGGTTTCACAAGTGGAAAACAGGGCTGCGTACTCACTCTTTCCTTACTCCTTTTCGGTGTCGGAGTTTATTGCTGCATGGGCTTCACTTTACGCCTTTCTTCCTTTATCTTTGTATATACATAATACCATGAGCCAAGTCTCTGCTTTCTCTCCTCCAAGCTTCTGCACAGGAGACTTTATAGACTGACTGAGACAGAGTCTGAGACTGGGAACGGGAGTTTTAATAAGTGATAGCGTGAGGAAACTTTTGTTCGTATCCTAAAAGGAGAGAAACACTCATTCGTACGTTATGGACATTGTACTTTGTACACTACATGTAGGTAGGTAAAATTCATGCAAATAGAGCCTATCATCCCGCCGTCTCTCGATCTGGATTATAGATCCAAGAATGGTTTTCATGTTCCCTCAGTCATTGGAGACTCATTTAGATAGAATACAAAACAGACTTGACTGCACCTTCCTTTCCCTGAGTCACTTTTCAAGTAAGAGTAAACATGCGGAGGGATTCTACAGCATCTTTTCTCCTATCCCTGTAGGTTACTTTAGACACTCACCTACATTCCAGATTCCACATTCTATCTATGTATATTTTCATTCTCCATAGTCTCTCTTACACTGACTCTGAGTGCGACACGAGATAGTTTTTGGTCCAACTTTACTTTGGGCGAGACGGCCTAAGCCGCGCTCTTTCTTAACCAATCTTATATATATATCAGCATCTCCCGGAGTGAAATGGAGACAAAATGGAACGAGTGTTTGCTATCAGTTCCTTCACTCTGTACTGTACTGTTGCTGTTGGTCTTGCTACGGCTCTACTGGCTGTGGAGATACAGAGGGAACACAGGTTACATTAATCATTCATATACTTGAGCTTTCTCTCTCCAAAGATAAAAGATGCTCAACATTTTCATTCTCACCTTCCTCCCTAATGTCGTCGTCGGCTCTGTAGGTAGATGTACGCGTGAAAGAGGAAGAAATTTTGAATGCAAATAAAAAGGAATAGATGTTGGTTACTTACACACTCACTTACCAGGGCCAGACTGAACCAGGATATCTCTGTTATGTATTCCATGCTTTCGGATCGGGAAGTACAAGACATATTTGGGATTGGGAATTCCGGCCATTATATTTTATGTTTTTTGTGCATGTACCTTGTAGGAGATGGGATGGGGGGAGGTTGGGGGGGAAGGAGAGGGGAGAGCAAGAATAAAGCCGAGGGACGAAAGGGTAGAGGTGTAGAGCGTAGAGGTTGCTTTTAGGTTGAGAGCATTGGTCTTCCACATAGATGTCTTGAAGCTTTCTCCATGCAGGGAGAAAGCTTGCTTGATATATACATAATAATACGAACTCAGTCACATACATGGAATGCTTCCCTGTAAATTGTCTACCTACTTTTCCCTATGAATATCCTGAAGAGTGCTGCGGTATGGATACAATGGAATGGAAACAGCAGCAGCACATAATATAGGAATCTATATGAGTTTTCACAATAAGGGATAAGAGAAACCATTTATTTTCTTTTCGCATTTCCCATTTAGTGTTTTCACCCTGGGTAAGATATCACCTGGAGAATTGTGTTATTTATTTTTATACATTTTACTTCTTAGAATTTAGAATCAGAGGGAAATTCCCACGTGTCGTGTACATTCCGGTATATAACATCCTGATTCTTGATTCTTGTATTCTCTTTATTTTTTTTTGCGCGTCTTATTTGGATTCAGAGAGAAGCTGCTATGGGATCTTGCACCGGCTCTTCTTTGTTAAAGTTAAATAATGAATCTTGCATGTGTTCTACTCTTTCTTCGGCTTTCTCCGTGATATTATCGTAGGAATGAGTATCTACCTTTTTTAGGGAGAAAGCTACACCAAAACTATAAAATATGTGTAGTGTGCTGACAAGTTTGAAAACTGTCATACTATACTGTAGGCATATGAGAAAGTACCTGCCCTTTACAGATGTGTTCCTGTGTGGACTTTCACTTGTATGTAGGTAATGTAGTTTTGGGGTTTGGGGTATGAATAGAAATATCATATTTTGACTCTTGTATTTCCGATTGACTTCATAACAATTCCATTTTAACAAGAAAATACTTTACTTTGGTCCAAGAAACTTTTACCTCGCCAATTGTGAATTGACTTACTTTTCTAGATTTGATTTTCCTTTGAAACCACTTTCCTTTTCTTTTTTTTTGCCTGTACTACATGTATGGATGGAGTGAGTATAGAGAAGGTGGAGGAAATCTTATTGATTAAATCTTGACACCCTATCTTTGGACTCCAGCCTCCTTCCTTGTTTCCTGTTCCTGTGGGTCGGTCTATGTACATTACATAGGTATAACTTTCCCCTTGTACTTGGGAGTATATGGATGAGAGTCAGCTCGCAATATTTATAATTTAATTTAAGGAAACGGCTACTGCTACTACTGTTACTACTACTACAAAGAGACTCAGGTCATAGTAAATTCCAAGGACAATGGAAACAACAAAGAAAGGCTTTTAAATATTCCCATGAGGTCAAATCCAAATCTTTTGAGCAAAGAAGAAAGTGGAAAACAATTGTGTGCCTTTCAATTGGACTATATATAGGACACATATATAGGTTCTTCTTGTGATTTTTATCTGTATTTCACCAGTTTTCAATCCAATATTCCAATTTCAAAGGAATACAAACAACACCTTCCATTTCACATCTACCGCCACAGCTTCCCTACAACAAGTACACTTTTCCATTAGGTCTCGCAGTGTTTCCGCCGCGTTGTCGTTACCATTGTTCTCACCTCATAGAGCGTTACTGGAATTGTTATTACAATCTTGAATTTCATCTTGCATAATGGCTCAGCTATATAAATAGCTATGCTATACGTATACGTATAGTACCTGTGCCTACATTTGACATTTCCTCTGTTGGCTCAAGGTTAAATAATTAATTCCAAAATGTAATTTGTTCTACACGTATTTTTTTACTTCTGTTTTTGCATTTGCTTCTAGATATCAAGTAACGTCGAAGGGCTCTCTCATCATTTTTGCTGCCAAGTATCAACAATTATTCGTCTGCGTCGCTCAAAGTGTTCTCAATGGGAAAAGTCAGTCGAGTCCGCCGTTCCTAGTGAAAACAAAAGGTATGTTTTATCTGTCATTCTCCACTTGTTCCTAGGAGTGCTCATGGGTTTTTGTGTAATTATGAGCCGTGTTTCTCAACAGCTAGAACTACCTGGGATCAGTGTTATTTTCATTTTATGATGTCGACAACATATTATATTACATATTATATAGGAATAGGAAAGTGGAAAGTATAATAATAATACCGTGGATATAGTGTGCTGGTGCTGGGCTATATGTATCGCATTATTTCATTTCTTTTTTGTGTGAAGACATAAGAAGTTATGCTCACTTTTTTTTTCTTTCATGCACCATTACGGTTTAGTGCTAATGTTGAGAGCATCGAGCATAGTCCCTCCCTATGTAACGAGTTCTGTAGTTGAAGATTACGCATGTTACAAAGTCTATACTTTCCAAACTGTACCACTATACTACGAACGAGGTACAATCATTACAGTATGGTATAGATCCAGAACAAAGCTGTTGGGTGTTGGGTCTTTTTGCACGTTTTTCTTTTATCTCTTCTTCCTGTCCTTGCCTCGCCGTCACATTAACACAGAAATTATTTGCTCAGAACTAATGCACGGGCCTATGCCTTTCACTCCTGCTCCTGCCTATGCCTCCTCCGTCATGAACGCTCCAACTGCAACCGGCAACCGTAATCAAATATAAGTATATCCCATTATTGCATTTTCCTCTAGAGAAGCACTTTCTCCAACCAATACTCTCGAGCCACTACTTTATTTAGTCTTTCGCTCATAGTTGTTTGTTTTGTTAGATTATGGAGCATAATCAAAGAGTTGAGAGAAGAATATCAGTAATTTGCGGGAGGGTTTTGGGAGCGTATAGCATAAGATTACTAAAATTCATAGAAAATATTCAAAGTTCTATTATTTAGATGGAGTAGGATATTTGAACTATTTAAGGAGAATTAATAACTCAAGGATTTTCATTTTTGAAACACATTTATTTAAGTATTTTAGAGGACGAGCAGCACTCTGGTGGTGTACTCAAAAGATTTGCTATTTTGCAAAAAGCTTTTTCTCTTTTTTTTATTAATTTGGAAGCATAAATAAAGTTTCTTTGTTGGGGGGAAAGTAGGGGAAAGTAGGGAAAATTTGTATTCGGCTCATCAGACTGAATGTATAGAATCGGTGGGGATGGCAAAGTAGATCGAGCTTTTGCTTAAGTCAATAAAACACAGGAGAGCTTGAGGTCGATTTGGGTGGGTTATAATGGCAATGAGCTCTCCATATAGTTTTCCTATTTTTCAAGGTATTTGAGTTACAGGCGTGATGATATTATTAAGTTGTTTATGTGTCATCGACTCTTCATTGTTCACTTGAGGATTACAGGGAGGGAGGGAGGGAGGGAATCCGAATATCTGGCTAAGGATAAGTATATTATGGTGGGAGGTCTATATACTGTAGTCTAGTAGTACATTATATTTATATTTGCGGGTAACTTGAACCCGCGAGCCTGAGAGGAGTACTGATAGATGATGGACTGATAGACGGGAGAGATCCTCCCTCATACATAAATGCACACGTCGTTAAGTAACTGAGACGAATAAGTGTGTACGAGAGAAACTGGAGATGGCCAATGGATCATTTGTGTGCGTGCGGAGTAAAAGTTAAAAGTCAGCAAGTGGCATAAGTGCCACAGAGTGCATTTATGTATGAAGGGATGAGGGATACAAGAGGAGACACACAACAGGGAGGCAGGCGGTACAGTACGGAAAAGCAGAGAAAGCAGCAGTAAAACTGTGAACATGCTCCCAGACAGACTTTGTTTAACATTTACTTTTACATAGCGGGATGGGGATAGGAAAGGAGGTGGTAATGTATCAGAATGATCACTCCAACCAGATTGCTCCACCAGTCCCAGTGCCAGTCTATACACAGTTCTACAGTTACAGAGAGAGAGAGTAACTGTGGAAAAACTAAATCCTAATCTTGTACTGAAAATTGGCAAGGAAATCCCCTGAGAAGCTTTCCCCCTTTTCCCCATTTTTTTCCCCTTTCCTGGATGAGAAAGGTGCAAGATGTGAGATAAGACGATTGTAAAACTTTTTTTCTCTTACCATTAATTATCCTGTACAAGGTAGGTAGGCTAAGGGAGAGATACGATACACAACCCAACCAAACTACAAACTCTACCTATTTTTTTTTGTTTTGTGCACGGGCCCGAGAGACTTTTTCTCTCAAAGATGAGAAAAAGTGGAAGATTCTCTTTAGCATTTAGCCTTCTCGTTCAACAGGAGTTGAAAACATATAGTTCCACAACACAGACTACAGAAAGTCGTTGTGTAATAAATTAAACCTTTTTCCTGTACACGGATTAATCTTGAAATCTGGATGGATGTATTGCAAATTGCAATGCAGGATCCCAGACGAATTTATCCGAGAATAAAATTAAAAATGAAACGTTCCAAATATAAGTTTCCAAACTTAACCTATCATGTTTTTTTATTATGTACTTGAATCGAACTATGATGCAGTAGTAGCAGTACAAGTAGTGTGACGTAGTTCTCTAATTTAAATACAATGCAATGACAAATTTTGAATTTATGTACAAAAAAAAGAATCCGTTGTCCTTATACATACGGAAAAAAATGAGATTGAAGCATCACTTTGTCATCGCAATAAATTTGGACGTAAGCTTTCAATTTTGTTTTCATCCACTCTACTCTCCCCCCTTGTCTGTCACTATAAAAATTTGTGTTTCTACTGCTCCAGTTTTCAGTGGCAGTGGCACTGCTTTCTCTACAATGAAGAAGAACTATGTTCCCATCCACCTACATATTACTTGTGGTATCGTATGGGAGGCTTACTTAAGAGGAGGACGAAGACGTGATGGGATAGTTGTAGTTTGAATGCACTATAGTGGAAGTAGTATTTCATGATCTCCTTTTTCCTACACAGGGTTTAACCTTTCAAAGATTTCAAAGCGAGAGGGGGACGGCGTAGACACATCCATAGGTGACGTTAAATGTATTGATATACTTCATGAATAGCGATTTAACAAAATTGAAGATGACGGGGAAAAGGGAAATGTTTTGTAGGGAGGAGATCCTGTGAGGATGTGGGATCAAAGCATATTTTTTTCTTCTTTCATTTATACATATAAACGCTCTTAAGTTTTAGAAAGGAAAGGAAAAGGAGCCGCATACTGCATATGTATATACATCTATGTCACTGTTTTACTCACTAGGGCTCAGTTTTTCTTTTCTCCAATCCACAGCTACACACTCCACCATACTCTTGACAAGCCTCGACTCCATTCCATAAAATTGTGTAAATAAAATATGGTAAAACTAAAATTCATATTTTCTATATATGTATACGTGTATAACTTGTACATATCGTCTGTGAAGAACCAAAATGACCCATATTCAATTTAAGCCAGAAGCAAAATAAGATATGTCATAAAAACAAAATGAGAAACATGCGTCAAATGTTATTTAAGAGTTTTTGAAAGGTGTAAAATGTTCTATTTACATGTTTTTTAAAAGTGTAAAATGTTCTATTTACATATTTTTGACAAGTGTAAAATGTTCTATTTACATGTTTTTGAAAAGTGTAAAATGTTTTATTTTTATTTTTTTGAAAATTGGAAAATGTTCTGTTTACATATTTTTGAAAAGTGCAAAATGTTCTATCTACATATTTTTGAAAAGTGTAAAATGTTCTATTTACATGTTTTTGAAAAGTGCAAAATATTCTATTTAAATGCTTTGAAGACATGTTTCATTATTTTTTTCGATAGTGGGTATTGTTTTTAGTTGCAAATGGATATGGGCCATTTTGGTTCTTCACAGACGTACGTGCCTCACGTTTGACAAAATGCAATCTGGTGAGAGAGTGTATTAAAACTCTGCGTGTCATTGGCTTAAAAATGCACACGTATCTCTACATTCTACATACTATTAAGCATATACACAAGCTTCTATTTTTTTGCAACATAATTTTCGATACGCGTAGACTTATATTGTTGGGAGTAAAAGTAAAAAAATATATATGATGGTTGCTTATCTTTCCTTTTCTCTCCTTTCCCTTTCACTTCGATCTTCGTCTCCTTCTCACAAGCGCCCTGGCGCTATGGCCTATAGTATAGACTCATGCATCAAACATAGCGGAGGAACTTAAGGTTTTTACATTTTAGGTTTTATACTTAAATCCCTGTCATCATTCGATTTTCAGAGGGACTCAGGAGGATAAAATGGTAAAAGATTTTTTCTAGAGTATCTACAGGCTCATGTTTGTACGAGAGCTTGAGCTACATGATGTGGGCTGGGCGAGCATTTGAGAGCTTCCACTGTGTGTACGTCTACTGTCTACGGAACCAAGAGAGATACTTCATTCCTTCAACTTTGTTATACATTATGGTAGGCACTATATACTATGAGAGTGTGGTAGTGGTAGGAGTTGAGTAGAGTAGAGTGTCGAGCTGCCTCTAGATCTCCATCACTCGCTCGCACTACGGGCACGGGCAAAAATACAAAGCTTTATATAGATGGATCTTATTGGAAAGTGGAGAAAGACAGGGAGACAGACAGACGCTGGAGCTGAAATACTGATAGAGATGAGGAGGATGGGATAGGATATAGGATAGTGAGCTACACATCAATTTCTTTTCAAATGACTCCAGCTGCTCACTTAAATTTTCCATTTTTTTTGCGACTAAGTTTTTGGATTGGAATTTGTTCCATGTCTATGTTGTCTTTGTGCCTTGAATACGCTCTCATCTTTTCTGACAAGATATCAATGAGAGTATCAGTATCAACTGCGGGTATAGACTCCGCGTATATCCCCGTGGAACTGTAAGAAAATATACATGTATAAATAATTATATATCATAACTGGAAATCATCTTGTAAGCTCATCTTCATCTCACTACTGTCTAGGCTGTAGCATATAATATAATGTCTGTGAAGAACCAAAATGTCTCATATCCAATTTAAGCTACAATCAAACTGAGCTATGTCATAAAAACAAAATGAGAAACATGCGTCAAATGTTAATTAGGATTTTTTTAAAATTGTAAAATGATCAAATTTCATATTTTTCAAAAATGTAAAATGTCCTGTTTACATGTTTTTGAAAAGGTGCAAAATGTTCTAATTCCATGTTTTTGAAAAGGTGCAAAATGTTCTAATTCCATGTTTTCGAAAAGGTGCAAAATGTTCTAATTCCAAGTTTTCAAAAAGGTGTAAAATGTGATATTTACATATTTTTGAAAAGTGCAAAATGTTCTAATTTAATGCATTTGAAAAGTGTAAAATGTTCTGTTTAAGTGCTTTCAAGGTATATTTGAATATTTTTGTATTAATATAGTTGATATTGTTTTTAGATAAATCTGGATATGGGTAATTTTGGTTCTTCACTGACGATATGTCACTATATAAAATAAATTTTTTGACTGGATTATGTTTCCCATTTCTCGCTCCCAGCCCCTAGAGACAGAATTAATTTAGGTGGTAACTCAAGCGTTTCCTAGTTGGATTATTTGTAATTGCAACCATGTACAAGTATACTATAGGTATAGGTATAGGTATAGGTATAGGTATAAGGTGACGAAAGGCTCTGTTTCTCAGGGTTATTCAGTTAGCTCTCTGGCTGTCCATGTATTCCCTTTTGTACATAATATGTATACGCATTGTTTGGTAGCATTAGGTTCTTTCTCCGTTCTCCGTGCTTTTTAGTCTCCTCTTCTCTGTTTATTGAATGGCATTGGAATGCATTGTATTGTATTGTATTTTAAGCAGTGTATTCTACTACTATGGCAGTCCCAGTTGGGACTCACTTGGTTCCGTTACATATCTTATACGATGTGAGAATTAAATTTCCACCCTTGAACAACTCACCATTGCATTTTAGATAGTGAGGGAGGATTGTGCATATTCACGCATATACTTTTACAATACACGTGCATCTTTTCTAGATGTCTTTGTCTCACAAAATTAGATTTTGTTTCGATTGAGTAATTTAATAGTGCAAGATTAGCTTTTTCTCCTTTCTCCTTTCTCCTCGCTCGCTCTACTCTCTGCTTCCTTGCATGTCTTGTGGACGGAGAAAGCGTGTAGGAAGTTTCTTCATTGACATCCCATTTCAAATGCCACTGCCACTACTGCCAATCAACTTGATTTTATTTGACCTGAATATACTATATGATCCAGTTGGTAGGATCTCAATTTACAGATATCTCATCTCCTTGTCTCATCTCTCTCTACAATCTATTCAGAGTTTATAAAGAAAGTCCCATTAATGAATGCAGGGAAGCACTTTTGGAAACTGCTGCGAGTTCGTGTGAAAGATTTCCTTCCCAATTGCTTTGACTTTAAATTCTATTGCAATATTATATACGGGATCTCCGTGACTCGCTATCCGTCCGTGTCCGTATGCTCTATTTTCAAAATTGAAACAACTTAAACAAAATGGGCAGCAAATTTTTAATATGATTCATTTCCTGTATTAGTTTCAATTTGCATAGGAAATAAACTGATATTATGGGGAAGTGGGAAGGTTGTAACAATTATTATTTCATGATATTTCTTTTTAATAGCTGTCTAAATTGATTTTAGTTAAATTAATGCCCTCAGCTATATTTTGCGTTGACAATATAAATTAATACGTTCAAATTTGAAATTAATATCCTCTTTTTACATTGATACATTTGAGAGTGTGTGTCTCATTTGAATTTCCATATATGGTATGGTAATGTAGTAGAATGTAGAATGTACCAGTAGAAAGTAGAGAAAGTCGACTACAGGTTGACGTGAGAGACTTTGTGGGTTTCTTCAATCAAATTATAGTCTTGCTTCGCTTCACAATTTTGATTTGATTTGAAAAATTTTTGGACGGAGGCAGAGGCGGAGTTGTACAGACAGGGACTGGGACTGGGACAGGGATGATGATGATGATAGTTTGTTCAATTTAGTGCATGTGTCAGTTTGGTTTCCAATTTGTTCCAGGAGGGTATTAATATGTAACAATTTTATGGGAGGCCGTGATGATATGCAGGCGGGGTATATGGAGATGTGTGACTGATGGGAGGATTGTATGCATGACCATATTTATTTTATGCCTCGAGAGTTTTCACTCCAGAGCATCTCCACAAGTACGAGAGAGAGATAAAGTGTATATTTTTGTGAGCGCGAATATATGTGCATAGGTACATACATAATATGTTAAGTTTAAGTTATATGTGTGGACTGTGTGTCGTCTGGCTGGATACTGGATTTACACCCAGGAGGCAGCTCTCTCTTTTTCATATGATGATATGCTATCTTTCTCTCTCTGTCTCTATGTATTGATGGCGGGTAGCAGCTGGAGTGGGTGGCCTTCCTCCAAAAAGTATTCGCCGCTGGGAACAAGTAATTTCAGCTGAGATTGGGAAACCAGCGGATTTAGTGTGCCCAGCTGTCGGAAGTCCGCCGCCAAATTTTCTGTAAGTACTCAAATCCATACGTACACATAATACCTAGGTACTATACCCACCTCCCATGCATGGGGCATGCCAATGCCAACATCCACCAAAACACCCACCCTCACAATCTTCAATGAGAATCACCTACTCAGTCATCCGCTTCAAATTTCACGTCACCCTCCACACACAAGAGCTTCTCCTACTCCTACTCATACTCCTATAATATGCTTTAACGCCTTTCACTTTCACATATCAGTATATTGATACTTATCCTGCCCCCCCCCCCCTCTCTTTTTTTGTATCCTACCTACCTACCTACTTACCTATACCCCCCAAAAGTGAAAGTAGCTTCGTAACTTTTGTATATTTCGGTTCATTCTCCTATATTCTCGACCACTGTGATAATTATTTCCCCTTTGACTACATAAAATATTTCTTTTTGATCCACTCAATTTTTTACCAATTATATAAATTAGTTGAACAAAAATATGTTAGCGGGGTAGTCATGGTAATAATAATAATGTGGGTAACAGCACCAAGACAGAGCTACGGATCGTTGGATGTTGTTGACTATTGAAGCTGGAGCACGTTTGTACATGATTTAGTGAGGATTTTGGCAATTACAAGACACACATAATATTTGAGATGTTTTTTCCACACATTCAAATTGGATTGTTGGATGTTACTAATGCTGTAGTGTTGACTATATATTATATCGTCTGTGAAGAACCAAAATGACCCATATTCAATTTTTGCTAAAACTAATATCCACTATCTACAAAAATAATGAAACATGTCTTGAAAACATTTAAATAGAATATTTTTGCACTTTTCAAGAACATGTAAATAGAACATTTTACACTTTTCAAAAACATGGAATTACAACATTTTACAGTTTTAAAAAACATGTAAACAGAAACTTTAACACTTTTCAAAAACTCCTAATTAACATTTTACGCATGTTTTTCATTTTGTTTTCATGACATAGCTCATTTTAATTCTAGCGTAAATTGGATATGGGTCATTTTGATTCTTCACACACGATATGTGTTCCCTATGTACTGTCGGCAGGTGGTTGAAGTATCAAACTGGCGGGGGAGGAAACGGAGAAGGTGTACCTGTCGTCGTCGTCTTGGGAAATGGCATGGAGATGAGAGGCCCTTTATTGAGTTTCAGCCGTGTTGACATCTCACACAATGGAACCTACCGTTGTGAAGTGACGAACAATTTAGGAAGCTTCGTTCTTGATATCACGCTCCTCGCCATTCCAGTCCCCGTAGTAACGATTGAGCCTCCAAGGAAATTGCTCCGCCTTGGTCAATCCTTGGAGCTGACTTGCAAAACATCTCCATCTCATCATCAAAACTCTGAAGTCACGTAAGTCAATTCCACGCCATGCTCCTATTTTCCCTGTATTTCCTACACACTCACTCTCTCTTATACCTTTTTATGACACTTCCGTCCCAGCCAGTAGCTGATACTGATATATACAATAACCGGTGCCTGCCGCCTTCCATTTACATTACATTTAAAACCAGGAGTCATAACCAGGAGATGCAGATCTACTCTCATTCTTCCCATATAGCTGACAGACACGTAGACTGTAGAGTGTACAGGGCCGGATAACATGGCCAGCGCAGGCAGTCTCCGCTGCCTAAATTTTCTCAAAACATGTAAATGGAACATTTTGCACTTTTAAAAAATATGTAAAAATAATATTTTGACTTTTCAAAAACATGCAAAATAAATTATTTTGTACATTTAAAAAACATGGAAATAAAACATTTTCCACTTTTCTCTAAAACATGTAAATAGAATATTTTGCACTTTTCTGAATCAAGTAAAAAGAACATTCTGCACTTTTCTAAAACATATAAATACAACATTTTGCCTTGCCAAAGAAAACCATGAATAAAATCAAAATGGGGGTTTTTGTATGGAAACAAATTCCTGCCTAAAATCAATGCCTTCGTCCGGCCCTGAGAGTGTAGACTTTTCCTATCTTTCCCAGAATCCAGAAGTGGAGAAAGAAGTATTATTATTATAGACTTTTCAATATTCAGCATTTTACTCTCTCCTTCCTGTTTAACTTTTGCTCAGAGACTCACACAATGCTGATGGTGAGTTTGTCATTTCCGAAATGCATACAAAGCATCCCTCTCTCCGTATAGTCCCCGTTTGATTTTGATATTCTGTGTCTGGTGGAGGTAATAAAAGCTCCTCGGAAAAAGGAGTGGGCCCAGAACAAGTCGAATACGAGAGAGTAAATCAAGAAGGAGAGAGAGAAAATGAGGAAATAAACTCGATTTTCTTGGGATATCCTGAGAATGAGAATGGAATGTTAATGAGCCTCGTCTGAAATTGACATTCTCTCCCTATCTCTCCCCAAACAGATGGTTCAAAAATGGGAAGACTATCGGGAGTGACAGTCGTGTCAAAGTTGCACCATTTCGACTCCTCATTTTTAATGCTGTCATCGAGGACCAAGGTGTGTATCAGTGCTTCTCTCAAGTTGGCCAGCACAACATCCAAGCCTCGAGTCAGGTCACATTTGAAGGTGAGACATAGTCATTAATTCCTTTTCTTTTCCTATATAGCTTTTTATCCCTCTACACATACATACAGACAGACACAAGTTTTAGAGTGCCATCCCTAAAAAGCTCATTTATTACTCTCCTCGGTTTCGGTATCAGGTAGGGATGGAGCGACGCGGGATAATTATGCAGAGAGCTCCTGTGTGTATGTATGTGTGTGTGTGGAGGATCGAGTCTTGGTCGGTTTTGTCGGTATGTTAAGATGTCATGTTAAATCCTGAGGATGAGCGCGCGAGGCTAATTCTCCATGTTTAATAAGTCTCCTTTTCCACTCTCGCTTATAATAATTAATATTCATAGAATGAATGTCACGCGTTGTTTTGTCACGGAGGAAGAAAATGTAAACTACACCTTGGTTTTGGTTGGACTTGGACGTTGGGCTGAGTATCAGCTCAGCTCAGCTCAGCGTCGCTCAAACTTTCATATTATTTATATACTTTGAACAATTTTACATTCTACTATGTAAGGTTGATATCGTCTGTGAAGAACCAAAATGACCTATATCCATTTTTAGTTTCAAGCAAAATGCACTATCTACAGAAAAGATCAAAATAACATGTTCATGAAATCATGTAAATAGAATATCAGTATTTTGCACTTTTCAAAAAAAATGTAATTAGAATATTGAGCACTATTTTAAAAACATGTAAATAGAATATTTTACACTTTTCAAAAACACTTAAATAGAATATTTTGCACTATTTTAAAAACATGTAAAAAGAATATTTCACACTTTTCAAAAACACTTAAATAGAACATTTTGACCTTTTCAAAAATGTGTAAATAGGACATTGTTACCTTTTTAAAAAACATGTAAATAGAACAATTTTGCTCATTTTAGAAACTCATGATTTGCATAATTGTAAAGCTTGTATCTTATTGACTGTCTTTTTTTGACATAACTCATTTTGATTCTAGCTTAAATTGGAAATGGGTCATTTTGGTTCGTCATAGACGATATGGATTCCATCGTCGGATCGTGATAATTTTGCTTATATGACACTTGAATATATATGGGATTGGGGCTGTACATATAATATATTGTTTATATAGCGTATATAAGGGAAAGTAATGGAGAGAAGTGTTGGAGTCTAATGTAACACGTTATGGTTTTTGATGGGGAATTAGCGTCAAGACCCGAGTTACTCCACACATTTATTTCACAAAGCCTCCAGCCTGGTCCAGCAATCAGCATGAAATGCTCCGCGACGGGAAATCCTATTCCAGACATCCAGTGGTTTGTGGATAGTCAAGAATTACTCCCCTCACCCAATGAAGCTCTTCAGGCACGATTTTGGCAAATGTCCGATCGTTACTCCATTGGCAGCTATCGGCACTCCACCATCGAGATCGTCAGTCACATTAATATTAGCCAAGTCCGGATTGAGGACAGTGGTGACTACCGGTGTGTCGCGACCAATTTAATTTCCACTGTTTCTCATTCTGCCAGATTGAACATTTACGGTAATCATTTTTCTTCTTCTCCCGTTTTTTTTTGTGTCTATGTGTGTTCAGGGTGATACTCATCCTTTTACTGTTTGCACAGCATTATCCGGATTTATCCTTTTGTTAGATTTAGATAATTTGAGATTGTCCTCTTATCTCTCTCTCCTCCTTCCACCTATTCCCAACAATTTATTGCAAATACAAATAAATACAGGAATTTCCCTATGTATTTCTATACTGATAATGCTATTATCAAAGTATCCTTTCCTCCTATCCGAATCCGAATCCTAAAGCGAAACCGAAACCAAATCCGAAACCGAAACCGACTCATCGATGCTTAAGAGATAATTCCTTCGTAATGAGTTTCCTCCTTCTTTTTACCCCCCACTACACGCGCTCTACCACAGGACCATTATTCATCAAAGAGATGCCGAGCTTAACTTTAGTGGCGGGGAGAACAACGGATATTCCGTGTATGTACGGCGGCTTCCCAGTTGACCAAATAGTTTGGAGAAAGAATTCCCGGGATTTAGTGAGCACGAAGCAGGGGCAGAGTCAGAGTCATCAGCGTCAGGGGCGCTACACGGTTCTCGCCAATGGAACACTGAGGATTGAGCAAATCAACACGGGCGGAGATAAAGGGCAGTATACGTGTGTCATTTCAAATCGGAAGGGAGAAGTGGCATCTGGGACGGTGGATGTTAATGTGATGCGTGAGTTTATCCTTTAAGCCTTCTCCATACATGTATGATTAATACGGGAGCACAATGACAATGTTAGTACAGCGAGACAGTCGGGTATGTTTGCGGAAAATGAAACAATACCAACTCGGGCAGTCCTTTACTACAAGACACATGTTCCTTCTTCCTCCATTATCTTCCTATATACTTCCTGACTGACACCAGTACCAGTACCAGTACCAAACTAGACCACCATATCGTCTGTGAAGAACCAAAATGACCCATTTCCAATTTAAGCTAAAATCAAAATGTGCTATGTCATAAAAAAAATGAGAAACATGCGTAATTTTTTAATTACGAGTTTTATAAAAGTGTAAAATGTTCTATTTACATGTTTTTTGAAAAGTTTAAAATGTTCTATTTACATGTTTTTGAAAAGTGTAAAATGTTCTAATTACATGTTTTTGAAAATTGTAAAATGTTCTAATTACATGTTTCTAAAAGCGCAATATGTTCTATTTACATGTTTCTAAACAGTGTAAAATGTTCTATTTACATATGTTTGAAAATTTCAAAATATTCTACAGATATTTAAATGCTTTCAAGATATTTTTAAATATTTTGTAGATAGTGGATATTGTTTTTAGCTAAATATGGATATGGGTCATTTTGGTTCTTCACCGACGATATACACCCAGACTACATACTGTAGGAGAGTCACGGTACAAAGTGTACGAGCGCTTAGGACAATGACAGTTTTGGACTTTTGGATCCCAAATAAAAGTTGTGGTGTTGGTGGTGATGGTGGTGATGGTGGACTTGTGACGTAGCGCTGACTGTAAAAGAGAAAATAGAAAAGATAAGTAATAGAGAGCACGTGAGGAAGGAAGGAAGGGTTTAGTATATATAATGATAGATGAACCAAAAACATATAGTAGAGTCCGTTCGTAAAACTGTTTGTTACAGTATATGGAAAAAAAGATAGGAGGAGGATATATGTACATGTATAAGGGTAACGATGTATCAAATCAATTTTCCTCCAGGACCCCCTGTGATCTCGGCATTCAACTTTGATGAGAATCTGGTGGAGGGACAAAGAGCATCGATAACGTGCAACGTGATGTCAGGAGATTTACCCATTGACATTGTCTGGCTTAAAGACTTTCAGTCCATCCCCTCCTTCCTCAATATTACCAAGGAGAGAGTCAAGTTCCTCAGCTACCTCATCTTTGAGGAGCTCCGGAATGAGCACAGCGGCGTGTACACTTGCTCCGCTACAAATGCTGCTGCGACGGCGAACCACTCCGCCATCCTCACTGTCAAAGGTAAATCATTGATGTCTGTCTCTTTCTCTCTCTCTATCTCTAGTAATATTCATACTACACGTAGAGATGTACTTTCCTCCATGAAAAAACTCAAACTTGTGCATAATTATAATATTTAATGGCATCTGCTATATGTCTACTACCTGCGTCACTCCATGCGTACAGCAAGACATGACTAGACGGGGAAATAAAACACGAGCTATACTTATGTATATATCGTTCGTGAAGAACCAAAAGGACCCATATCCAATATAGGCTAGAATCAAAATGAGCTATGTCATAAAAACAAAATGAGATACATGTGTAAAATTTTAATTAGGAGTTTTTGAAAAGTAAAATGTTAATTAGGAGTTTTTTCAAAGTGTAAAATGTTCTATTTGCATGTTTTTTCAAAGTTTAAAATGTTCTATTTACACGTTTTTGAAAGTTGCAAAATGTTTTATTCACTTGTTTTTTGAAAACTCCAAAATGCTTCATTCACATGTTTTACAATAGTGCAAATTGTTCTATTTACATGTTTTTGAAAAGTGTCAAATATTCTATTTTACACGTTTTTGAAAATTCCAGAATGTTCTATTTACATATTTTTAAAAATGGTCTATTTAAATGCTTTCAAGGCATATTTCAATATTTTTTGTAGATAGCACATATTGCTTTTAGCTAAAAATGGAAATGGGTCATTTTGGTTCTTCACTGACGATATGTGTATGCATCCTTGCATCTTTTACCTCGGGACATTTCCAAAGTAATCCAAAGTGTCTTCATCTTTGAATTTGAAAGTTAAACTTATCTTCTTGGAAATTCCATAAGTTCCTTCGTCATTTCACTACGAAGAAATAGATTAATGAGTCATCTCATCTCCTTTTATTTTTTTATTTGCTTCCTACAAGTTATGTAGTACATGTCCTGTAATTATTTAGACCAAGATTAGCTGCAGAGTAAAAACCATTTTCCTATGTTTTCCTCGAGTTACAACTTACAGCGTTTAAATATGTAAAGCTTCTTCCTCTCACAACTAATATATACTAAAAAAGTTTCTTCACTCCATTTTTGAGTCCCCCCTTTTCTCGCTTTTATGCCATCGTCATCAAGATACATGTATGGAGAATGTGAGATGAAAGATGGGTGTAGAATGTGGAAAGTAGTTGTGGAGCTATTTAAATGTACACTTCTTATTTCTTATTCTTCTATATATACGATATACGAATACGACCCACGTTTCGTATCGTCTCCTATTCTACTATGTACTTCCATGCTAGGGCTGGAGCTGGGGGCTCCCTTTTGCAGACATTAATTTTTTGTACTTTGTTAATTAATACATAAAGTCTATTTCACACGGAGAATGGAAGATATAAAACAAAACGTGGAGGGGTAATAAAAAGTTTTAGAAGTGTGGCCGTGAGGAATATAAGGATGAAAAAGTTTTCAAGGGAGGCTGCAGTTCATTAAGCAGATAGTCTGTATGCACCCTCTATTAGAGAGAGAGAAATTAGAGGGAAATACTAAATATTTTAAATCAAGCTTTATTGGTTTTAAACTTTAATGTTTTAAGCTTTTAAGCATCCCATAGTGGTGCAGTGGTCCGTCCGTGTTGGGAGTTGTATTTTTTGTCCTTTATTTAATCATACATAATACGAGTGCAATATACATTTATGTACCTACCAACACTACCCACACTTTTTTTGACACTATCTTCCCCGCAGTAAATTACAAAGTTAAGTAAGAGCTAATTTAGTTATTTTTTTTCGGAGACATATTTCACACATTATGTAAAACTTTAAGTGGGGAATTTTTTAGTAGGTAGTTTAACTTATTTTCGGCTTTGGATAAAAGGCTTATGAGAACGGTAACGGTAGATTATGAATTTTTCGGAATAAGTTTCACCTTTTTATTCAATAACGATGAGATGAGACACAGGACTACATTTACACTGCATTTACGAATGTTTTTTTTTCCTTCTATATTATAGTTTCTCCCAAATGGATCCAGGAGCCACAGGATGTTCGAGTGATTTTAAGGACTGACCATATGCTGCCCTGTGCGGCGAGTGGAGTGCCTAAACCATCTATCAAATGGTATCGAGGTAAGCCTCCTGACAGCATTTCTCGAGATTATTAGCGTAAATATTTGCTTTCATTTTACTTTTGGTGGATGAGTCACAACATGTTATATTCCGAATGTTTACTCACTCTCCGTTCGCTTCATTATCATGGAACTCGTTTCCAATGTCATTCTTCCACTCATTCAATCACTCACTGTTCTCTCCCTTGTAGAGTCAAGCTTGATAAAATCAGAAATTAAAACGGACCGGAAGTTTGAGTTGGGAGAGGACGGGAGCTTACGGATCCGGAATGTGGACTCGACGGATGCATCCAAATATTTGTGTGAGGCCGTCAACGGAGTTGGAAATGGTCTCGTGAAATCCATTCAAATTTATGTGAATAGTAAGTTAAAATTATATAACATTTTTCTTTTCGCGGAATGTATGTTTAATTAGGATGTATTTTCCGCACAATTCATCTAGGATTCGCACCATCAATTCTATAGCTTTAGGGGTGCAAAAAATATAGAGAGAGAGATACTTATATACTTAAATTGTAGATAGAAAGTAGAAAATGTAGTGTGCTACTAGAAAAACATGACAATGACATTCAAATACAAAGGAAAAGAATAATGTCTTGACTGTGAAGAAGCCCCTAAAGGGGGACGTGAAGAGAAAACTTATACGTAATACATACATAATTAGGTATGAGAGTAGCTGAGATGGAATTTGGGAGGTAGGAACTGAAGAAATCTTTAGCGAGAGAGAGAGAGAGAGAGTGAATGAGAAAGTATTTGACTTGCTGTAGACTGTAGAGTGTACGTTAGATGATGATAGTGAATGGGAAGACGATGAAGAAGATTCGCTCATTAAAATTATCTGGCTCGCTAGTTCCTGCCAAAGTTTCTGCCCCGATGACATCAGTAGTGGTGGCGGAAGGACTCCCAGCCCTCTTTAAGTGTCAGATACGCGGAGATGGACCCATCGAAGTAGTCTGGAGGAAAAATTCCATTGTCATCGAGCAGAGTCCAAGAATTATACTTCAAACTGTGCTGGATGCCAACTCAAGCGTGATTTCTGCTGAGCTTCGAATTGAACATAGTGAGCGATCCGACTCTGGACTCTACGTCTGCATTGGTTCCAATCATTTTGGACGTGATGAAGATCGAATCAGTCTCGAAGTTAAAGGTAAGATGTGTGGCCCTTTTCCCATGTCTCCTATTCTCCTATATGTACAAAATCTTATTCTTATCCTGTACACATAGATGATAGTGATGGGTAGAGATAGGATTCCTTTTACTTTGAATTGCATTCTTTTCAGTATGTATGTCGTCTGTGAAGAACCAAAATGACCCATATCAATTTTTAGCTAAAAACAATATCAACTATCTACACAAATATTCAAATATGTCTTGAGAGCATTTAAATAGAACATTTTGCACTTTTCTAAAACATGGAATTAGAACATTTTGCACCTTTTCAAACACATGGAATTAGAACATTTTGCACCTTTTCAAACACATGGAATTAGAACCTTTTGCACCTTTTTGAAAACATGGAATTAGAACATTTTACGTTTTTCAAAAACTCCTAATTAACATTTGACGCATGTTTCTCATTTTGTTTTTATGACATAGCTCATTTTGATTGTAGCGTAAATTGGATATGGGTCATTTTGGTGCTTCACAGACGATATATTGCCTCTCAGTTCTTACTTACCGTAAATGACAGGATAAAGGGCACAACGGTCTCAAAAATAGCAGTACTTCGTTATAAATATTAGATGCTTTTGTTTTTAGTACATCGTCATGGGGTATTATACCTAAAAGGAATTATCATAGGACCCAGTAATATATATTCCACATTATTATTAAGAACATTATTTAAGATGTAATTAGTTTAAAGAAACATGTGACAAAATGTAATCCGTCATTTACGGTGTCTCTGTATATTCTCAACAATTGGAATGATGTGACTAGATATTATAAGAAAATTACGATAACTCTATTTCATTCCCGCATTCTCATCGTTTATACGTCGATGAGTGAGTGGAAAGGATGAGGATATATTTAGAGAAGAATCATTTGAAGCATCTTTTAAAGTACTAAATCGCTTTTGTGATTTACTTAAGATATTTTCAAAACACAATTCTTCCGCATGCGGAAGCATGTATATGGATGAAAATCAAAATCAAAAAATTCCATTCTACATCTCTAGAGCTTTGTAATCCAGCATGGAGCTCTGTGTCAAATCAAGCATATGTGACTGAATAAAATAAGCTCTGTGAGCTGTCTCTTCTCCAAAGTTACTACATTTACTTCACGTCTCGCTACTTCCCTCACTTTCACTGTGTATCTATTCTACTATCTATATATCCCGCTCCTCCGCCGAGTCTCGCCCGGCTTACTCCCGACTCACTGACTCCCAAATCTATCCATAATAATATGATCTGAGTCTAAGATAAGATAAAATTTTATTTGATTGCTTTGAATTTAGTGTGTATTTGAGTGTGGTGGCGGGATATATGTATGTGTGTATCCATATATACACTTGACTCCTTTTCCACGTCTTTCCCCCCTATCCCACCCCCATTCGCATATTAGATCACGATCACCATACTATATCCCCATTCCGCTTCTATTTTTACCGGGTGATGAGATAGATGATTCCTTGAAAACACCAAATACAATGCTTGTCACGCACGCTTTCAATTTCCATTCAACTTATTTTCAAGGGAATGACGATCAAATTATTTATTTCATCTCCTTTGGTTACTTACATATCCTATGACTATATCAATATCTATGGCGGGGGACATACAAAAAAATGTGAAAATGTGAATGGTGATTCCATGTTTGGATTTCTGATTTTTAGAGCTGAATCTTTGGAGATGAGGCAGAATTTTATTTGTGCTGATTTGACACTATTTTCTTTTTAGAATACATACAGCTATTTTTGTGTCTTCCCTCAAACAAGGGAATATCTGTCAAATGTAATGGAAGCCCAAATAACAAATATATTATTACATTCCATTGTCAATTGTAACGTTAGTAGCTGGAGGATTTTGAGTATTGGAGTGCTGTCAAATGTAAAATGTATTGTGGGCATAATATGAGAAATATATATCCGAGCACTTTGAAGTTTCACAAGTTTATTATAAGTTTGGAAAAAAAATAAAAATCGATATGTGTGGATTTAAAAATGGAATATCAATATTGAAATATAGCTCGACCCTCGCCGCCAGAAAATTTTATTGTTGAAGAAATTGGAAGTCGGTTTATTCGCCTTCGTTGGTCGCCAGGACCTCAAACTTTATCCGCCGTCCCAGTCACCTACTTTATTCTTCAGTACAAAAAATCCACGACAAACTCTTGGTTTGTAGGAGGGGGAGGAGAAGAGATTTTCAATACGACTGTTCAATCCCCGGCCACCCATGCTGTTCTCGAGCATCTCAGTCCCGTCGCAAATTATGACATTCGAATTTTTGCATCCAATGAAATCGGTCACAGTGTACCCACTGAGTCCCTGGCTGTACTTACATTACCAGAAGGTACGAGAATGAACGAGCTTTGAATTGAATACTTTTGTCATCATGTTTGTTATGTGCTGAGCGTTTTATTTTCATTTTCATTAGTGAAATAAATGAATCGATGGAGTTGATTTGGGGCTGAGAGGTTTTATTGTGTTTGGTTGGTTATTGTACTAAACACGGGTCTCTCAACCTCAAAAACACTGCATTGTCATTGACCACACAGATACAATTTAATCAAATTTCCTGTCGCGAAACACAAATAATTTCTGTTTTGTGTTTAGTTAAATCGATTATACATTTTATTGTTTCTCTCTCATATGTCATTCCATGTGTGAAGCTCCTTCTGGTCCTCCGCTCAACGTGTCCGCACTGCCCGTGAGTTCAAAGTCAGTGGTTATTAGATGGGAGCCACCTCATTTATCATTGCAGCATGGTGCCATTCAGGGCTACCATGTGTTTATTGCCTTACAACATGGGACAGGTCTCCCAACAACCACCAGCACCACCACCACGACCAATGGCCACAGTAATAATAATAATAACAACAACATTGTTATTGGTGGCACGAACAATAATACACTGATTGTGGACGAAAAATGGAATCACCAAACGGAAGTCCAGGGCTTACGCTCGAATGCACAGTATAGAATCACAGTCCGGGCGTACAATAGTGCGGGCATGGGCCCCGAGTCTCCTTTCGTAGGTGTCCATACTCCTGAAGGAGGTGAGTCATAAATCATTTCGATAACTATTAATAAAACGCCCAAACTTTGTTTTCCTACTGTAATTGAAACCATACTTTACTCTCTGGCTGGAACTGGAGCTGGAACTGGATCCCACATAACATGTCCCTAGTAATAATGCTCTCTTTCTCTCTCTCCTTTCTTGTTTGTACACTATCCAAAATCCAAACCACATTCATTCCTCTCACCCACAAAATATAATATAATCTATGACAAAATATGTTACTTCATCTATATAACGATGTGAATTACTTATACTTACTTGTTTTTATTTCTTTGGTTTGTCTACATAATATATCATATGTACATACAGCTCCGGATGCTCCTCCAATTAATCTCCGATGTGAGGGTCTCACACCCAGAAGTCTCAAAACGCAGTGGGACCCTCCACCCACACATCTCACTAATGGTCAACTCCAAGGATACAAAGTCATGTACCAGCCTGTGTATGATGAGAAAATTGGTGAGCATAATATACAATATTGCGTTCAAATTAAATAGGAAGGAACAAAAAATCTTGGATATTCTTGATTGTATAGATGTAATAGTAATAATAACTAAACTAATAATATATTACTTACTACCAAGTTGGAAGATACTTGAAAAAGTTCAAGTTAGTGACAGTATATTAAATGTGTGTAAGGTTTGAGGAGAAAACTCTTTGGAGTTGGAAGTGATAGAGCGAGACTGATTAGTAATTAGAGAGTAGAATAGTCGTTTTAATGGGAAATGAAACGTGGAAACATTAGTATTTGATGCCGCTAGGTTGATTTGAAGTAGAGATGCGTCTGCAGTGGGATAATTTAGTGTCATCGTTCCCATGCCTGGGGAGCGAGCGGTAGGCTCATCTTCTTGAGCCCACTTATAAATACACTTACATGTACTAGTTACTATAGTTAGTTGTTGGGTATTACCATCCTAGGCTGATGTTGGTTATTGGTGTGGTACGTTCCTTATATACCTAGGTACGTTTACGTTGATTATACATTTCTCTGTGTTCAAACTGGAGATCCTCGTCCTCGTCTTGCGGAGGAAGTGGAGAGAATGAAGAGAATCTGTAGTAGTTCGTGTTGGTGATAAGTTGTTGGCTCCGAGTCTTGGTTCGTCCCGTAAACTTTTCCCCGTTAGGTTTCATCTCGATCTCGAGACTCGAGAGCTCGACCCTCTCTCTATCCCACTCCTGTGTATAAAGAAATAGAGAAGATGCAATTTACAAGTTTTGGTTGACTAACTCAACTTTCACCGTATGTACAGAATCTACACACACAGCACGCGGACAGATAGATACTGTAAGTTAAACGTCTAAAAGCAAAACCATGACTCTTCGAGAATCCACAGAATCCAGAAGGTTTCGTTCCTGGGCAAGGGACGAAACAGAGAGAGAATATGGGAACTGGTGTAGTACATGTACCCCACTATCTTCGTCTTCTTCTTTTCCCTGGTAATAAATGTGGACTTTATTGTGTTGTCTTGTGTGTGTTGGATAGGTGAGAAACTGGAAGTGAAGAAAACGTCTAATCGGGAAACAGTTCTTCACGGATTACAAAGTTTCACTAATTACTCGGTGAGAACTTTGGCGTACACACTGGGAGGTGAAGGAGTTGTCTCGGAGCCTGTTTTTTGTCTCACAGAAGAAGACGGTAATTTTGAACTTTTCATTATTTAAAAACTATTTCAATTCAAACTCATCGGTATAAATACTACTTTGGTTGGAGATCATCAACAAACAACTTATATTATTACACACTTTTACTTTTCTTGCTAACCAAGTTTTCAGTTTCAGTTATTTCGCTATACTTACATGTTAGTAGGGTAGTGAAAACTGAAATCATTGAAATGGAATGTCCTTATCAAATATATTAATGCCTTTTCTTTTAAGTACCTACCGTACATAATATTCTGAGCAAATCAATAATGCCTTTTTGTATGATTTTAAATGGGATCCTATGAGAATATAAACTTTTCTTATTAATTACTCCGGAAATTAAGAGGAGAGGAGAGAGTGTTGATGAAGTGAAGTGCTGGCGCGGGACCTTTATCCTCTTTGAAATCGAAATCATTTAGATGTATATAAACTTGGCGCTCTTTGGTTGATTTATTTAGTGCCCGAGGAAGTGGAGGATATCAAAGCAGTAGTTATGGGAAGTAGCTCCATTCTGGTGAGTTGGCTCCCTCCTCGACAGCCAAACGGAAGGATAGTAAGGTACACCGTATTTTGGAAGACTGACGACAAGGACACAAAAGAGAAGGCAGTCTCTCAATTAGATGAGGAACAACTTTTCTTGGAACTACGTCGGCTCAAAGAAAACCAGCGTTATTACTTCTCAGTGACCGGAAGTACAAATGCTGGGACCGGAAAATCTTCCCGAACTGAAAGTTTGCTACTTACTAATAAAGGTTTGGCGAGTCTATCTTCTAAACTTTGGAACTTGTCTTATATATTAGTCCTGTTCTCTTTTTGTATAGATATTTCGATTGTTTTGTTTGATAGTTTCCTTGTTTGACTCAGTTTAGTTCTATTGTTACACGTGCCCAAGTAGTTGGAGCTATAGATATAGAATATATTGAACACAAATACCTACCTAGGTATAGGTAGGTACCTATATATTTTCCTGTGGAATGAAAAAAGGATTTTTAAGAGAACCGAAAGATTATATCCTCACACCTGCGTTAAAAAACCCAGGATAAACTATGTGGCATAAGCCCAAATCACTGGAACTAAAAAGTACTAAAAGGAAAAGTAATGGGATTTAAAAAGTTAGTCTGGATTAGGATCCACCTTTTCCCTTTTTATAGAAGTCATAAAGGGAAAGGGGAGTGGAATTTTAATTAAGCTCACCTACACGATGAGATGACTTCCTCCCTCGAAATGCTTTTCTTTTTCCTGACGCACACTGATTTTCTCACTGATTACCTCTCTTGATGGGCTTTCAGCTCAAGCTCGAATAGCATCATTTCCTGTCATCAAGAACGTTTTGATGGACCAACCCATTCTTCTACCCTGCAAAACCGTGGGTCAGCCATCTCCCAAAGTGTCATGGTTGAAAAATAACCGCGGGGAGTCCACCCATCATGTCATGAGGAACTATTCATTGTACATTAATCGCGTCAGGGTAACAATTCCTATTATTATAATTTGGGCTAGTAATATATTCCTATATATCGTCTGTGAAGAACCAAAATTACCCATATCCATTTGTAGCTAAAAACAATATCCACTATCTACAAAAATACTGAAATATGTCTTGTAAACATATTTAATAGAACATTATGCAATTTTCAAAACGATGTAAATCGAATATTTTAGACTTTTCAAAAACACGTAAATCAAATATTTTACAGTTTTTTAAAACGTGTAAATAGAACATTTTACATTTTTTCACACATGTAAATAGAACATTTTACACTTTTCAAAAACTCTTAATTAAGATTTTACGTATGTTTCATATTTTGCTTTTATGACATAGGTAGCTCATTTTGATTCCAGCTTAAATTGAATATGGGTCATTTTGGTTCTTCCCAGACGATACATAGTATGCACACGTCTTCCATTTCCATAGCTATATAGTGGTATTAATATGCTGAATGATCAGGCTATTTCATTTTGGACTGCACACATTATTAATATTACTTGAGCCTCTGTCTGTAGGATCAAGACGAAGGGACCTACACGTGCAGAGCAGAAAATATTCACGGTTCGGATGAAATTGAGCACCGTATCACAATAAGTCGTCCACCCTCGAAAGTTCCCGTTTTCCTTGGCTATGTCACATCAACGAGCGTCCAGCTACACTGGGAACTGCCACAGAGAGCGGATCCAAGAGTCATTGGTTTGTTTTCACATATTGCATTTCAACGTTCTTCACTTCTTCCCCTTTGTTGGTTTATTTTCCCTCAACTTCAAATTCCCATCAATTGTGTGTTTTTTAACTCAAGTCTAAAGTGTAATATGTCCTTACTATAGAATGAGTGTGTAGCCGCATAAAAACTTGTACTAAACTTGGAATTTCTGAATATACATCAGGTTTCACACTGGAGTACCAAATGGAAACTGCCTCGGAATGGACAATAAAAAAGTTTGGACCTCGTGTTTCCTCTCTCACGCTGGACAATCTTCTGTGCGGCACGGCGTATCGCTTTAGGATGGCAGCTGAGAATTCCGTGGGTCTCGGAGAATTCAGTATTCAGCTCTCAACGAAAACAAATGGGAATGCACCGGACATGCCGAAGCTCACTGATATTTTAGATGGGAATGGAACTATGATCCGAATTGATTTAAATCGTTGGTACGATGGTGGGTGTCGTATTAAAAACTTTCATATTGACTACAAAACCCGGGAGTCCTCTAATTGGCAAAGAATTTATCGGAGAGATAATTTCACTCGAGTATTTACTTTTGCGACGACAGTCAATTGGAAGTATGATATTCGAGTTTCAATGGAAAATGATGCTGGGTCTGTCATGAAAACGTTTCATGTGGAGTCTGTTCCAGGTTATATTATAGCAAAAACAAAAATCTCACTAAAAGCTATATACTTAGTCGGATATTATCGCACATTATCAAAGATTTTGAGATTGAAGCCTCTGTCATGAAGACACGAATGTTTGAAAGTCTATAGAATTCATATATTTATTTTCATGCTCTATGAAATTTCGTTTGCAGAATTTTTCGCAAACTATGGGAAAACACTGGAGAGAACTGAGGAACAACCTAGTGGGAGTTCAGAGATTTTCTTTACAGACCCTCATGTGGTCGTTCCAGTCATTTCGGCTGTCATTTGCACTTGTGCTGTAGCCATTTGTATTTTGATTGTCTTCAAACGAAGGTTAGTTTCATCTATTTCCTTGCAAAATAAGCTCTCAATGTAGAATTCTTCAATGTTTTCAGTTTGAAATGGAAAATAGGTGTGCAAAAAAGGAACGGGATTGTTACTATACAAATTTTCAAATATTTTTCGTATACCTATACAATATACTATACATGTGTATTTTAGAGCCCAGACAAAAGATGAGTGGAAATTTGGGCAAAGTGCAAGTCAGCAGACGTGGCTAAGTACAGAGGATAATGGAGGTCCTAAGACTGATGGTGGTAATAAATATAGTGAACGTCCAGGTAAGATTCTTTTATGACATAGTCCAATTCGTATAATAAGATTGCTTTTTTTTATCTTTTGGGATGGTATAATTTTTACTTACAATTTCCCTCTGGCTTGTGCGTGATTAGAGCATGGGGGAGGGAATATGTCCGTCTATGCTACGCTGAATTCCACCAAACCAATTCCAATGGCCATTAGAGATTCTACGGTACGTTTCCAGACCTTTGGGCAAAGGGACAACTACGATGCTCCTGTCGTAGTTCCTGCGTACTATAAGAAAAATAGACGAAAGTCCAGCTCATCTCCTCCTGATGGAATTAACTTAGGTAACAATAAGGAATAGTTGGGCGTTTACTTCAAATTTAGTAAACTGTAATAGTATCATTGTATCGTCTGTGAAGAACCAAAATTACCTATATCCAATTTAAGCTACAATCAAAATGAGCCATGTCATAAAAAAAAGAGAAGCATGCGTAAAATGTTCTATTTTTACGTTTTTGAAAAGTGTAAAATGTTCTATTTACATATTTTTGAAAAGTGTAAAATGTTCTATTTACATGTTTTTGAAACGTGTAAATTGTTCTATTTACATATTTTTGAAAAGTGTAAAATATTCTATTTACATGTTTTTGAAAAGTGTAAAATGTTCTATTTAAATACTTTGAAGACATGTTTCAATATGTTTGTAGATAGTGGATATTGTTTTTAGCTACAAATGGATACGGGTCATTTTGGTTCTTCACAGACGGTATAATGTATTTTCATTCCACTAGTACATTGTAGAGGTTCTTTTTAGGGATATTCTAATGGTGTTTTGAATAATTTAAAGCAGAAATACCCTGCCCACCAAATCAGAAGGACTTTGTGGGACAGATTGATCAGAGAAATTACCGGTATTTTGAGCCAGGTAATAACTCCGACTCGGATGAAACGACGGATAGTATGTACACAAATAATTACGCCAGACCTTATCAACAGCAACCTTATGTGGACCGACGAGGTACTCACAAATGATTGTGTTATTATACTTTGTATAATTGCTTCCAATATTTGTACTAGTAGTTATGCTACCAAGTGCGTCCAACAAGACTTGCCTACAGGCAATGTCGGAATTGAATACCCTTGTTCCAATCTATAAGGATGGACGGGTCGACATCTGTTACATAAATTTTTAAGTATAAATACAGAAAGGCAGGGATATTTTTGACAATATATATTATAATTGTATAATATTTTATTTGTAGGTAATGAAATAGTAGACATATCTGGGGTTCGAAATACTCTCAAGAAGACCGGTAATGGAAAGTTAGTTATGAAGAGCAGAGGATCTCGAGAATATTTGGAGTAAAATGAGTTTTTGTTTGCTTATCAATACTGACTAAAAAATGTCTAATAACTATTTTACACTTTTCATTATTGTTTGTACAAGTTTATAAACGTGATCAAAACAGACACAAATTTATATACAAATTTACGCAATTAATTATGCTGTTGAAAGACTGTGATGTTTGCTAGAGTTGACTTTTAAAATGAAAAATAAAAAATTAACAGCCAGAATTTTGACTCTTTTGGCTAAGTTGAAATTTCCTCTAGTTCTTCTTCAATTGGCTCTAGTGGACTGATGGCTATATCTGGCTCATCTGTCTCGTTCAAAGGAACGTCTTCACCTATCTCATCATCATCCTCATAGTCTTCATCACCCAGGTCAGCATTATCCACGTCCTCCTCCTCCTCTATGGGTTTTTTTCTATCCAACACGCCACACTGAAAATTACAAGGATAAAAAACATTTTTGTAAAAATTTACAAGGAGTCCGCTGGCATAAATCATACTATTACGACCATCATCATTAATTGTTCACAGATATTAAGTACTCACTGCCCATAACCCATATATTATGCATATTAATGCAAGAAGCCCACCAACAATGGCACCAATAATAATCCATCTTGAAACTCTCTTGGGTCTATCGATCTTAATAGTTGTTGAGGCTTGACTCATATCAGGTTTATCATTTCCCAATTGAATGCTTTCATCAACATTTACTAGCTCAATTTCTCCCCTGGATTCTATTACTATCTTATCAGCTTCGTCTCCCTCAAATAGATGTCCTGAAGGAAATTTATTAAATTATATAAATTACAACAAGAATAATTGAATGAACGAAAGATTATTGCATGTCACCTACAACTTTGACAGTACGTGCCATGAATGTCATACACCGGGACCGGTGAATGTTAATTTGGATTAATACTCAACAAATAAATACGGCTATTATTACTATGTATTTTTACCACGTGTAAAAACTTTATAATTTTTTTTATAAAAATATTTTTTTTCGGAATTAAAACTTACGCGTCACATTTGTCGGAATTCTCATACTAATTATCACCCTCCCCCTGGAGCTAGCTTTAAAATTTTTAAATTTGCATAACACTTCCATGCAACCAACATACTCAGATGCACATTCAAAGAAGATGGTGTTTCCTCGTACAAGTTTATGCCTTGGAGCGGCCGGGGGAGCATCATTATTTTCAGAGGAGGTGAGATCCCTTTTTTTCAAATCTCGTCTCGATCCAGATTTTGAAAAGCCAAATAAAACAGAAGATTGTATTAAAACAGCATCCAAATTAGGATCCGATTTTGTGCTTTCTGGCACATCCTCATTATTTTTATTCACCGACGTATATTCCGTTCTTCGCTCAAACACACCACTTCTTGCTGTGCAGAACATTTCGATGCCATCCACCTCAGCCTTAAATGAAATTATATTTAAAAACATTAAAGTTGTGCTGGACTTCAATCATAATTACGATAAGTTACTTAAGAACTGACCTTAGGAGGAAAAACATGCAAAATTTCTATTCCGGGATTCTGGTCCACAAAGGTCAAGTTAACTGGAATTTGGAAACGAAGCCACATATTGGCAATTGTACTGATACCATGTAAACGCACCTGAAAAATCATGATAATAATAATTTATTACAGTTTTCTATCAATTGTGATGCTTAATTGTCGTATTTACGGAATAGTGTAAAAAATGATCTCGCACAAGCACAATGCAATATAGAAATACCAGAGAGAACCACTAAAACACATTAACTCACATCATATGTATGAGAAAGGATTTGATATGTTGCTAAAGTAGTTGGGCTGAAAGCAACATTGTCCCTTGTGCCGAAAATGTGGACATCCGCTGTTGCATTTACAGGCAATAGTAAATCTAAAGCAGCGGGTCTTTCCATGTCGGATGTGGTCGTAGCTTCAATGTGGAAAATGTATTCTTTCTCAAAAGCTTGTCCTCCAGCAACTAAATCCGACATGTCAAATTCCATACTGAGCCCTTCGTCCTGGTCCCTTAGCAACATCTTCCCCAACGAACACTCGTATGTGTAAAAAAGAGAACTATTCACGTGAATATTCTGACAGGAAGGAGGAACTCTCACCAAATTCCGTCCTAATAAAAACCAAAGCATTTTATAATTCATTAGCTTTGTATAATCTCATCCGACATTTTATGCTAAACGAAAATAGGTACCGTAAAGCTACAAACAACTCCAATGTCCCTATAAACTCCCGGGTCCCTAGTAACTCCCGGGTCCCTAGTAACTCCCGGGTCTTTAGAATTAAATAAAATGGGGAGGATTTTGTGCTTTTATACTCTGGTTTCTAAGCCCCTAACTCCCATGGAGTTATTTGAAGCTTTACCGTAGATAAGTAAATCTATTAAATCCATGATATATTTGAGTGTCACAATGATTTTTTTCAAAGTGCAGCTCATGGCACACGTCATATCTCTATTCCCATAACATACATAATATGTAAAGTAATATACGAAATTTTCCAATGGGGTGAAGAGAGATTCTGATATAGGTAGTAGTCTACTTAGGCTATGTGTTAATACTAATTAAATATATCAGTAATCTATACTGACTGACTTGTGAAGGAGATGATGACAGCTGGATTCATGGCAGTTTCCTTGAAATTCTTTACCCCTATAACGAGAATTACTGTGGGAGCGATTCCAATAGTGAAATTTGTTCCTGGTCTAAAATAAAATAAAAATCTATGTAAAGTACCGAGAACACATGGGTAGTAAAGGGAAAAATATTTTGTCTATTTAAACTCCACTTTTAATTACTCAATGCCCTCAAAGAATGCTTGGACACGGAGATCTGCTGTACATTTATCGTCCTCTCCGCAAAGTACTTCTAGCGGCAGACTGAATACCGTCGTGTTTTGGAGCTGATCGTTTGTTACAGGACAATTTGAGCAAAATTCATTTAATCCTAAACACACAAAAAAGTATTTACATTTCGCTAGTAATTATGTTATATATTAATATTTACACATCCTGGATTTGTCTTAATTGAAAATACACACAAAAACAAGCCTTACGTGCCCCAGAGACGTCAAGTTTTACTCTCCCCGCTGTGCCTTCAGCATACCGAATGTCATACTTTGTAGGATTTTCTGCAGATCGTTTCTCTCTTTTTCGGCTACCACCATCGTCATTTTCAACTAAATACGTTTCCTGACGAATTTTTACTGGTAGATCCGATTCTAAGGGCTAAAGAAATGATTGCTTTTAAAATTTTCATAAATCTATATTAGTTAATTAATTAATTATGTAAGCACGGCTACTGCCCATATATGTTATAGCTTCTTCTTTGAAAAGTTGTGCTCACTCGAACAACAACGCCATTCAGCTTCGTACACTGCTCGGTGTCTCTGAATGCGAGCTGTTTGTAAATTAGCTCAGATGTTGGATTTGCTTCCGTTTGACTGAGAAGGACACGAGGAGGCTTTGCGTCAACGTCCACGGAAATTTTAATTCCAACAGCTGGAGAAAATGTAAAATAAAAAAAATTATAAAATTTGTGTTTAAATAAATTTTCTGACGGAAGGCTGGGCAATTATTATAATGTAGGCATCGTACTAATTGAGCGCGGCAGATTAAATCCAGTAAAACTGACACATGATAGAACATGGAACTCAGTAGCGTTGAGGGGTAAACGTGAGACTGATGCATTGACGTGCCCAGTAATAAAGACAGATGGTCTCGTCCTAAGCAGTACTACCTGTCCTGACTCGTAAGATCCAACTGCGATATCTGAAAGGTCATCATTGATATTAATTGTAGGTTCATCAGTGTAGGTTATTTTTAATTAGTTGTTCGGCATTTGACGTTCGTGGTTTGTTATAGTAAAATATATAAATGTTTTTGCATATTCATATCAAACCATTGTATCCATTGTTGTCCACATCAGATCCTCGAGATAAACTGTATCCAAATCCTCTCAAACTAGAATCGATTTGACTTGCATGGATGACTTGGGAATATTTCATGTTAACACCTTTTGACGTTCCATGATAAATAAAAATTGAGCCGACGCCACCTCTGGCAACGCCGCCCCTGGAATAAGGAGCTCCAATAACTAAATCTGAACAGAACAGAAGTTAACTATTTTCAATTCAAATTTCAAAGCAAATTGTGTTGTGTGTGCTTCATTAATGATGGCCTCGCAATTTGTCTTTTTGTTGCGTTTTTACTCAACTCACGAGCAACACGCACCAACGTATCCCCACGGATTTTCCCGCCGTATTTTTTTTGAAAAGAGCATCCAAAATAACTTAGATTTGCTTAACAACATGGTGCGCTTCGTGAATTTTTTTCGATAATATTATTTTTCGAAAAAACGAAAAAGGCCTTAAATTGTATAGGTAATGGTTTTTTCATCCACATTATTTAATTTTATTCAAAATTTTGAAACTTTTTTTTTGAAATTTTTGTGCAAAAAATCATTTCAAAGTGTAAAAAATACAAAAAAAAATAAAATTTTGAAAATTTTAAAAATTTCGTTTTTTTCAAATTTTTTGTTGATACAGTAACGAGCTCTAAAATTTATGAAAAAACAAATTTTTTAAAATTTTCAAAATTTTATTTGTTTTGTATTTCTTACACTTTGAGATGATTTTTTGCACAAAAATTTCAAAAAAAAATTTACAAATTTTGAATAAAATTAAATAAAGTGGATGAAAAAACCATTACATATACAATTTAAGGCCTTTTTCGTTTTTTCGAAAAATAATATTATCGAAAAAAATTCACGAAGCGCACCATGTTGTTAAGCAAATCTAAGTTATTTTGGATGCTCTTTTCAAAAAAAAATATGGCGGGAAAATCCGTGAGGATACGTTGGTGCGTGTTGCTCGTCAGTGTAGACAATAATATAATTACAAATTATTTGCATGCTATATATATATGTAATTTACATTTCGCTCCGTACCATTATAGCCGTCATTATTGAGATCTCCTGGAGACGAAATAGCAGTTCCAAACTGTCCCCAAGCATCATTATCCCCGTGTAAAGTTTCTTTAAGGTCCAAGGAATCCTGGAAAAATCATTTTAATATGATATTGAACATTTATCCGAATTTGTTTAAGTTTGTGTTTTGAAGGGTGCGCTCTGCCCCCTTGCCCCTTCCCCGGCTTCGACGCCAGAGGATATGGATCTAGCAGGCTGTGGTTTCGAAAAGTATTATACGTCTGTACCACACTAAAAAACTAATAATAATTACTGCAGTTTCTTAATGCTTACGCCAGAACTCATGTAAACAAAAACAGCTCCCTCATCTCCACGAGTGAGTCCAAGCTTGACACCTGTTGAGGAAAATACGTTGACGTCACTAACTTCCACAGGACTGGCTGTAGTGGACGCGTCCAAAGGGAAAGATTCCGAAGGCTGTAAACCGCCTGAAAATCGTCTTAATTTAGCTAGATGACGTTTGGAGCTAAAGCGGGGAGCACCGATAATTAAGTCATCAAAACCATCCTTGTTTAAATCCGCAACGCACAAAACAGAGCCAAAGTATGATCCTATTTGAGTTCCTTCAAGCACAGCTAATTTGTCTAGCTTATCAGTCTCGTTTTTTGGGAAATTAAAAACCACAACTTGTCCCATGAGAAAGGATCCTCGTGGAGCTCCACTCACGTACTGCGTCTTCTTTTCGGGTTCGCCCTCCATAAAAAATTTCCCAGAGCTGACAGAATATCCAAAATAACTGTCATTTTGTAGAAATTTGCTGTGTTCGGGGCGAACAACGAGAGATTCCGAAAAAATGTTACTATTCTGTGCTGGTTGTCCATTTCTCGCTAGTCTGATGGGATCTTTACTGTCAGAGTACTGGATGACACTACCTCTCCAATTATATATCCCAGGTGCTCCAAGAATCAGTTTGTTGTCATTTGATATATGCATAGAAAAACCAGACTGTCCATAGGCCCAAGTAAAATTTTCTTGCATATGAAGATTTTCTATAAAGAGAAATTACATTTAAAGTTAGAAGAAAATGCATGCCTGCGGATTAAAACAAATTTTTACAGTTTTAAAATTATTGTCCTAATTATTCAAGCCTTGCCTTTAGCAGATAAAGGTAACAGTCTGTAGTTGGTTGGCAAATCTGGCATGGCATCTTCCAAAATATCCTTCTTGGGTCGCCAGTAACATATTCCGTTAAGATAATACTCTGGAAAACGCGGATGGTTTTCAAATTTCTGATTTGCCCAACGGCCCGCACAAGATACAAAACGATCGGACTCATCTCCTGACAAAGCACTGCCTAGCCAGCCTCCATCTTTTTGATCTTTAACTGCTAGCTCCGTCACATCCTCTGTCAGAAATTATTAATAACATCATTCAAATTTATCCTTAAAATTGAAGAGTAGAAAAATGTATTCAAAGCCACGAATTACCTCCTGTTGGATCCATCATTACAACTTCACATACTTCATTCTCTTTCCCAAAACTACACCTCCAAATAGTTCCAGGCTCATAGATATTGGCATGCTTACTGTACGTTGAATTTGATCGAGGAGCTCCGATAATTATCCTAGAAGTTAAGGTAATAGAAAAGAGAATAAAACTAGTATGTATTATTACATTATAACGCTTGCGTCCTTCTCATTATCATCCGAAAAAAATTAAAATTAGGTAACCTATCCAGCTATCTTTTGTGTATAGCTATACATAATAACATAATTTACCATGATACTGAAATAAAATAAATTAAACGTGTGATATGCACCATTTTGCTACCATGGCGCATTGACCAGCTAAGTATAAATTAAGTCTCAAAACTTAAAATGGAAGTTATCTACCTAAGTACAAGAGATTTTTAGGATTTTTCGGGAAAAAACGTTCTAGTTCAAGACAACCGGAAATCCCTTTCACGTGGAGCTGCCTTTTTTTGTTCCTACCTATCTACATAATTTAACGGATTTTTCACGATATCCAAATATTTGACCCACTTCGAAGTGTTATACAGTATACACCATTCGAAAGGTAACGACGAGTAGAATCCAAATAACGGACTCTGCACGATTTTACTCACAAATTTTCACCCTTTTTTAAAAAAAACCATCAATTTTTTCAAAAATTCCGCCTAAATTCTTTTTTAAGCGTCCGCAGCCTAAAACAAAATACCCGTTTTTTTTATTTTTTAAGGGCTTTAAAATGATATATTACACAATATATATCACTCAATTTTGAAAAAAAAAGTCAGTTTTTTAATTACAATTAAAAATTAATCACGACCTGACCTCGAACTACAAGTTCAAAAGGTTCGCCTATTAATTCCGGTTTCACTGGTATATCGTTCATGTCTGCATTCATTGACTGACGGGTTCAAATTTCGGATTTAAGATTTGGCGGGAAATTCAAAAAATGTACTTTTCAAAAACTGAAAATCGCCTGCAGGCATTTTCGCCTGAAACATTTTTTATTAAAATTTACAATTCTGCATTGAAATTGCCACTAAACTTACTCTTTCACGGCTACCTCCCCTTAATTTAAAGGTTATAAATTGACCCGGCAAGAACTGCCTAACGTTACTGTTAAGGCTGCCATAAAACAAGGGCTTTAGCCCTTGTTTTATACATATAATTCTACTACTCTAACTTGAATTTAATGATGTAAAACATGTGCACTTTGATGCACGTCCCTGTGAAATTTTAATTTTTACGTTAGGCGGGAAAGTCAATTTTTTTTTTAATTAATTAATTATTAATAAAAGTTAGTTTTTTCTCTCACAGCGCATGCTTTTGCATAACATTAAATTTACAAACAAAGTTTTTCAATAAGTTAATGTCACATTAAATATTTAGTTACGTTTGGGTTTCTTCCTCATAGAATGGAAGTATGTAGGTATTGAGAAATTTGCTTACCATGTAACGTCATCGTTTTTTCGTAGCAGTTGTACTGAAGCTCCAAAATAACTCTCCGGCTCCGGCCCATCCACAAGATTACTTATAATGATTGGATGATTGTAGTCCACATTAAATGCATACGTGAGATATACATGCAGCAGAAGAGAGCAATATATGCAACTTAAAAATGTTAAAGTATTTAAAAACATGATTAAATTGTATATGAGTAAATTAAAATTAAATTAAAAACGACAGAAATGTCTAGGTTTGTACTGCATTATAAATGTACGGTGTTTCCGTTTTAAAGGAGTTTCGAAAAATTAATGTGCCAGCACCAAACCAAGGTAGGCGTGTATTTAGCGTGAGATATCAATGAATAATTGTAATTTCCAGCCTGAATCATTTACTGCCGCACCAGCATGTGTTAAACCAATGCTTAATCTTGTAGGATGTATGTATAAAGATAAGATAGTATTAATGCTTATCGAAAGGGCTATGGACATTAATTCGCTAATTCTGAGTTTTGCCAAACTTTATTCTATACAGGTACATACGTCTATTCACTTCACCTTTTCATGCTTTCCTATTATTTTACAGGTAAGTCATACATTATTATATTCTTATCGAATAAGTCATATACCTACTTATACTTATAATTCTCAGTTATTGAGAGCACGGGATTAAATTCCTTCCTACGTAAAATGCGTATACCTAAATGTTAAATTGAGCATGTTTTCACACACAATTTTTTACTAGCTGTAAATACCTATTCTTGTAAATCCCGTCAACTAATGATGACGGAAACTGAAGACGGGGCATGAATTCTGTCAATAAATAAATATGTTGATTTTTTCTGTAATAATTACTGCTGTAGACGGGCGTGTACACATCTCAAAAGAAATGCATACCAGGTTAAATACCGATGGATATATTTCCTTCAAAGACAGCAGGCTTAAATAAATAAATATTTACTTACGTACTTATATTACATAGCTTTTATCTAATATTTATCAGTCTTACTCAGTTCGTTGCTCAGCGTTTCAAAGCCAAATTCTTAATACATGATGGTGATTGCGTATGCCTTAAATCGACAATGACAATGTTAAGTACTAACCCCGTCGACCCCGTGTGAGAATACTGAAAAAAATGAATTATATGCTTGATATTTGTTTTGACTTGACATAGAAATACAGCCCTCCCCATAATGCAGGCGAAATTAATAGCTGCACTTAATTACTTAGGTATATACCTAGCATTATGGTACCTTCTGTTAAAGACTGCTTCACAGATGAACTTGAAAAACCTGCATTTCCTCATTTGGCTGATGGATGAATTTTACTTGAACTAATAAATATATAATGACCAGAAAGATGTAGATAAATAAAGAACAAACGTCGAGTGTCATTTTGTTTTCCAAATTATACGTGTATTATTATAATAATTGTCTTTGAACAACCATACATAAACATAAGTAATGCATTAAATATAGGAGCAATGGAATGCATTTTGACTGAATTACAATATTTGACTCTACTACTAACAATTACTAATCGCTAAACAATATTTTTATTTCCCTTTCCTAGCTGGAACTCGCCACAATTAAATTTCACAAATCACAATTAAAGGACACTAGACGTACATGTTATTAGCTTAGTCAGTGAATCGACGATTAGCATTCTTCCCGAACAGCGAATTTCGAATATCAGGTAACATTTGCTGGGCCAGCATATCAAGCCGAGTCTCGAGTGTGTTGGAAACCTTTATGCGTCCTTTCATGGCCGTGAGTTCAACTCCACCACATCTAAATCAAACAATTATGTCATCTTAAGCATTAATTTGCATTAACGGCCTTACGAATAATTCCCTAAATACTAACACTATTAGCAGTATTAATTAGCTAATTTTAATTTATGGGAATGATATGAAGAAATAACAGACTAGAAATTCTCAACCACTTACAAACTAGCAGGAAGAAAACTTTCTTGATCAATCTTCACTTGACAATCTTTCCCTGTCTTTTCTTTGTATGTCTCGATAGCACCAGGAAGAACTTCTTCCACAAGAGCTAAATCGCCCTGCCGGCACCGAATCACAACATGGAGCTCTAGAAGCTATTTTAGAAATTATCATATTATTATATTATTATTAACTTTTTTTCATTTGCTCTTTTAAACTGCAGATTAAACAGAACTAAACTTTGTGACAAAAAATATCAACAGACCTGCAAAAGACCTTGGGTCGTCAAAGCTTGGACCAATTTCTTGTATGTATTGCGATCTTTGGTTATTTCTGACAATCGCCTCTTTGATTCTTCAAGCACTGATGCCACATGATCTTCTCTTGCTTTCAGGACACGAAGACGAGCTGCATTAAGCATGTTGGATTGTTGGCTATAAAAATGAAAATGCAGTCAAAAACAGAGTGATCAAGGACATTATAGAAACACATAATATATTATACGATATATAAAAATGACATTAATAGATTATCATTAAATTATATTATTAGACAAAATTACAAAATTCTGATTGAATATATTTCTATTATTGTACATTATTGTTATGTAAGTTATTTAGTTGCTTACATTTTCTTTTGAAGTTCAACCTGCTTCTCTTTCCTTTCGTAGTACTCCATAATTTTAATCCTCTGTTGTTGAACCAAGCGTCCTTTTTCAATGTTGAACTCTTCTTCAGCCTTAGCATCAATTTCCTCAGCTTTTTCATTGGCTTCTTGCTCAATGAAAGCCATCATGTGCTTGATCTGCATTAATAAATAATGAAGGTATTAAAGTAATCTTGGAATGACGAGAAAGATATCAGACATCAAAATACCCAACCCAAAGCAATACCATTATTGGAGTTTAAGACTGTCAACAAAACGTAAAATTAAATTTAGCAATAATATTCTATACCTGTTTCGCAACATCTGCATCGCTGAGAGCCATTTTGAAGTGCTTGATTTAGGTGGATGGACCTTCAAAAATTAACAAGAGATCGCACAATGTAAAACATTTCATCTTTCAAGAGTTTCTTCAATAAGTATAATTTACCACTATGACCTTTAAGCACATATAAAACAAGACCCCCACAAGCCATCATCCTCCTATACTCCTATATCGAACAGAATATATAGCGCACCGAAACTACTGCATAAAAAATTACTATCAACTATCGAATTTCAGTTTCACGATCTGGCACCAGCTTCGCCAGAAGGGTGGATTAGTCTATTTGGATTAGTCTATTCAAAACGAATTCAACGAAACATTGAAAAAAACATGCCTAATCAAAACTGCGTATAGGTAAATGCAATATTTAATTTCAAAAACAAGATGGATTAGAACATCTCTTTAAATATTTGGCTACCCTATACTTTCTTATCCACATCCACCAATAGAAATTAAGAATTAAATCCAATAATACTCTAGCTCCGGTTATTACCAAATCAGTGCAGTGACATGATATATGGAACAAAATTATTAGGATGTAGAACGGATTAAAGTATCTTTCCTTCATACGGATATAATATGAGGGAAAGACAAATCAAAATTGTAAGGATTTCAGTAGCCCCAAGTTGATGGATTCGTGTGTTATAATGTTTAAATTGTATTCTATTTAGACTTTAGACTAAAAACGACTAATACATATTATTTTATTAAAAATTACCTGAAATCTTCAAAAAATTAGTAAAGTTTGTTTTTAGGACTCGGACTTGAAACTGACTGAAGATCTGACTTGAGTAATAAGGGCGTTCTCTCCTTCTCATTCAAAGCAGGGCGCTGGCTTATACTGGATACAGGCAAATGGCAAACAGTGACAAGGAAGGCAACAGGCGACGCAAAGTTGGGGTGGGGTGAAGTGTGAATAGAATTCTATTCAAAGTGACAAACTTAACCTAAACGCACAAAACCCTTTAAAACGCAGGCGTCTCGCCATATAATCTCGTCAAGATTTTTCCATTTATTTGTGGTTGCCATAATTTATCTTAGAACTGGCTATTTAACTTAATACAACTTATATTTACATAGTAAAATAGTAGCTAACTACATCCCCTCTTTCATCTTTGTAGTGAGGATGGGTCCTTGTCAAAATTATGTTAACATCTAACATCTGAATACCCACCTACCTACTACTTAACATTGCATAGAATCATAATAATCTAATGAGCATTTGCATTCAAATAAAGCAGCATTGCCACAGTTGCAAAAGTTAACCACACTAACTACAAGTGCTACTACAGATTGCATCTGTATCTGTATAGCCCCCAACCACATACTATTTTTGAGATTACAATAATTATATCTTCACCCCCTACATTTTTACAACTTTGTTTCTATCTCCATCGCTCGTCGCTGCTGTATTTCAATATATCAGTGAAAAATTACAATGCATAGGTAGATAGTATATAACAGAGAAGAGCAGCGTTGACGGTGAACATGTCACGTTGGTTCCATCAATGTAATTGACATGCCTATGAAAAGTTGGTTACGTTACGAATTATTAGTATTATAAAAGGCAGCCAGGTATTACTTAGGTATTTATCATGTATTATGCAGTATATTTACACCCACCTGCGTCAACTAATCGTTGATTTATCCACTGATCAATGTTTCCATCCATCGGTATATAATAAATGTTCAAAATGATCGATCAAAATTATTCTGTACACAATACCCAACCAACCATTCAGGAAAATTGTATGGGCTGGAAAACTCATGGAATAATAAACTGTCCCGATAATATCTTATAAAGACATAAACTTAAGTATGTGCAAGTACTTAAGTACTTGCAATGTGCGAACCATATTTATTTGTTTAGATTAATATTTTTAAAACCATTTACTTTCTCTTAAAATTGTATTTTGTTCTTACTGTGTCCTTGTGGCAAGCGCAACTGTAGCGCCAGTTGTAAATAAATATTTACTTTCTCTCTCTTAAATTTTTAGCGTGTGAATTAGTAATATTGACTGCATAGTCATACTTATTTATTGCCCTTAACATTTTTTAAACGCAGTAAAACAAGCGGTACAAAAAAACATCTTGAGTATAATAATAGAAAATTGAACAAGTAGTTTACCCAAAAATGATTAAACGAGTATCATGTATGAGTACAGAGCCGTGAGCTACAAAGCTGCTAGAGAAATCATTCTTTTTATTAAATTGTCAACCTTTACTTATACTTTATTTACTGAATACTTTAACAGTAAACAGTTTCTTCAGTACAAAAATAGATTCATTGAAGCGCAGATAGATTATCACCTACCAGGCATGTCGCCAAATGAATATTACTTAGCTAATAATCGAATGATTTTTTACTGGAATGAATTAAGTAGAAGCGCGATACATTAAATAATGTAAGAGTTATAAAACCAAAAATTAATGAAAATGCATACGACTACACAATATTATAAAATAATGTAAGAATAGCAAAAACCAATATGGTTCTTTACATTTAATGTCAATTAATTAATACGTTTCTTACAACTTCCATCACAGCCACGGTCCAGCGCAATTAATTGCGTGGCCTAAAAGTGATCACGAGCTAAAACAGTAATAAACTACTAAGAAACTTATTAGGATGGCAGTTGGCAGGCAGGGTATCAAACCATATTTACTTTTTTTGGGGGGTTGAAGGTTCCTGGGTTATATTATTCCAGTCAATGGAGTCAAAGTCAATCACGATTTGGCGGTTGGTAGGGGTGTATTTTCTGAAATTTTAAAAGCCATCACATTCATCACATATGCATATATTAAGTTGAATATCTTAACTGCTATATTTGTCAACGAGCGAAATCTTTCTTGTGATTATAATTTTTTGAAATTAATTTAGCTTTTATAAAACACGAATTAGAAAACAAATCCGGTAAAAGCTTACGTGTATTTAATTTCAGCCGCATTGAACATCTTTCGTGTAGCTACGCATTCCTCCTTGTCCCAATTTTTGTTGGACAGGTAGACAACCTAGGATCAAAAGTTAACTTTTGTGTTTGAAACCATTTTATAAAAATACCCTTTGTGTGCGTTTTTTTTTAAATTACTAATGTTTTAAAGCATTTGGTACTGGTCTCCGTTTTTTTAACATAATGATTACATCAATATTAATCATGTATAATTTTTAAACAAGTTTTCCTAATTTAATTTTACTACTTAAATTGTATATGAACTTTTACCTCCTTAATTCCAGACTGAATGATTAGCTTTGCACACTCATTGCAAGGAAAGAGCGCAACAAAGATACGACATCCACGAATTACGCCAACAATGTTATTTAAGATAGCATTCATTTCAGCATGGCAAACTGTAAAGTGCAATCAACAATAATATGGCACTGAAATACATAGTTAATATGTAATTACAAATTAGTAAACATGGGGGATTTCAAATCCTTCTTTGTTTTGAATTCACAGTTGCCTCACCATAAAAATATTTGTTTTCTATTTTATTCTCCGACTGTTTCCCCCAAGGGAAATCGTCATCATTACAACCTGTGGGCATGCCATTGTAGCCGATACCTACAATTTTGTTTTCGGAGTTAACTATACACGCGCCTACCTTCAAAAAAAAGAAAAGTCAATTGAGACCCTGTCCCTGCTCTTGTGTGCTTCAAAAAGAAATTGATTGTTTGTGCCATCACTGATGATTAATTACTTTTGCGTGTGAGAAACTTACCTGAGAACATGGATCCTTGGAACGCATTGCCGATAGTAAAGCCACAGCCATGAAATAATCCGGCCAGTTTAAATAATCTTCTCTCTTCTTACTAATGTCTCGTTCTTCTACTTGAGCACCCTTTTCCTCCGGAGCCAATCCACTCTCCATTCTTTATTTCTGATTTTACTACAATATAGTCGTTATGTCATGTCAGAAGTTAATTTTAGAGAGACTCAAAGCCACAGCCTCTCGTATGTATTCCTTAAATTTTATGTTCAACCGAATAAATGCGGCAAGTAAACGGAATGCTTCGACTGGATAGTCAAAGTCAAGTCAAAGCACATACAAGCAGTGTTTACAAATTACAAGGAATTTCACAATTGAATCATAGCAAGTTATTTCTTTGGTTCTCATAAGTATATCCCGCCGCTTAATGAATAAAATCCTTGGACAAATTATTAGCAAACCAGGATAAATAAAAATAAATAAACTCAGGAGTTACCTACCAACAAACAACTAACTGATTTGTACAATACAAAATTAATTATACCTAGCTTGCCAGCGGAATGATAGAATGATGGCAAACGCTTAACTGCATGAAATAAAATTACTTTGTGCTTACAGTATGTACTTACTTGCTTACAGGAGTTTATTTATCTTCGTTATCTTTCCAAAGTTGTAAATAATAATGTTGACGAGACACAATTCAAGACAAATCCACATCCAGACAAGAAATAGTTAAACCTACACCACACAGACAGATCGACGAGGAAGGGACTTTTAATAATTATCTCGGTTCACTCTGGTTCACCGGGAAAAGGAAACACCAAAGAATAAAGAAAGAAGACAGAACAAAGTCTTGCAGCAATGCAATGTGCTCGGCAAAATCTAACTATTTAGGGATCGTCCATAAATGATGTAACTGGTGGGGTTAGTGGGTCTAGTATTCTTTCTTAATACAATGATAGCTAAAGATAGCCGTTCACGTAATGTTAAAGCGATGACATGAGGGTGGATGGGTCCTAAAAAAGTAATAGTTTGTCTAGAATCATTTACGGACCCTTTCTTAGTTCCCTCCATGAAATACGCGCGTGTGGAAGGTATACCTTTTTTAGTACTTTAATTTTACACAGTACTTTACACACAGATGTTATACAGGATCACTGCGGACTTGTTTTGTTGGCACATTTAATTTGCACAAGCAAAAAACAGACAAAAAAAAAACTCGACAACAGTTGACAGTGGGTACTGGAATACACTCAACTCTTCGTCAGCTGTAATTCTGTAATCGTAATCTGCAATGGCCAGAGATCACTGACGAAGTTAGAAGTGTGGAGTTGAGAGGGCAGTTTTTCAGTGTAGTTTGTCTCGTGTGTTACTACAGTATTTAAGTCTTACACTTTGGCTGCTACATGGAGCAAATACTAGCATCAGTAATTAATTTCCTTTGCTATTGTCTCTGAATGAATTAAAGAAGATTACAGATATTGCATGCTATTCAAAATTTCAAGCGTCATTGATCATTGTTCACCATATATCATATATATCTTATCGTTAGCATTTATAATCATTCACTTGCAGATTTACATTTAAGGTTCATATTTCTTTAAAAAATGTTGTTGGAATATAAATGCAAATGGTAGGTTAGGTACATAATATTTAATAGTTGTGTCAGTTATCATTATGGGGACTCTAAAAGTATTGGAAATATTAAATGTAATATTTTAGTATATTTTGTAAAAAATTAAAAATGAGCATTATAAAAACACATTGTCCTAGGCATTTGACCGAATAAAAAGCACCGAGGCGCTTCTTGTCTATTTCTGTGAACTGACAGCCCGGCGCTTAGTTAAGATGCTGGCGCTTCGCGCTTGTTTGAGCTTATTCTGTCAAATACGGTGCTGAATATGTGCTGAACTCATAAAGTACTTTAATGTAGGTAATTAATTTAATATTGTGCGTGGTAACTGACAACGTGCCTATAGATCTAATGGTAAGTCAATCACTTAATATTGGTGTAATAAAATATTCCGTACGTGCACCGAATGAGTGCTTGTTAATATAGGGTAATATTTGTACAAGAAAAAAATTGGTAGTGGTTTCATTAAGGGTCAGTTTTCAAAACGTTTCCACATTCCACGTGCTATAATGTAAAATCAATGTGCCCCATTATTGCCTACTACATATTTACTTACATATTTAGTTGCGTTAGAAGGCAACAGCCTCACATACTTAAGTAGGTATATATGTTAGATATTTTTTCAGCAGGATAGTAGTGCAATTTAGTAATTTAGTGCATTTAGTGTCTGTAAGAGCATTTGCTGATAATCGGACGTTAAATAAAGTTTTTTTTTAGTAGTTTAGTGCATGTATGTAAAATGTGTGCTCTGCTGAAGAGAATAAAAAATCAACTCTTTTGCTTCTATCCCTCTCAGCTCGGTTTTTTTATATTTCATTAAACATAAATAGTTTTTTCAACTTTCAAATAAATCCAAGTTAAGAAAATGTTAAACATATCACCACAAGCATCAGATATTCTGAGTAAATAATAATGTTTTCCTAATTTAAAATTTAAATTGAAGCAGCGTGATTAAATGCACATCGTATTAATGAAAAGTGAAGCCTACGAGGGATAATAATTATGTGATTAAAACTTCAAGTACCAACTTAATGTTTTTATATTTACTACATAAAATTAAATGCATCGTAAAATTGTAAACTCATTGTCATTTGACATATTAGGATTTGAAATAGAAAGCTACTTAAAGGTTGGGGAGCTGGATGTCTGGAATGTACTCCTTCCTGTAGAATACAACCCTATTGGAATAAACCATTGAAATAAATCTCTTGTAATTAAAATCAAGGTTATCAGTATCATTGAACGGGGATGTTCACAATTGGATGCATTGGGTGTTAAAAACTTTATTAAATTTATACTCTCATTATTCGACAACAAACCATGCCCAGCATTATTTTTCATATAATATATTAATTTACATTCGCTAAAGAAATGAAGACTATTTTGCATGTGCATCAAGAAGATACAAGAAAAAGTATGCAGAAACCCTTTCGTTTCATCTTCGTGGCCAAGTCTCAAGATGCAACTTGCAACCAAACTTACAATTAGATGGAGCAAGGGATGTGCTACTTGAAATAATCCAAAACCATCCCCAGCATATAGACGTTTTTGCAAACATATATATAAATCTCGATTTTCCCCCAAACCTTCGACTCAACTCAATCAATGAACCTAAAAACTGAGGCAGTTATTGAAGCTTTAAAAATATATAGTCAATACATTTTTATTTTGTATTGGTTATTATAAATACAAGTTGTAAAACTGTAAGTCAATCCATGGTTTTCAAATCATAATTTTAAAAGACTTGCTTTAATGATGAACTAGATTTGAATTTTCCACAAGGCATTGGTACATGGCTTAGGAGGCTAATAGTAAATGCCCTCTGACATCCTTCAGACCTATGTATATATTAAGCATGTATATGTTTAATGCTTATCAACAAGCCAATATTCATTAGAATAAATTGCAAACGGTTCTCCTAGTTTACGTAATATGTAATCTCAATGTTTATCAATATTTGCAAATATTTTGATTTTTATCCTTTTTGGCACCAAAGTCCAAATCCACATCCCAGTATTATCCCACTATCCCACAATATACAGATAAATATTTTGACTTTTGAGTGCCTTCATTATTACCACAGACATAGGTACATAAGCAGTTGAATATATGAATACACAACCACATCACTTTGGCACACAAACTACTTTAAGAATTGACGTGATCTGATCTGATGTTTCAAGAAGGAAAATTGTAAACACAATTTTTAGCTGCTATACTGAATGTTTAATAATTTGGTTTACAAATCAGAGGGATCACCTCATATTTTTACTTTACAAGGTATCCAATCAATCCTTGGCCCTATAGTCCATCCATATCCATGCAAATATCAGTATTATTTACTGGTCTTTTAATTTACTTTTGCATTGTGGCTGTGGCGGTGATTGAATTTAAGATATTACGTATACGCATTTGGTTTAATTTGCAACTAAAGCGTGAAGTGTTCAACAAGTAGTGTAGTGAGAAGCAACTATTTTTTTTCTTTCACGAAAGGTACCCAACTACCTAATTATATACCTATATATTGTTGTTCGAGATTTAGGGGTGTGTATGTGCTCGGGGAGGAGGACTATGCCCACGCCCTGGAAACAGAATCTTTTAATATTTAAATTATACTTTTCCATGTTAAAATGATTATTAACCAGCATATTGATGGGCATTAGCATGAGCACAAGCAAATCTTGTTATTTCTTTCCAGTGTGGAATAAAATAATGGATATTACAGGACAGTTGAGCACAGCTTAATCTGTCCCTACTTGCACTTGCTGTTAGCATTAATAAGCAATCATGTTAAAATGTAAATGTTCTTGTTATTGTTATCAGCCTCTCAGATCAGATCATAATATGTTTGAACGTGGGACGAAAGCGAAAAGAGCCGAAATAGCTATCATTAAATTCTTTTGCATTTATCAATCTACCTAGTTTACTATAGGAAGGTGATAGTTACATTATTAAAAACAAATTATGCATAGCTTATGTAATTCATCTCGTGACTGACTGGACTGGACCGGGCCGGGCCGACGACGGGCTGCTCTATGCATTTAAAATGTAAGACTTTTTTTATACTTGGGTATCTATGTGCATATCGCTACTGAAGAAGCAAGATTGCCCATCTACACTTTTTGACTTAAATAGCGTAAAGTTTTTCAGCACAATAAGCATTAAAAAATATCGCCTTGCTTATTTTTCCGAGCAAACTTATACACATTTAAATACAGTAGAAAATGGAAATATGCAATTTTGCCTTTAGAGTTGTGGAAAGGGCAATTTTGCCATTGCATTAGTGAGAATTGAAGATGTGCGATTTTGCTTCTTGAGTAGCGATATATCTGTCCTCGCTCCTTTGTTTCTCAACTGTCTCAGTGTTTGCATGTGTTCTTGCCTTCCTTTACTTTTGGGTTTACTTTATTTGATTTGGCACAAGTCCATGCAAAACTTCCCACTATATCTACTTATAGGTACTTTGGTACGAGTCAGTTGACATACATAGTGCATCAGTGCATCCAGTGTCTATAAATATACATAATAGACAATATATAGTACATATATGTAATAACAAAACACACAATTACTAGTTTCTAGTTTTCTAGAACAGAAAGGCGGGGGGGCGGGCATGAGCATTGAGGAACCCGGAAAATCGATTATACAGATATATGCATGTTGTGATTGTGACTCTAGGCGGCTGGCTGCTGGCATTATAGGTTTGTAAGTTCCATTCGGTTTCGGTTCCATTCATTCCTTATGTAAGATCGTGACACGCGTACGTGGATGTGGATCATGATCATAAGGTACAAAAATATGTGTAAGCAAATGGTCGGTATTTTATCCAAAATATGTACCCCCTTCTGAATGTCTGCGAATTTTGGTTTAGGATTTTGCAAAATAGAAGTAGGAAACTCTTCTACGCAGGATAAGGATGAAATTAGAAGAACCTATGTATATAGATATAGGTTAGGTAGGTACTTACGTACTTACGTCTAGTGGATGATTATACCTACCTACTTTTTAGTGGGTTGGTGTGAAGCGTGTGTAGTTTTAGTTTTATTTTAGTTGGAAGGCACGTGTAGTCAAAGTATCGACGCTGGAGCTAGAAGTTGATCTACTGAGCAAAGTGTCTTCTTTCTCGTCTCAGTTCTCTCAAAGACCTCCACTACTTCATCTCTTCTCTCCTGCCTTTTCTGTCCAGGAGCAGCAGCAGCGGGACGAACGGGTTGTGACGAGAGAAGACGAGACTCTTTTCAAACATCAGCACAGAGAATCAGAATAATGTTCCCTACACTCAACACCCCGGCCCCAAGTTAACCGTTTTGCTCTACCGAGTTTTCTTGTATTTTTTTTTGCGAGGAAGTTTCGTCCATTAAAGATAGCTCAGAAACAGTCACAAGTTAGAAGCAGCCGTAGCCTGGCTTTGAGTTCATTCAGGATTCCACACACAGTTACATATAGATATAGAAATACATATTATATAATTATATATTTTTGTTGACGCACCACTTCAACTTTAAGACAGACTGCATACATGCAAATGATTCTTAAACACAGTTATTGCTCCTTCTGATCCAAGTTGGCTTCCGAACCACTTCCTGTCTTACATCGCAGTCCGAGTCACTAACAACTAATAACAACCACCGGTGCGACTCAGTCCTAGTCAGAACGGTGTGGTGCTCGCTGGGGTGCTGTTCATGGCTGGCCCACCTCATTTAAATATTATTACAAACCATATTGTAATAATAATTAATTGCAATAATTGTCTACATACCTAATATACTGTGCCATTAAACTACCCAACTGTGTACCTGACACCCGGCCCTTTTGTTGCCCTAATTAATTTGAGAGAAAATATTTGGACATTGGGAATTATTCCTTATTGGGCCAAAATTGGTGATTTCGATTGAAATACTTAAAAATAATTATTATTAATTGAATACTGCGTCATCGCAGTCGGAAGTCGTAATTATGGATACCGATCCGGTTTTAGAAGATCTCATGTCTCAGCTCGGTAATTACTATTAATTGTATTTTTTATTATTATGTATTCTATTTTAAGTTTAGTAATAAATTAATTATACTATGTAATTACCATCCTGCATAATCTGTTCACGGTACTTTTTATTATAAAATTGTTTTAACCTAAACCATTAGTAAATTCAAAATAAAAATTCTACTTAATACGCATCGGAACTATTTATGTAATGCATAGGTAGGTACCTATATGTGTTTGCGCGGGCGGGCGTGACCTACTTGACTTTGTTCCTCTATATTTGTATTTTTTTTTATTTAATTGAAGATAATTATATATTTGAATTTTTTGTGCCTACAATCCACTTGGCATATTCGTGAGCATTCGACGCAATTTAATGAATTAAATGAAATTGAAATGAGATTTGGGATAGACTATATGAAGCCGTGGAAACTCAATTACTCAATGGATGCCGTAGAATGGCATAAGGCGAGTGCACGAAGAGCAACTCCACGTGCTCCCGTACAATTCTTTTCTTCGATCTATATTTATTTACAAAAATAATATGAGAGAGCTCTACGTGTATAATTATAGGTTCACGGTTCACGTACAGTATAGTGTAGTGTATAGGTTTTGCGAGACCAAAGACCAAGTCCCTATAAACCCGTTGCAGTTTATAACATGGACAATGTATTATATTCCTCGTATACTAAAAAGGATGCACATGGCACATATACCAAAAACAAGTTCTATTCTCCGTTCAAGTTAGAAAAGGCTGTGTGCAATTTTAGAGATTGCACATTTACGAGTAGTATGCGTCCTACGTCCTACCTGTATAGATGTTCCTTCCGGTTTGATTTTAATTTGAAATTGACAGAGCTTAACCATAGGAAATCCCCTCTGGTTTTAGCAAAATTAAACAGTAGTGTACGTACCTATTTCCATTTCTTTGTTAAAAAAATGGCATAACAATGTTAAGTCATTAAATTGGAATATGGGTGAGGCCTATAATACAGATATTGTTCTCTACATAAGTATATGATGACAGAGCTGTGTGGCTGACTGAGCAGAGCACTATCTAAAATTTGTATTAGCAACTGAAACTTACAAGAAATTCACAATTTAATTATCAGTGTATAGGAGTTCACTCATATATCATTTTTATTTACTGATAATTTTTGCGACTAAAGGTGAAAGTTGGTTTGGGTTTGGGGTGTTAAAGTGTTATAGTAGATAACACTTTATATATAGCAAAGAAAATTCAATAAATGGACGAGTGGATTTCTGCAAGGATTTTCCAAAGCGCATAAAAATTGTGATTCATGTATTTTCCATTGTGCTAATCAATAATTGCCATTAAAATAATTCATATTTGTTTCCATTCCCTTTTTCCTATAATAATAATTATAATTAAAGTTTGTAAACATTTATTTTGACAAAATCAAACATATTTTTATTACAATTTTTCCTATGATGATAAAGATGACAAATCTATAAATATACATATATGGATTATCTGCTTTCAGTATAGTTTTCATATAAGTTTCTTTTCTTCCACTTTCTATAATAATGCTAAATGCTTATGGGGTTAATATATTATATTTAGTATGAACTTCTATTTTCACCCAACTGAACTGGTTATAACCGGATTATACAGTGACGTTTCTAAAATTATTGCTATTCACTGCAGACTGCTGAATGTAAAATCAAAGCCAAAGCCATAGCCAACGTCAGCTTCAATCTTCAAGCTGTCAACTATATACGTATAAACTAAATCTAAACGCGGAGACGGATATATGAGACAATTTTTAATGACATTATGATCTCGTAATGAGGAGGAAATGTCAGCTAATTGCTGACCGCTGTATGCTTGATTGCTAATTTATCTTTTCTTGTAATGAATGGAGTGGAATGGAATCTTAAGAACTGTTGTACACTGTATATATGTACGTACACTAAAATTAAGCCAGGAAAGTTAAACTAAATCAAGCCACACATCATATAAGGCTATAGATAGATAGACTATATACAGGAATTGCTACTACATACTTTTAATTTTAATAATTCGCAATATTAAAACGACTCTCTCAAATAATTATTGGCGAATGTGTAGTGATGGTTCATGTTGTTGTTTTGTTTTTATGATTGTAGGAGACTTTGGTCCGTACCAATTACGACAGCATATTTTCCATATTCTGTCCGCTTTCCTTGCTGGGATCCACATGCTGTCTCTAACTACAGTTGCTCCTACGCCTCCTCACAGGTTGTTAAAATAATTCTTGTAACAAGGCTATTATTATTTATTTTATTATATATATATAATATATGATATGAATTTTGTTCTATATAGTATATATCATGTATCATATATCGTAATCTGTAATCCTAATCGTGTGCACGCCTAAAAATTTTCCTCTCGCATACCGCATACCAAAGTACCTACCATAAGTGCCTACATCCCTATTTTTATATATTTTCAAATTACAAATTGCAAACAAGCTGACGAAAAGAATTTGATTGCATTTTCAAGGCCATATTTTTCATCTCTCCTTTCAATTAGTCTAATTTTTATTCTACGATCAGTCAGGCAGTCAGGAGGATCCTTGTTTCACATTCATTTAATGCTTCTCTAAAGTCAAAATTGACAGCTGCTGCGTCCACCGTGGAGATTACGTACTAGAATTTAAAATGCATATAGTTCCTTATGGCAAGTATTTTTTTAATAAAAATGTAAATGGAAAACGTACACGTGATGAAAGCGTTCCGTGGATGCATTTTACCATTTAATTTGATTTAATCTAAATGATTGAAAATGTTATATAGTGTATGAGGTACTGTCAAAAATATATATTGCAAATTGCAATTCGAATTCGCTACGTGCCAATATGCATTTTATCGTTATCGATCTTGGCTAATTTCTCACGCTTCATAATAATAATGACACGTAAGCTTAGTAAAAATGTGAAAGGTATATAAACTTTACCAAGTGTCTTAACCTTAACTTAAAAACTTTCCAGATGCTACATAAATGCCGTTGACGGGTTAAATGGAACTTCACCCAGTTTTAATCAGACCTGGCTTCAGGAATATATTCCATTGAATAAGGACGGAGAGCTCGAGTCCTGTTTTAAATATGTTGATGAGAATAGAACAGCGACAGAGACCTGCGGGGGACACTACGTGTACGATAATACTTACTATCAAACATCTAGAGTAATTGATGTAAGTTCAGTCCTATAATAATTATCTGATGATTTAATCTCAATCATGAATTGTATGAAAAAACAATCTGAATTATAAGTAAATAAGTTTACAAAAAAATGTTATACTGAGGAAATTTTTAAAAAATATTTTTTTAGTGGGATCTAGTATGTGACAAAAGATGGGAGAGAGCTATGATTCAGTCCATTTACATGTTTGGTGTCCTCATGGGAGCTATCGTACTGGGATCCATGGCTGACAAGTATACAAATTACAAAGCTCAAACTTTATAGTTTATTTTCATTTAAACTTTTTGTTAAGTTAAATCGTAAAATCCTTTTTGGCTAATAGATGCTTTGGGAGATGTCGAAGATAGCATTATTATTATTGAAAATGACTCATCTGCCCTACTTTACTTTTCTTTCCTTTCCTTTCCTTTTTACAGATACGGAAGGAAAACAATTTTCTATGTCTCAGCGATACTCCAGCTCATTGCTGGTCTTGCTTGTGCCTTCATCCCTAATTTCATCTTGTACTCTGCAAGTTTGTTTGTTTATGGAATGTTTGGATCTGGCGGTGCTTACGTGACCGGATTCGTTTTGAGTGAGCTCACAAAAACATAAAATTTTATTTTCATGTACATACATAAAGAGAGCCAAAATAATGAAATTACGCAATCTGATTATTGTGAGTGACTGAGTTGAGTGGGAAGAGATGATGGAGGAGATGCACATGTTGTCGGGATACAATTCATGAAGAAGCCCTATGTGGATGTACTAATAATATATTATTGTGTAAACGGATTTTAACGGGCTGATCCCATGTGTTGTTTTTGTATGATGTAGCTATGGAACTTGTTGGACCAAGTAAGCGAACAATCTGTGGAACGGCCTTCAGTTTTGCATTCTGTGTCGGAGTCATGGTTGTTGCTGGCTGGGCCTCGGTCATATCCGATTCCAGAATTCTCCAGTCTATTTTTGCTCTTCACTCCCTTCTCCTCATTGGACACTGGTGGTACGTTTAGTCACTTTTTTTTCTAACCATGTTGAAAATGTTTTTTTGTTAAATATCGTCTGTGAAGAACCAAAATGACCCATATCCAATTTAAGCTAGAATCAAAATGAGCTATGTCCTAAAAACAAATTGAGAAACATGCGTAAAATGTTAATTAAGAGTTTTTGAAAAGCGTAAAATGTTCCATTTAGATGGTTTTGAAAACTGCAAAATGTTTGATTTACATGTTTTTGAAAACTGTAAAATGTTTGATTTACATGTTTTTGAAAAGCATAAAATGTTGTATTTACAAGTTTTTGAAAAATTGCAAAACGTTCTATTTACACGTTTTTAAAAACTTCAAAATGTTTGAATTACACGTTTTTGAAAAGTGTAAAATGTTTTATTTAAATGCTTACAAGACATATTTCAGTATTTATGTAGATAGTGGATATTGTTTTTAGCTAAAAATTAAAATGGGTCAGTTTGGTTCTTCACAGACGATATGTTATGTGTACATACTCGTCTTTTTAATTCATTTTTGGAAAATTATAAGATCCTATAACTAGGTTAAATTATTTATACATGATGCCAAACATGCACAAGTTTTATAATTCAATTATTTTATTCTCAATTCTCACAGGTTAATTGATGAGTCTGTGAGATGGTTGTGGGGTCAAGGAAGGGTGATTGAAGCCGTGAAAATTGTGGAGAAAGCTGTCAAGTCAAATGGGAATCAGTTTGCCAACAGATACGATGGGAGATTCCCCACGGCGTACAATGGAGAAACACATGGAGCATCGGATTTATTTAAAACACCTCGACTCAGATCTCGAGTTCTGAATGTGGCATTTTGTTGGTTTGCCAACAGTTTAGTGTACTACGGATTGTCTTTGAACTCGGGGAATCTTCTCGGGAACCCGTTCTTAATGTTGTTCCTTATTGGACTGGCTGAGGTGCCGGCGTACTTATCTGTCGTCCTTTTAGTTGACCGAACGGGCCGGAGATCTCTCTGTGCAACTCTTATGCTCACTGGAGGTATTGCATGTGCTGCCGTTGCTTTCATGACGAAAGGTAGGGAAGTCAGCTAACACGACTACAAAAGACCTTAAACCAATCACATTAACTTTTGTAATGAATTTGATGTAAAATGCAAGGGTTGAAATGTGATTAATTTTCATAAAATTTACTAAATTTACAGGTGATCTTATGGGAACAATTCTCGTGATGATAGGGAAATTTGCGATTGCTGGCTCTTTCGCTATAGCTTATAACTGGTCAGCAGAGCTGTTCCCAACAGTTGTACGAAATTCTGCCGTTGGGCTTGGTGCTATGGCTGCTAGGTTTAGTGGAATGCTAACACCTTTAATTACATTGCTGGTAAAAGTTCACCACACTCGCCGATATTTTTTCTATTTTGCCTAAAACACAATTTGTTTTCTTATGTAATTTTATAAATGGAGTTATTGAAAATATTGAATATTGCCTAAATTTTTAGGACTCATTAAATATGCAATTGCCCACAATTATTTTTGGAGGAGTTGCAATTGCCTCCGCCCTCCTCACACTCTTCCTTCCCGAAACACTAAACAAAGAAATGCCACAAACATTGGAGGATGGAGAACGTTTTGGAGCGGGAGACACGGGCTACAAGACTTGCTTCAGTATTTGTCGGAAACGAAAAAGTGGGCATGAGCCTGTGGACGTCACAGAACCTTTAAATGAAAATAAGTTCAAGTCAACGAACTCGCCTTAGATTTATAATGGCCTATAAACTTCTCTCCTAGAGCATATCAGTCGCTAAACTATATTTCGAACTAACCCCTCGTCATTTTATACAACTGTCCATTATTTTTTCTTTGTTTAACTTGACTCTGCTGCATGAGAGTCCTACTCTCACTAATATATAGGTTATATGTGTGTAGTGCAAATTATGTAAATAAAATCATAAATAACTATATAGATAGGTTATATATATACATAGGTATATACATATATTTTGTTGGAATAACTTGCGCGAGTTTGACAGATCCAGCATTTAGTTTAGGTATAGTCCGTCTTTTGGCTGACGTTACATGAGAGTAATAATCAAATTGTAATTTATAAAATTCAAAATGTGAGATTAAAAATACGTTATAGTTGTTGTAATCATATTATGTGTTTTGGATTTTATTGGGCTGCGGCTGTAACTGTAATATTGGGGTTGACATCAATCGGGATTTTAATAAAAAATATATTTTGCGCATTACATGACGATGACGACGACATAATGACATTTATCATTTATGTATTAGTTACAATATGATGCATTTACCAATGGATACTAATGTAATAATTTTTTATTGACTTTAAATTAAAATTTGAGCCAATCAGATTTCTTTAAAAGCTGCAGAATTGTTAGTTAAATTTTTATAATGTAGATTCGTGTAGATCAAGAATAAGATGGAATTACAATGAATTTCGATCTCATTCATTCCTAATCATTCGGACAAAAAAGAGCTGGCCTGCAGAAAAACCGAGCTTGTAACGCTGCAGCTCTAAAACTGAAAATCAGGCCTTCAAATTCAAAATTAATTAATATTTAAAAAAAAAGAAATTTAATTTAAAAATATTTCCCCTTAATTTGGAACAATTCATCTCAAAATTTAGGAAAATTAATTCATAATTAAATTGCCCAATTTAAAATCATTAACCATGAGCATTGGGTGTGCGGATCTCGGTGGAAATGTCGGCAAAGTTCGCAACGACTCCAATGACTGCTGTAACTGTTGTCGTCCACTTGGATGTTCGGACTTGGGTTGTGGGTGCGGAGTAAGTTGTCCTCCTAGGCCGATTCGGAAAAAGGTACAAACTCCTTGTCCACCACTCCCGTGCTGCGGATGTTGTAATGATGCCAGAGCTCATCATTTGAATCGGTCACCGTATTGTTGCCCTTGGTAGGAAATCGTAAATAAGAATACATTTATTTTTCTTTCTTTAATTGACAAGTGTGCAGTGTAATTAATTATTAAATTGAAGTATGCGGCGACAAATTTTGGTTTTTAGGTTCTAGGTAATCAGCTTGCTTCATTTTGCCCTAAAAAAATTTAAGTTAATTTCCATTTCTAACTTTTTAATTTTTTGCAGTCGACCTCCTCCAGATGGAAGTGTGTACCGGTGTTGTGAGGGGATGATTGCCTCATATGCTGGACATGTCCCTGGATTTACCTTCCACAGCCTCGCGCGCCCATACAATAAAGCAACTTTCGGAACTAAAACCTACATGCAAAAATGTTTATTTTATAATAGTTGGTCCAGCATTTGATTACGATTTTATCTCATTTTTATGTTGTCTCCAATAAGTACTTTAACATACTACATATTATCCAAATTCAATACAGATATATTTATGATTGTACTGTCGAGAAAAAAGTTTTTTTGTAAAATGGAATCAGTGATGTCTGACCAGCATTCGTAATCCTTATAGGTGCTTGTAAAAAGATTTTTAAATTGCTAATAAAATTTTAAATATGCTAAAACTATATAAATCGCTTAAGAACAATAGGGCGACAGGCGGCACTATAAACTGGAAAAATAATTCAGTGTTGTGGATTTTGATGTTGATATTGAAAAGTAGTGTGGTGAACTGTGGTGTTGGGAGTTGGGACAGCAACCACCGTCATCATATTTATTACAATAAAAAATATTATTATGTATCGAGTCATTGTCCCAGTCAATCCAGTCCAGTAAATTGAAATGTAAAAAAAAGAAACGCATCTCACAATAACTACTCTGAAAATAAATTAAAGTTTCCACCTACCTACCGACTATACCGACCTACCATTACTATTCTATTTATTCATCATAAACGAAGGATATAATCAGAAATCGAAACAGAGGAAAAACTTGAACTTAAAACTTGATTAGATAAATATATGAGAAAGACGAGATATGGGAGGGTGAGAGATAATAAGGATGCGAAAAATCGTGATATGATACATTTCGGGAACCAACCACTATATTTGCCACTGACAACAGGGCTGGATGCTTAGGTTCCTGAAATATTATTCACCTCAACTACCAAAAGACTAGCCTCCTGTATACTTATTTCAATTTTTATATCATTATTATATTATAGCATTATCTGTAAATTGTAATTGTAACATCAAGAGATTGTAAGGGCTGTGGCCGTACATCAACTAGATGAAATAAATAATAAATTCGTATATCCTCTGAGGACTGGACCCTTGGTCGTAATTTGTACGATACTGGTGATTTTGCTATTGACGCGATTGCAGTTGCGGTATTTGAACTGGGTCGGCCTCAAGGTCTACGATTTTTGGGTGAAGGTTTGCCCTCATCTAATTGTTTCACTATCTCCGCTGCTGCTTCCGCCTTCCTACAGCGGAAGCACTTAGTTACTACAGCTTTTTTTCTCCGGAACTGGTCAAGATGACAATGGAGGGCTAGAATCTGGATCGAGAAGTCCGACTCCGACTACAGTGGCGGCTTTCGTCTCCTTTGGCTGTTGCTTCTTCTTGGCAGATTTTCCTCCTGCCTTAATATTCTTCTTCAAAACTTCCAATGACTGCTCATTCACCTTCTCCTTAGCTTAATTCCAATTTTACTTAAGAAAATCTAAAATTAAATGTATATGAGTGATAAAAAAATTAAAAGAGGGAATAAGTGGAAAGCGTCACTTGAACTCTGTCAATAGTAGTACTAGTAGCAGTGGTTGAGTATGTATTTGAATGCTGAGTTATATAAGTAGAGAAAATAGAAGCTTGGAAGCTTCCTTGACGCACTGTACAGACGATATGTATGTACGGGAATGTATTTGAATAGAAACTCGGATCTTCGCCACTATTGACAGTATTCACTGCTTACTCACAAAACAGGCTTTGGTATTGCTATTCGAATTTATATATAGTTTCTCGTTGTACTTATATACAGGGAGCAGTGCGTAGAGAAATTGAGGGAATAGTCAGTCCGTTGCAGTTACTTAGATATTTGTTATTATTCATAGTGTTAAGATATCATATAGTGGTGGATCTCTGAATTCTGGCACCAATATTTTTGAAATAAAAATGGAAACTGAAAGGGACGCTGCGATCAAATTGAGTTAACTCCCTTCCCTACCCTCGTCCCATTAACTGGCATGCTAAACGTAACTAAAAGATTTTGTTTTCTGCTGTTACGATTTGATTGTTTCATTTATTTATATTGTGTATTCATTCAAATGCGAGTTAAACGTAGCAGAAGCAGAATTATTTCACAACAATAATATGTGTCTGCTCTTAAGTATGTAAGTAGGTACGTGTAAGACCAGGAAGTAGTTGCCTATGTTAATGTAGGTACCTACCTATGTATTTTTCAGCAAACTCGTCTTGCCCCAATTGCTTCTTTTCTTGAAATCGGCTATGACGAGTGTGTTAAAAACGGAAGTTAATTTGATGTTACTTACTTATTACTTACGGTGTAGGTTTTCTTTTTAATTTCAAACTTGAAGTGGGAATGTGGGAAATTCATCACTATTGAAATATAAACACTTTCTAAATTATTTCCAGTCCAAGTTTGATACTGAAAACCCAGTACCTTCTACCGTCCAACTTCAGTAGCAGAGCCAACACTAGGGCTTCTCGCTTTAGATCCAGATTATTGTAATAAAAATTATAACGTTGGTAGTGATGGTTGGTATTCCACACCACACTGCTTCTCAATATGTTTTGATTACTCTTTTTATCAATGGTAAAAGGGAACATTTTTGGTGTTGATGGTAGGCTCAACGTTTATTTGTCGTGTTATTACAGGTAATCACGCAGTTCATCATTCATGAGACTAGTGCCGTAATATTGTAAAACTATTGTAAGAAAAATATTGTATTGTATTGTAAATTAATATTGTATTGTAATTGTAATTGTAAATTACAATACAATTACAATATACAATTACAATTCGAACTTTTGGAACCTTAATTTGACCCCTAATTAGGATTAAATTACTAGGGGGAAACCCGATGAAATGTAATTGCCGATGTAAAGTTGTAAAACACATAAATTGTGACGGTTACTATGGAAATATTTACATTTCAAGAGTACATGAGTTTTATTTTTGGTACACCCAATGTTGAAGAAAAATGTGTGATGTATTATTTACTTTTAATGGAAAACTCAACGATTCAGGAATTTTCGGAGTTTGCAAACCAATAAAAATGATGACGGAGGAGGAGCCTGAGTGTGTGGACAATCAAAATTGAACTTGAAAGTACAGTGTTACTTAGCTAGAATTACAAACTTGCAGAGATTGTATTTTGTTGTAATAAACCAACGGATTTTACAGAATGTAAATATTTCCATGGTAACCGTGACAATTTTGTGATTTTAAGACTTTACAGCGGCAATTACATTGCATCGGGTTTCCCCCTACTGACTTGATATTTACCATGAATACTATCATGTAGATACACGATTTCAGCGTAAAACAAAAGGCTTAGAACACACTGCAGAAAATAAATTTGATATTGTATTGTAATTGTAATTGTATTTACAATTTACAATTCTAATTGTAAATGTAATTTTATAAAAATACAATAATTACAATTATTACAATTTACAATATTACGGCACTACATGAGACAGAGCTGCTATAGAGCTAAAATATGGATCACACAGTAACAGTCTAAAATTAAGTATCAAGTTGTGTAGGTTACGTGTTGCTAACTTATTCCTGACTGGCAAACGGCGTCAACATAGAAAAAAAGCAAAATCTTAGACCAATCCTTTTACGTAGATGTAAACTACAAGAACGGCAGGGCTTTGGGTACGCTGCGATGTTATTTCCTTGTCCATGGGGTAAGGGTATCCAGGCAATGCAGTGCTGTTCACATTTCATTCCCATGTCCCCATAGACAGCGATGCGACAGCATAATAAATAGGAATAGGATTATGATTATTTATGATGACATCAAATTTTAATAAGTTCTAAATAATTAAATATAAATATTACGTAATATTTGTTTTGTAATTTAACTTCATTTAATATTTATTTTTTCTGATGGTAGGTAGCAGAACTCTATTCAATTAAGCTAAGGTTTAAGTTAAGATTTATCTAAGAGGGAGACTGCACTCAATAGTATAAAGTATATATATAATAATAGTATATTACTAATTATTATTATTAATAAATTGCTAACTACAAATAAGTAAATAAGCATCACGGTTAGGGTCACAGCTAACGTTTAAGAGTAAAATAACACGAAACTGTAATTCCAATTGAATTTACTTAAATAATCATAGCCATCTATTGTGGCAATTAAAACATCAAAGCACCTTAGCAGTGAGTTTTGAGTGAAGCATATTATTAAGTATGAGTAATTACAACTGCCCAAAAACTGAGCCAGGCTATATAGCAGAGCCATATCATATTCCTGGGTAAGCAAATAAGCTTTAAATTTACAGAAGCTATTAATAAATAATATATATGTTTAAAAAAATGATAGATCCGTGTACTATATTCCTGTGTTTAATTCGTCTAAAATTTCATAATTAAGATACGGTGGTCACATTCCAACAATGCGTATTCGAAACGGTGCAAGCTTTGGTCGAGCCTCCCGTCAAGTTATAGAAGATCCTTGCGTAGCACAAGCCCCGATCCCCGTTCTCCTGCCAGCATATTCACCATCTAATTGTAGTCTTTTTGACGCGAATGATCCGTATGTTGACTTCCGTCAAACATGTTCGCCAGCACTCCCAAAAAGGCCGAGCACAGCTTGCTGTTTCAACTGTCCGCCTCAGATTATTCTTCCATGTCCATCAAAAGAGGTTGAGGTTTCTAGTCTTTCAAGAATTATTTCAGAAGGAGGAGAACGCTCTGAACCCATCTGTCAAAGTCCACCTATAGAAAGTAGAAAAGAAAAATTTAACACATGTGAGCTTCCTGAGTATAATTTGTCCCAGTATCCCTCCAACTGGCCACTTCCTAAATTAGAAGGCAAGGGTGAAATTGAAAACAGGCCGAGTACGAGTTCTTTGTTCAGGGTGGACAGCCGAAGTCAAGTCAGTCAAATTAAACTCAACTGTTGTGGATCAGAATCCAAGACATTTTCCAGACGACAATCAAAATCAAAAACAAGAGTACAAGATTTTGAAAATGCACGCTCCTGCCTTACTATGCCAATCCAAGTAAGACCAAAAACATCTTGTTACCCAATGATGACATCACAACCTCCGAGTGATCCAGCAGAGCGTAAAATATCTACAGCAAAATTTGAAATCCGAAATCCAGTTGGATGCACTGATTTGGGTTGCTGTGAAAACGTCCTATGTTGGAAGAAACAGCCACGGAAGAAGGTAGTAATTCCTTGTGAGGATCTACCTTGTTGTAATCCTGGTCCCGAATGTGGCCCCAGACGTAATCAAAGCTGGTACAACTCTCCTCATTAAGTTTTGTATTACATTTTTCACATTATAAGTATCTATAGAGCTGTACTTTTGGAATACAACTAAAAATTAATTGAGCAATCGAGCCTATACGGCTTTAACGGGCTTTAACCCAAGGCTTCTAAGAATTAATAATAACATTTTCTTATATGTACAGTGATAATGAGTTGGACACAGATATATATCGCAATTGTGAAGGTCTTTCATCTTCATACGCTGGCCACATCCCTGGATTTACTTTTCACAGCAATGGAAGAACATTTGGAAAAGCAACGTTCGGTGCTAAAACGTATATGGACAAATGTATGTATTACAACACTTTTAGTCCCTAGTGGAGTGGAGTAATGCAGTGCATGCGGCATGCAAAAACAAACAGATATATGACCTGGTGTATTCTTGCTGTATTAATTACTTTTAACTTTAACTTTAAGTTTTGATCTGATTGATTGTTTCTTAGTTGCAAGTACAACTTAGCTACTCGACTAACTCGACTAAATTCATACAGAATTCAATCATCAATTCAATACTATTATTAGTATTTCTTTACGACCGATATAATATGCCAATTAAGTAATAATAATTAATGTAGTAATTTATTAAATTTTACTGCAATTCATTAAATTACTGCAATTCACTGAATTTAATTCAAGCTAAGGGCAAGGACATCGAAACTGCGTGCATGTCTATCACACACAATTGACACAAGGTTATTAAATTGTGCGTCTTTGTTGATGTCCCTTAAGTATAAAGTAAATAAATGGAAAGTATTTGATCAAGTTGCAAGTGTAAAAGCAATAACTTGACGAAGATGAGCAGCTGGTGCATGTAATATTTAATTGACTGAGATGAGCATACTCGTGCATGCAATGAAAGTAATGAGAGGTAAAAAAGAAACCAAAAAAACAGGAACAGAGCAGGCTCAGCTGGCTCAGCCAGAAGAGCTATATATGAGAATAATAATAATGATAACACAAATTTCCGACATAATACATTTTATTGTCTAGTTTTCTCACTTTTGGTTTTCAATTGTGAACAACAACGTTTATACTTACAACTACACCTTTAGAAGGATCAACCTTGCTTGCATTGCCAGAGCGGTAACAGCCGTAATTCTCATTTCTCACATATTTAATAACAATAAGTTGCTCAGCCACTTTGAATAATCTGACTAGATTGCGTGAAACTAGAACGTTCAATTAAAATTTTTTTTACAAACTATCATCAATCGAGTCTCATGTATAAACGGCTCTGCCAATTTTCTAATTCCCCCTGTTTTCCTTTTCGGTTGGTTTCCCTCGACTCGAGCAATGCATAAGCTAATCGATTAACACAGATATAGATATAGATGTATAATTTGGCAAAGCCATAACACGCTTAGGTATCTCTGTATATATTTAATTATTTGTTCTCTACATGATCAAGCACCTCCTCTTCCTCCTAAATTTTCCAACTATACGAACGTATCCCACCTGTAATTATTTTTTAATTTGTCTACAAATTATTATACCGGCAAGATTTAATTACTTATGTTTATCCTTACGCGTGCGCTTTTAAATTAAAATTTTAAATATTTTGTTTTACTACGATTTTTGTTTTGACAGAATGTTTCCGATCAAAGCACCGCATTGTAAAATTTAGCAGAATTCAATAAAACTGTAGAGGATGGAAATGAAGACGTTCAATTGAGTATAACACGGTAAATTCCTAAATGCTGAGCACCAATACATTCCATTGATCTAACTCCAGATATTTCACAGGATTGAACCAAGAAGTATACATAGCTCTAAATGCTAAATACTGGTGGTTTTATTCGTCTAGTAATTCCTCTTCTCATCAAATTAATGTTGAAATCTTTCTGTTTCTATTACAAATCACTACAAATTGCCAATAGCATGGATGAGTGCGTAAGTGTATTCTCTAGTTGAAGACTGACCACCAATATCCTTTGTTCGAAACTGTAAAAAAAAACAGAAATTTTTTCCAAATTAGTTAAAATCCAAAATTATGATTAAAAAAAAATTCCTAGCGTACTTAAATAAATTATGTTTATAGTAACAAAATTACGAATTAGTAGGAGTGGCACGGACACGGATAAGTTTCGCAAATTATAATTATAACTACACTGTAATTCTTAAAACATGTATGTATACACGAAGCTTTGAAGTTGACACATAGCAAGAAGAACACCAAAAATTATTCCAAATTCAGAATTCAGAGAAAATATTATATTTTAGCGAAATCAAAATCAAGTGTAAATGCCCTAAAAGGTATCTGAACCTTTATCAGACTACTTACAGGTACATAAATTACTAAATGCATCGAGAATAGCAACTTCCTAAATTTCACTTTTCACCATAATTTTGCTGGTTCTCATCATTACATAGGTACATATTTTTCATGGATTGCGTATAGAGCATCCATAATTAAGTCACATACATATTAGATATCCTCCTATATGTCTTGTTTCGTTTCATGCAAGTATAAACAACTAGTTTTAAGTTGATTAAACTCCCCTTCTGCACGTAGTCATACATATTTATGAAAATTCAACGAACAGAAAGGATAAGAGAGAGAAAATCAAAAACTATAAAGAACACACCTTGCGTCCTATCCGCAAGACATCTTCCTATAGCTCTGACGCGCAACGGCGAAGATACTTGACAAAATTACTTGATCTAAATCTCAATTAAAGAATCATCAAACTGGGATAACCACAGATCTGACTGCGAGAGAATCAAGTTTCACTTTAATATATTAAAGATGCAAACTGAGTACAATACTCCAACTTCAATACCTGCTCAGCACCATTAACGTGTCATCACCGGTTCACACCACGACACAACTAAAATAGTGATAACTTTATATCTTTATCTGCAATCGCAGTATCGTAGATTGGAATAATTTGAATTGTGAATCATTTGCTTCCTCCTAACCTCTATGGCAGAAATATAATGTAGGTTTTAACCTTAACCTCTTGAAGCTATATTTTTTCTCATGAGGTCATTTGTCATTTGATAAGTAGATAGACTGCTTGGGAGCTTGTTGAAAATTCACCACAGCATTCTGACTCACACTCTTCAATCAAGTACACTTACGCACAATAATCGCTGTCGCTATGACGTGAAAGTAATATGTATGTAGCTAGGCTAATTAGTAGGTGCTCGGTGCTCCATGTATTTCTTTGTATCATAAAGGCTCCTATTTTTTAAACATACAGAGCTATGGGTAAAACTCTGTCTAAAGTAGATTTAACTCTCTACTTACAGACTTACATGCGTGGTTCGGAATGCTCGTGGCTACATCGAAAGTCAAATTTTACATCTTCACAAAGGACCCAGCAATTACCAAAGTTTTAGGGTGTTGAGCAAAACGACATTACAGTCATATACACACCCTTTACATGAATAAAAAATTCCACATACTGTAAGTAGGTACGTACAGTCTACATTCATGCAAAGTAATTATTTATAACGGATATCTGTCCACTGCCTACTCGATGATTGATACTATATGCCAGTTGTGCAGGTAGGAATGCTGTCTGCGATGAAAGTAGAATACAAACAACAAAGTAAGTAAGTAGGTAGAGTGAACAACTGAAACCGGTTTGGATGCCTTCCTTCTTTCACTACCTCCATATTTTCTCTTTTGAGTTTTTCTACTAGTATGAATTCAAAATATACTTTCTGGCTCATTTCCCGTCCTTCAATCAAAGCACAAACTACACCAGATCGCGTCACACCAAGAGAATATCTTCACATTCTCCGTGCTATCCTTCAAATCAATCAATTTGATTTGTACAGGACAAAAACGACTAAAAAAAAGAATTGAACCATGGTGTCGTCCTGGATCCATATTCCCATCTTATTTCTAATTACTTTATTTTCCTTTCCGGAATGGAGTCAGGCGGAAACAGTAACAATTTACAATCATACTAATCATTACGGTAAGTTTAAAGATGTAATATTGTAGAATACGTGTTTAAAAAGGGCAAGTATTAAAATATCTCGAAATAAGTGAAGTACTGAAGCTATCTGTGTACAATAATTAATTGGTGTAACTACATACCTAAGTACGTGCTCTATTAAAATTTGGTTGTATTTAAAAGTGCGAATAATTCATTTAAAGGTGACTTCATACTACTGAATATAAAGGGCTGCACAAATGTTCCCAAAAAGTGGCGTGATGCTGCCTCATCCCTGGATGTTCATGGAAGTTGTTTAATTTTTTTCGATGACTTTGATTGTTTGGGGAAAAGAGTCACACTTCAACCTCACCACCGGAAATACATGCTCAATTTAGAAACACTTGGATTCAACGATGCTATCAAGTCAGCTCGTCCTTGTGGGCCCAAAAGTAAAAATCCAATTTTTCCGAACAATAACGACTTAGTGCCCAGTATAAAAAATCAAAAGAGCTTTTGGCGGGTCCGAGGATCCGCAGGTGTGTCCGTGTAAACTCATTTAACAAGGGATACATTATACTGCCATGTTTAAAAAAAAATTACGCAATTTGCAATGCAAAGTATTTAATGTAAAATAATCCTGAACATTTTTGCGGTAACAATATTAACATTGCGTTTACGTTTGACGTTGATACACATAAGGTATTTAACGTGAAAGGAGTAAATTGCCTTATTATTCTAGAATAGCACCATTTAGAGCACACACATAAAAAATGGGTACAGGTTTTGAGGAAAGTTTTTTGCGAATTCATTCATTCACAAACTACGTCTGTCAACCAGTATATACTATTAAATATTTACGTAATGTCGATGATACGGTATTGAAACAATATTTGCTTAGCTAATATTATCGCAACTCTATTTTTCCTCAGTATCTATATTTTCGGTGCATTCGCATTAAATTAAATTTTAACGAAACCAATAATTATTTTTAATAATTAGGAAGATAAGAATTTTTGATTTGACCTACTTTCTGTTTTTAAAATCACAAGATTTGCAAGTGTGCCTAATTCAGCTAAAAAATATAATAACACTACTCAATCATATCTACATCAGTACCAATGTAGAAACGTAATACAAGGCACTACTCTGATAATTTAACGTTATATTGCATTTTTTACAGTTGGTAAAGGCGTTCATGTCATTCAAAGCCCTATGGATGGAACTGTAAGTATTTTGTAAACACTTTTAATGCTGAGATAAAATTGCGGAGTGATTTAGAATGTGCTTAAAGGTTAGTATAACTCCAATCACAGGTACTCACTATTAAAAAGGAAAAGGGAGAATTCTACGCTAACACAGAAATGACTTACTGGCGCAGGAAAAAATCTCAGCTATGGTCCATTGGGAAATACGTAAGTTTAAGTTTTCCTTGATAGATAATATATTCATCTCAAAATACAGCGATTTTATTATTACTATGAGCTGCAACTCACCTTTTATAAATTAAGTATGCAGATAATTAGTAATTATTTACTCTTGAACCAAAGAGGCTCAATATTCGTTCAATCATTATTACTTAACCCTTTAAATTGTGTGCGTGACAGGGGCCTAAGGTTGGAGTAAACTACGACATGGCACCTGTAGGATATCCATTTTACAATCCGGTCACGTATACCAAATTTGAAACCAAGAAAAATCAGCTGGGCGAAACTTACATGCCAAGAAGATTTTTCGATATTCAACCTCTTCCCGACGGCAAACACCTCATCAAAGTGTTGCATACAGATAAATGTCTAGTGAATAATGGGTACGAATGCGACCACTCCACACCACCGATATAACAATATCCGCATACTTAAACAGTCGAGTTGAGAAACATAAATACAACTATGGTGTAATTGTATTACAGGCGAGGTAAGCCAGTGGGAAAAACCACTTGTGCACCCTGGATGTCTAACCAGCAATGGCAATTTATTCGAATTGACCAAACACGGAGTCCAGGTATACGGCCACCACATGGGCCACATGGACCTCATCCAGGACGACCAGGAGGACCTCCAGCCAAAAGACCCCCATTTTTGTAATGTTGTTTGAAACCAACCACTTGTCATTAAGTAAATTTTAATGATATAAATTATTTTAAGATTTTGAATACAATCTAATTTCAAAAAGAAGCCATTCAAACGCTTTTAGTTGATATTGTACAAACCACGTTAACACAGGAAAAGTCGATTGGAAGTACAGTGTTGTACGCGCAATTAAATTATTTTTTTCCGTGCCAAACCCCGTGTCCGTATATTATTATGCTTTTCAATCTCACACTACATTTTCTATTAGGTGAAGTATCCTTACATTTCAAATTGTACTTAAAATATAAATATAGCACATAAACCCAAACAAACGTAATAAAGCAAGGCTACACAAATCCATGGAAAGAATATTGAATAACCTACCTTTCCCTCTGCATTAACTTTTTCAATCGCAGTAAACAATTTTCTGGCATGGGTTTTCAGATTAACGTGATGTAGCATTTTTGCAGCACAGATGACGTGAGCTGTGGGATTAGCAATTTCTTTGCCTACTGCTTCCGAATAAGTATGTCTTGCACCCTGAAAATAAACAATACGATTTGAGTACATTAAATGGTCGGCAAAACATACTGCTACTATCAAATTACTGTACCACACAGCACAGTAGGCTGAGTAGACATGAAAATGGGAACAAACTGTTAGTAGCAATAACTGAATTTACATACCGGCTCGAAAACAACGGCATCCTCAGAATAACTTGCACCAGCAACAATCCCAGCCCCACCGACTAAACCAGACGCTACGTTGTCAACAATTGAGCCATACAAATTACCCATTACCATTACATCAAACTGGTGAGGATTTGAAGCAAGCTGCATTGTACAATTGTCAATGATCATATTTTCGAACTTTATTTTGGGATACAAGGAAGCCATCTGAAAATTAGACAGTGTTTTATTTAGGTTGCAAAATAAAACTTATGTTAAAAAACTATATTTCAAAAAAGAAAATAAATCCAAAGTTGGATATGTTCACAAATTCAGGAACCATGAGCTTAATTTACTGCTTACATCTTTGCAGCAATTGAGAAAAAGTCCATCTCCAAGTTTCATAATATTTGCTTTGTGAACAGCGGTAACCTTCTTACGTCCACGCTTTGTGGCATAATCAAAGGCAAATTTCGCGATACGGCGGGACTTTTCCTCTGTTACTATTTTGTAGCACTCTACGACACCGGGGACAGTTTCGTGTTCCATTGAAGAGAATTCTCCCTCAGTTTGTTCCCGAACAACAATGAAGTCCAAATTTTTATGACGGGAGGGCACACCCGGAATAGAAATAATGTGAACCACATTAGCAAACAGATCCAATTTTTGCCTGAAACAGAAGATGCATACATACAAAGACAATATTTAACAATAACAGTTAATATTTTAACGTCAAAGGTAACAGCTGAATTTAAAATGGCAGCGATTGATTAAAATTATTTGCTTAAAAAACTTTAAATGAAAGGTTGACAAAAACCTGAAGAGGTAGTTTAAAGATTGTTGGTCGCCTGTAAGCGGGCTAGAAAGAATTCCCTTGATGCACACAGCATTCTTTTTTACACTGTTGACGACATCATCAACTTTAGCACTCAAACGGTACTGAATATCAGAAAGAAAAAAGGTCTCAAATTCTACAGGAGCCCCAGTCGCCTATAAAACAAAAATATGTTTCATCAGTTTAATAATAATGACTGATCTATATAATAAGTCAGTGTCACGGAGCACAAACCGAGGCGTAGCGCCCGAACCATTGGACCTACAAAGGTGTAAGTGGTACCAATCGACGCAGAACTACGTCAGGAACACAGATCAAGGGCTACATTCAGAGAAATAGCCAAGCCTAGCGTAGAAACGGAGATGGTAAAAATTGAAGTTCTGAAAATAAGACGAAAAGTAGGGGTTGCGCGCGGCACATCTTCATTTGAACGGCTTAACGTATGAAATAGTGAAAGGTATCAAAAGATGCATAATGAACCAGGGATTTTACATAAGGCGAGAAAATTTAAAAAATGTTGCCCAAAGACACCCTAGCGCGAAGCGCTTCAAAGGCAAAATGTGACAAAAGTTGGGAGAACGGCGGGGGCAAAAACACAGACTGGCGGGGTGACAACAGACAAACCTCAAGTGCCTAAAGATAGAGTAAACAATTGTGCACATTTTGATACCTTACACGTCAATGTAGGACGTGTATGACAGATTTCCGAGGACGTGAAACGTTAAACCTAAGAGAAAAAAACGCAGCAAAATAAGGAAAAAGGGGGTTCATCTTGGCCATACAACGTCTTAACGCACGAAGTACCGTATTTCGTATATTAGACCACGGCCTGTAATATTACACGGTCTTGTATTAGTACACGGGCCTTGGAGGTCCAAATTTGCGTAGTATGCGGGTCTATAATTGTACACGGGCCTTTAGGTATTCCTTTAAGCGATGTGCTATAACAACAATAATAATTATACGGGTCTAATTAAATTTAATTATTAAAGATCTATATTCAACTATATACCCGTGTACTTTTGCAGACCCGTATAATATTCAGCCCCTCTGTGTGTTGCCAACCCCAGGTTTGGGCGCGACCCACCAAAGTCCTGACTGTAAGAACCACGATAATGGTACTGCCAGAAGACAACACCCTAATAGTAACTGGAGTGAAAACCGTCTGGTCACAACAGCCAGGTACCAACATTCTAAGAGGAACTGCCTGATGGTAACTGCCTGGTGGCAAATGCCTTGCCGCAACTGTCAAGTAGCTACCTGGTAGAAACTGCCTCACATCAACCACCTGATGGCAAGTGCATGATGGCAACTGCCTTGTGGTCACCCCTCAAAAAGAACTGCTTAAAAGCATAGTTTTGGTGGCAAATGTCCAATGGCTCCCGCCAGATGACATGTGCGAGATGGCAACTTCCAGGTTGGGCTTTTGCCTGAGAGGACCGTGGTGCAACTGCTGCTTGGCAACTGATCTGCCACAACTGTCCTATGCAAGCTTTATGTCCACTAAACAGTTGACACAAGAGGATGAGTACAATCCAAGTACTACTGGGTTGTTGCCCCAAGGCATTTCCCGCGCCGCACTTGCCCAAAACGCGGTTGCCTTAAGACAGTTTACAAAATCCAGTTGCCACAACCCAACTGCCTGCCCAGACAGTTGCCACAAGGCAGTTTTCACGAGTCACTTGCAACAAGCTTGATGCCACAAAGAGATTGCGGCGAGGAAGTTGACAAAAAGCAGTTACCTCCAGATAGTTGACATATTGCAGTTATTGTTTAACACATCTGCAAAACACCCCCTCCTTCCTAGAATGCGTCTAGAATGGAGCTTACTGGGCGATTGCGGGTAGACAGTTACCACTGCATAATTGCATTAACGTCGTTGCCCCAAAACAATTGCCACAGAGTTCCTACGGGCTTGCCACTGCTCAGTTGCCATAAAGCAGTTTCCGGAAGATATTTACCGCAATGCTGTTGCCCGCCAAGCAGGTTTATACACGGCAGTAGCTCCAAAGTAAATGTCGCGAGACTTTTACCTCCATGCATTAAGCCATGTGCTTTAAGGCAGCTGCCACAAGCCTTACCCTACCAGACAGTTGCTCAAATGCAATGCCACTGTGTCGTCGCCCCAAATTAAATGCCACAGAGTTCCTACAGGATGGTTTTCACTGGCCAGCTGCAACCGAGCAGTTGCTGTAATGCAGGTTCCAGAAGTGACAGCAATTAAAGTAATTGTACATACAATGTAAATCACATGTATACTTGTAGCTAAAGGACTTGTAGCTAAAAGACTAACACCAACGATTTAAGGCGACTCTCATCCAACTCTAAAGTAAATACAGAGGAGGAAACTAAACAAAATAAAGTACTCCAGGATGCCGTTAAAGCATTAAAAAGAGGTTTAATCAAATAGTGACAAGTTAAGGGCTTCAGATAAACAAAAATGCCCAAATAATTATGTTATTGGCTTTTAAAAAACATGAAAATGCGACAAATTAAACTTGAATGTATTTATTAAGTTCAATTCAATTAGGTCAGTGCAGCTTATCACAGCCGCTGGACGGAGGTAGATGCTGTAGGCAGTTGCTAAGAGGGAGCTGCTAAGAGGCAATTGCCACAAGAAACTTGCCACGATACCGTTGGCACAAGAAACTTGTCACGAGACAGTTGCCAAAAGATATTTGCCGAGGGGGAGTTGTCTGAAAGGCCGTTACCCCGATGCGGTTGCCGCTAGCCAGTTATTGTGGGAGAGCTGCCATCAGCCAGCTACCCACTATGCAGTTTTATGCGATGCAGTTGCCACCGGGCATATATCTCCAGTCAGTACTTGCCGCACTGCAGTGGTGACGATTCGTTTGCCACCACGTGGCAACTTAGAGGCAGTTTACTCAACACATCTGCTACAGGGCGTTCCTTTAAGACATTTTGACGCAGGGAAGCTGGTAAAATGGCGGTTACCAGAGGGACTGCCGGCACCAGGCAATTTCTCAAGGCGATTACCATCAGTCAGTTTTGGGTTTTAATATCTCTCTTGCGGGTCGTCCCACCATCACTTTTTATTAACTGCCTACCACTAGAGCAAACGCTGCCGTAGGCAGCGGGATTACCATCCTGTACTATCCTGCCCTAACCGACCGAACTTGACCCCCACACATTTTTGTAGTCACCTATTCTTTATTTACGGACCTGCTACTGCTATCCCAGGATCCGTTCGCCACAACCGTCGCTACAGGGCGAAGCATAACTGTAAACGTGTGTGTCGTGTTGTGACTCTATGTATGCGTAATATACCTGATTTGTCAATAAAACTACCACATTTTGTACATGAGGCTTACTACTTTTTTCTTTCTGCCCCCCCCCCCCTGCGTGGCCCTGCCGTAGGCAGGGGGGCCTTACTTCTAGTAAATTATATATTTCAATGTTTTTAAAAATATAAGTGTTGCTATTACTGCAAACCAAATGATAGCTTACTTCAACGACTTCCTGCATGCACTGCATCATTTCAGGTCCAATTCCATCCCCAGGTATAAGCGTGCATGGGACTTTACCTTCAGGTAAAGTGGGAGTCACCTGTTATATTAGAATATTGTTAACATGGTTGACACAACTTTGCATCGAACAAAATACATAATGAAACGAAAAACAAAATATAAAACCCAAACCAAGGGAATACCAAAATTTTAACCTCCCTTTATAGTTCAAATTCAGCGACGCAAAGTTATAAGCACGTCGTTATGTTTAAGAAAGAATGACTTGGCTCAAGACATTGTTATACCTAAAAATTAATTTAAATTGAGAAAATCACACATACCTACCTAACTTAGCTAAAAAGCTGGAATAGATCAAGGAATTTGGTTATTGTAAGGCTAGCTCAGTCTGGAGCGATTAAAATTAACTAAAATGTAACACTACCTTGGAAGTAGATATATTTTACATTTAAGAGATTCTTAGCAGCAGGAATAAACTAAACTTGGGTTTACTGACGAAATGGTGAACAGTAATACGCAACACAAAGCAGAAAAATGGTGCAGTGTGTATAATTTGATTATATAGGCATAGAAAAAAATAATAATCATTCATGCAGTAATTAACAGACATAGATCACGGCATTACAAAGTACTGTGAAACCTTCCGCATAATAGTTTACCTGCAATGCTTCATTCAGCCCCGTTTCCTTTCATGATAGTTGTTGATTTAAATAAGTGCATATTAGACAGACATTGAGACATAATTAATACACGGCATTATCATAATATATATTCATATCATACATATATCACCTTTAAATTGAAAACAAACTCCATAAGAAGATACTGAATAATTATTTGATAGAAATACTGCGACACTCGACGCGAATTCATTTTTTGAACTTTGCTAATTTCGTTATTTCAGAATATATAGCAAAGCAAAGATATTTTGAGGAGATATTTTAATTGTTGTTGTCGCAGCGTGCAAAAACAATTTGTGAATTAGGTAGATTACAACAACACTAATACAACAACTAGATTCGATGGCTAACACATAAAGATAGAAGATAGAAGAAGATATCTGTAGGAAGGTTTTAGTTTAAGCTGTAAGCTGTAGGTTTTAAATACACAAAAATTATTAACAGAGACAGTAAGTAAGTAAAGACGGCAATAGAGACGGAGAATACATTAAAATTTCCCTTCAGATTCACACATATTCTACAACTTATAGTGGCAAATAAATTTCTTCTATATAGCTGATAGTCGTGTGCTTTCATATAAGGTTGAAGGTGCATTCGTCCAACATTTAATTCTAACTAACTTTCAAACATTCTTTGGGCATCAAATCTAATAATACATTACAAACGTTCTTTCACATTTCAATAGCCATAACCAGCAGTAATTTTTTGAAAACATTATTGGTATTTACATTTTAACGTATTGAGATTTTTTCTATAAATTTATTGAAATAAATTATAGCTTCACGATAGATGCTGTTACTTTAAGTCATGTAAGTATATATACCCTTTCATGTATTAACTAACTGCAATTTTTCAAGGGAAGTATGATTAAACTTACAATTTGCCTGTTTTGAACAGCAAAGAGTGGCTGCGGTTGCAGATGTAACCTTGGGCTCTGAGTTCCTCGGATGATCTAATAGAATAGAAGCATGGATTTTTATTTTTATTTAATTGTAAACCCTTGTATACTACCAAAACCCTTGTGTACAATGAATTACACGTACTATGAAAAATCTACTGAAATTCATGTAACATCTTTCTTTACCTTAGAAAAAGACCCTAATAGTGGTCTCAAAGTGGAGCTAGCAGAAGCCATTTTATGCTTAAATTGGTAATATGTTTAAAATATGCAATTCTCACAACACACAAAAATTAGCGACTTTCGTAGTTCAACTACTGCAATCAATCAATACAGGAACAAAGAGAAATCGGGACCAATAATCACTAAACCCGTGCGCTGTAATTTATAATAACTAATTTCAATTTGCTCCACTTCCAAAACGGAAACGGAACGGAATGGCAGGTTGAGGTTACTGTTTCAGAACCCAAAAGATTCCCAACCTTAAAAAAGCTCGAGTTACTATCAATATCCTAGTGTGCTGAATCCTGCCCGTCTCGTCTCGTGAACGTACATACGCCATGATTTTTGTAAAGAGCACCATTTACAGTAAATTGCGCACGTGATACAGAACCGACCGCTGAAGCCGCTGCTTCTCGGGCCTCGGGTTGTTACGTACTGTACTCCATTATATTACACAATCACTAATCACATATAAAAATTTTACTTGTAAACCCAGATTCGAGATTATAATATTAAAAATAGTATACAGATATTCTTCAGTTCCAGTTTCCAGCTAAGCCTAAGTAGAACCAAACCAGACAGTCAAAGAACCAAGTAGCAAAATTAAGCCAAGTCAAGTTAATCAGATAAAATTGGAAGCTTGTATTCCTAAAAATGCCTTTTATCATCATATTATTGTTTAGGCTAATATTTCGAACTTACAAGATGACAAAACACTTGATGCAGACTGGAAGTCAGAGTAGTGCCAAGATTCCAATATTAAATCACTACTCGTGAATATTACTTTATTTCATAGACAAAAACATGAATACAAACTTTAATGCTTGTTAAACAGAGAATGCACTGGATGTAATTTTGGACAAATTTTAATTTTTACACGACCACCATAAACAATTTGAGGTACGACGTAAGTACGTAAGTAATGTTATAATTAAATTAATTCGGGGCTGTAAAATTAAAGATAATGTGGTGCTGACGTTTCCCGTTTTACATGTTTAAATAAAGCCGTCATCATCATCTTCGGCCATTTCTTTGGCAAGCTCCAAATCCTGTTGCTCACGCTCACGCCGATCTTCGGCAGATTCTAGATCTTTATTGTAGCTTTTTGGTGGGTACCGCATGGCCTTCACACTTTGATTATGGATATTCAGGCAGAAAGCAATTCGTTGATGGAAAGCCAATTGAGGCTCCTGAGTACAGTATACATCCGTTCGTTCCTTGGAGGCTACAAACTGATTTTCATGATCGATAGTCGCTTCAATGACTCCATCTCGGATCGCCTAAAAAATGTTTCGTATTTTATTAAAACTATATAGGTAAATTTCGACACACTTCTTATGAAATTTATTTAATTTTCTATTTGACAGTGATGGATAAAGGTCATTAGCAAATTAAAGGAAGCATGCATGCAGTGCATCGGTACGGTATGGTATTGAGAAAGAAGCTTACCTTTGCCACGATAGACTCAACATCCTCTGCCTCGGTACCTTTTAACATCAATTTCTTTCCAATATCTTGCAATGAAATCTTGGAATAACTTGTGCTGATTGCTCGCAATCCCGTCTTGATTACGTTATGACGTAAACGCTGAATTAGATTGTACGTCCTGTCTCGCTTGAATTGCTCTTGGTGAGCTTTCACAACATGAGAAAATGATTCCAAATTTCCCAGTCTGACCGCTACGAAAATATAATTTAGTATAATTAAGTATCTCCAAGTAATTACTAGTTTGAGTAATCAATGATGTACGCACCTTGAGTTAACTTTAAATAAGGATCCAATGCTCTTTTTAAAGAGGCATGGTAGAATGTCGATCGTTCTGGTATATCACCGAGAAGAAGTTCAACTGTAATGGCCAATTTTTGGACCATCTGCTTGAATCCAACAGCTGAATGCTGGGGCGCCTTTCGCAAAGCTTGCAACAAATCTTTATGAGCTGCAGAATAATTTAACTGCACAGCCTTTATACGACCAAGGTAATACAGATATCTAGCCCATTCATTATTACTGGCAGTCTCCGGGAACTCGCTTTTAGACACAAGTTTTAGAGCCTGATAAAATAAAAGTATGGACACGCCTTTTTCAATAACTGATAACATATTTTCGACAACTTTAAAAATACAGGAGACTTTAAAAATTTAAAGTTTGTACAGTAGATGAAGCAATTAATTTTACCTGGTCGTACAAATTGTAGTTCAAGTAATTTCTCAACAGGCAATTAATCAGAACAGCTTGACCTTCAAAGTCGTTGCGAAGAGTTGCCGTTCTAAGACGAGCATGAAGAAAGGGTCGAATCTGCTCGAGCTTATTGTCCAGCTCATAAGATCGAGAGTAGTAGAAGACACAACGGGAAGCAATCAAATCCAAAGAACGGCGATTATACGCTTTCAGCTTGGACAACAGCAAATCTAGTGCAAAATAATAATGGCACAGCGTAATTAAGTGAGAACGAAAAATTTTTTATACCACACACATTTAATATCAATTTGCTGAAAATAGGAACTGCAAGAAACTGTACCCCATTTCGAAATACATTAATTCCAAACTCATGTTCAAAACTTGAAACTAGGTAAAGTAACCATTAATATTCAATCCTACTGATTTACCTGCACACTCTCGAGCCTCCGTAGGTCTGTTTTTGTCAATCAAATGCAACAGGACAAGCAAGTGGATGTAAGAATCCACTTCCGGTAAAAGCGGCGTGCTAGAAGAACGTCCAGTACGTAATTTTATTCCAGGTGATGGTTTATTTTCTTCATCAGTTTCCATTGCCTGTGGGAAATTAACACACAATTAAATCAAAAGACACGTACACAAACTGCACACATTGCAAACCCGTAGCATATAATGTCATGTTATTAGTGTACTTAATACACCAAATTTAACAAACTTACATCATCTACAATAAATAGACTCAGAGCTTCTCGATCCTTAACCGAATTCGTAAAATACCCATTAACGAGTCGTCGAAGAACATTCGAGTTAATTTTCCTTCGAGTATTCGCTAAACAACGAAGAACTCGAAGTGTGAAGCGATAATCCTTGTTGTACACAGATTTTTCAAGTTGCTTCACTTGCTCTCGAATATCTGTAGAAGAATTACATTGATTACATGAATTGTAAATATAAAATATACATAACAAACTGCCCCTAAACTGTACGGAATCATGAATTTCAACTATTAAATTCAAAGCCGTATTTACTTTTAATCTCTGTTCGTTACAGATATCGAGTGCCATATGCATAATATCCATACACACATTTGTCAGATTACATAGTCATACTAAATTAATCATACAAAATAATACTTTTACATACATTATAGCACTTAGGTAGTTGTTAACAAATACAATACCCAGAGTGACTGTTGACTGTGGTTGTCATCTGGACCTTGCCTTACTCGCCTATTGTCTTACCTTCAAAATAATTAAGCTATATATTACATTTCACACATGTTAACCTTACCTTCGATAGTAAGCAGTTCTGGATCTTTTTTAACCTCAGTTTCAGCAACTGGTGCCTTTGTATCCTTCGATGCGTTATCCACATCTTTCATTTCAACGTCCGTTGCCTCAACCATTGTTACCTCTTTAGCTCGTGTAAACCTGTGTAGATAACAGAAATAAATATAAAATTAATTGCTTACTAATACATACAATGTCAATGTATACAAACATTGATTTTGTAACCGCTGGCCGTCGAAATAGAACTTTGACAGTTGAAGAAAAGTATCTTCTAAAATATATATGCAAATCCCAAATCCCAAGTCAATAATCAGCAATATATCAAACATGTTTAAGCTTCAAACATCTTTAAAACTTTAAAATCTACTACACGTACTTTACTAACAATGAATAGATAAGAAATCCGCCGATATTCACGGCACAACTTACCCGCAGTGGCAGAACTAATAATACAACAAGTCTCTCAAATTCCCTGGCGAAACTAGCTTTTTGGAAATGGCAAATGTCCGACCAGTCCGCCGACGTTAACGTTGACCCAACACGAATTACAATAATAGATGCCAAATGCAATGACACATTTATTTAATTTTCTCCAGAAGCAAGCTATTTGAATTTTTCTTCTGTAAATTAAAGCCTGCCTATGCAAAAGAACGATGACTCCTGTCCTGGACGAAACTACCAATATAAATATAACACCGACCGATTCGATTACCGACACTGTATCCAATTCTGCCTCTTCTTGTTTCTTTGACTTCTTGTCTGACACAAACTTCTCTGCTGTTTTATGCTGAGTAATAATCACAGAGGTAGATAGAAATAGAGGACCGAGTGATATCTCAATGCATGTAATTTTTAGCAGACCTCATGAATGGATTTATGCATAGCAGGCTAGCAGTGCACTAGAAACTGCCTGCAGTGGCGCCATCAGCATTTTATCAGACGACTTCGCTGATACTTTTCACTTTTGACCAATAGGATCCACTCAAACCCACTGCCAAGCTCCGACCAAAGAATACGACAGCCTTTCGCATTAAAGTACACAACCATAATTATTGCATTTACTCACCTACCTACGTACATAATGTTTTCTCTCGTTAATTTTATGAAAATGTTTATTTTCGCTTAAAATGCACAATAATTTGAGATCAAACTACTCTAATCCCATCAGCAGTTATAATAATTAATCAAGTGAATACAGTTAAGTGAACTTTTTTGCATTGACTTACACAACATCATAGTGAAAACCGAATCAAAAACACGGAATGCGAAAACTAAGAAAGTTTCATGTGCGCCCCAGAATTGAAAACGATATTTTATCCGTACAATTTTAAATAAATTAAGTTGTATAGTATACTTACATTAAATGTGACTGTATTTCTATATTTTCGTAAAACAATCAATCAAAACATTTTTATTTTTACCTGTGTTTGTGAGTGTCAAAAATCTGTTCTTCTGTGGAAGTGTGTTTGTTGTCTGTACAGCAACTGTACAATAACTGTGGCTGATAACTATTTATAAAACCTACCATTGATTCACTTCAGTACCTTGGCATTATTTCGTAATAAACAAGGCTATTATTTGCATAGATTGTGCCAATATTTCTTTTAGCTTCAAATGTTAATAAATCAATTTTAATTTATATAAATACAATTAAATTTGTTTGTTTGCTTTTAACCGACATTAATCTTACGACTGCTATGCATTTTAAGATGGACGTATAAAGTAATAAACATTTAATTTAGATTGAAAGAATAAAAAGCACGGAAAGTACACATGTAAGTAGTAGAAGCAGTTTGGTTACAATATAAATTGCATAAATAATTAATTCCAGTAGCTAGCAGGTCTTCAATCGCATACTACAGAGACACCTAGTTTTACGGAAGCGAGCTGCAGCCTTGATGCTAAGCATACCAAAAGTACAGACGGCGCTTTGCCCCTGGCTGCCTTCCTTTTTGCCGGGGAGTAGTGTCTCTAGAGTATCTAACTCTGTGGTAATAATCCGTGATAACTACGGAGAATTTTGCGGGACGTTTTGAATCGTCTCGCATATGTACCATTCACATGAAACACAGACAGATTTCAGATCGCCAGTGATCTTTTTAAAAGCCAGTGTATAATATTATGTTGGCACTAGGCTGTGAATTGTCCATAAAGAAATTAATGAAATTATGAGTAAATTTCTTAGTCACCTATTTTGTATCGAGACGTTTTAAAGATTAGCACAAACGATCAGCACACCCACCCTTACCGTTGATGACATCATTTACGGATAGTATGCTGCATGCTACTAATATAGAAGCGACCATGTATATATGTACAGGACTGGCATACAGCATAGTTATGTATAGGGATTTTGTAAATGCATAATAAGTAAGTAGCAGTTGAAACCAATTGAGTGAGATTGCATTCTGTTACTCATTTGCTTCATCTTGGATGTTTAGTCTCTTCTCTTATTCTGCTGCTACTGCTAATAAGGTGAATGTGAGTGCATGGAATTGTTTTGGTGGAGTCGTATTCGTGGTGTAATATGACTTTTTGAGGTGGACTTTTTTGCTCCTGCTGGGCTTATGGCTTCTGCTCTGGGATTTGGGATGGCTAAGGCTAACTGACTGCTGTATCAAACACTTCGATTCGATAGAAATCTGATTTAACTACTTACAAACTACAATTTAATTATTTCGATTATTCTACATTGGATTTTGCCTTAAAGCTTCCTAGAACTCAAGAATCAAGCACATAATAAATTGTACTCTCAAGGAACTTTACGCGTAATTTTTGGTAAGTCATAAGTTTGTAACATGTAAGAGTACCTACTTAAGTAAGTAGAGTTTAGTAGAGTATACTATTTTTTGTATCCCTTTCTTTTCTTCCCTAACAAAAGCCCAAGATTGACGACTGACGATTGTCCATAATCATATCTTAATTATTATTACCCAGTTGATTAGTCATTAGGGGTTAGAGTGGTTCAACAGTTGGAATTCAAGAATTTTAAAATTAATGTTATGTTCATTTGTAAGTTCAAAGCTGTATGCAGAAATACATGTCACCATTACCATCCATTATCAGTCAATTGGAATACAGTGCTGCAAATTGTTATTTAGGTATACGTTTTTAACATTGACTTAACAATAACAAAACTAGATGGTCAATGTTGAATGTTAACAAACGTATAACAAGAATAAAACTAATAAAAATTTACAGCATTGTTGCAGTAAACCACTTTAACAAATTATTATGATATTAAGTTCATAGAAATCTAATCTAATGACATCAGATTTGAGATTCTAGTCATCTGGATTTTTAAAGTTTGAAGTTTCATTTCCTAGTCGCCAGTTTCGGCAGAATTTATAATGTTGTGAGCTATTTCTTTGTCTGTGGGTAGTTCATGAATAGTTTTTATATAGTTGTTGGCTATTGGACGATATAATTGTTTACATTTTGTTAGTTAGAACCTATATATTATGTATACATAATTTATTTAATTTATGGAGATTATTAATATATAATTAGGCAGCAGCACTGACTGAAGACCAGGTAAATCCCACACAAGTTATTAAAGCTTGTCAGATGTCAGGAGTTTATCAGTTTAAATTTATTGCTAAATTATTATGCTGCTGTCTTGACAGGTCTAGTAAGTTTTTTCGACTACAAAATACACAGCTTTGATTGATGATGATAGCATTCAACATTGATTTCTGCACAACTTGCATCTTGTATGACGAAGAGCATATTTATTAAACCGGCCAGTTCCCACCAGTCAGTATGTTATGCATTATTTTTTGTAAAACTTATGTATAATTTGTATTTTTGGATGTGGGGTTTTTAATAATTCTGTCTGAAAGATTTCTAAGAACATGATTTTTCATTTGATTGTTTTGTAAGTATTGGGCTCGTAATTACTTATTTTTATTCTATTACTTTGATGCTGATCAATGCATATAGTCGTAGAGTTATAAGTCATTACTATTAGTTGCACTTTTGCTATCGACCAGCGATGGGCAAAATGATGATAAAGGCTGTCATATATAAAAAAAAATTTAATTTGCAATAATTATTAGTACTTACGTCTATGTGACTCAAGCCAGGTGACAACGATCTTACTGTTAAGCCCACATGACATCAACCTTCATGAATTATAGACAATAACCATTAACTGTGTTAGATTTTTTTTGGTAAAGCTATTGCAAAAGCTTAACCCGGAAAAGTTAGCAGTTTTGTAATGTTTTTTTTTTGCATTTTCTTAGATTTCTATGCTGGGTTGCGGAATAATATGGTAAAAGATGGACATCGAAGAAGCTATAGAGGATGATCAGTTAGACAACGAGAGTTTGAGTGACATTGTTGAGTTGCCATATCCAACGGGTGTAAATCAGGAGCCTGTTGTAGTACGTGGTAATGGGAACCTGACCGTATTTGGCCTGAACAATAGATTTTGCACGGACTTTCCCCCAGCTCTCTTAGCTCGTGTGGCTCCGGAGGAATTTCAAGCAACTGTTGAAAAAATCAACTCGTTACTCCGAACAGCCCTTCCCCTGCAAATGAAATGGATTGTTTTCGGTTGCCTGTGTTGTTGTTGTACTTTAGGCTGTTCTTTTTGGCCTGTAGTTTGTATGAGTAAAAAGACTCGTCTCTCAATTGAAAAACTTTTGGAGTGGGAAAATTCTCATTTATATCGCAGACTTGGCCTCAAATGGCGACTCTCTCAAATGCACGTTGACTCATCCTCAATGCTCGAATATGTCATTGTGATTGATTTCGTGCCAAAGTATCATCTATATGTGCCGGACTAAATAAGTTCGAATGATTACTATTGTCTCCTTTCTGCGCAACGAGAAATTTACCTTACAATACATATATATTTACTTTGCTTTACTAAAACAGTTAACTTTTTACTCGATTCTTGGTTTTGTATGCGGTGTTGGTTTTTCTCTAAATTTGTGTTTTAATTTTATTAACTACGCCACTCGGGGTTATTGATAAAACAAGGGAGTGTACCTATTTTACCATTACCTACTTTAAAAAACTGTCGTCGTGTAGTCAAGCTCGCTCCAATCCGACAAGTTTTAGTGTTTAGTCGTGTTTAGACCTATATAAAAGCAAAGGTGTATCTTTTTAATAAGTTAATTTCCCTTGGATTCTACTAGGGCACACGCCTTCAGCTTCTAAATTAATTACTTTGCTGTTACCCCAATAGGGTCATTCGCAAACAAAAAATCAACGTTAACAGTACGGAGTGTTGCTTTTACAAATCATTCTTGCTCGATAGTTTTATCCGGTCAACATCCGAATTATATTCTTTCCTGAGTTCGAACAATGCAAATGATTGCATCTGAATCCTCAACTTCTTAAACCTATTCATGTGTGCTTAAAATGGCATCGAAAGTAATACGTGATGCCATACTAAACGGAGAGCTTCAAGAACCGATATTATTCAAACAAATACATCAAAACTGGATACCCCTGTCCTGGTCTTTGGATGAATGGGGTAAAATGTTGGAGGGTAGTTCGAAGCAACCTCTTCGTGTCCGTTGTGGAAGAAAACAGGGTAAATCTGAGGTAATAATTACAATTTGATGAAACAGCCGAACTTTCTAATAATTTTCCTGTGCATGCGAAGCTTCGTGTTATGTGCAACTTGATTTTGTGCTATATTTTTAAATGGTATTAATTTGTTTTCCATAATCAGGAAACTCAGTGGGAATCAGATTGCAAAAATCTTCATGTCAGCTGGAAATCATTGGTTGAGTGGGACAAGACGGAAAGTGCTTTGAGTGTTGGCAACATTAATAACGCCGACTTTTGGATGTACTACGATTATAAATATATGCTGGAAATTTTTGGCCCTGAGTCTGAATATATGAAGGTAATTATTCATACAACTGTGTAAACTTTGTGCAACTACATTCGTGTGAGATTCTCTATGCCCAGTCCAAGGATTTTAACATATAATCATCAATGAAGCCTTAAATCTGAATTCACAAAAATGTGTTTGTTTAATTCATACAGAAATTTGAATGGAGTAAACTTGGATTTGATGATAGAGATGGACGGGATTCGACGCTTTGGATTGGAACTCAGGGCTCGTACACTCCTTGTCATTTCGATACCTACGGCTGCAACCTTGTTACTCAAATTGTTGGAAAGTAAGATTTCTGGTTATACGGGTACCATAAAGTATTTCCTACAAACTGGGCTCTAAAATGCGTTTTCATAAATCTGACTACAAGGGAAACGGGCTTGATACACGGGGAAAACCGGTGGACAATTTTTTGCCAGCTGTCCCCGTAACGTTAAGAGTTAGTGAACGAATGAGTAAATCCTTCGTTTTTCCAGCTCTGACAGGAATACGAGAGTCGCAGGGATGATAAGATTCCCATGGAGAAGAAAGAACTGAATAAGTTTTGCCTTCTGTAGCATTTCTAAAGTTTTTGCACCACGGAGAGAATTCCCGTTCAAAAGATTCTTCAGTACGTTTTTAAAACATTCAGACGCATCTTTATTTTACTTTTCTATATTCTTCTGATATACCGTGTTTGATCGAATAAGCGCCTGGGCGCTTATTTAATTTTAAACTGACGGCCCGGCGCTTATATGTGAACACGGTGGTTATTTAATTTTTTTAAATTTACTGTCAAAAAATTAAACTAATTGCCCAACGTTATTTTTGGAAGCTCCCTACCCTAGGGAATAGTTTTGACCAAAATATGATGCTACTATCAATATCATGGAGTTACTCTAAACATGTTCTACAATTCTTTTACTATGCCTGTTGGCTGTTTATAAAGCTTTTGGAAATGTATAAATTATTACTATTATATCTATTATTATCCTCTACTGACTAGTAGTACTACAGTGCCTGTCTCTAAGAACAATAAATAAATAATAATAAATAAATAAAATTACTATTAAAGCGTTTGGACTGAGAACTCGGCGCTTGCTTGAGCTCCTGCGTTTATTCGGTCAAAGACGGTTGGTTTACCTAAAGCAATTTAAGAAATAAAGGAGCAAACTACAAAAACAAAATTTCCTTTACATGTTGTGCAAATTACAAACAGAATCAAGCGAACTCGCGAGACAAGCTAGAGTCCGTCGACGAACTCGTTGAGAGGCGATCAATGTTATCACCTGCCGGCTCAATCATTTAAGCATCACAAGCCCTGGCTCGTTCCCGAAAATGTTCGTTTTGCGCCCACCATTATTCAGTTACTTAACCTTGCTTTCTCGTTGATATTTTAATTCAGGAAAAAGTGGCTTTTATTTCCACCTGCGGACACAAAATTTATGAGACCAACCCGTGTACCTTACGAAGAATCTAGTGTGTACACCCAACTAAACATTTCATCTCCATCGCTTGGTGACATTGAAAAATGTACAGTAATAATAGTATAAATTCATATAGAAAAGCAGTAATGTGACTCAAAATAAATATATCATTTTAAAATATTCATATTTCTTGTAAGTAGGTTTGTCAAAATGCCGTCCCCTTGAAGTTATTCTGGAACCTGGAGACGTATTGTTTGTTCCTCCGCAGTGGTGGCATTTCGTAACATCGCAGGATTTTACTATCAGCGTAAACACTTGGATTGAGCTGGTGAGCAAGCTCTCACATTTGAATACATGCCAAGAATTTCTCATCTTATTACACAAATGTACTTAAGTTCTCAATGGATTTCTTTTAAATATTTTGATATTAGCCTAGAGACGACAAAATTCGACTAGAAGAATCCATTATCCGCTCGGTAGTAAGCTGCGTAGTCAATTTCGCTTCCCCGGATTCTGTATCCGATGTTCTGAATCCGAATGAGGTTTGAAATTTAAATCTATGCCTAAATAGAGTCTAATTTATTATGGAGTGTCGGTTTAGCAATTTAAACAAAATTAATTAAACACTGATAATGTCTCTTGAAAACCAGGCGGAACTCTTGGATATGACGGAAATTGATATTTGCGAACTTCTAAAAAACAGCAGTGAAGAAGTTTTGACACAAAGCTCATCCAAACAGCAACTATGCAAGAATCGTCAGAGTTTTGAGGAGCAAAAACTTACCTCGTTGGAACCTAATCCTAGCATTTCTTCGTTTGCAAAGCTTCAAAACTTATTTTCGTGCACCGAAAAACTAAAATCCTTCATATTTGAAATCGACAACGATAACTATGAAAGCAAAAGTAATGTTGAGCTGAAAGATTCTCCGAAACCACCGTTAGGAGCTGTTGAGGAAAAGACAGGTATTTCTGATGGAAGTGGACATCGCAGTTTATACCTTCAGCATTTAATCAATGCAATTGGTCACCCAGATATTCTGAAACAAATTTCTGCACAATTTCTACAAAATATTTCACAAGATTCTTCGTAAGTATTTGGATGTTGGTTGTATACAGTATACAGTGCAAGTTTTCGTCGAAATTTCAGATTTTTAATCGAGAGAAAGAAATAATTTATTTCACTGATGCTGCCGTGTTGTCTAGTGTATAATCATATTTATTATATGCTACACGCATTGCAAATAGGTTATAAAGTACATAATAAATTATCAATAGCGTTTACGTCTTCAAATAGTATGAATGAGTATGTTATACATGATATAAATCTAATTATAAATCCTACACGAATAAACTGTTTAAAGGGAAAATATAAAATTCCCCAAACGTAAACATTTTCATACTCATATAGATATATATCTAGGTACCTACCTATATCTATAACAATTTTAAGAATTAAAACCCTGAAGAGCACTAGCTACAATAGTATAATTCGGATGTAATATAAAGCATTATGTACATAGTACAGTACTACCGCATAATAATATAATCACTTAATAATTTAAATTGTTTTATAGTTACTTATGTCTTGATTTTTATAAGTTGCCAGTGTAAAAGGAAATATATATTAAAGGCTGTTTGATTTGTGTGGGATTGTTCATAATCAGAAAAGCAACGAAAAAAAAGTTCTTTCGCATCATGACAATTTATAATTATTATTATTCAATCATGATTTCGTGATGATATACATAAGCGGATGAACCGATGAAGGAACAAAGTTTGTAAATTGGGAATGGGCCGTCAAAGTTGTTTGAGTTTTATTTTACATGAAGAGTTGGTGAAATGGCAAAGGGAATTTCAAATTTCAGCTGTAGTAAATAATAACTGGCAATTGTGTTACCCATTGCTTTCTGGGTTATTTTGATTTTGAGGCTTATGATTTCTCTCTTAGAAAAATATGTTTTAAAATTATTTATCAAAATCGAATACTTTTACTTGTGTCTATTTCTCATTATTATCAATAAAATATATTATGATTAGGCAATTTAAGTATGTAAGGTATGTTATTATTTTTTAGAATTAATATTTTGTACATTCTCTTGTCTTAATGCATAATATATACCCAGTGTAATTAATTAATGAGCTACAAACTTGTGAATGGCTTATATTTTTATTTCTTAGTAAATGTAAGTGATATGTATGTTATGGTCATAATATATGAAATAGCGTGACTGGAGATCTTTTGTAATTTTAACCTAAATACTAGGTTTTGTGTACCATTTGACTGATAGTATTTAGTCTTTGTGCTGCAGATGTAATTGAGAAACGAATCAAACTCAACTAATAATATTAGGTACATTAAAAAAGTCCCTCCCCTCCAACCGTCTTTTCAAAAAGACAACTTAAATTTTCTATTGTCAAATCCAGAGACCCTATATAGTTGTATTTTAGTTTTGTAGCCATGTCATGGTTCTCAAATGCATAATAATAATTATATATTCTTCGTAATTTGCAGATCAAGCTATGTTTTTGTACGATTGAGTATTAATCTACTAAATATTTTACTTTTTTTTATTCCATGTGTTTAAGTCTCCTTGTTGTGTAACTTATTGTGAGCGCGCCTTATATTAAAATTCAGACAGCGCTTATCGTTCAACGTTTTAAATCTGATATTGTACTCTCAGAATTATCCAAGAATGCTTATGTGTTTTGTTTTGCTAATCTAATGGAGTTTTTTTTCTGTCAGTCATGAAGTTCAAATGATTTTGGAATCCATAATTTCTTTGCCTATTATTTGAAATTATTTGAAATTTTCAAATAAATGATTACTTTACTAGTTTATAATTACTCTTGAACGTAATGTTATTATGTTATATACTAAGATGGTTGCAAATAAATGGAATGCTACACTTTTGCATTCACTATACATTTCAAAATGTAGTAAAATTGTGTGTCGTTTGTCGTTTATCAATCTACACAAACTGGTACTTCCATCTACTTCCATCATTCAATATATATGAGACATTCTATATAATATGTAGGGTAAAAAGCCGGCCAACGGCAACCTTATTTAGATTATACTAACCATTTCGGTTCGAATCGTATATCGCACTATATAATATGTAGGCAGTAATGAATGAATACAGCTGTGACTCATTATAGTAGAAAGTATTAGTTATTTTCACCTATTGGGATATCTGAATACGCTTTTTACAAAATATTCGGTAGCATGTTTTGTATCCTGTATCATCCTTACCGAAATTTTCCCCGTCTTGTATACTTTGGAGAGTCTTTTTATTCATTGTTTCCGGTAGAAAAAGTACGAGGGCGGCGGATGTGATGCACAGCCCCCCTACAATGATGATTGGAAGCTGCAGGCTAGATGAATGTGAGCCCTATTTAAATAATTATTAGTATTTAGATATCTGGAATTTTACATAATTTAGTAAATAACAAGGGCTGTAGTCCTCATTATTTTTAGAAGTAACGTATAAGTATGCAGCATTAACAATCGGAGACAGTATTAATTTCTCACGATTTTGAAGTTGTAACTTTCGTTCCTAAAATAGCCGGGTGCCTGGATACACCCACCAACTTACCCTATGTTGATGATAATTCAGATGACTAAATTATGTATATAGTTAGAAATTATTTTACATTGTTAATGACTGAATGACAACTCACTAATAAAGTTAGCCACGGTGTGAGCATCCCGCTGAATCTTGCTCCCACAGCGCCCACGCCAACTGCGGAATTCCTCACTACGGTTGGAAATAATTCAGCTGTGTAATTAAACATAATTGCAAATGAGCCGGAAATTGCAAATTTTCCTAGAATCACCAGTATCGTTCCCACAACGGCTCCTATGAAGCAATACAATTATTGCTAATAATCATTCCAAATAGGCTAGTTTAATTGCTCATACGGTACTCGCACTATAATTTTGTAATAAACTATAGAGACCTATTGTCTGGATACAAAGTCGAGATAGCTGCTCAAGGTGTCCAAATAGTTTCATACCCATGCAATCAAATGGACGCGGCAGGGTTTGGACACCTTGCCCAGGTATCTCGACTTTGTATCCAGACAATATATATATAGCTTTCACCTTCGGGACTAAAAGCTGCAGCAATACAAGCGAAACCACCGAGAAACATTAATGTTGTGCAAAGACATCTTCTTCCGGCTCGGTCCAAGAGCGTAATGACGAGAAGGAGACCGGGAACCTCAACCGCTCCGACGAGGAAGAGCATGAGAAACGGATTCCCTAAAAGGTTCCCCGTATTGAGAGACAAGCCATAGTAAACTAAACTGTTTGCAAACCAGCCGAATGTTACAATTAAGGAGCGATAGCGGAGCCTAGGTGTTTTGAATAAATCAACCATTCCATAGGTTTGTTCATTCGAACCCGAGTCTACATGTTGACACTCCGTGAAACCCCCAGTCATGCTGCTCAACCAAACCTCGTGCCTATTCACAAATTCTTTCCCATTGTAACGCACAGCTTTCTGTACAATTTTGATGGCTTCTTTGACTCGCCCTTGACTCCATAGCCATCGAACTGATTCGTCAAGTAACCTGATATTATTCATATAGACACTTTTAACTGTTTATACTGTACATCTTCAAATAGGTCTCTGGGGGATAGTATCAAATCACACATTGATTTAAACCCCAGGAGACCAATTTTTGAAGCATTTTTGAAGCATATGCTTAAATTAATAAAATTAATTTTGGTTCCAAATGTAAAGAACAAAAAAATGAAATAAGCGTAATTTGAAATTTTGAAAGTCCTACCACCAATGTCCAAATAGTAGGAGAGAATGAAGTGCAAAAACTATCTGAAGGGTTTTATAGTGAGAAATAGTCCATGACCAAAATGCAACAGCCATGACACCGAAGGAGAAGGCCATGTTTATAGTTGCTCCACATAATGTTCTTTTCCCTTTTCCCATCAACTCCATTGCTAAAGAATTCATTTTAAGAATGTCGCTTATTAGTTATTGTTTCAACTAGATATTCATTGTAACGCTAATACCGTATAGTTTGTAATCTTGCAGAGTCTTACTTAAAACAAAGCCCGTGACGTAAGCTCCTCCAGACCCAAACATCCCATAAATAAATAATGTGACTAAATAGAGATTAAAATTTGTAACATATGCACACGCAAGACCCGCAAACAGTTGAAGCACCCCTGACAAGTAGAATAATGGCTTTCTTCCATATCTGTGAAGCGCACGATACATTTAGCGTTATTATCATATAATTTTTATAAATAATATTCAAAAATTACTCGTTAAATAAAGATTTTATGATTTTAAAATTATTACTTATCAGCTAGGGCTCCCAGAAATATGGCCCCCGTCAGTACACCAAACATGTAGGTTGACTGGAGCAGGGCTCTCTTCCAACTTCTATCACACACTAAGTTCCACTGAAAATATTTTCCGTATTAGTTAAATATAATGAATTAATGCATAGTGCTAATGTTTTAATGTATGTACCTACATGCATAATGTACAGACGCGGAATAAAGTGAACCTTACATCAATAACCCTTGAGGTCTGGTAATAGGTGTTATCATAAACGAAGCAGTCATTACACGAAGCAGTTTCACTAAAATTGTGTACAAACTTTTTACATGACTGGAGCTCTCCATCTTCGTTCAAGGGGATAAATTTTGAAAGCTGGCTTACATTAAACGAGGGTGATGCTTCACTACTTGTTAAGTTATCAAACGCATCCACGTAGCATCTGAAAATTTTCACTCACCATATTATGCAAAATTACTTTAGAGAAAGTAATTTATGAGAGAAAGTTTTAAAAATGAACATGCTATATAACCTGTGAGAAGGTGTTGGGGCAATGACTGTAAGAGAAAGCATGTGCATTCCACCAAGGAAAGCACCCAACACATGTAAAATGTGCTGTCTCAATTGATACGGGCCAAATTCCCCTGGAATTAGAAAAGTCAGCGTTAGTTACAGCCTTATACCAAAACCAAACTGAGCGTGGATATATAGCAGTATTATAATCTTTATATAATTATTATAATATACATACCAATTTGGGACATAAGATCTTCCAACGCATTGTCCATGTCCATTTCCATAGGCAAAGAGGAATGAGCCACTTCACTATACTGCACTGATGAAAAAGTTTTTATTTGGTTTGCTTCCTGTGATTTTTGGGAACTCTGATGAGTTAATAATTATATACGAATGTTCTGGTTAAAAAAAATCATGGATTGAGATCCAAGATATTTTGACAAGTATTGTTTAAGGGGATGGGGGATGTTATTTGAAGTAACTTCATTATTCCGTATTGGAGTCTGGTCCTGGTTGTCCCTTATTACTTACTTATTGTGTATATGTTATATGTATTAAGTTGCCCAATTTTTGTAAAAAACCCCAGCACCATGCCAGCCCGCAGTGCTGCTCTATTAAATTCAATCTGTCTAAATTCATTGATGGCTTTTAACTGTTAAGCTCATTGAAAGGCGAAAAGACATTAAATTCATTTTTTATATTCGACAGGACTAAACTCAAGGACATTTCCTAAACAAATTCCAACTAACTAATTGAGTATTATAGCTATGATATAAGTATGTATTGTCGGGTTGTTGATGTTACAATAATTATTATCGTGTCGATAACAATAACAATGCAACAGTACTGCGTAAAATAATTTTACTTGGAATAATAGATGTTCTTAAACTGCTGTAAAACAAACACCATGTGTCATGTACTTTAGTTACAGTAAATATAATATATTGGTATATGATAAAAAGTAACAATCAACAAGCATCGGAGTTTATTTATGGCTTTAGAGACCCCTCGTAAAAGTAGTTCAAGTTTTAGTAAATAATGTAGTGTTTTCGATATGGTCTGTCTGGGTCTGGGATAGCTAACTAGTAAGATAGCTTTCTCCAGGGAATAAAGAGAAAGTTTCTCGTAAATATGTCTTAAGTATATATAAAAACCAAGGATTTCTTTTGAAAACGTGAAGAAGCAAAGGAAACTGTATAAAGTAAAGAAACGAGCGCTGAATCTCAAACTATTGCTTATTAATATTTTTGCCAAGACCAAGACTAGCCAAGAATTAACGAATGACGAAGACGATCTTGAGTCAAGATTCTTGACAATTTGGCAAGAGGTGAAAAACAAGTCTTAACTTACTACTAGTTACTAGCAAAAAAATAAAGATTAAAATAAAATTAACTATCATTTGCTTATCATTATCATCACGTACTGTTATCATTCTTAACAGAGTTGCAAATCTAAAGTTTTTGTAATTATTGAGCAACACTATTAGTTCAACTTTTGACTTTGATTTTTTTTGTACCTGCAGGAGACTTCTAACTTTTAATTAAACCCAGCAGTAAAGGGATAAAAAGTATTAAGTATATTGTGTGAAGTTTGTTTTGTTTTGGACCAGTTCTTAACGATGGAGCTAAAAGATATTTACTACAATAAACCCGACTTTGTTGAAACGGTAATTTCTTATACGATTAGTAGTATACAGTATACTGATTCAAAAGAATTATTATTATGCTACCTTAAATTTTAAATGCTATTCATATTCCCCCGTAGTTTGTGTAAACAATATTTTAATACTTTTTTAGGCTTCTGGAAATAAAGTGAGCAGAAACACTGTTCTCTGTGGCTCCCAGAACATTGTCATAAATGGGAAATCAATTGTCCGAGATGGGGTGATCATTCGAGGAGACCTTGCTAACGTGCGAATTGGTCGTCAGTGTATTATTGATAGCAAAGTTGTAATTCGTCCTCCATTCAAAAAATTCAGCAAAGGGTAATGTTAAGGAAATCACTATATTATGTTGATCATAATTTTAATAATTTATAATATTGTTATGTGTTTTCATGTTTTTTATTTCATATGTTTACATGTACTACAGTGTTGCGTTCTTTCCTTTGCACATTGGAGATAATGTGTACATTGGAGAGGGATCTGTTATAAACGCTGCTGTGATAGGGTCGTATGTCTACATCGGCAAAAATTGCGTTATAGTAAGACACGTTTAAATCGTTAGTACATTTTTGCTGCATAATGTATCCAAACCTTAATGAAGGGTTTGTTTGGTTGGAGAAGCCGTGTTAATTGCGTTTGAAATTATTGTAATTCATGAAAATTTGATTTTATAGGGTAGACGATGCGTCCTCAAGGACTGTTGTATGGTGGCGGACAATACGATTTTGGCTGCAGAAACAATTGTGCCATCATTTGCAGTTTACAAAGGCTCACCCGGCCTTCATCTGGAGGATCAACCGGACTGTACTCAGGATTTAATGATAGAGTACACCAAGAGCTTTTACCAGCACTTTCTTCCGAATTCCATTGATCCTAAAGATAATCCTTTCTCGTTTATTACTACTTACTCACGAAACACACAAGCTATCGCATAAGCTATTTTTACTAGTAATATACGCGGATTTCAAAGATCATTTCAGTTCTATTTGTACGTAACGTGTTGTAACGTCAGGTGTCGGAGAAGTACATTTTTTTGAATGAATTTTCACGAAAATTTAAAATTAATGATTTCTTTAAAAGTAATAAACGAAATAATTGAATCACCCTTACGTTGTATTTATTTGGTTTTTATTCAATATTTATTTATTCAAGTTCTTTTACAAATATTAGTAACTCATTACAAGACAAATAAAATTATATACTAAACTAAGCTGATGGTCCTCAAGCAGGAATTATTCGTTGCGTTCGATTATCCAGTTTTGCCGCTGATTAACATATTTATGATTCATAAAATATTGTAATATATAAGTAAATTCTATATACTATGTACTGTACTTAATATAGAGCTTGGGAAGGCATTACAATAAAATCTTACTCGTATTAAATAGATTTATTATTACTGACACAGTATAACTTATTTTCAATACTCAGCTTTAAATAGCACAGCATTAGTTTTGTGTAATCCATAATTTACTAGCTCATTGTAATATTATTATCATGTATTAATTTTTTCTAAAACAAATTGTCGTTAGAAATCAGGCTCTTTAAGGTACATTTTTACCGAACTATAAACATAATAGTGGAGACACTGGACTGGAGGCAGTAAGTTAAGCTAACTGAACGATATTAAGGCGTTCCGTTATCGACGTTCCCTATTACTGTGTTCAGACGCGTATTACATTATTATTGCTTTGAAAAATCAACCTTAAAACTAAAGTAGTTGCCAAAATTGTAAATATATCTCCAGTATGTTTCAGTGACAAATCATATTTCAAATGTTAAGAAAAATTTGACACTATGAGAATTATTCTGAACTTTTTTTCTGGAAAACTCGAGTCTGAACAAAATTATTTCCATAATTTACCGCTAAAGCTGCTTAATTACAAAATGTGATCAATTCAATCGGCTAGACTTTTCATTAAAAATTGAAATAATAGAATCTTCTCGTGGCCGTAATTATTCTTATCAATATTTCTAATTATATATTGTTTGTAAAACATAATAATTATCTGTTCAAAAATAAAACTACCTCCGAATTGAACCAATCCAATACATCTTTCTGTTTCCTTTAGTTTTATACTTTCAATATCGTTAAACTGTTTCCTTTTCAAACATTAATTCGTTAGCTGCTTTTACAGTAATTACTTGATGTGCAAACAACATTACTCTCGTAGTATCTCTCCCTTCTTTTAGTATCTTGAGAGCATAATATTACTGAAGAATAAGATTCCATTATAAACTCTTACTATTATGCTCTGGCATTAATTCCAAATGAATTTAAGCAACAAATAAAAAGATAAAATTCAAAAATATTGTTGCGAACATAAAAGATTGCATTGCTGAAAAGTAGAGCAAACATTATTTAGACTGAACAAAAGAATTACATACTCCTTGTATGTAATTGCTTTTCTGATTCTTTTTAAGTTGTATTACTCACCAAACAATTACGTTCTCTTCTCTTACTAAAGCTATTATTGCGGGAAAAGATTTTAATTTTGTGTGTATACATTGTTTTAGAATAGGATTATTCTTAGAAAATATGCATATTTATTACTAATGTTGCACAAACGTTAGACGGCAGTTCCGTTGTAATAATTATAGCACTTTCAATAGGTACAAATTGCATTCTACAATTATATTTTACTCCCCATCATGGTAAATTGCTGCCATTGTTTTCAATTATGCATGACTGCATAGCATTTAGCTGCACTTGCGTAATGCTCCTATTGAACAATACCCACTAATACAACACATATAGTTCAGTAAAATAGGATCTTGTTACAAATACAACTATTGTATAAAGTCCTAGTTTGTCTACTTAAACTTTTACATTTACAATTTAAAATTCTTGAGCTTCAAATACAATATTTTCATAGCATCATACACAAAAGGGTTTTTGTACATTTTGCAACAACTGGGATATAATGAGCATGCTACATTTGCCAACATGCATGTAAAATGGACAGAAGTAGAAGGCATTCGATAAAGTTCCATTGTTTTCCTTAACATAGTTTCTTTTACAATACACTACATTTAAGATAGCAGATAGATCTATAAAATCACAATGTGTACATCTTTGTGTACATTGATGACATCCTGCCACTTTCAATTTGGTATCCAACTAAAAATTTAAATTGACTAATTACTTTTGGTTATTAGATCAACTTTATATGAACAAAAATTCTTTATTTCATACCAGGAAGGAAGACACTAGTTGCGTCAAATACTATTAGGTTGCCTAGTCCCGCCACTTCCATTGGGCAAAACGGCCGTTTTGTACACTAATTGTAAGCGAAATACTAAAGCTGCATCCAAACGTCTGATTATTTAATTTATCAGATTTTTGTTTCTCTGCTCAACGATTCTAGCTACTTTAACTATTTTAGGGGTAGCTGCATAATTTGATTCCCTTTACTCTGAAGTCTTCAAACCATTCAAACGCCTTTAGTAAGATCTTTTGTAACAATTTAATTACCTAGTCAAAATTGGAAGTATGTACAAGGCTATGTAAAGATTTACTATCAAAATTATTGTTTCTGTGGATTAATGTCTTAAGTGCATTTTCGTATCTAAGACATTGGCTGACTATAACATACATAATAATAATTGCTACACGTATTGGTATTATTTTCATTCAGCATTAATGCCTCTCTTATTTGATTTTACACATCATGCATAAACGTTTGGCATTATTAGTATTTTCAACCTGCTTGCTAAAAATTGTTTTATTAGTATATTCGCTAAATACTGCTATTTGTTGAGGAAGCTAAAATTTATCTGTCCGTAATAAGTCCAAGCTAAATACGCTAAACGAGATAACCTACTTAACTAAGCTAGCAAAGAACCGGAATTCTGAATTTATATTGGTATTTGCAAAGCAAAATATAATTGAAAATTAAAAAGCATTTGGGATTAATTATTAAGCTTATTATACATGACATTATGTTGACAATGTATGTTCAAAAATCTACCCAGTTCTCAAAGATAAATTCTTTAACCTTTTAACACTGCAGACGCAGTTGGCTAATATTCAGTTTTATAACTTTACTAATTACCTTCATTGCGGATTAAATCTGAGAAAAATATTTTTACTCATCATGTACTAGGCTCACGTAGAGAATAAAAGTAAAGCGAAATTATTAGATTGAATGAATACAGGGACATTATTGTTTTGAAAAAGTAGCCATTTTAACTATTTCATCGATTTACTCACAATATTCAGGCGGGAGCCACGTAGTTTGCTGGAAGCATTCCTCTAATCCCTGTGCGCTGTACGGTACCAGTCATCCAGCCCTCATCCACAGCAGTACAGTCCATGATTAAGTCACCATCACTGAAGCTTATCTCATCATTGTCCTGGGCTTCGTAATCATACAATGCCCTATAGCAGACACCATAGTTTTGCTGTTGCTGCTGCAGTTGTTGTTGTTGTTGTTGTTGCTGCTGCTGCTGCAGTTGCTGTTGTTGATGTTGCAGCTGCAGTTGTTGCTGCTGATTTCGAAGAATTTGTTGTTGCTGTTGTTGCTTTTGAATTTGCTGCTGTTGATACTGCTGCTGTTGCTGTTGATGCAAACCATGTCCACTCGGGATTCTGCCTGATGGCTGGATGTAAAACAAAATCATTTCTAAATTAAAACAACTTTCGATTCTTTCATTACTCAATAATATAACATAGAAGAGATACATAATTCATATATAAATCCTTCATTGCACGTAAATTCTCAAACATAAACATGAAAAAGACTCAAATATGTCTGTTAAAAACGTTACCTGTCCACTTCGCTGCGGATCCAGGGAGCCATAATAATTGTTAACAGGGTCGTAGTCTGCAATGGAACCAACTTTCCGTGTTGAGCTTGGATTCACTATATGTAAAAAATTTGAAGTTAGCACACGGCAATGCAACCCAAATGAGTTTAAATCTTAAGGAATGGAAGAACTAAGCCTATGCATGAAATACATAAAATATATATTATGTATTCTTACACGCTCCGACATCTGAAGAGTAAATAACATTTGGGGCTCCTCTAGTAGAATACGGTGAGGATGACATTCCATGATTATACTGAGGCTGCTGTTGTTGTTGCTGTTGAACCTGCCTGGTTGTGGGCTGCATGTGATCTTCTTGATGATAACTATTACTGACTGGTACTGAATTTCTGTATGGCGGGTTAGTTGTTGGAGGAGGGGGATTATACTGTGGTGGTTGATGATGTTTTGGTTGCTGGGGAGGATGAACAACTGGTGGCGGTTGTGGTGTTGGCTGTATGTTGGACAATTCGTCCATGTACGATGGACTTTTTGGCGGAGCAAATCCATTACTTCCATCGCCCTCTCCACCCAAATTTCTTTTTTGTTCCATGAGAGCCTTCTTCTCAAAATCCCCATGATATGCCGCCATACTTATTATTTTTGTGTTTTGCTTTATCCGTAGAATCTCCGGGTCATCCGTAACTGGAGTAAATTTACCCTTAGATTTTTCAAATTCTGCATGGTACGCAGCCTAGCAGAATTAATAAGATATCACATTCCTTTATTATTCGCATTTTAGATGGCTGGAATTCATTTTAGCAACGACGCTACATTTGTATTATTGCGAAGTAATTACTTAAACTCAGTAAAATAATATTATATATATAATGAAATATTTCAAGCGCAAAGATAAGCCACACACTAAAACTCAACGCACGCGTGGACACAAGACATAAGTTTAGACGTGTACTGTCGCTTTTAAAAGGAAAAACTACCAGAGCGTAATAGATAACACTCTAGATAAATGGAAAATAATTTTATGCTAATCACGGATGGCGCTTTGGAATAATTCGTAAACAACCAGACAATGACTTATTTTCGGATGCCGATAAGCAAGCTGCTAATCACTGGACTGATTCAAAGCAAGCAATACATCAATTACAAATCATACGCATGTATAAATTTCAAGAAAGAGCAAACACGTGTAGGCCCAAATAAATCATTACAATCATAATTTAATACAGTAATCACAATGCAATGATAAATTAATTTATCATGCCTTCTAAATCCATTAACAGCCAACAGAATTGATGAAAATAAACTCACATTCGACTGAATCTTCGTATTTTCTTGAATCCTTTTGAACTCTGGCGTATCTGCAACTGTGGTCGCTTTCGCCTTGGGTATATGCCTAAAAAATTAATTTTTTGATATAACATTTAACTTTTAATGGATATGCTTGTTTGTATGTATGTATATATATATAATTGTATATACCTACGACCTACGGAGATTATGTTAGCGCACAAGGGATATTAGAAACAATAATAATTTGGTCAACTTACGCTTCGCAGTAGGGTAACTTGCTAAATCCCTTATAAGTTTTCATATTGAGCTGCATTCCACATTCCGTACATTTGAAGCAGCCCTTGTGCCATGTCTGAAATCATATTTAAGCATAAATTAAACCATTATTATCCTATTTTCTAGCAATATACATTTACCATTTTAATAGTCTGACATACATAACAAGTATGTACATCCCTCCTCAAAACGTATCAAATTAAATTTACATTCGTCAACATTGTAAAGCCATTATCGGTATTCCATCACAGCGTTTGTCTAAATGACTCAACGACTCAACTCAATCCGTTTTCCCGCACAAGCTGTCAATGTATGTACAATTAAAAATAATTTAAATAAACATCACAAAACAAATTTTAGCAAAGAAAAGACCACACGGACCATCGGGAATATTTGCCACACAACAGACTTATTAGACTCCCTACTAACCTACCCTTGTACATGAACTTACCAATAACAATAATTCAATAAAAAAGCTTCATTGGATTACTAATAGGGGATAATAACTATACAACGTATTAGTTATAGTTAATTTTCAAATGCATATTGGTCGCTAGGCATCATTTGCATAGGTAAGCAATAATATAGGTATATACCTATATTAAAACGATACCAAAAATAATCAGAATCAATTGCTAAAATGTGAGTGGAATTCAATACATATCCAGATAATTAGAAGTAGCATACACATCAAATGTATTTAATTATTTTGTACATAATTTGATTAGCGGTAATTGTGACCGTGAGGGCTAACAAGCTAAATAAAATCAGAGACATAGTATATATCATTATATACCTATATATATCGTAATTTTTTTCCGAATGATGAGAGGAAAAGGAAAGGGACTCTACAAGTCCAATGTGAAAAGATAGCTCCTAATAATATACGGAATGGCGACAAGCGAGGATTTCAGCTCTCTTTTTCTCATCTGATTTGACTCATGCATCCAATTATAGGCAAACGAGCTCAATCCATATATGGCTTCAATGGCAAAAGTTTATAAATACATTAGCATTAGGAGCTCCACTACACGAGGAGTCAAACTGTACTATAACTTCCATGCACTGAATTGGCGTTCACGGTTAGTTTACAGTTTCAGAGTTTAGAGGTAACGAACAGGAGACTTGAATTTAGGAAGGAGTTTAACTTGGAGCATGTATCAATATATGAAACAACAAACCTCCATATCAATTTATTTCAGGATGAAAGTATCTATATATAGATAGAAAAAGATGTTGTGCAATTTGATAAAGTTGTCTCTGTATTCCTCTCGTTCTGTTTCTATTTTCCAAATGTATTTTCAGCTATATGTACCTACCTCCAGTACCTGATTCCATCTACCTACTCTCACTTATTTGTTCTGCTGTATTTCATGCACTTTATGTTCACATAATTTGAGATCCCTAAAGCTCAAGATCAGGAAAAGTGCACATAGAAGCACGAAAGCAAGCTTCTTAAATAAAAAAAATCGAGAGGACAAAAATATACAACCGAAATTGAAGGGGTTTATGGTTGTACGTTCGCAGAAATTCCCGAACCCAAAAGGATACGAGAACTACAGAAAATATAGAACTATTAGGTAAGCTAAGCATGAAACTTGGTTGAGTCGTTCTGGTTGTATCTATGTACATATATAAATAAATTTCATCTCCGTAATTTACACAACTTCGTTAATGTTGTCATTTTTGGTTTTGGGTATGGGCGTCGAGTTAAAAAATGTAGGTGTCTACATTCTACAAGTGTTCAAACACTACAAAAAACAACCTTCCAATTTTGAATAGGAATATTATATATTGTAGTTCACAAGTTCTGTTCTGTTCATATTTCACATCTTAACCCAACTAATACACCACAAAATAGTAAGCAAATAAACTGACTTGTACCCAAATGTTGTCTAAATGCAGCCTGCCTGAAACCCTCACCCTCACATGTGTACTTTATGTGTATATTATACTTGCTACATAGTGGTGTTATAAATGAATATTAATGAAGTCATACAGCATTAAGCACATCACTCAGTAAATTTTTCACCTATATGATTCATTATCATTCAACAATAGGTTTATTGGCAAATATGTTTCTATTTTAAAAGAATTCCGGATGGTAATAAAAAATGCTGGATGTTTTACTATAACATACTATAACACATTCAATTACCATCAACGCAAACGCAAAAGCCAACCTGCAACTGCAACCTACACCCAAACATAATGCAATACAAAATTGTGTACCAGCGTAAATAAAGTTCACTTTCTCTCTCTCTTTCTTCTACTACAACTCTAAAAGACTTAAATATAATGCTATTTGGAAAACTCTAGCTGCTAGTTTTACAACACAAATTTCGTATTGCCTAAAAAAGCTAAGTACAACGTTGAACGGTAACACCTTTTGTTAATTACGCACACCCAACCGCAATTTTTAAAATGTAAATGATGTGCTTTTTCAAATACGAAATGAATCTTACTGACTGCAAACAGTATTTTATATAATTTACTGTACGGAGTAAAGTTCCATCGAAAATTGCGTTACTCAGAAAATAAATTACACCATTATATTATAACATGTACAAAGTAATTATTATGACTATGTACAGGTGAACTTAATTGTGTAGTGTTGTAGTTTTTAACTGTTTAAATCTAAAGATTGAATACTTACTTTATCAAGGCATTTAAGTTCCTCTATAGGGTAGACAGATTTATTACATCGGCTACACTGAGGCATCTTTGAAAATATTTTAAGATATTCTTCCCAGAATGAACACCAAAAATTAACTAATTTTTACTGATGTAGTGATTGGCACAAGTTTGAGTTGTTTTAATAAAATAATATCCACTTATTATGATTTGGTATCTCCCGTTCAGTCCGTAATCTGAAATTCCAAAAGTCAAATTTTCAATATAAGTTCGAACTAATAAATGAATTATATTTCTTATACACTTCAAATGGAATTCATGACATAAAAATTTACTAAAAAATAAACGCATTTTTAAGTAAAGTGCTCATGATCAATGATAGGCAGTAGTCAACAGTAAGTATCCAGATCCCTATAATGAAACACTGATGACTGTATACTACCTCATTTAACTAACCATGACCAACGACCACTGACCACAGTCAACAGTTTAAAAGATATCTTTCTCTGCCATAGTTAGCAATTTAAGTATTTTCAAATACGTGACTTCCGTATAGGCGCTTTTAAATTCATGTTAGATAATCTTCTGTGACAATACTATATATTTTTTAAACTAAATTATTTACTAAAGAAATAATTCAATCAATCCCCCAAAACTTACGTTTATATTGGTTAATTTACAACTGTGAAAAATGTACTCCTTCCAGAGTTCTGCGTACACTTGGTCTTCTGAAAATTATGTTGCAATAACTGTTATTCTCCAATAGAATAGCAAATAGAATCACATCCGAAATACTTAAAACGAAAACCGCCCACAGGTTGCATACAAGTTTAATTTGTATCGTGAGAGAATAAGAAAACTATAAGAGGCACTTGGAATTGGAATTTTGGTTAACTATATATTCATGAAAATGGTTTACTTTACTCAACTCTTAACAGCACTGATGATGAACACTGAGTTACACGAGCTGTGTGAAATGAAAGTAACGTGACATTGACAAATCAGTTGTCAGTTATTTATCAATGGTTCACATTGAAAGTAAAGTTAGTATATATATAAGTCTCGTTCTCGTTATCGCTGATCGTTAAAGTAATAAGGATTTACATACGGTAAGTATAAAAAAGCCAAAAGTAGTTACAACTTACAGCAACAGTGGCAAGGAGCACAAATGGCAAAATGACATCTACAATATTCCAAAACTAAATGAAACTGTAAATGTACACTAAATACTGTTCAGCTGTCAGTTCCTCAGCATCAACATCCACTGTTGACTCCCAAACTCCCAACTCTGTAGTCCGTATTTTCTATCCTCTAAACTACTTCGTCAGTCACAAACTTTATAGATACTAGTTAGTCTCTTCCCTCACCCAAACTCAAACCAAACCATAAGAATAATAAAGCTGGGATTGTGTATGTCTGCTGCTGCTGTTCATGAATTCTCGTGATAGTCGGATAAAAATTCTCGTCACATCTACTACACCATCATCATAATATCATCATCAAGGCATGGCATACCTTGTACTTGTAAACTACTCTAATTCTACAACCAGTCGAGCACCAAATCATAAAAAGATAGTCACAGAATTCAGAGCACAGGAGGCGACGAGGAATGAAGACAGACTTCTTCAACTTCAACTATAATATTATTTCCCTCATTCATTGACACCTACTACAGCCAACCAGACATTTGATTTTATTAATTTAGTTTATACCGCTATAGCTATGCAGACAGAGAGGGTGTAGTGTAGAAGATAGTGTCACAGACAGATTCACCGAGTTATATTTAACAGGGCAATGACGCAAAATCGACACTAACACAAAACCAAGACACTCCCGTTGCCCGTACTCCCGTTCCCGACACCACCACTTCCTCCAAAATTTCGAAATCCCAAGTCTGTCACGTAGAAGAATAGCATGTCCATGCACAACAGGCCTGCGAACAAGTGTGTGATACAATGAAATAATTAAAGAATTCAAATTTTTAGTGACAAATAATCAATAAAACGCAGATGAAAACAAAGTCAACTTTCAATTGTAAAAATAATCATTGATGGCTATGAGAAAGATTAGCTGAGCTGATACACGAATAAAAGGATCCAACAAAGTAAAATCACACAATTAAATCATAAAAGAATTATACTGGAAAACTGGAAACTGGGGAAATCAAAATAAAACAATGTTGGATGGACGTTTAGAGCTTATTCCGCCTTACTCACTAGTCAGATATCTGTCTGTCGTCCGTTTCGCATTCTCGTTGGTGTTTGTGTGTGTGTGTAGTATAATCGACTATAATATTATTGTAGATGCATATAGTAAGCACCTTTTAAAGTGGTTTTAGTTAGTTCGTAGTACTGCACTGTAGCGTAGCCGAAAAGCATTGGGCATCTTTGGATGTGAGAGAAGACGTGAAGTGAAGAAGAGTTCCAAATGTCTTAAGCGGATGAGGGAAAATAGGTTATTATGCAGGATAAAGCCATAGTGTTTGGTCCGTATTGGTGTGCTAGTCAGGGAGCTTGCATAAATAAATTCTAAGATCATACATTTTACATTTTAGACATCCATCCCCCACCTGTTTTTCATCTACAGAACATGTGCAGTGCCTTCATTATTTACTACAGGCTTATATTTTTACTACCAATATAATGGGGAAAGGACTCTAAACTCTACCCACCCCTCAAATGTACTGATTACACAATTTATGCAAGCTTCCTTATTAGAAATGTAGATGTACTTACTTTTTTCATATGAAGAGTTATGCAGCAAAACGGGATGACTCTATCCGAGCCAATTTTACAGGAACAACAAATTTAATATTGTGTAAAAGTTATAAAAGCCGGCAGGATTACTTTTTTGAGCTCTATTTTTTTCTAGAGGTAACTACTGTAACTGACGAAGGACTATGACAAGAAGTTCCAAAAATCTAGGCTGACTCTGGAAGGTTTTAGATTTGTGGCGTGAGCTTTTCCCGTTTTACCTCAAAATCAAAATCAATAACTTGACATATTAAAAAGTCACTGACACGAGCATTTTAATCGTATTGAGTGGGACCAAACCTTTTTCTACTTTAAAACCTTTTCTTGCAGTAGGGTCATTCCCTAATGGTGACCAATAGCTGCTGCTTAAATACTACTGCTTTTATAACTTAATATGCTTCTGAGTATAGGCCGTTGAGATTATATACGCTATATCAATATCAGCCACACAGATTTTTAAAGACAGTAGAATTTGAACGGCGGCTACTGATCACCATTAGGGCAAACCCTACCATACAAATATTCACGCACAATTGCCTTCTACAAACTACGAAAACACTCAAAAACGAAAGTTATATCAGGAATGCACATTTTCGTCGAACGTTTTACCATAAAAAACAATATTTTTGGCTATTTTAAAATTTTTTTTGGCTGAACTTTTACTTTTTCCACGGAACACAGTTTAACGTGTCTTGTTGAATAGCATCATGTAAGGCAAATAATCTCATTTATACTTAAACTGGACTGATCCCATTTTGCCAAACAACTCTTCAAGTCATCTTTACTAGTTAGTACTGGGATATAGGAGGAAGGACAAGACATAAAAGTTGGTTTTTAGCTCCTTTCCTTTCATCCTGTTCAAAATCTCGTTGGCAAAAGTAACTTCCAAAAAGGAGCTAGTCTTGAGATGGTAATTGCTTACTTGGCATCGGGACGGTCGACCTTGTTACCTCTCTTTACATATTCCCATTCTCAATCTTTTTATCTCCCTTCGTCGTCGTAAAGTACATCATCGTACCTACGCATTTTTTCAAATCATTCCAATCCAATCTCTATAGTTCTTTAAAAGTCCAATACACTAGTCTCAACTGCGAACGCAAGCCATCTAAAAACATGACCATGGCTCACACAAGAGGAAAATGAGAGAATAAAGTTACTTACAGAACAAAACCACATCACAATTCACAGTATACCCCGTCTCGAAGAAAGCTCTCGGGGCATCCCATATTCATCATCATCATCATCTCATCATTAGAACGATGGTAGTTTTTTCGTTTTTTTTTCTTATTCGTGATTTAAGGTATGAGGCACTTATTTTGTCCTAAGTAATTCCTATACTCTTTTAGATAATCCACATCTTAATTTCTTACTGTAATATTATACACTGCCTCTGGCCTACGATCTTTCCCACGTAAATACGTCGCTCTTTAACTCAGTTTTCGTTCAGCACTACCTGTCATTATTCCTGTAAGGAAGTACAGATCGTTTTGTCGTTGGAACTGGTAATTTTGGAATGGTAAAAAATTAAATATCTTTTAGAGTTGTACTTTCAATTTGTCATGATATTCATATTATGGAGTTGTGCCATTTCATATGAGATGCTTTCAGTTAAGGATGAAGGATACCTGCGGGTTGAAAACCGGATGTACTTGATATTATTTAATGGGTGTAAGAAAGAAACCCCTAGCTTATATTTTCATACTTGCCACCAGCGCCGTACGAACGAATTGCAACTAGGCAGCGATTTGTTTCCCTAAGCAAATACTACCATTTTGATTTTATCGATGGCTTTGTTTGGAAAACTAAAATGTTGTAATAATAAAATTATTACATAATTTAGAAACGTTTTAAATGTTCTGGTTACTTAATTCTGAAAAGTGCAAAATGTCGTATTTATATGTGTTTTGACAATTGTTAATTGTTTTATTTGTATATTTTTTAAAAGTGCAAAATATTCTATTTACACATTATTGAAAATTACAAAATATTCTATTTATACATTTTTTTTAAATTGCAAAATGTTCCTTTTGCAAGTTTTTTTAAAATTCAGGCAGCGTGGAGCTGCCTGCGCTGGCTGCATTATCCGGCCCTACCTGCCACTGTTTTCGGTGCGGTGGTATTGGTATATATATCCATATTCGTATTTAGACTTAATTTTGAGTTCGAAAACCGGGTCGGGCTTGGGACCCTCTAAAAATGCAGAACATTATTTAATTTTATGATAATAAAATCGTGAGAGAATAATTCAAAATTCGACAGATTTGAATTAAAATTACTTTATTGATTTATCCACGTTTTGAAACGTCGTTGGGTTTGTTAAACATTACGTAACTAATTGAAGTAACACGAGTTTTACTGCCTCTAAAGCCAATTAATGTATTTGTAGAATTAACCAATTGCTAACAATTTTTAAAACACTATATAGAACCTGATCATATTGTGTCGTATATTATTATTATGTTTTTATGTTATCATTAAAATTACGCACGGTTGATTTACATAATTACTTAATTCTTGCCCCCGCGTTGCCATTATCTATTCGATGAGAATCAGCGAGGGATCTAGCATAATTTAGGCTAATTTAGTATGTTTACTTGAATTCTACAAATTGTTGGATAAAACCTTGTGTGAATTGTTTGACATACACGTAACATTGTTACATATAGGTAATACATATAAAAAAGACTTGTAAAAAAGTTGTTGACTGAACAATATGAATGCGTATGTAGAGAAATGAAAATCAATTCCATGTTCCATATATACATATTATTTTGATATTCCCCCCTATATTACTATTCGATGGTGGTTGTTGTCGTCGGATTTTTATTGTAACGTTTTTGTGATAATATTAACAACAATATGTATAATTAAAAAAGTGCATGTTGTATATGATTAATCTACGATCTCGAAAAGTTCCAGACTTCCAGATATTTATAATAAAAATCTACGTGGTATATTGTGGTTGTGGTTTTCGTTCCTATATTATGTTCTATTCTTGTCACCTGAATCAATAAAAACAATGCATAGCAACGTATAGTATCCTTATATAAAAGTTCTTAACTCTACTATTATAATATTTTCAACTTATTTTAAGTTTTACTGCACTTAAAGTAATAGTACGATACATATTTAAATATTCCATTTATTATTATAGCGATATATATTTGCACAGTTGAAAAGTACATGTAGTATAGATAAGAAGAGAATGACGTGTGGCATGTGGAAATATTTAGCCGACATTACTAATAATTACATAATTGTATGTCATTTGATTTTTATACAACACAAGAAATCTAAGAAATAGGATTTTATTTTATAGTATACTTTATTTTCATATGTTATATGGAGATTACAATTTACATTTCACATAATGAACAACACATGCATCTATATTTAATACCAAACTTATAGCAAATATAATATGCTACTTTTGAAATGCTACTTTTTAAAATGATAACACCAATAATCCTACAGTATTTTAACTGATCACGTTTTAGTCAATTTTATATTTACTTAAGTAAATTTAAGACGCACATATTTTCACACGACAACCGACAAGATTGAGAAGATATAGACATTGAGCTAAAAAAGAGCTACTCGATATACTGATTATCCTTTACCTTTTTTTGTTACATAATAGAAGTATAATGCATCGATGCAGATATTTTTGTTGCAGTTTATTTTGACCACAAAAACGTGATTACGTGATACACGTTTTTGCTACTTTCCTCATATAGCCATTGCATTTTACCAGGTCAGATCCTATGCTACCGATGCTCATACTTTTACACAATGCAATACATTACACCTATGTAAAACTACTTGTGCTAATAGGCTTCTACGAAAATTGATCTTATAAATTATCTAAAATCTACAATTGTCGTTGTTCGTTACTATTATAATCTTGTGTGTCTATTAATAACCGGGCTAATGCACCTCGTCCGTAATTTTATAAATAGAAATTGCCAATTATTGCATTTATCATAACACAAAATGGTAATGTTAATATTGCTTGATTTCCTTTAAGATTATGGGAGCTCCAGCTATGTATATTTAGATAAGTATTTTAATTTACAACAGTTTTAATGTTTCTTTTTTTGAGGACCATTTTTGTATTGGATCTGGCCTAAATCTCTCGCCTTCCTTCCCGTGACGCATTCCTTAAAAATTCCCAAGTATTCAAAGCATTATTAGTATAGGACCCTATTACTCACACACTTGATTTTTTATTTTCTGCTTTCGAATACCTACACACACACAATATACTAACTAACGATAATTTTTTACGGCATAAATGATTCATCGGGTATCTCCATTTTTTAATTAAATATTATTATATAAAAGAAATAGCCAATACAAAATGTGAATTTAATCTAAATTCTATAGATCCTTCCTAATGTTGACCACACATAGTATCAACTGAGAAATATGCAAACAGTAAGTTTAATAGTATAATTTTGGCATATTAAATACAATTGTATACTTATACTATGTAGATTATAACAATAAATATGATTTTGTATGGGTTAATTATATATATGCGTCAGCAATTTCAGCTTATCATATTTAGAGTTTTGAATTGTGCCTAGACTTATATGACGAATGTAAAATACTTATGACACTTATGGTGGTTATTGATCCAGTTCGTTGCTCTATATTTTGAATGCGAATAATAATTTTACTACTAATTCTATTTATTGTAAGTACATATAATGACATATAAGTATAGTTTTGTATTGCCTGATTTGAATTCGATTTTGAATATTTTTAATTACCAATAATGGAGAGAAAAAACTGTATTCAGTCACTTATATAGATTCAATGCACGAGTAAGTAAAAGAAATTCGTTTTCTTCACGTTTCCTAAATTTTTTTAAAAGTACTTACTCCAAAATTCAAAAATTAATCTCTTCATAAACAAGTAAATAAAGCTGAATTTTATCTGTAGGTATATACGAATTCATGCTATTTAATTTTTATAGTTTATTCGTTTTTGTAAGAATTATTTACATTTGAAAAATATGAGAGACGGATTACTTTTCAAAGTGTAAATTCAACACGGAACACGTTGTACATATATACGAAAGAGGCCAAGTGTATTCATGGTTGATCACCCATATTATTTTTAAATATCTTTATTTGTATATCGTTATAAGGTTGTTTAAATTACCATCCTTTTTTTCTTAAGATGAACGCTATACATTATATGGAATAAGGAAACTTAATTGATGTTTATTGATTTAATTCGAAATTCGTTTGACTTTGTTTTTATAAAGTAAGTAACCAATTACTTTTTATATTACTTACACGTACTCATTTTTTGGGTCGGAATTATTGGAGTTTTGGAATTTGGGAAATTCTGTTTTTATTAATACGTTTTGAGAGTTAGAAAAGTGAGTCAGGATGTAGTAAAGTACTAATAATTAAATACTATTTTTATACTTATATAATACGTAGATATATGTTAATAAATAATAGAGAACATTAATCCTTGTTCATAAAATCAATGATATTGAATCTGGAAAAAGTTCCAATAAATTATATCAATCATTACTCATTACAAATCTAATCTACAGCTACATAAACAAATACAAACAGCGTCATATATATATATATATGTAAAATAAAATATTGTTTGTTCTGCTGCTGCACAATAACAGTGTAACGCACATAATATGTAGTAATAATAATATATAATTATAATATAACGTAAATTGAAATACTATCGATTATAATCCTAGGAGCATCATAAGTTTCATTATAACACCGGTATATGGAATTCTTTTATTTAAAGCATAACAATCTTGACCTTTCTCTTTTGCAAAAAGATAAAAACTTGTCGCATGCTTACTCAGTTACAAATTTTACAGAAATACAGAGCTAGTCAATAATACAACAAAACATACATGCAACCAATCATTGTATTTAAAATTATCGATATGCCACTTAGCTATCATACAAAAAAAATCATACCATACATGCTAAACAATAAATGGAAGATTAAAGTAAAATATTTTGAATAATCTGTCATAAAAAAATTACATGTCACCGGACATACTTCACGGCAACGCTTACAAAAATGTAGCATACATACATATTACGCACGATTAAAAGATAAGGGTATAGCAATGTCGCCCTTACAAAAATTAAATTAAAAATAATTATTATATAAGTCTACCATCATTTATATAATACCAAAAATTAAGAATCTGGTTGAATAAAAAAAGTGTGTAAACTACGACATTACAAACAGCAGTAAATGATTGATTTAAATAAATAAAATCTCGTTCAATTAGTAAATCACCGAGAAGACATAATTCACGATGTTTTTTTTTCGTATTTGATCGTACAATTATTACATAATAAAGCAACCTCATGCGAAATATATTAACTCAATTACTTGCCTGAATTCTCTCTGATTTAGTGCAAAAGACGCGGTTAAAATTCGATGCCTCTTTTCATCATTGAAATATATTATTGCGAGCAGCTTTCATCGCCTTCACTTTTTTTTGCTCGGAGAAAGAAATATCTTTTAAACGAATTTTTGATTCTGCTATTATATTATTTTCTCAACTGACTGAGACTCAGATGTATTTGAATGCTGGCTTGGACTGTCAGTTACATCGGTCTTGAGTGCCTCGTTGGTAGCTGCGGAATTTTCCTCTGTCACGCTCGTAGGTTTTGGAATGTCTGCCAGTGGAAGCGAATCTGTAGTATTCCCAATAATCATGTCAATATTTGATGTCGAATTGTGAAGCTGATGACGATGATTTTCATTGCCACTACAACGAATTCTCCCTCCGTGGTGGCTATGATGATGGTGGTGGTGATAGTGTCTTCGTCTTTTATTCCGATCTCTCCTCGTTTTCCGAAGACGCGTTCCACTCCCACGGGTACTACCATTCTTCCCAGTGCTGTCCATATTCGAAATCCCTTGATCTTCTTCGTCTGTCGTGGATTCCTTGTTACTTGAACTCTGATTTTCCGGATCATCATCAAATTTAACATTTGGATTCATCATAATATTGATGTTGACAATGTTTGCGCTGCCAGACAAGGGATCTGGGTTGTCTGCTAGTTGTGAGATAGGGGAATGCCGGGCTACTCCTCGGGGAGTCACTCCTTTTTTTGAAGATAAATTTTGTGAGTTCCAGTCTTCCAAGATTATCATTTGTGAGTCGTATCTTTTCACTCCACGTTTCTGCGACAGATCAATAAACTAATTAGTGTCAAGATGTCAGCCATTACATTTCATATAAATAAATTCTAGTTTTTGATAAAAAAAGTATTAGTACAAAAATATATTCCGAGCCAATATGAGTGTTCTTATATACCGAAGTTTTAGGCCGTTTCCTTCTTTCTCGCACAGGAGAGAGAGATGAGGACGAAGATGTAGATGAAGTTGAAAGATTCCTTTTTGGTCGTCGTTTACTTTTGCGATTATCAGGAGATGTGTGTAAAAAATCCAAATCCGAGTCGGATGTTGACGATGTTAAGAGGGAATAAAAACTTAACTCTGACTCCAAATCTGAGCCTGTAGACGGTACCACTTCTTTGTTCTACAAATCCATTTAAACATAAATCTTGTTTAGCTCATAGCATATAGTGTGAGAACATAATATAGGTATACATATACTTATTCTTGGGTAACGTAATTATAAACAAGAGTTTAAGTAAGCACACAAAATATAGATAAATTCTGACATGCAAAAAAAAACACTGAGCAATTGAATCAACTGTAAACTGACTTTAAAAAACGGATAAAGAAAGTTCACAATCTGAACTTGCTAACCTCGGCATCACTTTCACGGGAATGTTGTCGTTGCGTCAATAACTTCTTCAAATTATCTATCACCGTTCTGGAAGCAGGTGGTCCAGTGATGACAACATGGGTTGTGTCGTCATCCATTAGAAGCTGTGTATTGGAATTTTCTTGCTGTGGACATTCAATAAATATATAAAATTACAAATACTAACATCCATAGCATAGGAATTATAAACCGTTAACAGTCGACCCTTATACACATTCCTATATATTCAATTACATAGAGTAAAATAGCGCAGCCCTATGTCACTGGAATGGAAAACGAAAGTTATTTATGTATGCACTAACAGTAAGTAGTACGGGTACAGTACATTCTTCATGAGCTCAATATGTACAGAGGGTTTTCAGAAATTACAAAAAATAGGTAACTTATAAACCGTTATTGCTTTTGTTACTTACAAAAAAGTAGTTGCTTAAATCTAGCTGCGTAAAATAAAATCAATCTGGATTCAGAATACCTATATTAGTTTAGTTTAAAATCAACTAGAATAATTTTATTATTTAATATGACACCAGACCAGGCAAACGGTCAGTATGATTCCACGAAGGATTTAATTGTAACCTGCACAGTTTAAACAGTATGTGGACAATCACTAGATTTAAATACCTTAATTTATTTGAAAAGGAATTAAATACACAGTAAATAGAAAACATCCTCTATTTCAGGGAACTGATATGGGCGAAGTCAACTTTTAATGAAAATCTAGTGAGAGTAAACCACCATTGTTCAGATGTGGAAGTAACTTTTCAATTGTATAGTTAAAATACCAAAGCATTCAAATCTAATGCCACTGACTGACTGACTGGTATACACAAAACTTACTGTGTACTTCAAAATTTACTGTTTGCACTTAATAACTTAAACTGTACAACTCTAAAAAAAACTTTTATTCTAAAATTGTTACAGTTTATTTCAGCGAAACTAGTAACTTAATTAAAGGAATTAAATAATTTTCACTTAAAATCAGACATATTCTACTCTGTTCCACCTGGTTTTTAACTTATAAAAAGTATAAGTAGATGGACGAGACTCAAATATATTTTCTCATTTAATTCAAATGAACTGACACAATACAACTTACTATAGTCAGAAGTAATCACAGGGATGTAAATGATTAACGATAGTATGTCAATATAATTCACACGAGATACAACAAGATAGTTGAGTAAATAATATACGTACTAAAAGTGTGAACGCGGAAACTATAAATATTTTCAGTCCAGTGACCAGCACCAGCACTGCACTGGCACTATGCTATGGTATTACGTCAATTAATCCCAGTTCCTTCAACTCACATGCCACCAACCAGCAGGAGGACCAGGGCCAGGAACTATTAACAACAAACACACTTCTTCTTTTGTTCTTTTACTCTTAATAATATAATCTCACTCAGAAATCGATTAAAAAACCGACACGGAAGAGAATGAAACATGAAATTCAAATCGACTTTCCGTCAATTGATTTACATGTCACGCATTCAACAATAATTATATTACTTTTCTTTTTCAGTAGGATTTTAAAATTAAAACAAACAACGATGTCAAATTCAAATATAACGTCAACGTTGAACCGAACGTGTCGTTTCAACCAACAAAAGAAGAGGAAGAAAGAAGCAACTTTTTAGAATTAGAACGTCAACCGACAACAGAACAGCAGATGCGATGATGAACTAAAAATTTCAAACTAATAGTAAGTAACAATGTGATCTGACGATGAGTATTAAACTCGATCTCTTTTTTCCATCTCAAAAAATCCAATCACCAAATCACCAATCACCAATATTGCCAATACCAATCCACATGACTTGGTTGGCATCCTTGATAATAATTCAACTCAAAACGCATTTTTGCACGGTCGGTCTGCTAAGTAGTTATAGTTTTTTTCTGATATACAACCTGAACGAACTTGTAAAGTAATATCTTTTGACATTGAGAAAGAAAAAAGAATGACGTCGATGATAATGTTGAATGTTGAGAACGTTGAGGTTCAACAACAAATTAAATGACTAAACTAACAACGTTTCAAAAGTTAACAGGTTTCCGTCTTGTGTAAATCTGTACATAACGAGAGGCGAGAACTATATACGCATTCAATGTATTCTCTGCCCAGTTTGACATGACAAGTCGTCGTCGTCGTCGTGTCCTCCAACCTCCTCCAACTCCAGTCCACTTAATATTACTTCCACTCGCTCATAATTTATTCTGTTTTTGTATATAAATAACCACCATAGAGCCCAGATGAGGCAGTGAACGTAATAACGTAATCATGGGCCGTCAGTCAAGAATCAACTCGACATACCATATTAATACCGTAGTGTAGTAGATAGATGAGAGAACAGACGGACAGATCAAGTCCATGTCGAGTTGGGGTGTTAAGTGTTCCAAGTGTTCTCTCCTCTCTTCTACGATTAGTTTCTTGTCTTAAAAGTAATCTATATTTGATATTAGCTGACTATAGGGAGCAGCTTCACGGAAATACGTAAAATATAGTGTGAGAGAGTAAAAAGACAGATGAACTATTATATAATATGTGGACTAAATATATTCAGCTAGATGTATATACATATCCTATCCTCCTATAGACACGAACATCCAACAACCAAAAAGATCCAAACGAAACCAAGGAGGCAGTGAAAAGGAAATCCACCAACCAAGTAGTAACCAAACCAGGATCAGTCAGTCAGATGAAGCAACTTTACTATTGAAACTACGTGATTCATATTCTAAAAATAACTCGAGCAGTCACTGACTTGTTTCTTGTCCAACTCGTCGGACTCGCTCACCTTGATCATAGACTCGGCCTCCATATTTCTAACAATACTCTGTGTCTGCCCTTCTCCCCAACAACAATAAATTGCGTATGGAACTAGTCACACGGTCCACGGTCTTCTGGTTCCAAGTTTCCAAGTGTCAATTCCTATAGTCTAATATAGATATAATATTTTATTAAAATATTATATATATATTTTCCTCAGCACTCCACTATTATGGTCACTATTCTTCGATAACACAGTATGGAAATACACTTTTGCACTTGTTTTTGGTTTATTTCTTTTGTATATATATATAGGCCTGTACGTAATTAAAGGTGAAGTTTGTTTGCTATAATAATTTAAAATCACCCGAAAAAATCTGTCACCTCACAGTCACATTACATTCACAGTCGACAGCGGCTTTTCTTATTACTGATTTTATACTTTGATTGTTCCAAAACCTCCAAATAAATCGGATTCGGATTCTGAATTCTATGTACCTACTTAACTTTGAAATTAATTTAAACACGCAAGCCACTATCTTGGTTGGTTTTGGTTATATTAGTTATTAGTAAACTGACTGATTCTATTTAAAATCCACTCTCAGTCGCAGCAGAATCCCTAAACATTGACTCGCTCTCCACACGAACAATTTTGATTTGATTAATTTATTGTATAGTGTATAGAGCTTTCATCAGAGTTGTTAACCGTAACTCTCTGGCGTCTTCGATCCTGCTGACAAGCTCCTTGTCTCTTCTCTTATTAGCCTTTAAAAAATCTTCACACTTGGCTTCACAAGAAAATTATATCAGATAGATCCTATTTTCTTGCACACCTGCTGATACACGGCTCTTGCGGTCTTTATATGTGAGCGATAAGTCACTAAAAATAATACACTTTTCTTATACACTTGTGTTCACGAGAGCGCTTTTGAAAAACTTTCTGATGACAATAACGATCGATGAATTTGCTTGTCTCGATTTAATTGTATATTTTTCAGGCTGAAAAGGAAAACAAGTGTCTTATAGAAAATGTAATTTTATTATTAACCTCATGGCGTAATTAATTAAATTAAATCAAATCAATACTGCTGGGAGTTTTGGGAGTGTATCAAAATTCTTAAAACTGCCATTTTTTTATAAAAAAGGAAATATAGTGAAGGTGTAATTAAAACTTTTAACTGTAAACCAAGTGTACAGATGTAATAAAAACAAAACATATAGCTCAATGCTCGAGATCATTCGATCATGCGAGATGCTGCTAGAGCACGATGTGGAGAGTAACTAACTATACTCATATAATATATAAATGTTTGACTTTTAACTTGTGTGTATTTCTTGAGCTTTTTTTGCTCCTGCCCGATGCCCATACGAATTTAATATGTGATGAAGAACATTTTTCTATATACTATTGACGTCACCTCACCAACCATCACCACCGGTTCTGCTTTGTTTTCTCAACAATAACAATAATAACTTCCAAGCTTGGTTCTTGATCCTTAACTATATTCCATATCTTAAAATAATAAACACTCTTCACACAGCTATAGTTAAGCTTTCTTTTTCTTCCTTTTTTTATACGCTCTACCTACTATGTACTGCTATACATAACACACTCCTTGAACCCCCAACAATAACAGCACTAACAACACTGAGTTTTATTAGCAAATATCTACACCCAAAAAATAGAATATTAATTATTGCTCTTGCACTAATATGCTCTTGAAAATTTTACATGGTATAGTATAGACCAGAACGTGAATTTTATATAATTATTTTTCTACGATACTGATATATCTAATCGAAGGAAAAGTCAAATAAGGCAAAAAACTGTGTGTAGTAGTTTTAGCGTTCAATGTACTAACGTCAAACGTGGATACTGCTGTACCATCCTCTACTGTAGTCCTCCCATCATACTACAACATAGTTTATACTTAAATCACAAAAGTTATTATTGTGAGGAGCTATTTTAGTGTTTGGGTAAATGGTAAAGGATTCTCCGTCGGCCTATCTATCTATCTGTAGTATCCATATAGTCTCTAGATTCTAGATTATATCACATCACACAAGTATATATATAGATAGACGACTATATAGATACTTTATTATTAAACTTTAACTAGTGTCTAAAGCGACAGCCAAAGCCAACCCAAGACGGTCTTACCTCTCGATCTCCTATATAATAATGCTCCAACTTGATGAGTGTAGTTGTTGTAAGTAGTTCCTAGTTTCTATAGTTAATGTTTTCACAGTCCTCTGTTCCCTGTCCCTGTAGTAGCAAAGATTTTTGTGTAGAAATATATATAATTATAAATATAATAGACGCCAGGAGCTGTACTTTTACAAGTTACTAGTTAGCTACTTAGGTAAGTTTGGATTTGGATTTGGATTTGGAACTACTTCAGTCACCTTCATCTAAATACATCTTCTCCCAGTCCCAGCACCAGTACCAGCATTCGCTCACTTTCCTTTGCACTTTGGCTGGGCTCGCTCACTCTCCCACAAAAACACACAGAAACAATCTAAGTCAATTTACAAACTTTGTTAAATTAAATGCACTATATCCTTATGATTATGACTCCACCACCACCACCATTCCAGTCAGCGTAGATTTCATGTATACTATCCTTATTTTTGGTAATAAATAATTATTATGGAGATGGAGATGGAAATAAGGTAAAAAGCCGTGTAGCCGTACAGAATAAGTGGTCTTTCGTCGTCGTCGTCGTAGTCCTAGTCGTTCTCGTTGTGTAAAGGTAGGAGTGTATTCTAGTTAATAAGTGCTTGATATATTTTTGTGGATATAAATGGGAAGAGCATGGACCTCGCTCAACTCAATTCAACTCAACTATGTACGTACCTTGTTACATAGTACTCCCCATGTTACATGTTACATCAAGACTATAGTGTAGAGAAACCCAAGCTGACAGAAATAATAAAGCTATACATATTATGTAGGTAGGTAGATAGATAGATTGCTATGTTGTAAGTTTGTAAGATGTGAGCAGAGTAAAAGCAAAAACAAACTTACTACTACTACTACTATATAGTGCTAGTAGGTATAGAGATTTGCCTATAGTCTAATGCCTGTCTGTAGTATGTCTGTGTAGTTAAACCCTTACACCTTACACAATTACACTATATAGGCACCTGGAATTCTGCATATCAAAATTCGAGTATATAGACTGTAGTAAAAGTAGTAGCAGTTGGTTACCTTCCCTTGTCGTTGTCGTTGTCAGCGTATATTCAATATTTAATGGAGTGAACCAAGTCAAGGGACGATAGAAATAGAGTAGGTACTACATAGGTAGGTATAGGTATTCTGTGATCCCCATTATACCATTACCTTTTTATTGTACAGTAATATTGTTATATATACTTGTAGTGTAGAATTGTAGAATGGATGAATAGAACTTCCAAAGTTTCCGTCTCGCAGTATAATACAAATTGTAAAGTTGTAGTTTGTTGTAAAAAAAGGAGAGGTGCCTCGAGAACTCGAGACTCTAGAGGAATACGAGAACGAGAACGAGATGGAATACGAGACAAAAAGTATTTGGTCTGAGGGAAGAGATTATATTGTGAGTATAAAATATTATAATATAGCTGAAGCTGAAGAAAGGTAGGTATATAGTTGGTATATAGTAGTACCTAGGTATATAGACTCCAATTGCACTCCCTTCCTTTGGTGGACGTGGACAGAGACTGGGCTCTATGAGATCTATGCTCTGGGCTCTCCCCCTGTATAGTGTGTGTGTGTGCAGTGAAAGTGAAAGCTTGACTCATCCACTGCACTGGAAGAAGCAGGTTGTTGTGTATCCCATTGGTTTGGTGTGGATGTCGCCGTTGTTGTTGGCGTTGGCATGCTATGGGATGGGATGGCATGGTGGTTTTGGAGTCGTGCTATGGTCTGGTGGTTGTTGTTGTTGGTGGTGGTGGTTCTCCTCTCGTATCCCTGCTGAAGAAGCAAAATGGCCCATCCCCAATTCTCACTATAAGTAGTGGGGAAAAATCAAAAAATGCCCCTTCTCCAAATTCACACTAAAAGAAAAATTTCCAATCGGCATTTTTTAACATATTTAATATTGCGTATATTCTTTTTAAAAAAGTGGAGAAGGGCAATTTTGACATTAGTGAGAATTATATTAGAGATGGTCAATTTTGCTTCTTCAGTCACGATATAGTTAGTAGGAGTAGTGTCCAAGCAGTGCCTGATCTGATCTGACTGAGGAACTTGTTGTTGTGATCTGAATAAGTCCCTTGTCCCTTCCTTTCCCCTAATTCCCCCCCCCCCCCCCACCCTCCTTCAACTTCATCCTCCACAAAATCACATAACACAATATATAATCTCATCTTCTCTGGGTCTGGCTCTGGCCGTCGTTCTCGTCTGCGAGTAAAAGACTGGTTGTAGGAGGGTCCTATTTTTCAATCGCACACACAACTCATTTTATTATTTTATATTGGAATATACGCAGTCCCTTTATCCCCACTGCATATCTATGTATGTATATCTGTATCCATATATCGCATCTCTCAGTATAGAGTTCAGCACGGGTAATAGAGTGTCCTTAATACTTTTGGCTCCTATATGCACATAGCCACCCACAAATACGAAATACGAAGCAGAACACATGCCCGCCCAATTTAATCAATTTTGTACACTGCTCTGATTGAGATACACTTGCAGAGTCAAGTGGCTATAACTGCATATTCCATATGATAACATTTATATGTGGGACAGCGAACCAATTGTATTGGGAGTTGATTGTGTTGTACACTCCATTCCAATTTCCAATGGCAAGTTATATTCACTAATTGCAATTATTTCAACTTCAACTGCCTGTGTACTATAGTCTACCTGCTTATAGCATAATATAGAATGGCATGATTATAATTACATAATGGTTCGTGCTGTGCTGTGGTGTGGTACTGTCTACTGTGGTGTAACGTTTAAATTCTTAGAAACGAAATCGTGAGCATATTTACAAAAGAGTAAGTGCGGAATGCAAAGCTAGAATATCATTTATGGGTAGTATACATTACCTTTGAATATAGCGTATATAGTTTTAAAAATATATTATAGTGTGTAATTTATATCTATGCAGATATGCATATGCTTGGTTATAAGCCATTTACACTCAATTTCTCCTGTACTGTGACCAGGACCAGGACTAGACCATAGGCCTTACTCGCCTTACCTTATACATATTATGTAGTTTGCCTCATGTTATAATTATGATTTGATTCTCTTCACCTCTGTCCTGCATGCCATGCACACGGGGTGATACTTTACCTTGTCATACATATTATGCCTTCCCCACATTTTTCCCATGATTATATTCTTGAAAATATTATTACGTGACTGACTCACTCCTTGATAGTCCTCCTATAATATTATCTACCTACCTTTTATTTATTTCCATTTCCATATTCCATATTTTGGCTTTGGCTGTACTATTGTATATAGTGTAGCTCTCTGGTATTCTCTCTGGGATAAGGTTTTGGCTTGTGGTAGTTTTTTTGTTAACTTTCATATAAGGACAGAAAAATTATTTGTCCATGCCTTTAATTCTCTGCTATGTCTCTTCTACGAACCAGACAAGCAGCGCCGGGCCGGAGGAACGTAATTGCATTTATAGGCATCAATTTATTTTCTTACAAATACCACCATTTTGATTTTATGGATGATTTTCTTTGGTAAACCAAAATATTGTAGTAAAGTTTAAAATTTTCTGTTTACTTGATTTTGAAAAGTGATAAATGTTTTATTTGCATGTTTTTGAAATGTACAAAAAAAATTATTTGTACGTTTTTGAGAAGTGCAAAATATTGTATTTACACATTTTTGAAAAGTTCAAAATATTGTATTTACACATTTTTGGAAAGTTCAAAATATTTTATTTACACATTTTTAAACAGTTCAAAATATTTTATTAAATTTACACATTTTTGGAAAGTTCAAAATATTTTATTTACACATTTTTGAAAAGAGCAAAATATTCTATTTACACATTTTTGAAAAGAGCAAAATATTCTATTTACACATTTTTGAAACGAGCAAAATATTATTCTGTTTACACATTTTTGAAAAGTTCAAAATATTGTATTTACACATTTTGGAAAGTGCAAAATATTTTATTTACACATTTTTGAAAAGTTCAAAATATTGTATTTACACATTTTTGGAAAGTGCAAAATATTTTATTTACACATTTTTGAAAAGAGTAAAATATTATATTTACACATTTTTGAAAAGTGCAAAATATTGTAGTTACATATTTTTGAAAAGTGCAAAATGTTCTGCTTACATGTTTTTTGAAAATTCAGGCCTGCACCTGCATTAGCCGGCCCTGAGAACAAGAACCGTAAACGTAGGGAGGTAGGTAGGTACATAGAAACTAGAAGTCGCACGTATTGTAGTTTTATATAATATATAGGTTGAGGTATTTCATGTTTTTATTCCTCCAAATAATATTATGCATATTATTATGATTATGTAAATATGGGTGTAGTATAGCGTACTTTTAGGTAGGTAGATGCTATAGAGTCAGAGTCCCTCCATTATGGTTTTGTAAGCTGGTAAATTATACGGCTTTATAGTAGCTTGGGATTTGGATTGGGATTTTTTGGGATGATGGCGTGGCATAGTTTTTCATTTCACTTCACATTTCACTCGCAGAGTCAAAATGTAAACCTAAATTATTATTTTTTCAGCTTTCATAATATATAGCTATATAGCTATAGCTATGTTCCTATATGTGTGAGGGTTACTGCGACGAACTTAATATTTACCGCTCGCTGTATTGTCCATTGTTTTGTTTTGGTGATGTTCTTTATACTGAAATGTACATGGAATCATCCCATTCCCATGTAGATAGATACTTACTAGTTAGGTCCCCTATGAATATAACATGAGCTCATTTTCTATGAGAGTTTAATACAAATAATGCAATATGATATTTCAGCACTATTTATTATTTCTCATATTATTTCCTATATAGGTTTTCACCAAGTTGGAAATTGACGCGGGCATATTATGTATACGTAAATTAGATTACAGCGAGTCAGTCAAGTCATTCATAATTAATGCAGAAATAATTATTAGACTATATATGTAGGTATCTATGTAATTATACAGTATAGGAGTGCGAGTGTAGGCAGAGGTTCCATAAATAATTTCCCTTCGTAAAATATTCATTCCTTTCATTATACCAAATAAACTATGACTCTCAACGGAGGGAATTCTTATTACAGAAAAATATAATGAATGACGATAAGTATATATTGATAGATTTATTATGGTGAAAATCATACTCTTAATTCAGGACGGTGACGATGATGGTGACCAGCAACAACGCAACGGTTAGTCAGTTACTTTAGTTATGACACTAGAAGAAGAAAAACATGTCGTCAGGGACGCATATATTATAATACTGGCACAATACAATGGTTATGCTGGGACATTTACAGATAATAAAAAAAAACCAACTGTTTCACATGGCAAGTCAATTCCATGAATTATTACAATATATTGTTATCATGTGATAAATGCGAGGGTGTTTTATTTTTAATTCCTGATGATAATGTGACACCCGGAGAGGACGGAAGTAAATGCACTTTATCTCGTTCTATTTTATTCCCTGTATGTATATATAGTACAGTACAGTAATGTCCTTTCAATGATATCAGTGCTATAAGCGCTAATACAATATCATAATTTTCTCTCGTTATTATTATTTTTATAATAACAAACAAGAAGAAGGGCGGTCGACGCTGTGTAGGAGTGTAGCAGTATAGCACTTTGTGATGTGTCAATATTCTGTTATTCTGTTCAATGTATAATTAATTATACTTTTACCATTGAGCTGACAGTAATTTTTACCGGGGCGAACATGTGAGATATCCTTGAGGCAATATTAGAGATAGGTATATTTTTAGTTTATAAATTTTTGTAATGCAATAATATTATGATGGAGGATTTCAAAGTTATTTTTCTGTAGCTGCCGTAGCTAAGTCGGACCATGTATCTATATGGAATTCTACTCTGCTCTGCATTTATTTATTGTGTATTATTGGACTTCTAGAATGACGATGCGATGCGATGAGATGCGATGTGATGGGATGCGATGTCGTGTGTAGCTTAAACAGAATTAGAAACGTGTGATGCTTACGTCGTGTGTTCGAGTGCTGCAGTTTGACGAACTCAGGGATAAATAAATAGCCATTCTAATTCAGGAAACTACCAATTGCCAATTTAGTTTCGCCAGTGAGTCCCATCAACTACTGTACTCATGTAGTACATGGTAATAATGGGGAACTTCGCGGCTCCGTGTTTTGCTTTTATAATTCTCTACTGTATAGAACACAGAGCAAAGTACCTTTCATACATAATATATTATGTACTCTCATATAATTACACAGGCTCTCCTCCCTTCTCTACTTCTCTCCATATATATGCTTTGTTGTTATGATTATTTATGTTTGAGCTTTTTAAACATAGCTGTTTCATATGAGAAACGTCAACTTGTTTCTCCATCTATATAGACACTGCATTCTATTCTATGAAATTATGCACGAGGGGATATGGGGAGCACTGTGGCTTGGAGAGCTAATATTTTATTTATGGTCGTGACGATGATCGAGAATGTTGAGTGTTGTTGGCTTTGGCGAGGAATAATAAAGGATAGAAATGGAAAAGGACTACTATCGACTTGATGAAGAAAGGTGAAGTAACTTTGAAGGTTTGATGTCATCTTTAATTTAATCTGTTTCTCTTTTCACCAGAATAGAACATTGAGCAGCATCACGGAACCAGAGAGGCTAAGTCCTACTGATAATACTAAAATACCAGACCATACCATGAGTCTGCAAATTCCCTTTTATAGAAGTTCTATGACAGAACCAAGGGAAGAAATGTACGGAAGAAGAAGAAGATGAAGACAAACATCTAATGATCCCAGAATGAGAATACCATCCGTAGAAGGCTATTATTTCTTGGCACGAAGTGTTAGAATCACAATTTAAAAACCACGCAAATTCTAATCTACTTTGGTACTTCTATTCTTTTGGGACTTGATTCTCTAGTCACTATACTTAGTCAGTAGTCGCAGTGGGAGTTCATATTTCGTCTGTGAAGAACCAAAATGACCCATATCCAATTTAAGCTATAATCAAAATGAGCTATTTCATAAAATCAAAATGAGAAACCTGCGTAAAATGTTAATTAAGAGTTTTTGAAAAGCGTAAAATGTTGTATTTTCATGTTTTTGAAAAGTGAAAATGTTCTATTTACATGTTTTTGAAAAGTGAAAATGTTCTATTTACATGTTTTTGAAAAGCGTAAAATGTTCTATTTACATGTTTTTGAAAAGTGTAAAATATTCTATTTACATGTTTTTGAAAAGTGTAAATGTTCTATTTACATGTTTTTGAAAAGCGTAAAATGTTCTATTTACATGTTTTTGAAAAGTGTAAAATATTCTATTTTACATGTTTTTGGAAAGTGCAAAATATTCTATTTAAATGCTTACAAGACAATATGTTTTAATACTTTTGTAAGTAGTAGATATTGTTTTTACTTAGAAATGGATATGGGTCATTTTGGTTCTTCAGAGACGATTCGTAAAATGCATAGTGTAATATAAACTGAAATGAAAGAAGAATAAGCTTCTCCAGTGTTTTAGTACTTCTTGTTTCTCTCTAGCCTTCTGCATACTTAACTTCTAAAATCGTTTAATCATAATACATACGTGGAGCTCTACTTTAACTATTAGGGAATTTAAATTGTATTTTAGAGCATACATAATTAAGGGTGAGGACGTGTGGGCACATGCGAAAAATGTGTTATAGGGTAATATACATAAGACAAGGTGGGAGCCGTTCTCCCGTGCCCGTGCCCGTAACTGTAGGTGCTTCGTTGTGTGCGGCGGTTAGCTACCTAAATTCGAGTTTACTACAGCCACATATACATCCACAATGCAGTATTTAATTATTTAATAGTGCCACGGGAAGGTGCAGAGGAGTGGAAAAGGAGACCGACAGCGGTTGTGGTTAAATATTGCATGTATTTGCTCAGAACTGAAAGAGAAACTGAGTCAGAACAGAACCAGAACAAGTGTCAACCACCGCACCGATTCCGTCAATCTGTCCCAGTCCGAGTCTATAATATATAGCTAGGTACTTCCTATACCGTAGAATGTACCATGTAAATTGTAGAATAGTTGTAATGCTCTTCAGGTCAAGATGATGGTAGTAAACATGCCATGTGCCAGAGGTTAGTAAAAATATAGGTAAGGTGCCTATATTATACTGATATGTGTTATTACAAATCCGACTCTGAATGCATTGCAAATTGCAAAGTATGAAGTACATATATTACAGGACATAATTATTCAAAGTAAGTAAACCAGTTGCACATATTACATGCATAATCTCTAGTCTTATATCTATGATTTATATTAATTGCATATTTTTGTTAATGTTTGCTTCTGTCTCTCACTATTTCTGATATTGTCCGGTTTTTAAAATCATTGATTTAATTCGATGTAAACTTTGACAATTGAATAAAGACAATACAATACAATACAATACAATACAATAATAAAGTCCTGTTTGTCACAAATCATTACTTTGATAGGGCTTCCATTATTGCATCACATATTAACGAATGACGCCGAGGAATTACGTTTAGGCAGCAATTTGTTTCGATACAGAAACCACCATTTTGATTTTATTGATGGTTTTCTTTGACAAAGCAAAATGTTGTATTAACATGTTTTAGAAAAGTGAAAAATGTTCTTTTTTACTTGATTCAGAAAAGTACAAAAGGTTCTATTTACATGTTTTGAGAAAAGTGGAAAATGTTTTATTTTCATGTTTTTGAAATGTACAAAAGTTTTTAATTCCATTTTTTTGAAATGTACAAAAAAAATTATTTTGCATGTTTTTGAAAAGTCAAAATATCCTTTTTACACATTTTTTAAAACCGCAAAATGTTCCATTTACATATTATGTTCTTTGAAAATTCAGGCAGCGGGGGCTGCCTGCGTTGGCCGTATTATCCGGCCCTGGGAAAGAAGGTAACGCTATGCTATAATTATTATGAATTTTGACAATAATGGAAGAAAATGGAGATGCAGATATGTACCTACATAGTATGGAGCTATCATATTATATGTTGACAATGTTGTGTTTTATAAGCTAAGCAGTACATATAGTCAGCTAAGACCTCTGCACAGATCATAATGGATTTCCAATTATTCCAACATTTAAAATGCAAGCCGATTACAAGATTACATAATGGTTATTTATACCATTCAGATTCAGAGCGTACCATAAATAAAAGGGCATGAAGATGGTTGATCATATTTAATTTTAGTTTGTTTGTCTACATATGATTGAACTATGTATTTACATTGGGTATCACTCTATATTGGTTTTGGTGTATGACTGTTTTACTAAGATATCATCTGTCAATACAAAAGAGTGAGGTTGGACGGTTACGGTTGGAGTTGGATAGAAATACATTGTGTATAGATAGTAGATAGCGATAGGACTCGATCCGTAAGTAAAATTATCTACCTACCTACAATGCTGTAGCATTACTGACTAAATATAATGAAGGAATAATGACTTCCCTCTCTGCCTCTAAAACTCTAAATGTCTGTCAAGTGTAAAATAGGAGGGAGCCGTGTGTACATAACAGCAGTCAGGATAGATACAGAGAGAGAGAGAGACGTTAATAGAGATATGAATAGCTCATAAGAAAGATGCCCTGTTCGTCGTCAATATCGTCACTTGACTCAACTCAAACATTCCACGTCTATTTTTTCCATTTACATCTAAAAGTATGTAAAAAGCTGCGTAAAAGGAACAAATTACACTGACCATAAGTACCTACATAAGTATAGTTAAATTCCTTAAGTAGTTGCACTGTTGCAGTTTCCGCAAGGGAATGATATAGGAAAACCTGTATAGTTGGTTACAGATCATCAAGATTCACTCATTTGTATCACTATGTGCTTCCATTTAGCGTAAAGCACTTAAAAAAAAAGAGATCAGGCTGTTTTGCTGGTGTTGGTACTTGGTACTGGTGCATGAGAACGAGGGTCCAGGACATTGCATTGGGATCAGGGCCGGTTAAAGCGGCCAGCACAGGTAGCCCCGCTGCTTGAATTTTCAAAAAACATGTAAATGGAACATTTTTCACTTTTCAAAAATATGTAAATAGAATATTTTGACTTTTGAAAAACATGCAAATAAAAATGTGTGCACATTTCAAAACCATGGAAATAAAACATTTTACACTTTTCTCAAAGCATGTAAATAGAACATTTTGCACTTTTTTGAATCAAGTAAAAAGAACATTTTTTGTCACTTTTCTAAAACATGTAAACACAAAATATTTTGGTTTATCAAAGAAAACCATCAATACAATCAAAATGGTGGTTTTTATATGAAAACAAATTGCTGCCTAAAAACAATTCCCTCGTCTCCGTCCGGCCCTGTGTGTGGGAGAAAGAAATATCTACAAAACTAGAAAATAGTGCGTATGCCTCATAAAGTGTAAGTATAGCCTTCTAGGGCATAAAATGGTATGAAAATAAAAATAAAAGCAGAGACCATAAACCTCATGCTGTCAAAGTCTCTTAACACCCACTACTCAACCTATGGTTATTTTAACATTAAGTAGTATTAGTCCTTGAGTCCTCACAGAATAATATCTTCCTATATAATAGACACTATACCTTCTACAATTGGGCATATATGGACTTTCAAAAAGTTAATAAGAGTCGTATTATGATGTTATCATGTTATGAGCTTTCCCTCGTGTATAGGTAGGTTGGTAGGTACTTATATTTAGTTTGGCATTTATTTATATTTATTTTTACCCACACACACACACGCTCCTCCAACCAAACACAATAACATAAATACCTCTAATCTAAATTTGTATCGTTGACTTTGTGTAGTTGATAGTTTATATCTGGATCTGGTTCTGTGGTTCTGGTTCTGGACTCCTCGTTCATTTTCTCGTACATAAAATAAATGCAATGTACAAGTCGATAGTAAAAGTCAAAGTATAAATAAGTGAAGGTACTGGTTATTAAGCTTGACTGTATGAGGCATATGAGGACAGCCTAAAAATGGGCATGAAACGTTAAACGAACATTGGTAATTATAGCATCGATATTTATAGTTTGTTTTGTGCCACATAGCTCACTCCTATTTTGCTTTCTTTACTTTTGAAATTAGATTTAGAATTTATTTTACTGTACATTTCTCATGGTACTATATAGCACTATCACAAAACGTTACACTGTTGACTGTTGACTCTGCAAACTTCCTTTATCAGACTTTTACATAGAACGTCAAAACTCCCGAAGTACCTGTGTCTTTGGTACAGTACCAAAGGGGAAAAAATAGAGCTTTATACAGTAACAGAATAGTAAGAAAAAATCCTCACGTTTTTCTTCATACATGTGTACCTGTTAGGAAATTCGTGGTTGCCATGTAAGAAAGATGCCTATATTGCAAAGCGTAGGATTTCTGGCGTTTAAAATTAATTTGGTCAAGTTGCAATTTCAGCTAATTTAAATGTGAGTACGTATCTAAATCTATATTATACTCATAGTTAGTTGAGGATACATATTTATTTTTATTTGTGCTTTGGAAAGCAAAGCTCTTTTTTGGAGCCCTTAAAGATGAACCGGAAAACGAATGTACATTGTAAGATGCTTTCTGTCTTATAATATACTCTATTAAAAATAGAAGTTGCTAAGAGAGATATATTGCCGTAGGGTTGAAGTCTGCAATGAGCGGACGGAGTGTTGCTTTAAATATATCGGAATTAGGAATTTTCTTTGCCAGGTCCCCCTTTACCTGTTTTAATTTTAATCTGAAAGTATTTCCAGCTCAAGAAGTTGGGAGGAAGGGAAGACTCTTGTGTAGAGCCAAAGTCAAAGGTAGAGAGAGAGAGAGAGCGAAAAGTGAGTTCTAAAATAATTTGTCATGATTCCGTTCCTTTACAGATTTGAGAATCCATCAAGGTTCTCCCATCTTTTATTATTTTTAAACGCTACCAAAATAAAATCACACACACACACAGTACACAGAAGTGTGAGCTCTGAGTGAAACTTGGACTTTCATACAAAAATACATTCTTCGATTCTTGCTCCGCAGAAGAAGAAGAAGCCCAAATAGTCTAATTTAATACTGAAAGGCAAACGCTAGTTTTTAGCCAACAGTCAAAGACAGCGTGTACAGCCAGAGACAGAGACTACAGATCACTTTTTAACGTTACTTATTTTAGATTTTTAGAAGGGTTCTCTCTGTTCTTTTTTTATTTTTGCTTTTTCTGAATTTTCTTTCCGTCGTATGATCTTAGGTAGTAAGGTCTCCTTCGTTCCTGTTCTTTCGTGGATACTAATAGAACGTTCGAGCGGAGTTGGTATGTATGTAGTAGGTATATGTGCTTATGTACGTCCACATCAAGTGATTATCAATGCAAATATGCGTAGGTACGACTATTTTTGTGTCTTTTTTAATTTTATTTCTGTGTGTGCTGCATTCTTCAATATTTGTACTTTGAATTTATAAATATCTTGCGTAAAGAGAAAGAAGTATCAGGGAATTGTAGCTCTGTGAACTGTGAGGCATATATACATATAAAGGAATGGCCAGGAAGGACCAGAATAAACATGTTTTAAAGAAAGTATAAAAACCCATTTGGAAACACGTGTCTACTATTTCCATGTCCATGCCCCTCTCAAATCCAACATTTTTTACGAAACTAAATTCAGAATCCATATTTCTCAATAGCAATCAACTATAATTTTCAATCTGCAAAAATATCATCTCCTTTTATAGAGTGTAAGTACAGATATGTATCTGTCATCGTTACTCAACCAACTTTAAAAAAAACAAGCATGCTGTAAAGAGATTGAATTTGAAATCCAGAGATCATTAAACGGTTTGAGGGTTGAGTAGTATCACCATCGCCAGTTTTTCCGTGCATGATATTTAAATTATTACTACAGGAAAACATCTATAAGTAACCCACAGCCAGCAGAGGCTATATGGGCTTCCGGTTGGCGTTAATGGCAAAGTACATACCATACGTGAGATATAAAATATGGGAAAAAAACAGAAATATAATATATGACAGATGTAATTATATATATATATAGATAATCTGTTGGCGTATGCAGTACGTAGATATATAACTTTAATTAGCATCAAATGAAGTGTCATAATACAAATACACCTTCCTTATTGAATTAGTTAGTATGTACTATATATACAACAATATAACTACATTTTATAGGATAAGAAGGTACACCTTGAACTGTTTAACACGTTCACATTACAGTAAGGTTAACTTTGTGGTTTACATTTTAAGAGTCTAGGCTTAAAAAATTGTTAAGTTCGAGATTACGCTGACATACGACGACAACGAATTACTTACGCGCGAATTTGTACATGAGCAATTATTATTTCTTGAAAATGCAACTAATTATTTAATTTATTATTATTACAATTCTTTTTTCACCTAAATATTGTAGTTGTTAATTTTTTTTTCAAATAGGATTTTCTAATTTTTGTTTCTCTTTTAACCCACTTTTTTTTGCATCATGTCAAACCACATAATATAATGTGTTCATGAAGAAATTACAATGTCACAAAGTACAAGTCCACTGAGAAGTGTTTGAGACGAAGAAACTGAAATAACGGGTTTCGTTTCCAGAAACTGTGATTGGACACACATTTTATTATGCATAATACTCTATATGCAATTTTATCAGTCAACTCAGGATCAACGTGACTGCCCTACAGCTATATTTTATTTCACATAATATACATACTATATAATAATGTCAACATTTTTATATCTATTTTTAAATCTATGGAAAATAATCGTATCTACTACGTTACACACCTGCTTCAAAAATGAACAACCAACCGAAATCGACTACGAGCAAAATTTTCAAGTTTTATACTTCGAAAAAAAAAATTCAAACTAAAAATAATGAACTGCGTAACTATCCATTAATTACAACAGATATAAACATTCGTAACAAAAAAAAATTAAATATTGAAGATACTTAACCAAAATACATATATATTGTAACTCCTTAATATCTCCGAATATTATACTCAAGATATAATAATTATTATATTTAATCAGACTGTAAATGTCTTAGAATTAATGCAATAACCTATCTACGCACAATCAATATACCATATACATACATAAACATGAAACATAAACGTACAGTCAAGTGACTCAAAGTAAGTCAAAGATAGCTTTATAAAAAGTAACTATTATAAGAAATATGTGAATCTAGTACTGATTGAATGATCCCTGGTGATGAGCTAAAATGTCTGATTTTTTATGAACTAATATCTGAACATAAGTCGTTTTAATATGCTATATAATGAGATGAATCTATTCCATACACAATACTGAATAGAAAGCTGACATTTTCACAAAAATCCATTTGAATATTGAATATACAATTGAGAATTTAGAACTAACATAATACAGACAATAATAATAATACATCTACATATCCATATTATAATGATAAATAACTCAGAAATAACTTACTAAATAAAAACAACTAACATACCCAGGAATACATAACATACATTAAACATATGTAAGTAATGATTATTACTATGGTACAATTGGCAGTAGTACTTTCGTAGAATAATAGTTCCCACTACTTATAAAAAATGAAACAGGATTTGAAACTAAAGTACTAAATACAATTCAAATGAAGAGTATTAAAAGCAACTACTATGAAAATAAATTTGAGGTAGTTAGTAGCTTCAATTTGTAATGACATAATTCATATGATATTATTACCGACTTATTTTACTATTGGTATTAATTAAGGTATCTAATGCACGAAGAACGTTACGACCTGCAGTTATAGTATTAAGAACAATTTAAGTATAACTAACATTCTCTATCTAAGTTTTGTCTTATTGTATATATATATATATATGATTAGCAAAGTAATGTATGTAGTCTAGTAGATATACAAGTATATAGTTATACTTTTACATATACCGTGTCAACCCCTATATTATGTATTAATCATTTTATCTTAACCAGAACGTGCTTACTAGTTTACCAGTGTGCAAGTTTTACAAAAGTCAGTACAATTTTAAGCGTCCGCACGTTTTTAAAAAATTCTAGCGTAATCGTTAACTTATATAAACTTTGCTTAGGTTTCAATTTACTTTTCACGATTCTGGTCCCAATGGATGCCGCACAAAGACGAATTCATTCAGAGTTACGTTACTTACCTAAACAAAGTTTATTCTGAAAATTACGATAAATTCCAACTTACTTTCAGGGTTTCATATTCAAAATATATTTTTAATTTTTTAGTAGTTAAATTATATCTCTGTAGTAAATTGAATGTTTCACATACCGAATTCCGCATCTCCCGACTCCGATCCATCCGCCTCAACATAATTTGTGGCTGACTTTCCATTAAATCGTGTTCGACGCTTAGCCCCACCCGTCATTTCTATAAAAATATTAAATGATGATTAATAACCAGGAAGGTTCAAGTTCAGGCCTAACAAATTTAAATATATGACCCGGTAGAATCGTAAGAAAATACTGAATCAAACCAACCTCTTCGTGGTCGAGCACAAGCGGCGTCATCGGAAGCATCGTCATCAGTGTCATACAACTTCTTTGTTGCTTTGTGACTTCGAGTAGATCGCCTTAACGGATGAGTATTTGAATTACTTTTGACTTTGGTGGGTGTCACTTCATCTCCTTCATAGTCGGAGCCATCATCTTCCTCTCCCTCTCCATCTGTCCCGCCCTCTTCATAATCTTCGTCATCTTCGCCCATGGTTGTTAAAACTGGCATTTCAATCCCATCATCTTCATCGTCCTCTTCCTCAGGATTTTCTTCTTCCTCGTCTTCTACAGCATCCTCTACCGGATCTTTAGCAGGATTATTTTGTTTTCCATCCTCTTCCTCATCCTCCTCAAAATCATCTGAGTCTATGTCTTGCAAAATTTTTCGTTTAGGATTTCTAGCTCTTAAATTATGACCATTACTTCTGTCAGGGGAAGAGGATTCTCCACGTGGTGATTTTTTATTTCGTAATTGGTAACCTCCAGTGGTTGCATGCTCATCGGAGTCTAGCGGTTCTTCCTTGATCGTTGGTTTGATTTGCTTCGGGCTTCTGCCATTGACTGCACTGCCACTGCTACTACTACCACTCCCATTCCTTGATTCAGTTGGAATTCTCGAACGTGGTGTTTCAGACGTATTTTCTGTACTTTCACCCGATGAAATCCTCAGTCTCTTACGTACTGGTCGACTAGAACCTGGAAGAGGGTCAGTTCTATCATGATCCGTTGAAGTGCCACCTCCAGCACTTCCACTTAAACTAGAGTTGGTTCTTTTAATTCGACTACTTGTACTCAGACTTCCACGGCTACTACCTGCTTGCACTTTAAACTTTTTTCTTGTTTGCATTTGACTACTACTACCAGAGCTAGAGGCACTTGCACTCTTTTTGGGGGATGGTGTGATGCGATTCCTTGCAGATTTATTTTTTATGTATGGATTTTTGGCTGCTGCCAATCGTTGCGGACATTTTCTAGGAGAACTGCTGGTTCCGTTACTGGGAGGCATAGGTACGGTCCTGCGAAGAGGTAGAGTAGCTTTTCTCCTCGGTGAATTTAATAATGGTTTTGGACTCCTAATAGGAAAACTACTTCGTGTTTTAACAAGCCGTCCAGTTGGTTTGCTCGGTGTGCGAAGATTATGAGATCTAGGATTGACTGGACGATTCCTTGATGAACGTTTACTCTTCCAGTCATCTAGTATTTTCTTAATACGACAATCATAAAATGACTGAAGTCTCATGGTCATGAGACGTATTGATGAGCGAGGGTCTGTGTTATAGTTCTTGGAATTTTGAAATATTAACTTCATATCTTTATCGAATTCAAGGGGCGTCTGGTAATTTCCACCACCCAGATCTTCCCGTATGGACTGCAAGCACATAGGAGTATCAACAACTTGGGAGTAATCTGGATAATCCAATAAATTAACAGCTTGCCTGAAGTACAAAGAATCCGGCTGGGTCCACACAATCTGCAAAAGATCTCTACATCTATCTTTCCATGGCCTACAAGAACCATCACTGTCTGTCAGGCGTCTTTCGACCCGCCTGGACGGCTTCGTTCTCTTTCTCAGGCGACTAGTAAGGGGACTTCGTTCAGCTCCTGTTGAAGGTCCAGGTTCTGAAGAATTGTCGGCAACAGGTGCTTCATCCGGACTGGTGACAGCCGCGGACGGTTTCCTGGTCTTTAATTTCTTTGGAGTAGCTTGAGGTTCTGAATTGTGACGTTCCATTATACGGTGATAGGTTTCGTTGACATCCCCAAAATTTGGATTTTGAACGATTTCCTTTAATAAGTCACTAAGGACTCTAGCATTTTTAACAATCTCAGACTCTGGTTGATTATACCTGGCGGCATTACTAGATATGTGTTCTATATCTGTAATAAGAGCTGCTGAGCGACGGTAGAAGAGATTATCCAGCCGCTCTTTAATTAAGTTCAGATCAACAAGATATTCAATTGTCATTGCATAGTCTGGGTATTTATTCAGATCAACTGGCGCGGCAAACATTTCCGAGATCGACAACTGCATAACATCAGAGACAAGATTAGAAATTCGTTGACATTCCGCATCTTGATGTCCATGAGGTTGCCAGTCTTCAGGTTTCACTTCGTACAAACCATTACGTAAATCCATATCTGAGGCACGGATCCCATCCTTCGCATCTTCAGGAACTTCGAAGTCATCAGTAATGATTTCCATGTCCCACGGACTGAGGTTCTCATGCTCGTTGCCATCAGTTGTAGAATCCCATCGTATATGGTACGAAAGAAAATGGGAATCCGAATATTTTTCTTCATAAGCTTTATTATTTTCGACAGTTCCCAACCACCAAGTCTTGTCCATCATACAACGAAATCGGTCGCCCTCATTCCAACGATGTCGAACTGACTTGTCATATATTTGTCGTAGGACAAGAAAATCAGCCACTGCTGGAAGATCGTGGTATTTCACATGAAAGTACTTGGTATTCACTTCACCTGACTCCCAGTCCGTGAGTGCAAGTCTTAAATCTACCAGACGAGGGGGAACCATCTCAAATTTGACGCCCACGACTCTGACAGACTCCTCGGCTTTCAAAGTGGGAAGCTGTATGTAAGGCAAGTTCTTTTTCATTTTTTTGTCGAATTGGTAAATGCTTCTCTCCATAACTTCTTTCACATATAGCTCATGCCCTTGCCTAAAATACACCAATTCATCCCCTAGCTGAGGGAAATATGGACTTCTTTTAGGCATAACTTCTGAAAGCCATTCTGATGGACGGAACTGCTCTGGCACTTCTTCTAACCCACCTGGCTCGGCTACGACACGTTTTTTCTTTGGTCGACTTTTAACAACTCCAGGCTCTGTCTTCACGTCTCCTCTTGGCATTGCAGAAGAAGGTCCCGCACGGGGTTCACTCTCTTCCCCCTCACTATCAGATTCAACTTTTAATCGCTTCACACGTTTCGCCCGTACTTTGCTCGGGCTTCTGGCTGCTGGAGAGCTGGACCTATTACGACGAGTTCGCTTGGACTTGTTGGCATCATTTTCACGGTTGTTATCTCTGGACCTTCCTCCTCCACCGCCCCAATCCGAATCAGACTCTTCTTCACTTTCGGACGAAGAAGTGGACATATCCTCCATCGTGTCGGACTCTTCATCTGTCGAAGTTGGAATATGATCTACTCCATTCTCAAGGTCGCTTTCACGAGCATTTGGAGGTATGAGGCGACGAACATTGTAACGAACTCGTCTCGGAGGTCTTGCTGGTCTCGGGGGCTGATTCTGGCTTAGATTAGGACGAGCTACTACCGGTCTACGTGGAGATTCTTGACTATAGGAAATTTCTTGCTGAGGTGGATTAGGTCTGGCAATACCCTCGTCTTCTTCTAAAACATTATGCTCTTCTGCATGATCCCGCGCTTGAAAATAAACCTGAAAGTTTTAATTTTATAATTACTAGCAAATCAATACCATATTTGTAATTAATGGACACGATGCGTTATGCGTTTATTTGGATCGATAAATTAGGAAGGTATTAGTTACCGGGTCAACTCTTCTAGGTGGACGTCTATTTCTGCTCAATCTTCCAGATGGACTTAATGTTGGTGACATTAAAGGATGTGGCAGTGCACTATTACTAGCTGGGAATGTTGACAATTGAGTTTGGTAGTATTCTTCTTCTTCATCTCCATCCACAAGCCGTTGAGCGTCAGAGGAACGAATGACTCCCGGTGACAACGGCGGTATAACTACTTTTTTTCGGAATCCAAAAAATACCCCAGGCTGCCACGTTGCTGCAGACTGTCTTTCCCTTGATGAGGGATTTGCCCGTGATGATTCCCCATTTCCACTCACATTTGGAGATCCTTCGACTGAACCTGGTGGCCCATTATCCCCTTGTACATTCCTGGAGGCAGCAAGTTCCGCAATCCTGACATCAATGTTACTTCGCCGATTCGGAATTCCTTCTATAACTTCGCGTCTTCCACCAGGGTACACAGCAACAACAGGGACAAGTTGCTCCGTTTTGCAATGTTCTCTTCCAGGGACTAGCCTTTGAATCTCGGGCGAATACGGATTTCCTTCAATGTCCACAAGGAAAGGAGGTGGCATTAAATGCGTGGCCACCTGTGTTTGCTCATCTCTTACGTCTGCACTAGATACAAAAGATGCAAATGGACGGTAGTCGGTATGAAAAAATAGTTCAGTCGGGAGTTTGGAAAATTTTGAATCGGGCCCATGATCTGTACTGAATATAAGAACGTGACCATGAGAGTCCGTTGCAACCAATCCCAAACCATCTGGAGCTACTTTACAGTCAAAAATGGCTCCATGTCCAAGACCCTGAATATCATTCTGATGCCCAAATATCTTAGTGGCATAGGAGCTATCACCATCCCTTTTTTCCGCACGCCCAATATCCCACATCGCGATTAGTCCATCGTGTCCAGCAGTACACATGATCCTTGGATCGAATGGATGTGACTCTATAACATATATCTCGTCTGTATGACCTTTCAGCACGCGAACCAAACTACCATTGATTGGATTCCATGTTTTGACTAAAAAGTCTGACGTTGCAGTTAGCACCAAAGTATCATCCCTATTCCAAGCAACCATTGTAACTCGAGGGCGCTTTCTAGGATCGTCAATTACGATTGGTGGCTCCCTATTAATTAAACAAAAAACAAACCAAGGTCAAAATTTTTTTAAATGTTAATACTTTCCACTGAAAACTAGCAATATCAAAAAATCAAAATCCTTACCCTGGAGGCGATTTGGAACAATGGATTCGAATGTAACGCCACTGTCGGCACTCAAATCTGTAGATCAGTGCAGTCCCGTCTTTAGATCCTGAGACAAATCTAAGTCCATGGTGAGCCCACGAAATACTATCTACTCTCTCCTTGTGGTATTCAACTTCTAAAATTCTCTGTGGTCCTTCAGGGCAAAGCATATAGTACACTCGAACATTGTTATCGGCGGAACCGGCTGCCATAAATACTCCCCCAGTGGAAAACGACGAGCACAAAATCTGAGCATGGCCTGGCCTCATTCTCTCTTGATAAAAAGTAGGTTTAGGTCTGTCATTGAGAAACAAACAAAACTAAATATATTTTACATTGCATTATCAATCATAGAAACATATATATGCATTATCAAGGTGGCCTTTAAATAATTACAAAATCAAATGGGCTGTGATTCTTAAATGGTCAAAGTGTTATGTAAGAACACAAAAATAGTAACTAACTGGAACACTGCAGTCTTCCCGGGAGCTTCGGTGTATGCCCAAAAAGCACAAGAACCATCAGTTGCTGTGGAGGCTAAGTATCGAATAGAGCTACGAGAATTTGGCATTGGACAAAAAAATACAGATGTGATTTGACCATCATGTTCTTTTAAAACTGCCAGGCAGGCACAGTTTGGAAGAGACCAAACGCGAATTAATTTATCGTTGCTTCCGACAGCTAGTAAGGTATTTTCGCAATTAATTGCCATATCTGTAATTTCTCCAGTTGCTCCTCGTAAAGTTGCAAGCAATCTGCCGTTAACTGCGCTCCAAACTTTAACTAGTTTGTCATCCGCACCCTAAGAATCAAATATATTATCATGATACAATAAAAACTAAATTTTTGGTTAAACGAAAACATTCCAATATTTCACGCCAAAACAATACAAGCTGGACCATTATCCTACGGAAAAGCTTACGGTAAAAATATATTTTCCAGTCATGTCATAAAGAACACAGTAGACAGCTGATAAATGGCCAACAGAGCGACACGATAGTTTTATGCGTTCCGTATAAAAATTTGAAGTTATTCTTTCTGTTCCTACTCCACCCCCTCGAACGTCTCGTGCCATCAAGGCATGTACTATTTAAAAAAATACATTAGTGTCATGTTAAGTCATTAAATCTCTGTTTCCTGATTATGATAATTTCTTCTGTCTCAGCGGATCCAACTATTATATTAGAATAACAGCAGTTAATTACCAGCATTGATAGGATTTCCACCGCCCCATTTTCTTATAGACGATTGACATACTCTCTTTCGGGATAATAGTAATTCAGGAAGTCTTGGAGGACGTTCTGAGGAGTCTATAACATGAGATCGTAAAAGCTGAGTAGAGAGTAAACTTCTTGCTTGTCCGACTTTAGCATTTTCTTTCTTTTGCATGTTTACAGTCATTAGTAATTGTTGCAATAATTTTGGAAGATGATCAGGTGTCACATGAGACATACCAGCACTCTACATATTCAAAAACAAGTATTTATTTTAATACACTATGTTTAAGTCAGATGCAATCATTGAGGGGAAAAATATTCATTAATTGTATCATAAACAACCAGCATGAAACGATCACGCCTGCAATTTGAGTCTGACGTACCTCAAAGGAGCTTGCACCTTTGAGGTACATGTAATATAAAATTTCAAAACGCTTCTAATATTGATACATATATGTTACCTCATTCCAAGTAACATTAAAAAACATTTAAGCATCATATTAATCGCGAGACGACAGGAGGTCATTTTACATAATAACATCATATTCAAGACCTATATATCGTTACTGAAGAAGCAAAGTTGCCGATCTCCAATTCTCACTAATAGCAAAATTTCCGTTCTCCAATGCGCGCTAAAAGCAAAGTTTCCGTTCTCCATTTATTAGTAACGTCAACGTGAACGTCACCAAATCGTTTAAAAAATTTACCTGGCCTACCTTTTCTATTGTTAAAATTTCTTATCAGCACGACCTTGATAAGAAATTTTTCCCGCACTACTCTGCTCGGTCAACTCACCGTCATGATGATGAGAACGTTTTGAAGTCGATTTGCATGGTTAATTAGCAGAACAATATAAAAAAAGATAACTGCATTTTAATTATTTTGGAATCGTAGTATTTTAGTAATTTACAACGTTTCTGCAGATTCTGACCTCCTTAGTGTTTATATTCCTGCCTGATATGTGATCGTGACGTTCACGTTACTAATAAATGGAGAACGGAAACTTTGCTTTTAGCGCTCATTGGAGAACGGAAATTTTGATATTAGTGAGAATTGGAGATCGGCAACTTTGCTTCTTCAGTAACGATATACATATTTCTTTTACTGTTTACATATCACTCTCAGTGTCGTGTAAAATTTCGGTTTTTGTTTCACGTATGCTCTTATTGACAATAAATCAAATCAAATCAAAGACAAGAGACGCGATGGTGAGCGTGGTATAAGGCAATAAACAAAAAGGATAGGACTACACACTTTGAATCACCGAGTAGAAATACACTGAAATTTCTATTCGACAGTTCAAAATTTAAAAAAAATTAATGAATCTTGCGGCTTTAGTTTACTATCTGATTAAAGGAGGAAAAGGATATAATATACATGATACATTAGTTTAAATTAAATGGATGCGATCAGTATTACGGTCTCAAGCTAGTCAAGCTAGTGTCATAGCTAGAAAGCCCATTAATTCGAACTGATAAAAAAAACTAAAGGTGTCTTTCTTAATTATTTTCAATATTTAAGCATGGGACTTGGGAGCAAATACATTGTGGTACATAAACATTGAATGTAAGAAGCATATAATATGCACTATTCATTTAATCACGTCATAAAAAGATAAAATACGTTCCTCTTCTTTCACTATAATGTATGTATGTACTTAAATACCGTGGTACATTCAAGTTATGGCTTAATATATTGTGTTTCTAACAACTGCATATTACATACATGTACACACATATACAACAATTCGAGTCGCATAAGAATAGATAGGAATGCAGTGATAAATATGCGAACGCCAGCGCAACTCCGAAAATAAAATCATTACTCAATCACGCAACCGTCAGCTAACATAACCCAAAATAAATAAAAGCAGAATGGAGGGGAATCTCTACTATTCTCTATAGAAAAATGAGGCACGTAATGCGGCAGGTACATCAAGACTCCACGAAGGGAGACCAATTCTTGAGCAACCCAACCAACCCATCCCCCATAGCCATTTTCTGAAAAATATTTCGTTCCCCAAAATTGGTCATTGAAAAAAGAGAGAAGTCTATAAAATTTTGAAAATATGAAAAAACTAATATCATACCTAAACTCCCCGTGTCTAATTATCCACCATACTGAAAAATGAAAATTTCGTCAAAATTAGAGCATGACCTCAAAGGTCATGCTCTAACCCCCACTGGTCACTTACAAATTGATTATAGTCCTGTTTGACGGATTGTCCTAGCCAATTAACACGTTCCGGAATCATCTGTCATTAAAAAATAAATCAATTCATTATGTTTGACTAGAATAATTTTGATGTCATGATGTCAATTTTGAAGGAGGATGGAAGGAATCGAGTGGAGTGAGTGGTTTGAATGGGAATCCTAAAACTAATTTCAGACTCCGACTACGTATATACATACGGAATTCTGATCTGCAACTTCTATAAAGGACATGCAACTATCACAGCTGATTTTTAGTCTACACGTGGATTTCAAACAGTTGTCTTGTCAAACTCAACTTCTGAGAAAATCAAAAAATTTCTTACCTCGTGATCTTCCATTTCTTGGAGTAGTGTCTGTTAAGAGAAACAACAATTGATTTACACACATTTTTTTAAAAATGCTTCCATCAAATCTCAAAATATCAACTATCACCCTATAAGTGACCCATAATATTTTCATAAAGTTAACTTACGTCTGCTGTCCGGACCATCGGACTAGTGGACAGGAACCTTGCGACGAGAAAATACATTTCTGTGAAAACCAAAACAAAGGATTAGTTTTGAGCACTGATCACACACCGAAATACACTCAATTTTCCTAGATTTTCACGGAGCACACTTTGAAAATCCAATCGTAATAATTAACACAATGATAATCTTGATTAAAATACCTCGATTCATTTGAGTTAGGTCAACGGGACTCGTCATTTTCGTTGAATTCTCCATCTCGAAATCGGTGACATGTAGTAAAAAGTTGAGTCGGAAAATTTCTGTCTGGGATCCAAGGCTTCTCTCGCTCGTTCGTTCCTTTGCTTGGGTAGGCCTGACTGCGCTGTGAGCCAACACTTATGTACGTTACATGAGTTTAGATAGGCCCATCATCTCATTCACTCTTCAGCAACGTTCATGAAGACCCTCTATTTACACCCTCCATATATACTACTCTGTAGTCGTAGCCTCGCACACTAGTCACCCGTAAGTATGGAAGCGCTCACAAGTTACGTCATGACAAAATTCCTAAATTTTGGCATCCCCCCTTCCCCCTTTCAAGCACGCCTAATATTTAATGCATTCTATAAGGGATGTAACGTCATATTTTGAGGACCTCCCCTCTCTCTAAATACATGACGTTATTAATGTATGCTCCCAGTGTCCGTGCTCACCTTAATACGCTACGCTACCATACATACCGCAATATCATACGTATACGTATAGGATGGTGTGGTGGATGTGGATGTGGATGGAGTTGCCGAAGGGAAACGTACTCATTTCAAGCCCCCAAAACATCCACCAACAAGTATCCATCTCCCTCCCATTACACCCAGACATCGGCTACTTTTAACTGACTCATTCTCCTTGTCCTTTAACGATCAAACAAAACCTTACTCATCTCATCTAGTTCTCCATTTTACTCTTATTTTCATAAATTCAGCTCGAAATTATGAGTACGGGCTCATTAAAGAATATGGCAAGTTTTATGAGACAGATTTGATACTACAATTTTTTTTTCAGAATTTTAAAGAATAAAGTAGGTAAATGAAATCAAAATATTCCTCCGCAGAATACCATCTACTATCTACACACCACACGGCCCTCAGCTTTTTACATGCTTTCATGTATTCTGCCTGAATAGTGAGAGCTGGCAAATTGGAACTTATGCTATTATGCTCCTGAGCTTGTTGCTGTTGCTATAAATAATATCTTCTTGTGTTGAGGGGGATCCGTAAATTGTGTAATAAAGGGAATGATATAAGTCATTTCAGGCATTTTTAAGAACTCAAAAAACACAGCTCAAATTCAAAACTTTTGTTGCAATGGACCAATGGACGTAATTATGTTCTAATCTAGCAAAACTGAAAAATATTCAGAAGAGGAAGCATCCACCCCTCTTATTCGTGACATCATTTACAGATGGCCCATGCGTTGTGGATAATAGCTGGTGCTGCTGTAGAGTGTAGTCCATTGCAGTTGTAGTGTTTGTTGGTGTTATTTTCGAACTCGAAAAAATACTACTGTGCTCACTAAAACATGTCGAATCTTCGCTAAAGGTTGCGCCATAAAAGACTTCGTACATTGATTCATTCGGTTCCGTAATGCTCCGTATTGCTGGAAATCTGGTAAATGCTGATTTCCTGGTACATGATATAATATTATTATGCTATGACGTGCATTTAAACGCTAAGGGGTGAAGCAAAATTGGCTTAGCCTTCATCACATGTTTGACAATAAAGGAAATGCATAACACACGTTGGTACTCATAAAATGGATTTTAGCAGTGGTGAACGGTAGAACGTGGTCCACCTCCACCATCTACGGCACGAAAATTGTAGTGCTAATGTGGTCAGTGGCCACGTAATGTCATCTCGAATTCTCTTATTAATTCAGTAGTTAACGGGATCCTAATTTCTGTATCACCAATTCAGGATAAAAGCGTTGGCCCTGTGGTCATTGAATATTGTTCCAAAGATTGACAACATCAAGAATTACAAGAAATAATGAAAAGATAACTTCGGTATTTTTCTGGATATTTGATTTGATTGACATTTGACAACCACTAGCAACCACTACCTAGTCTGGTGCCTGGCAAACTTCTTACATGGTACAGTCGTACAGTCCTGTTACAACAGGCAACAGGTGACTGGGGTCAACTGGGGTTTGGGTTGGATTGGAGTAAACTGACCTGGTCAACTCATATCTCACGAACTGACTGACTGTGCCAGTGAATTCTGTCATCTGTCGTGATTGTGAAGTTGTGTTTTTAATTTAGAGAGATAAGAGGAATTAACCGGTTGCCGGTAGTCTCATCATCTAATCTATCCAGCTAAATGTTTACTAGTTGGTAGTAGTTCGGATTTCGTTAATGAGTCGTGATTTCATTTGATGTTACTTCTCTAGCTTTTCTGGAGGGTGTGGGTGTAGCAAGCCGTGATATGATTATCGTTAACTCACTATCAACTATCAGATAAGTAATGCTACGTACACAGAAAGCAAAATATTGTGAAATAGTTGGATAGGGATTATTTAGTTTAAGTTTTCTTGTTGGTGAAATTACAGCTACATAGAATTAAAAACCTTCGTAAATATTTCTTTCATATTTACTGGTGGTGTCTGAAGTTTGAAGATAGTGTCCTTTTAAGCTGCAAGCTGGTCTTGATTTAAACAGCTAAAAGTAAAGTGAACTGCATGTTACTATCTCCTATCCTACCTTTCGAAATCATCGTCGACAACATTGAAGGCCAATTGTGAGTGGACGTAAATTGGCAATCGGAGAGGAAACTTGATTCCCGAACGTTTTGATTTTGTGACTTCAGTTGGTGACTTTTTGTATTTCGTCGGCTGGATTTTATGTAAGATTTTGTTTTTATAATAGCTGTGAGCTGTGTATGGGGGAAGGGCTATTGACTTTATCCCTCTGGAAAATGTGTATCGTGTGCTTGAAAATTGCGTAACATGATAAATTATTAATAAAGTATTATTCAGGAACTACTTTTATATAATTCAGGGGAGATGCATGATGTTATAGGATGTATACACATAGTTAACAAACAAAATTTACTTTTTTCAGTTTTGTGTACGTATTTACATCTTTGCTGCTCCCGACTAAATATTCCAATTCCAGAAGTAATGGCTTGGATACGAGAAGATGATCGAACGTGGTTCCAGAAATTATGTATGAATGTATTGAAGCAGGGCCCACTTCCCAAACACGTTGGGTTTATAATGGACGGGAATCGACGATATGCCCAAAAAGAATCAGTAGCTAAAATTGAAGGTCACATGAAGGGGTAAGGTTATTCTTATATTTCATTGCCTAAATATATATTTATTGTTACTGTTTACCATTCGAACAGCCATTGTCAGCTGTGTACATAATATATGATTTGTTGTTTTAACTTGAAAATGCGAACATATGGCGAATTATTCCACAAAGTGTCTCACTTGTTTTGTTATGTATTTGATTTGGATGTAATTGGGAACCAACAGCCGGGAACTAGTTATGCATGGTCCTGGGTGGGACTAAAAACATTTAAAAACATTAACATCGGATATATAGGAAAAAGGCTTTTACAGATAGTTTATTGGAAAATGTATGGGAGCCTGGGTGGGATTAAAAGGTGGGGGCGTGTATGGGGTGCAACCATGCAACTGTGTCGGTATTAATGCCGATACCGTAATTTCTGGATTAGCAAAGTTTCTATACAGTGTGTCCTTATTTATTTTTTGTGCTTAGATTCGAAAAATTAGCAGAAACTTTAAGATGGTGTTGGGAATTCGGGGTAACGGAACTGACTGTATACGTATTTAGTATTGAAAATTTTAAGCGGCCTAAAGATGAAGTAGATGCTTTGATGAAACTGGCGAAGGAGAAGTTTGAGAAGTTATTAGAAGAACAGTGAGTCAAGCTTTTAATGCATTGTTAATGGTTTCCCCTCCACTTTTAGTTGGTAAATGGTAAAAAAAATAGAATTGGAATTAGCCTATTCGCATAATTTTAGCGAACGCTTACAAGAGGAAGGAATCTGTGTACAAATTATTGGAGATTGGTCTTTAGTTCCTGCTGATCTGAAGCCCCTCATGGCGAAGGTTATGGTACTTACCAAGAATAATACAAAAGCTAAATTAAATGTAGCTTTTGCATACACGTGTAAGTAAAGTAAAAATACTATAAATAGTTCCCGCACTCTATTTAGCTAAATTATAATATAATCTGAAATATTATAAACCGAAATACATATATTTACATTCTATAATTTATTTTATTTTCAATAACAGCTAGAAATGAAATTACGAGAGGAATTCAGTCAGTGGAAAAGGGATTGCTAAATGGTGATATAATTCTAGAAGACGTTTCCGAAAATCTGCTTCAAGATTCATTCCGTATACTTCCATCTCAACCTCTAGATTTATTGGTTAGAACTTCTGGAGAAACAAGACTTTCAGATTTTCTGTTGTGGCAGGTAATTTCCACTTCTTCATGCATAACTTGTAGGGTGCATTTGGTAGCTTTATATTTACTTTTTATTGTTTGTAATATAGAGCAGTGAAACGGTGCTATGTTTTACACAAGTGTTATGGCCAGAGTTTACAATATGGCATTTGATGGCTGCGATGTTTAATTATCAGATAAATCATCAATCAATCAAACAGGTAAGTAACATGCCCAAACATGCAATAAAATTACAGCGGATGAGTAAATATTTTGTTGAAAAAGCAAAGTTTTTAATAAGACATTTTTAATTTGACTTGCAGCTAAAATTAATGAACTCTATGCCTGTCACTAGTACAGAAATCACAGGCGACGAAGAAAGCAGGATAAAGTCCTTTATAACAAATACTTCGGAGAAAGTTTGGCAAAAGTTAGAAGAAGATGCTGCACTTCTAGCCTGATAATCCTAGTTTTCATAAGCAAATTGCCTGCATCTACTTCCTTCAATCATTCAATTTTTCTAGGTTATCCATCTTATTATTGGTATCTTTTCATGCGTTCAGTCTGCCGTATGCTGTAGCATTATATGTTATAGATGAACATTTTGTAGTTAATTCCTTGTCATTACCGTTCGATTCGAGTGCAATTTATTAGTAATAAGAGTGGTAAACTATGTGATAAATATTTATGGTTAATTAAGACGGGGTATGTTGCTCGGACTGCAATATTTGTCAGACATTGCACCAATTTGAAAATTCATATTAATGAAATTAACTCGTCCTACATGAAAAATATCCCTGACGATGTGTAGTTTTGATATTTTAGTGGAATTAGTAGAATGTAATCAATCGCGAAGCAACTTAAATCGACAGGATAATGTTTTGTTAGAGAGGTTCATAGTCTACTAATTTAGCCGTGTAATCATTTGCATTAAATCTGATTTGTGGCTAACCTCAATATACCAAAGACAGTTATACTTTCGGTCCAAATACTGCAAGCTAGGGTATTCCAAAAGTACTATAGTTCTTTACCTTTCAATATTATTGTAATTTATTGGTTATTGTATTTAGCCAAGTTGCTGTTTAGAATATTAAATATGTGCCTGATTTAGAGTAAGCAGGAGTGAAATTAAATCCATCCTTACGGTCAAGGACTTAGGGGTATTGTAACCGTTCGTTGATTGGCTTACTTAGTAGTTGTATGCAAAAAAAACTTCAAAATGTCAACAGGGCTATCACAGCACACATTTTTTCCGCATGTTTGATAATTCGGTTTAAATGTTTGCGTTCAAGGAAATTCACGTTTTTGTTTTTAAATATCGTTATGACGGGTCGTTTAAGTATCAGTCCCGTTCTGCCTTTGTTTTGAATTTTTGCAGTGATAAAATCTTCGATATGCATGTTATAATATTATTTACCTTGTAGTAGGAACCGTGAGAATTATTGTGACAACGCTGCCATGTGCACAGAAAAATGAAAATAAATTTTGATTCTCATTCAGTCTAGTTCATTATTCTTTTTATATTTAAATACACTAAAATTCATTAAGTTCGGATGGCATATAATTATAAACTGGTTAAATAAGTATATGTTGCATAATACTGATGTTGCAGCAGAAGTTTAAAGGGCATGAATTTGTCATCAAATATGAAAACCATTTGAAGCTATACATGGACACTAAAGCGAACGCATGCGATGACAAGCCTTCTGTAAAAGGGGACAGGGGCCCATAGGTCAGGGACTGTTTTGTTTGCTCCAATTTGCTTCCATTCAAACACTTTATGAGTAACTACAATGTTTTAAATTAAACCTAAAGACACACACATCAGTAAATCTTTTCTGCAATAGGATTTAATTATTTTTATTAAATGTTCCACAGTTTTAGCGCTCACGAGCAGTAATTTCGCCAAAATAACGAAAAATAAATATAAATGATTGTAATAAAGTTTGGATTTCATCATTAATATAATAAAATAATATTATCATATGTTTTTAGGCACTAACTCTAAAGTTAGCTTTTAAACCCCAGAGTAATGTGAAAGGTAAGATAGATACTAACAAAAGTAGTACAATGTAGGAAAACAAAACAAAATTACAGTATCAAAAGTAATAATATAGTATTAAGTACCTAATAATTTATAGTATCTGAATGCTATAATGAATACTTCAAGCCAGACAATTTCAGATTTTATGACACTTCAAATAAGAACTTCCCAGGTACAGACACAGGACACTTAATGTCCATGCTCTCGCATTCACTTAATTTCTCATGCGTTTTACAGATAGGTTTCTATAGATAAATTCATTGGTAATTTGATCAGCAAGTCAGCAACGCGCGTACATAATAAACAATAAAATTACAATAGCGTACATTGTGGATTACGGACTATTGGTACATGGGCTATCGTCCTTTTTCTATCAAATGCATTTAATAAAGGTCAAATTGGAATTGCAGCACGGGCAAAAAATATCTTTCCTAATTTTGAGCGAATAATTAGAATTTAGAAAAGATCCACCAAAGTTACATAAGTCGGTAAGTTTGGAGAATACTTAAAATACACTGCACAATAACGTTTTCCTGAATTTTTAAAGACCAATAAATACAATCATTTTGCTTAAAGATGCAACATTTAACCAATATGGCTAATGTCATGTCATTACATTACATTAAATACATTATACGACATGAATTTTATAATAAAATTTTAAATTAGTGCGAGTATCAGTCTAAATTGTATCTAGTATAAATACATTCAAAATATTTATAAGGCTTCTATTTGAGTAAATATCTGCTATTAACTTGGGTAAGTTGGTTACTGTTACTGGTTAAACTTAATATACAGAACCCCCTTATGTTTGTATTCTTTGTCTGCATAAACTGGGTGTTGCCCCTCAAATATATATCTATAGTATGTCGTAGTATAAGTACTTAATTAGTGCTTCCTCAAAAGCAGCAAGTACACTGAAATACTTGGTAAATTCCAATGTGAAATAATAATATTAGTAAACAACAAAGTATATATACATACTATTTAGTATGTATATTGAATGTATGCTGTAGCTAACGAAGTGACCGTTACTTGTATAGAATTCGTACAATTTGCTAACCGATTAAGTAATACTATGTGGAAAAATACGGACTCGAAGTTCATTTGACCGTACTTTACAAATTATAATAATATACATACCAAATTTTAAGATTTGTGGTTGAATAATAAAAAGTTGTACTTATACATTTTAGCTACAATGATTATTACGTTTACGTTTCAATGACTGTTGAATAGGTTATTCCTGCTATAAGTGCGACACAAGAAGTTACTGAATAGTATTGATTGACATGGGTGCGAATTTAAAATTGCAACAAAATTTACAATTGCATATGTATAATCTCGTAATAATACATTCGATACATTTCTTATATTTTCTATATAATGTGTGATAGGTAGCGTAGGGTATCTTGCTTTTCCTTTCAACCAAAATTAAAATTAAAAATTGAAGTTAGAGCCACAACTGCAAGACACTAACAAATATTGGTAAATTTAAAACATAATAATAATTATATTTGCCTCCGACTCCGTGATATTTGGCACATGTGCCCAACTAATATGCGTATATATATACACTCAAAAGTTTAAAATTTGTATGTTTAGTTAAATAGCTAATAATACTTCACAAGGCGAACATTACACAAATTACTGGACGGTTATTATCAATCACTACATATCAAATAATATAGTACTATAAATTAATTGTTTTCAATGCATTCTCGCTGGAAACAGGTGCCAAATTTCACGTATGATAATTTATTGTAGTATTTGTACATTTATTGTAATAAGAATAAATAATAATGTGCATATTCTCATTGTGTCTAAAATCTATAGATTCACTGTAGCTAAAAAGGTTTAATAAATTGTCAAAAATATTTGGTACAAATACTGAGCTAAATAAGCTCATCATGCAACGCAATCTACTTTTCACCGTGCGATAACTAAAATATAGGGTAAAAACAAAAACAGACGAGATATAGAAAAACACAACATGCAAAACAGGCGTGGGTCCACAGGGTTTAAAAACTATTTAATACTATACCCACATTATTTGAAATTTTCTGTCGTGCAATGTTAAAAATAATTCAACGGTAAAGTTTCAGACTATATAACTACACACAGAAAGCAAGACATTAACAAACTGTAACCTACAACTTAAAAAAATATATCCTTAACTGTAATAAAGACCGATCTTGCATATTATACGATCTACAAATTAGTAAAGTTAGTTAAAAAATAAGAAGCTAAACACATCCGTACTCATACCAGACAGAGTCATCATCTTCAGAAGAGCTTGGATCGTGAGGGGAATACATGCTTCCATTAGTAACTTTAATCGTTTTATTTGAAATGTGACTATGATTACAGCGACCAATAGAAGAGAAATCATTATTATTCCCTTCATACGGAACCACGTTATTCAAATTAAGATTCACATGCGTACAGTAATTTTCAACTTTGTTTACATTCACACTAATATTATGAGTTTGAGAGTGGGATACTGGTAAAGGGAGGGACAGAGAGTCTGGAGGATTATTATTCTCCACACAGCAAGAATGACATGCACAGTGCTCAATTTCACCAGGACTATGCTTACTCCCAATATCAATCTCTAAATTAGAAGAATGTTTGCATGTAATGTCTTCCGGTGAGTTCACACTTGAGAGGTCAAGAACATGGCAAGTTTGAATTACATTTGATGGCACATTATTATTTAAGTTACCGTTCATGGCGAAAGTCCTTTCGAGGAATGTTGCTGGTGGCTCGTCCAGCGTCGTCGTAGTCGTAATAGGAGTTGAACACACGAAATACACGTCGCTGCTAGCATTCCCGTTTCCTTCAGGACTTCCGTTAATAGGCGATACACAATTTTCAATGTCACTTAAATTCGGTGGCCCATTTGGACTTAAACTTAATTCTTCATCTGCATCGTTCTCCATATCTAAGGGTATAGTTTGCTTCCCTCCGGACTGGCGTCTGTTTAAGCCACATTATTTATTAAAGCCACACTACACAATAAAAGACACGAGTGCTAATAAATGAATACAATTTCATACAACTGGGCGCTTTAAATAATCCAATGCTATTGTAGCAAATACCTCCAATAAATAATATTACCTTTTCAAAGATTTTGACCGCCAACTTGAACGGCTGCAACATTTTCTTTTTGCGCTAGGTGCATGGCATACTTTAATGACTCTGATGGCCACGTTCCGATCCTCCCCACATTTGTCACTGGATTTACTTGAGTTCCCGATATCATTTAAAACTGGGAGAAGGTTTTGAGCCCCTCGAAGTGGCAGCAATATAGCTCTACGAGTTCGTTTCACATTCAATAAGCTGGAGCGTCTGCGGCGGCGTTTTGTTTGTTTATCAGGATCAGACGGTGATTGCAAACTTTTAGACTCAAGGTCTGGAACTTGTTGCGCAAAATCACTAACTGATGACTTAACGTTCTCATGTGCATTATTAGTAGTTTCCTCCTCTATAATATGTGAGGCGTCTTTTTTTGGTGCTTCGATTTCAATTTCAAGTCCGATATCATTTAAACTAAAAACTTTTGCTTCTGTCAACAGTTCAAGTTCTGACCCTTCTTCAAAGAAATGAGAGTTTTTATTTAAATTCAAGTCTGAAAATCCCACATTCCGTTCGTCTTCTTCATAAAGCTTTGAATTAATATCTAGTAAAGGTTCATTATTTAGCAGTAGTTTCAAACTTTCCTTTTCAATGGTGAGGAAGCTGTTTTGTTCCAATAAAGTTTCATTTTCCAAGTGCAACGACCTGAGGATATCAATTAAAAGCACGTTATTTTTTTACATTACAGCATGACCTGGCAAATGGGTTCAATGTGCGCAGTCATAAATGATATTTAAAAGTTACCTGTTTTCATTTTGAAGAACCTCAACTTGTTCATAAAACTGCTCCGAGTCCTGGAGCTTTTTCTTTAATTTCGATAATTCTGCTTCTAACCTCGACGCTTTCTCTTGTCCCTCCAGCAGTGCGTCTAGCTCATCTCTAGCCTTTTTACAAGATTTTAGCTGCTTCTGAACCTCCGTTAGCTGTTTAAAAAATATGAAATTATTAGCTCGCATTATACCCCCAATTCAGATTATTTCTAAACACTGCAGTCGTAAGTGCACTGTGAAAGAAGCGTGTAAATACACGACACAAAATTCAGTAGTACGTTATTATTTTGAAAGGAAACAGAACATGTACTAAACAAGTTTTAGTGCAAACTGAGTATGATCAATGTAACCCACTGAGTCTATTGGTTATTTCAATGGACCAGCTGCACATTAACAGCGTCTTCCGGGAAAAGCTGTCAACTAATACAAAAACAATTCAAAATCATACGATCTCGTTAATGACGATAAGTTTATAGACTCAAACTAAAGATAATTATTATACAGTTAGCAGTTTTAGTTTTAAAACATTATTTTCTAGATACAATGTTAAAGTGCAACTGGTCATTGTTCTGCAGGGATTCAATAGAGTTCTTAATAAAACTGAACACACCTCAGTCTGAAGTTCGTGAACACGGTTCTTTGTTACTTCAAGTTCTTCTCGACAGTCCTGGAGCAGCTCCGTCTTTTCATGGCTAGAATATGTTTAAATGTATGCACATGTTTAAAACACGCTGACTAAGAGTAGCTGTACTTTCAAATTTTGTACATAACTTTTCAAGCAAAAAAAAGGAACTTACAGTTCTTCCTTGAGCTGTCTTAGAGCAGCATTCAGTCTAGCATCTTCAAAGTCATTTTCTGGTCCGTAACCTTTACCTTCGTAAATCCGTCGCTGCCCACAATACATATAACCGGCAAAGTAATCTGACACCAACTGGGCCTAAAATGTATGAGTAAGTCAATTTCTTCCCACAATCAAGATTACAGCGTATAACATTCACTTTTTATTCCCAAAACTTAAAATGAGGTACCAAGTAACTAACCTGAATGGTTTGATTGCGATCCAACAAAAGTCTTCTTATAAGACTAAGAAGACTCTCGTAGATTTTTTGCCTATCTTCTACTTCCAAACTTAGGAATTCTGTCCACGATTTTATATAAAGCACGTCGGGGTTATCTGTAATCTATATAGCATAAAAGTGTTACTAAATGTACAACTTGGTTCACATTAATCAAAATATTATTATCTACTACAACGGGAAATTGGTGAGTAAAATACTCGTGTCAAACAATGATTACTAATTTAATGTTTCCAATAAGTGCTTCTTGAACTTCCGTAGGAAATCGTTTAATTTTCTTAATAGTATCTTGCTTCTGTGAACCTTGGATGGCTGCTCCAAGGAGGAGGAACAATATTTTTTCTAATTCTTGGACGGAACATGTCTGACATGATGATACAATATGGACGCTATTTGGCGGTTTTAAGGCTACCAACTGACTAAAATGATCTTCAAAGTAAGACTTGAGCTCGGTAAACATTCTATTCAAGCTCTGAATACGATTCTTTGTCTCAGACTCATAATGATTAGGAAATTTATTTCTTGACTGTTGCTGACTTTCCTCTTCAAAGATTGCCGACAAATGTAAGGATGATTGTTCTGGTTCAGGAACGATTCCCCTAAGAAAATTATACCACAACAAAACAAAATAATACATATTATACTCATGCTGCTTAATTTCTAAGTAGTAAGTAGTATAAAATACATTTTTCCAACCATAAAATTAAGCGTGGAAATAATTTTGTTCGTGACAATAATTACCATACTCATAATATTCCTTTCACTTTCCTGCTCAATCACAAAAATGTACCAGCTACCACAAATGTCATTTCTACTTTTACAGTGAATGCTATTATTTATGGCGTAATTTTTTAAATATACCATAAAAAGAATAAACATAATATCCTTCTTATTTAATAATTTACACTTCCGAAAAATATTAGATAAAAATATAGTGTGTACACCAAGGAACTTACACGTATTCTAATGCGTTTGATAAGGCCTTTCCGGTCACAAAATTTTTAAAACTTTCTTCATTTTGTATCTCTTTGTCCGCAAATGATTTCACCTAAAATAAAAACGTTAACATTGCAAGTACACGAGAACAATAAAAACTTGAATTTAAATACACACATAATATTCATGAATTCATTTCGAGTCATTTCTGTGGACAGTACTTACATACACGTGTTTATTATGTATTTATGCACAAATGATTTAGTATGCACATGTGCTTTGTACATAAAAATAATAAAATGAATAGATGTTACTTACCCATAAATACAACGGTTTTTTGAGAAAATGAATATCTTCGGCGCTTTTGTGCTCGCCCCGTCCTCGACCCACGCAACTTTTCTCTTCGTTGTTTCCATTCATTTTGTCACGTCTCACCCGCAAATACTACAGTTTGCACCGTAGTAGTAGTGAAATCGAATCCTCTACAAATTAGTAAGTACAAAATTATAATAGACTCGGAGTAAAAACAGCCTTTTAGTATAAGGAGATCGACGCCTGTCATACTATAAACCCAATTATTATATCGTCTTACAAATTAGTCAGCCGAGGGAATACATGAAAACATAATATCTACAAATAATTAGGCTATCTAGTTCATATATGCGTTTATCAATAGATACAACGTAAAAGTGAGTTAATTCAACAGTAGTACTGCCAACTGATAAAGAACGACATACACGTGCTAGAGCATAAACAAAACCCAAAATAGACAGTGATGATAAACATGGTAATAATAATAATAAACGTGGTGTCGTGTTCAGTAAGGGATTAGTATTAAATTGTATCAAACCAGAGCAAGGAGAGAACGACGGGGATAATTATATACTTACATACTTAAATACCATATATGTTTTTACAATGAATATCAAATCAATAGCCAAAGTATCAATGAAAAAAATGAATGGATATAAGAATTAGCTGATTGCATATCCTTCAGAAATGGTTTTCTATCAGTTTTACTTTTATCATGCTTAGGAGTCATACCAGTTTACGATACGAACTTCTTCTTTTATATAACATTTAATATAATTTTTCCAATTCGTCCTTCAGCTTTTACACTTGAGAGACAGAACAAAATATTCCTATTTACCCTGGTACAACAATATTACTTGCCGAAAGACAAAGCCCGACTTTAATTTCCAATCATGCAAAAATAACACGAAAAAAAAGCTTAATACATAATATGTGTAATAACAAATTGAGCAGTAAAGCATAATACAATTCTGCCATAATTAACATCCCCGTATACTCGACACATGTGTAAGATACCAAAGTGTTGTACAAAACTTCGTTTGTCACAAGTCACAACTGTAACTTTTTATATATAAAACTTATCCTTTCATACAAAAGTCCTCAAATTCTCCTGCTTCAAAGGGTTAAATTGTTAAATACTTTTAGCAAATCTGCTGCAAAATTAAATGTCCTTATGATTTAGCATCAACTGAGAACGGCGAGTCAACACGTATTAAAGACATGTCAATGCTGCTCGTTGCCATTAGTTTGAGCAGCTCTGACAGACAACCTGACGACAACAACGTAACGCAAAGCAACGTAAACGGACGTAACCTATACAAAACTAACGTGTCAAATCTTAAATATGGTCAAACCTAAAAATCTAATCCATTGAAGCGATCCTCACACAAGTCTTTGTAATTTTATGGTCTAATTATTTTGAATCCTGCGAATTCATTATTCACCTTGTCTTTTCTAGCAACGAACGAGCCTGACTACACGAGCACCGGCACGATGTTAAACAAACACAATGAACCACTAAATACCTAAACTTTAAGTAGGCGACTAACTATGTAAATACATTTCCTTTCTAAATAGTCAAACATCATTAAAAATCTATTGACGTAATTAAATGCACTCTCGTGTTAATGCACATGTGCATTACTTTCGTACACTAAACATTGATAAATCAATGCAGAAGGCATTGGCAGACAAGGCACACACCACTCATTATCTAATCTGTGTGTACTTTACAAAAGCAATTCAGTATTACTTAATTAAAACATATTTACTCAAGCAAGTGTGAGAACTTGAAAACGTGAGAAGTAAAAATACAATCGTCTTGTTATTACAGACAGAAAAATTGCAAACTGACTGCACGGAAGGTTAAACCTATACTCCACATTTCATAATAATAATATCATTGAAAAGATATTTTGCCATATTTTGCCTTTCATATTATAAGTAACTTGATATTTAATTTATTCATTCATAAATGTAGCAAGACCACTCACTCACAAATAAAAACACAAAATCAAAAATGCTACAAAAAATTATATTCTTTCAACCAATTATGAATTATTATGAAATTACTTTTCCACACCATTGACATTTCTCTACTAGTTATGTAGTTGTATTTGAAACCAAGCTTTACAATAATTAAAAGTGTTCAAATTTTAAAGCGTGACGATTTAACTAGTGACTAGTCGTGATTTTCATACCTCTAACTACTTTTATTACAAATCTCTGTCTGTGAGTTTAATTCTAATGTTTCATGAAGTACATTCCTATATTTCAAAATACTATTTGCATTTTATATAAGTCTACTGACTACTGATTGACAATAGTAACCAACCAAGCCAGTTACTGACAACTGACAAACGACTAAACTGATTTATTTTCAGTTTTGATTTTTCTACTATAACTGATTAATAAAACAATAAATTGCTTCTACGACCTCCTTTCCAGCAACTAATTGTGATGCCAATTAATACGCAGTACATAAAAACTAACACAACATAAAAGCAACAAGTATATTATATGTAAAACTGGGACTGACTGAAGGGATGGGGATGGGGGGGGGGGCATAACACAACCAACGACACACACGACATGTAAAACATGAAGTAATGAGTAAGCATCCCCCTTTTTTGTTTTGTAAATCTATTCCAAATTCCAAACAGAACATACAACTTACCTTCAAAAATCAAGAATCTTAAAATCTAGTTAGTGGTCGACTGTCAACTGTCCACACACTGATTTTGATTTTTTGGACTGAGATTTAAAAACGGCTATTGAATAATTTTTGTCGTATGGCTATGAATCGTGTCCAAAAACCAACATGTACAACAACTCGGCAGACAGAGAGAGAGAGACACGACACTTTTACACATTGACTTGACACTCACAATAATGAGACTATAAATAAGACACTTATAGATAGGTAACTTGATTGAGTTGATGATTTATTTGTGATCACTCATGAGCCACGGTGGACGGTGGACGTTGGACGTTGGAGTGTTGGAGTGTGAACAACTGCCAACTGCCACTGCCGCAATAAATTTACAATTAATAATAACGCGTTTCACTCTTGCCCTCAGTAAGCGTATCCATATTATTACTAACATTAACTAATATATAATTTCTTTTGTTTCCAACTTGAGATTGAAACAAACTTCAAACTCCAAACTCAAAATTATTATCCTAGCCACTGTTATTATTACTTACATAAAATGTAATTAAGCCTCCACGCTCGCTGCCTTCATCCAAATAAATAAGTGCTCCGTAGTCCGTAGTGGTAGCTACGAAGTACTTACTTACGAAGAAATGAACCTCAAACCCTCAAACTAAAGCAACTCCACTTGTATTTTTTTTACATCTAAAATCTAAGGCACAAAGGACAGACAGACCCAGACCATGAGAGAACGAGACGAGACCAAGAGGCACTCCACTCCACAGTCAGTTTTTAGACTAGGGAGCATAATAAAATATTTTATACACACGAAAACCATGAGTAACTAAAACTACTCAACTGAACCACTACTGTAGTACAGTCTTCTATTTTTCTGCTATACCTCCGAGGCCCGTATCCGTATCCAAGCAAATAATAAAGTCCGTCGTTGTTAAGGCTTGTTTTCTTGTCTATATCTGTATATAGTGTACAGTATATATATGAGAAATGTGTGAAATGCTCTGTTGTTGTTGACTTGTAATATTATTATTACTATTATTATTATTATGTTGCCGTTGAATCTCAGTGTGTGCAGGTCTGTCTCTTTGCACGAATTCCTTTATTACTACTACCACTACTACTCCCTTGGTTGGATTCAGATTTATTCAGATTCAGATTGAGAGAGCCTTATAACAACAATAAGAAAACGTAATAGCCCTCTCCTCGCGGCAATGGCCATAACATGGATACCATAATATAATGTAGTAAGAGGCACTTTACATCGCATCGTCAAGTTGACTTAATCTCATTTTTTTAGTGAGGTCAAAAATCCCCAGATATAACAAAAATGCCAATCCCTCCCTATATACTTGAATCTTTTTACTACTTAAGTAATACTCAATCCTTTAAGCAGCAAACAACTCCCCATGGATCACTCCTTTAAGACTCGTTTCCTTATCCTTACCTTACTTCTTGTATTACTTGTACTTCTTTGGTTTTGGACTTGGTTTTGGTTTTGGCTTTGGTTTCTTAAAGCCCTCGTCCTTTGTTTAAAGTCTTTAGCATATCAGACCAAAAAAGAGAGACGTAATATCACTACTAGTACAAGTACAACACTAAAGAAGGGAAGGTACACAACACTATTATACTATTATACAAGTACAACTATATAATATAATACGTAATGTTTAAATGCTCCTTGTTGTACAATTTAACGTGTGAGTAACTTGGAGTTTGCTGCCATATTGCTTTGTTCTATCTAACCATCCATGATATCATAGTATATATAGTATGTATCTATATTTATCATGTTATATGCATCATTCCGAAAAACATCCATTCTATATCTCATCCCATCTTTGTTTTTTTTAAGATTAATCTTTATTTCATATATTTACTTTTCTTCTCGTCGAATGCAGTCACAGACCTAAAAATACAAGAATACAAGAAATAAAAAAAATTAACATGAGAGGAATACAGGAATACCAAGATCATTGAATCAATGTACCTACCTACCTACATACATCAGTATGCTTACCTGTCTAAAATCAGAATCTGCGATATATCAGCTTTAGAATTTACAAGGCATAATACATGTAGGTAGATAGCTTGAATGATTTAATATCTACTTGAAATCTAGATAAGACAAATGACAAAGCATAAATGACAGTGCAGAATGATGGAAGAAAAACAATAATAATATAGTACATAATTAGTTACAGCACAGTCAACAGTATAATAGTTACTTTTTACATATAATACAACAACTTTTTCCTGAGAGTATAGATTTTCGCTTGAAAATTTCTTTAGATCATCAGACCAGACCATTCGCATTTTACAATTCTGATCCAACTATACTATCCACCCACACTATATATATATAGGTATAGTGTGCTTATTTACGATAAAGTTTATACTATATGTACAGTGCGTATATATTATTTTTTCAAAATCTTGTATTATTACAAAATCCCTGGCTGTGTATATCACCCCACCGTAGCAAAACTATTATCTTTTCAGTTTCAGCTCTTGTATTATTTTGTTGATTGCTTGAAGGGATAACGTTGTTAAAAAACGTTACTTTACAATAATAAGCTTGGGTTTTTGATTTTTGACGGCTGTATACATGCTGTGATTTGTGACTATGACGCTGTAAGTATGAATTGAGTGTGCGATTACTTTCAGGAATTTGTGATGGAATGGAAGGAAAAACGGCAACGGCAAGAGATGAAATCTTGAGATGAGAGCTATGCTATGCAGTTAAATAAATTGCAAACAAAACAAACAACTGTTTCGAATCTGTGAGTGTATCTACTTTGATGATTCTCACTCTAATCTGACAGTTATGCTCTCTCAACATTTTCAATTCCTCCGCAAGATCTACATACATATAAGACTATACATACGAATACAAAAAAAAATTATAAGACATTTGAAATTACTACATGGATTTAATGCAGAAACAGACACATAGACATGGGCACCGGGGGAGCTGTTATATACAAATTACTTTAATTTCATTTTAGAGGACCAAGCAATTCAACAATGCAATATAGATCTCTTATGCAGTTTCTATTGCTATTGCTATTTTATCTACTTTAAATATAAGCTGCAGACAAAGGACATTACCTTAACATAATTATATTATACGCATTGTATCTTCGTATCCGCTATTATTGGCTACCTGTGCCTGTGTCTCTTCGACTTCTACACATACATAAGATTAAACCAATTAGTTTTTCCATTCCCTTCTATAATATGACTCTGACATTGAGATTGGGATTGGGATTGGGATTGTGTGCATTATTGTGGCGTGGCGTAAGTAACCTACAACAAAATTATCCTATATTTTTTTACTCTTTGTTTACGTATGTTCGAATGTTCTTTGGATTTTTTTACCCTTCCCTCTCGCTCCACAACATCCTCTTAAAGTCTATCAACGACTCCATACTCCATCAATGTAAGACAAAAAAAAGGGACCACTCAACATTTTAATTTTTTGTCTTGCTACCTATGTACCTATACCTATCTAAGTACAATGGTAGATTATGATGAACTATATGTTTTCGGGGATGCATTATGCTTTCCATCTAAGCCAAGTTCCACCTTCGCTTCCTGTGGTACTCATTCCCGTCGTGTTCTGTTGTAGTTGTAGCTGTGAATTTTGAACAATTTGAACCCCTCCGTGTGGCACGGTTCAATATGACGATAACCTAAAGTGTTGCCAACGAGCTTTACTGCTGACTGCAGAGTCATATGGCAGTACTACGAGCGTACAGTAATAACATTGTGCCATAGTATCAAAACATAAACAAAAAAAAAGTCTGGTTGCATCCTATCGCTTATTATGGCTATGGCTAGGGCTCTTCCTGTTTCTGTTTGACTAAAACCCAGAACATACCTTAAAGGGAAAAGATGTAAATTGTAAATTATTACCAAGTATATTCATAGCATTAACTTGAAAAGGTAAAGGGGTGTTGGATTGTAAATTAATTATATACCTATATAGGAATTAATAGGAAATACATTTTGGCTTTTAAACCGGGTGCCCAGTGCTTGTGCTTAAGCTATCTACTGCGCTACGACAGCAAACATTACAATTTACAATTATCGAAGGGATCGTCCATAAATATTGTTGCTGGTAGGGCCAGTCAGTCTAGTCGGGTATTGATGACATGACGTGTTAAAGATAGCCGTTTTCGCAATGTTAAAGTGTTGACATGAAGGGGTGAGTCCTAAAAGAATTATAATTTGAGTGACATCATTTACGGACTACTCTTTACTGTGGTTCTGTTTTGGCGCAAAATTCAATTTGTTACCTATAATGGAACCGAAAGGAATATAAAAAAAATAAAGTAGTAAACGTAATAGTAAAAAGTTAAAAAGTAAGTAATTGAAGTATGAAGTAGTGTCAATGCTCTTTACTTACCAATATACTGAAAACTGAAGTTTAACTATACTATTTAAGTAATTAATTATCACACTCGTTCTCGTTCCAAAGCACTCACTTGTCACTGAGCACTGAATCTGAATCTGAATGACTAGCTTGTAAAAGTGTATTGAGCTGCACACAAGGCTATTAATACCTCAATAAATAATTAGAATTAGAATACGAAATTATACTGTATACGAAGTGTGAAACAAAATAAAAACAATACAACTGTGTAATTGTGCAATAATCACATAAGGCAAATATTATGTTTTGGAAAACGTTGCTCTTCCTCTCAGTATAATCTTAGTATTGAAACATTTAAAAAAGTTCAGAGTTACTGGCTAACATTTTACCTGGTTGACGAATAATTATATCCTGAGTTGGTTTGTTCGTGTATTTGGCTACTTACTTGGTGTCTTTCCGTATTTTATAAAGCTAGAAATTGACAACTTTGGTCTGGAAACAACGAAGGTAAATAGATGCTGAATTTCTGTTGATATTTTTTAAAATGGTATGAACTTATGTGGATATCTTGTTATGTACGCTATATACACTGTATCCCCGTCCCCGGTAGCTTTATGGGATGACATTCCCCGTCACCTGTTTAAGATCCAAAATTATTTGTGAGTTGTTTGTTACTGCATATTATATATTAGTTTTATAGTTTCGGAGTAATACAAAATAATACTAGCAACTAGGTTTAACTTATTCATACAGTGCATTCAGTATTTGGTAATTTGGTTACTATCAGTAGTTTTTTGAAATTTCAATACTACTCACTAGTCAGACATCAGCTGTTGTAGTTAATAACATGCTTAAAAGCCCCTTTTATTTTCCGCAGCTATGTCCGATAAAGACGCTGATAATGAAACCTCTTCCTCGAAGGCGTGCAAGTTCACGTTTAAAAAATCTACCCGGAAAGCTCAAAACACCCGAGGACGTGTACGTGCTGTTGAAGAGCGAAACTCAAGTTAGTTGGTGTATTATTATTATTCACTATTTACTTAGTGTGTTAGTTGTGAAACTAATTGTAGTATATTACTGTGGTAAAAAATTAACAACTTTGGTGCTTCATTCTTTCTGTTTTCGGATCTGTCATAAAGTGTTAAAATATTGTTTTTAGGCAACTCGACCAGCAGCAGTTCCGACGATACAACGGTAATAAGGAAGAGGAAAAAAGTACGGAAGTTTAACCCTATGGTTTCTGGTGTAAGTTAATGGCTTAGGTACTTATTTGTTTTTAAAACATTGAGCTATTCCTACAAAACTGCCAATGTTTGATTTCTTAATATTTGTCATATATATTTTTCATGTTCATAATATCATTAGACCACAACTGGAAGTAAAAAACCAAAAAATGTTAAAAGTCGGGGCTCGTCATCTGATACATCTGAGGAAGAGGATGTGGGAAAAGACAAGAGCCGTGTCGGGGTTTACTATGAATCTACTAGAACTGGAGAGCGTGCTGGTCCATCCGATCAAGGAGCTACAGCTGTTTTAGAGATTGAAACAGAGAAAGACAGAGACGCTCAAGCAATTTATGAAAAGTCTCTGGAAATAAACAAAGAACTTAAAGGGAAAGCAGATGATCAAATATATCGTGGAATGAGTAATTATACTCGGTTTATCGAAAAGAGAGATACTGCTCAGGGTAATGCAGCAAGTGGGAGTGTTAGAAAGGGACCAATTCGTGCACCAGACAATCTAAGATCCACGGTCAGATGGGATTATCAACCGGACATTTGTAAAGATTACAAGGAAACTGGATTTTGTACTTTTGGTGACAGCTGTAAATTTTTACATGATAGATCAGATTATAAGTTTGGATGGCAAATTGAGAGAGAGGTAAATGAGGGCAGATACGGTCAGGCTGATGAAGATCCGGGTAAATATGAAATTTCTGATTCCGATGATGAAGTTCCTTTCAAATGTTTTATTTGTAAAGACTCGTTTACAAATCCCATCGTCACGAAGTAAGTTAAAATTTGAACAGTATTTTACGCTTTATGATGAAAGTAATGGTTTTGCATATGATTATTGTAGCAATTTAAATACCAACTTAGATAAGCCAATATGTTGTCAATGTATTCGCTACGTGTTTTATTCTCAAATAGGTGCAAGCATTATTTCTGCGAAAAATGTGCCCTTCAAAATTACAAGAAATCAACGCGATGTTATATTTGTCATGCTCAAACCATGGGTGTTTTCAATCCTGCTAAAAATATTGCAGCTCGTTTAAATCCAGATGACGCAAACTCATCCCGTCAGCATCCTCAACAAGAAAAATCGGATGAACATGATTCTTCCGAGTAATAAATGCTGCAACTACAGTTAATAGTACTAGAAGTCTATAAGTTTATTTATTGAAATTAATATTATTATTTTGTCTTGACTGACTTGTTTTTTTTAATTTTCGGTGTTTTAGTGGTTCGAAGTATACATATTTGCTATTTTTTCAAAAGCAATGAAAAAAATGAAAGCCTAAAAACATGTTGCAATTGGTTATTTATTTATTGATCCAAAAATGATTTTCACGCACGATCTACCTAATAGCTAAAGTCACATTCAGAAGCAGATACTCACTGGTGGTGTAATTAAACTAATTATTGCAAATGAAAACTAATGATAAAATCACCTCATCATTTTGCATTTTGCTTACACGTTACAGTCCGTCATATAATATAACTGATTTATACAGTTTGACTTGTTACATTTTGGTGATGCCAGAAGTTGCAAGAAACACGACACGTTCATGATTTTAATAAATATTATTAACCTAGTGATTGACACGGACGATATCAAAACAAATTCAAATATTCTCTAATTCAAGGACAAATTTACGTTAAAAAATTCACATGATTTAAAAATTCAAACATATTTACACGCATTTTAAAAATGTTTGGCGAAATTATTGTTGCATTATGCCATTTTCCCTAGCATACGTACACCTGCATTAAAAAATACAAAATTACGCTCACATTACACAGTTTACTGACATAATTTAATAGTAATGCTACTCTTACCACGATCTAATACAATTTCCGTGGTTAGATTCACGAATTCAGTTTTAAAAATTCACTTTTACTCACCCGTAAGCCTTGAAGTAGCTTTAGCATAGCATACGTCAAGATCGCGAATAACTTTTAAAAGACCACTATGGACCTTTTCTTGTCATGCGTTAAAAAACCAGTTGTGGTTAATGCCAGCAATATTGATATTATTATTTATATAATTTTAAATTAACCTAGTAGGGAAAAAATTTAATTCGCCAGTGTGACAATTTTCATCACTGTTACTGTAATAATGGAGTGAAAAAATGAAATAAAATATACAACTTATACGTAATTATTATCGTTAGCAAAAATCCGTACAGCAAAAAGAACCTAATACGAAACGATATATGTTACATAATTTGTACAAATGACCTACCCAGGTTATCAAGTTCACGAACGATAAAAATTGCTCATCCACAACCGGAAAAGATAGTAAAAGGTTACGACGACGGCGTATGTATTAAATTGTAGTATTGTTCAATTACAACAACACCCTTAAATCTAATTATGATCTATGCAAGTTTGATTTTTTCAGAAAAAATCAAAATTGGTAAAACCGAGTCTTGGGAGTTGTGCACAACCTTGCCTCGAGCAAAAAAAATTGGAACTTTTTTGATTAAAATTGTAAAGAGTATCTTTACATTCAGCTACAATACACATCTCATCCCACCAGACACATTCTATGTTTATCTTTCTACGAAAGTGGTAGGTGGTAGTGTTACAATAACGTTTTCAAATCGGTAGTTTCCTACAATATAATAATACTGTAAGTCTGTATTTACTTGTTACTTAATTAGTATGTACATTTAGTCTCGAAACGGTAAGACAAAAATTACACTAGTTAGTCAATGGCTATGCTGATAACAATTTTTTGTGACATTGTTACAAATTAAAAAAGGAAAAACCGTAAAGATACGAGTAGTATCATTTAAAATATCACTAATTATGTCAAAATCGCTTTGGACACCCTGGAGATTTTAACATATCTATGATAAGTTATCGGGAACAAAGATCTGAACATCAGGAACACTCGGCTCGTGTGATGAAGGTGATTGCACACCCATTTGATTCTTCATTGCTTTCCTCTTTTCTGCCAGCATTTGCCTTCTTAGTTCATCTCTAATAAAACCACAAAAACCCACGGTCAGTTGGCAATGCCAAATTAATAATTTGCAGCTTCAAAGAAAAACAGTCAATATCTTCAGGTTTAATGATCAAATTTAGTTGCCCGTTACACCGAAAATTAGTTAATCAACTTTCAGCGTAGTCAGCAGATCACAATTTAAAATTAATTACATTGTAAGCTATCGACATTAATTTCTTTGTATAAACATTAACAAACCTTGCTGCATTCCCCGAACTTTTAGATGGGCCAGAAGTCTTTGGTGTTGAGCTTAATGGTGATCTTTGTGAGCTGACTTTTTTGGAAGATCCATTCTTTCTACCAGCGCCAGGACCAGGGGTGAGTTTTGCCTGAAGTTTAAGATAAAAATAATGCTATCACGACAGATTCTACAGAATCAGTTAGACGTCAGTTACCTAAGAATGTTATGTTGATGTTCGTACAAGTGTTCAAAAATAAAAACGATTTCCCAACTCGGATTCACTTACGGCAGGTTCGTCAATACTATCAAGATTTTTCAACATTGAATGAATCTGATCGACTTGAATAAGTACCATGTCCCAGAAACCTTCTAAATCTTCGTTTTTAGTGGTGTAGGGTTGGTCTGTACCAACTCCGTTTCTTCTCTGTTCCTGTGGAAATTATAAATATACCGCGAAGAAAATTTAAAAAATGCATTTTGATGTATAAACTTGTATATCTTAAGGAAACCATTTTATTCATTCCGGAAACAGTAATTAATCTTAATCGAAAATAGAAAAAAGACTTACTATGTTGTCATTACAAAGACCTTCAAACTGCTTAAACTTCTTATTGATGAGCAACCTAGCTTTGCCAATAGCAGCCAAAATTTTGCCGGACAGTTCATAATCTGGACTGCCTTCCGAAACATCCAATTTTTCCAGCTGAACCTCTGCAGTCTTAATCAATACTTGGATCTGACTCTTTTCAATTTGTATAACATTTAAAAAATATTCACCATTCTTCTCCTGTGAATTAAAATTCGGCGTATTTTCTTTGAGCGTCACATCAATTACATGGTCACTGCTGATCTTATTAGTTTCTCGCTCCGAGGGCTCCGACAAAGTTGGAAAGTCCAGTAATTTGTCCCTATCCTCGTTCTCAGGGCTCAAGGTTGACACAACTCTGAAAATTTGTTTGGATTCTCCATCCGTTGTATCTTCAGTCTTGTCTTGTGTATCAGGTAAGCCAACTCGCTCCTCTGCCCCAGAGATTCGAACCAGATTTTTCCCCATGTCTAATTCAGGCTCAAAGTGCTTTGTTTGTAAGTCTAAATCGTCTGGAATTACAGTGATTGTAGATGTCAACTCACTAATTTGATTTATTTTCGGAGGACTGACTGACTTTGATACTGAATTATCAGATTTGTTTCGGCTGCAACTTGGGACTACTTCTTCACTGAGAAAAGCTGAGTACACAGGTAAAGATGGAGTGGACTCGTTGTCCAAAATGGGTATATTTGCATCAACGGACCGCGTCGACGAGTTAATTCCATTGTGTCCATGCCCGTTGGTATGCTGATTTTGCCGTCGATTACCATTCAGAATATCATGCTTTGAATAAAGGTCATCGTTGATCTTATCACTACCTTTATCAGCACTGCTCCTACTTGAGTTTTTAACATTAATCGTGGTTGCTGACGGGATTGGTTGGAAACCACGGCGAGCATCATCATGTTCCCCTTCTGAACTACCATTTCTACTCAAATGCTTCACTGCCCCTTCTACAAAAATTGGAATAATCTTCTCCCCGTTTTTACTTTTGGCCGTACTATTATTCATTATATTTTCATTCCCAGATTTAAATGAGGTCGACGTAGTTTTCTGAGAAGTGTCTGATGATGGCATTTGGAGCAGAGGGACGGGACGGCGCCAGAGAGATGTGGATGAAACAGCATTGGAGCCGTACAATCGTTCAATTTTTTCCATTATATTGGATTTGCGTGTATAATTTCCTGAATTCTGACTACTATCTATTTCTATTCCTTGTGATGAGGACTTTCCAGTTATTGAAACTTCATGTTCACGAACTTCAACGTTATGACCATTATTTGTTTGGATTGTAACGGGTCGGTAGGATGTGGAAGAATCTGATTTGATACCGGACGTTCTATTACTTTTGTACGCAGAGGATGAAATGCCATTTGTTGCTCCTGTCATGGCTGAAGGGCTTGTTGTTCCATTATTGTATGATAAACAGGAATAGCCACATACTGATCTTGAAACACTCAAGTAGGACGGCTCGTTATGATGCCCCGTTCCACCTTCATCAGTTCCATCGACATTTCTCCGGGTATCTGACTTTGTCCCATTTACCTTTAATGAAAATGTAATTTTACTTAAACTTATACTTGATACGTAATAACTTTGTTAAAGCAGATCACGATAGGGCACGTTTAGCGAAATAATACTATACAATAAATGAGTAAGAAGATCGTCATCCATAAAATATGTAAATACACTTTTAAGGAATTTATGGTCCTGATAAATTGTTCATAATCACACCACAGCCTCAGTCAGACCAAACCAAATGATCACAACAAGCAACTCTGCTCAGTTTAAAGGGACAAGCAAAACGAATATAAATATTGTAATCACAAATAAATACTATGCTGCATATATAATACGCATCTGAACGTCTGAACAAAAATTACATGTCAACACTTAGGTTCATTTAAAGTCATGGTTTAGTGTTATCTGTCGCTCGATGAATTAAAGCAAATGCAACATTACTTTGGTGATTAGCTTACACACTACGACTAGAAAGTAACCCTAAAAAAGAAGATATAGCACATTTGATCTGCAGAGCATAAACAGAACTAACGGTAAATTTTCGATGGTGAAAAAGGATAAGCCCAACTGACTAGTGAGTAGGTGCAACTACCATAAGCAAGCATATTATCCATATCAGTACTACTACCTATGTTTGTCAATGAAAATATGTTTAAAATTCAATGCCAACTAGAAAATCGAAGTGTTCAAGTGCACATGACACACATACATGGCAATGACAGAGGATCAACTGACTGAGTATTTTAAATTAATTTTGGTACGAAATAAATAATTTAAGTGACAACATACTTGTGACGTGCTGTATCTGGAGTCGAACATGTGAGCCGTTCTTTTGACATACTGAGGACTTTGTAGATCTCCCATGCCTTCTGTTTCAGCGTCTGATGGTGAATCTGTAACACGTAACAACATACAGGAAAATCTTCATCAGATCAAAAATGCGCCATTTCACAATTATTCCAATTAATTCAATTTAATTTTCTAAACATATTATCGTTTGCAATTTTTTTTATCCCACCATTTATACATATATATATGTCAAGATAAAAATAAATGACATACCTTGAGAAGGGTCGTTATTTAATTCGAATGCCCTTGGGGTTGATCTACTGTTATTCGGATAGTGTCTTCGTCCTGCTAAGGGGTTGTCAGTCTTTTCACGTCTGTAACACAAATAATTTAATCAAGTTGCATTCAGTCACTGTTCCACCTCAATAAATCCTTTCTAATATCAACAAGAAATGACGCGAATAGTAACGATGTGAATGCTCCTTCGTTTGCTCTAACTAATTACATCAACTTCGATAAGATTAGCATATGTGCTTCCAAATACTTAGGTGTCTCATGCATCTATGTACCTCCCTATACTTCGCATATCTTCATTCAGCTCGTTCGCATTCGTCTGTAGGTATAAGCTATACACTACTTATTATGTCCACCCACACAATAATAAAGTTAATTTTCTAGTTCGTGTACATAAAATATGTAGGCGTGTGTTTATAGTGAACGGACTGATGCGAGGTCACACTCTCAAACGAGCAGCATACTTATGCTGCGACGAAACCACACTAAAATTGTTGATGAACAAATAAAAATATATTTAATGACTTAAAAAGCCACCTGATTGCCAAAATTAAAATTCTTATGGCTCATCCATCCATTCCTTTACGTTTACATTATACATAATTAATTATAATCGCATTATTTCACACCAAACGGGAATAACGGTAGATACATACACATGGAAAGGAAATTAGGTAGGTAATTTAAGGTAATATTCTCAAAGCCAAAGGTCATACAAAGCTTACAGTTCATCATGGGAGGTTCTAGAGGTAAAAAGCCACCAAATTCGTAAATGGTTCATAGAAATCAGCTACTCAGTCATCAGACTCCACAAAAAGAACATTAACCAAAGAACACAATCACTAACAACATGTGGTTAGTAAAAAGAAATGAAATACACTCAAAGCGAAGGTTTAACAAACAAAAGCTGAAAATTAGCACAAAAATAATTAGCAGATTATAATTTTGTTTACATTGGTCATTATCTACTATCATTGCGCATGCAAATATTCAAAGCATCAAAATTCTACAGCCAATACAGATAATAACAATAACTCAAAACAAAGTAAAAGCACAAATAATGCAGTGATACTGTCCCAAGTTTTTGACTAATGCATTAGACAAGTGTACATAGGTATTATATTATGTATAAATACACCTTATATTATATGCTATAATTAACTAAAATATGTTAAACTATATAAACCATATGCCTTCTGGTAGTCTTACAAATTAAAATTAAAGTCTTAAAAGAAGGCAATAATTAATACTCATTAATTATAATTAAATTTCGTAAAAATTCTAGGCGCAATGAACGATGTATTAACATTATAATATAGCAACGATGCAGTCACAAGATGCAAGAAGAAGAAACACAAAAACAAATAACTAAAAAAAACAAACTTTCACCGGAAATAGTTCACAGTTCATCACGCCTACTTGTGACTTGTGAAGTAACCAGTCATGCTTGTTAGCTTCGTGTACCCTATGCCGTCAAATCTTTGTTTGTTTCAGCTATGCAATATGTTATATTTGCAATCCCACAATAATATTTTTTCCAACTCAAAACACATGTACAAAATTAATCGTGGATTTTTGTTAAAAATTTAACTTGTTTACCGGCGGGTTGACAGTCAAATTTTAGTGGGTCCGGTTACACATCTGCGCACATATATCCAAACTCTACAACTTTCCAAAACTGCTGATGTAGCTGTCCTCCAATCCGAAATGTAATTAATTATTATATTATTCACGTGGAATATATACGGGAAATAAAAATATTATTCCGTTTTGTTTTAATACTTCACTAATTTGCCACGTTTCAATCTTAAAAATGTGTTTATTTGAAGATTTTTTATATAGACTACACACGCCTTCTATACAGGTTCCAGCCAGATTCCAGATATTACTAAAAACAGCCCTTTTCTTCAGTATATTACCTACTTTTTATTCTTTTCCGAGTTCAATCTGTTCTTCAAGCACAATGGTTATTTTTGTTATGATATTTTATGAAAGTTTAGCTTCAGAACTTGAGACGTGGAGACTTATTATAGACTGAATCAATCTCTGACTGTTCGTTCACGTTCACGCACTCCTCGCTTTTCAAATATTCCAACTTTCAAACACGTATCTACGAAATACAGGATCCTATGCTCATAATGCTCGTATCGCAATTCATCTCAATCTGTACACTGTGTGACTACTCTCTGACTGTATTACTTACAAGGACTAAAATAAGTAACAGCTGAAGAAATGATTAGTAGTTAATTCCGATTAGCAATGCACAATGATTCGACGACTCTGATTCTCAAAAGTTCCAAGATTGTCGTGTACTGGGATATGAAACAAAAAAAACGAATCACGGACGGAATATTTTACAGCTACAATTCCCAGTAAGCAAGTAGGTACACTGTTACTGTACACACACAAATTCTCACTATATATCACTTGAGTAAAAAAAAGTGTAGTTTTCAATGCAAATAATTTAAATTAAAAACAGCAGTGCACTCAGTAAATCCCGTCCAATTCGAACAATTCCACTCTTGCATTACGTCCATATGCAGCTAATATATTATTGCATTATATACTGACTAATAACTGACGAATTTCGGACGGAGCCAAGTATATAATTTAATTGTAAGAGTCATTAGTAAGGCATCCGTAGGATTATCGACTTCGATCGATCGGTCGGTCGGTGTCGGTTCGGTATCGCTTGTAGTATTTTTTTTAAATTATCAAATAATTATCGGTAAGTAGTTCAGACGTCACACTTGAATTTTGACTGTATAACTTAAATAATATCAGGATATATATAAATATGTATGTATCTATATTATTTTGACCAACTACTATACAGCATACAACTACCAGCCTAATAAATCCTAATAAATAACCCCCAAAAAAATTATTTAAAGTAACTATATTCAATAGAATAAATCACCACCAATACCAATACTATACCTACAGCCTACAGTAGTAAAATAAAATAGAGAGTAAATTGTCTCAAATTTTTAAATTCAAATCGACACATTTCCTTTGTAATGTCGTTAGATTAGATCCTATGATGTATCATTACAGAAACCGCTAAAATTCTCCTTACAAAAATAATTTAAAAATAATCTAAACTAACCTGTGTGCATAAAAAAAATTAATAATAATAATAATACAAAACTTTTATAAAAATTAAGTCAACAACAAAAATTTTATAAATTCGTATATTTGTGGCTTAAAAAAAGACCAGCAGTGGAGTGGATCAATATTATTTAAATTCGAAACTTTGTCAACTTGAAAGGAGGAAGGAAAACAAAAGGTTTCTATGGGTAACCAAAATGTTGATGATATGATGATGATGATGAGTAGTGAGCTGAGCGTATAAAATATGAAAGAACTCTACTCTAACTGACTAAAAACTGACAACTGAAATCGAAGGAAACCGTGCATAGAGAGGAAAGGAGAGAGGTGTTTCTCTGAGTGAGTGAGGAACTCAAAATTTAACCGTGGCAGCGTAAAAGTAATATGATTTTTGCCTTCCTTACGTTCCTATATATATATTGCGTTTTATATTCTTATATATTATATACTTCTTTTCCTACTTTACTTGCTCATCTCTCCGCGTTCTTCGCCCTATTATCTCTCTCTCTGTGTCTCTATATATATATCTATAGTATTTAGATTGTATTTAGTATTTTTGCCTGGCTATGCTGCACACGCATTGAGTGAACAATATCTCCTATGTATCCTCTCTTATACTGATAGAGGAATCCTCAAGAATGACTACACACAATTTCCTTCATTATTACCTTATACTTATATAATTGTAGTAGTATCTGTATTAGAGGAACTGCATCGTGAGAGAGCGAAGGAGGAGAGCGTACTGTTAGCAAAGTACTTTACGTCCAACAACGCCAACTAAAACCCAAGTCAACCAACACTTCTTTCAAATTGAACTCAACGCAAAGGCAAAAATGTTCAAAGACACTCCTTCCATTTCATTCTGTGTGTGTGTAGTAGTACTATTAAGTAGGTAACTCCATTCAGTTCGTGTTGCTCTCGTAACTTTATACAGTAAGCAAGCACATCTATCTGTATCTATAAAATATCTCCATTTACTCCCAACTATAGGGGCTTCTTCTAAACTATAGCTATACAAACTACACACAGTTTGCATTAATACAGTAGTAGAGACAGACGCATATGAAATCCAAACTATAAGTTATAGTCTACCTAACTACAACTGCAGGTACATACAAAATAAAAAGCTTCATATATTGTAGTATATTTTATTTTATATTATTATTTAGCTTAGTTTAGTTTTTAGTTGGAGGCAAGGATGTGATAGTAGTGTTAGTAGTAGACACGGAGACCACGTATTGTCCAACCTACCTACAATACAATGCACCTACCTATGTGGCCACATATAGAATAGAAAATAAAAGGAAACACAGTCGAGATTTAACTGTTCAACTTGACTGATGCTGTGCTGGTGCTGGTACTGGTACTGACTACGACTGCAGAGCAGTTTTGATCCCTTGTGGAAGATGCAAAAGAGGACTTCTCCTCCCAAATACTGTTACGCATTGAAACAAATACTTGATTTTGTTTATTCATACTTTCAGTCTCGGCTCCTAATAATCTTTACTGTTCATCTCATCTCATCTCATGGCAAATGGCATGGCATGGCATCATGGCATGGCATGGCAATGTGAAGGTTTAGGAAGTAAGCTTGCACGGTACATAATCTACATTCTACATATTTGACGTTTCAAAACTTTGTTTCTATGTGTGTGTACATACTGCAACCCAAATGCACTCTTTTCATTCTTGAGCGTTCATCTTCTTTTTTTTTCTGTAGTAGTCGCTGCAGTATATAAGATATGGCAAAGATTAGTTAGTATATACACATGGGCTCAATATATAAAGGAAACCATAGTACAGATACGCACAGAGACGTCAAATAAAAAAAAGGTGGACGTGATGGGGAATATCGGGTGCCGTACTCTGTAAAAGTAGGTAGAAGCCATAATATGTATGTGTGTGTGTAATTTTTTCTTATATGTGCCATCCTCATCGCCATCGCCATCGCAGAATCAAGAAATCCTCATTGGATTTAAATACAATAAATCATGAAGTAGCTTCTGCCGTTAGGAAGGAGGCAGGCGGTCGTCAAAATCACAACTTGAGATACTCATAAAAACCACATCCCGAAAGAACACAATAATTCTAGAACGAACTGAATAATTCTCTGATTTTGTATAAAAGGACGTAATTATATACAGATCGGAGGACTGACTGACTGAGTGAGTAAGACAGGACTGAGGAGGTTTGCTGGAAGCGACATATAGTATTAAATTCTATATATTATGCATGTACTATACTATAGGGTACATGTAATGAGCAAAATATATTATAAGCGAGTCCGTCCGTAACAGATGGCCCGTCACTTTTTATACGCTGTAGTTTGTAGTCCCCGCGTGTGCATACATGACTAGATACTAATACGACCACATCCTTTCTCTCCAACCAAAACCAAAAGACTCAAATAAAACTGACATAGTACCTAACCTACCTACCAAAAAAAAATTACAATAATAATAATAACAATGCAAGAGGACAAGAGGAATGAATGAGGAGACTGAATCACACTGCTTCTCACTCATACAAACTTATAAAATATAATCAATGCAGAATATGTTTGAGAAACCTCAGAGCAATCAAATCTCGAAAATGTTTTGGGCTCATCCCCGCACACAATTACAATATCAGTATTCTATATGTTTTTTAACTCCTTCAACTATTCCTGCTCAGCCATCGTCTCTTTCATTCTCCAAGAAGTCCGACAGAGATTCCCTTACAGTTATATACAGTAAGTTATGTTTGACAGATTAAGCCTTGTGGATGTGAATATAGTACGGTATATTTCTATGAGCATTATTACAGTCGAAAGTTATAGAGCCGCACAATTTTCCTCATCTCCTCCTCCGCCTATCCTGTCCCTGTCCTCATGATAACTCACAACAACTCAAAAATCATATAGCTTCAAGCAGCACTTACAGCTCCTACAAACCACATACAGCAAATCAAAATCTTGAAGCTCAAAGACCAAAAACACCGGCCTATAAAACTAAATTGGTATAATTATTAAATTGTAAAAAGAATAATCATAAATCATTCCGTCGAACTTATAGAATTTTTCCTCGCACCCAAGTACAACACGTAGGTACATGTAGCGTGTGGATAAGTCTCAATTTCGTACTACTCCAAGATAAATAAATCCAGGTAAAATGAAGTAACTTAATTAGTGGTTTGATTCCACCTACTACTCAAAAGGGCACTGTAGCTGTCTTGTTTTTATTTTTTTTGCAGTTAAAGTTTAAAGTCGTAACGATAAACTATATAAGTGAAAGACTTGTCCACGATTTATGTACATACATAGGAAATATCCAAAATCCAAAGCGCCTAAGTACTGATATGTGATAGAGCAATTTTTATACTTTAAACTTTTAAAAGATTATGATTGATACGCGAGACAAAAATGCTATAGGGTTAAGTAAGTGAATATAAAAATTTTTGGGGGCAAAAGACACATGTATAATAAAATATCTATAAGTCTATATCACATATGGATAATTATATTTGAGCAAATTAAATGTCAGGTGTTTTCCATACCACTGGGCGGATAATGGCTATAACATATACTACTACACAGATATAGTTGAGTCTATCCATATCCATAATAATATCGCTCCTACTATCGCACAACTGCAAAACTTGGTTGTTGGTTGGTGGGGGCATTGATCTCCCCTTGGGCCAACCGTGCTCTGATCATCATATTAATTTTTAAGCTTCTTCTCTCACTATCATCTTCAGTTTAAAGCTGCTGGTGTGTTTGAGAGAGAGAGAGAGAGCGAGCGAACGACAGAGAGAGAGAGAGCCTCACCTGAGTCCTGAGTTGGAGTTTTGATTGTTAGAAAATTTCATTGTCATCGTAAATGTTCTATAACGTTTTCTCTGACTTTACCTTTAAATAATAATTAATAGAGATGACTATAGGTGCTTACTTAGACCAAACCATTTATTAAGATCGTGCAGCTGTGGCTGCTGCCGTGTAAATCCCATTATGTATTATGTTATTAAATCTACCCATAAGATATGGCCATATCCTACGTCCTACACTGATTTCTGCAGTATCCGCTCCTTATGTAATTACTTATTCATCATGCATACTGCCGTATTTTCAATTTTATTGTTTGTGTATTGTCTCACACTTGGGACGATTCTTATATGCGGAAACTAAAAGTTATAATTAGTAATTTTAATTACACGCAAAATCCACACAATAACACATAAAGCAAGACATAGAAACCACTTCTGCGTATACTGTTTTACACTGTTTTACAAAAAATAACTATGCTATACAGTCTCGTTTCAATAATAACACGGAATTGAAAACAACTTAATTATCGAAAGACATGCAATATAAAATGTAATGAATTCTACCCATAGGAACATGTAGTTATATGGAGCTATATGAATCAGAGTTTTAGAGACAAAGACCCAAAGCGTATAATACAGGAATACAGGGATTAATCCTTTATCTACACATAATGCGGTTTTCCTGAAAACAAACACTTGAATAATCAAGAACAATAAAATCACAAATTTCCGTGCATTCAAAATAAATGTAATTATGTGTAGAAATGAATGTACAACCGCATCAGTACAGTAGCAACAACTTCCTCAATGAAGACTAGAAAACGAAGACGAAGACGAAGACGAGAAGACGACAACAGAGTAGATTTTTTAAATATTTCTGAGTACATTAGCATTATCCTCCTTGCCTCTTTAACTATACACACTCCTAGTAAATGGATTTTTAACAATCTACCCATGATGCTTGGCTCCCTTTCGAATTTGCGACAGTCTCAAAAGACTACGTCGATTAAAAAATCAAATCTACTAATTTGATGGTGTAATTAGTTCAAGTGTACCGACATTAACTTTAGTCAAAGAAGTTATTTGGAGGTCGAGTTTATTGGAGAGTGGTGGTGCAAACTAATTTATCTGCACTAATTCATAATTACCGTAACGGTTCCAGTGGAACGCGGGTCTCCAACATGAGGCGGGCACCTATGGATTTAAAACCCTTATTTTCTACATAGCGCGGGTCCCGTATCAATTAAGGCTATAATTCTGTACTTCCGCTCACGTCTTAATTTTTCCGGGTTTCCAATACACTCTCAATGCGTCCCAAGATTATTTAGGAAATATAACTCGGGGTTTCTATTGAAGGTTTATTGTATTTTAGCCATTAACACTCTATAAGAGCAGGGCCGGATAATGCGGCCAGCGCAGGCAGCCCCCGCTGCTTAAATTTTCCAAAAGCATGTTAAATGGAACATTTTGATGTTTTTAAAAACATGCAAATAAATTTTTTTGTACATTTCAAAAAAATACAAATAAAACATTTAACACTTTTCTCAAAACATGTAAATAGAACATTTTGCAATTTTCTGAGTCAAGTAAAAAGAACATTATTTTAAACTTTTCTAAAACATGTAAATACAACATTTTGCTTTACCAAAGAAAGCCATCAATAAAATTAAAAAAGTTATTTTTTGTATGGAAACAAATTGCTGCCTGAAAGCAATTCCTTCGTCCGGCCCTGTATAAGAGTGGGACTAAATAAAGATTTTCTTATACATATTTCGCTAGTTTACTTGCATTTAAACTCAAAAGCCACATCCCTACAAAAACTTGAGGCCCTATGATGATGACTACATTCAATTTTCAATCAATTCTTTAACAGTACACCTAACCTACTGTATGACTGTATCCTACATTATAAATGGATACGGCTGAAAAACAAACATAAAGGTTGGCTTCAAAATTGGAATTTCACTGAACAAAGACTCAAATGGATTTTTCGCTTGTCTTCTGTGACAGTTTACGTCTTTACATTGATACAATATGTAACTGAATTTTCCCCATAAATATATAGACGTCTATAGGAAGGTGCATTATATATCTATATAATTGTATATCTATGTAGGTGTAAGTAATGTAACAATGTAGAAATATAACAACAGTCATGTTTGTATTATCTACTATATAGGTTCTTGTAATGTAGGTGGTAAGTATATACATTCCAATGACTTTATTTTAGTGACCCACAAGAAGCAGGAAAAGCTCGAAGCTCGAGAAAAGCACTCACTGCTAAATGCCAGTCAAGTCAATAATGACAGATAAGAGGGACAGGCAAGCTGAGATTAATTCGTACAGATGTATGCAATTATATTCACTATATAAAGATTTAAATGTTGCAATATACCGGTGTACAGCTATATGCTTTATAGTTGGTTTTGGTTTTGGTTGGCTGTCGAATATAAAATATTAAGCTTTAGTCCCTGCCTTTATTAATGCTTTAAAGCCGATTCCAAGTGATATCATATCACAGATTCCATATATACTTATTACATTTTATGATTTGTAATAAAAATTTCATTACGATTCCGTGTTAGAGTATCTACATGCACACTACATACAAGAGAAGGGCGATACTGTTTGAAATAATAAATTGTATTTACCTTTCGCCCATTTCATGCGTTACCCCATCATATTAATCTTAGCAGGAACATACCTACAGATACTGTACAGTACTTATAATTATGTCCGGGTGGAGTAGATTGTTCTATTTTTTTTAACACTTTCACACGCTAAAGCTTAAGCATTTACAACAATCATATTCTTATTTTAGCAGAAAGGTTATTCTCATATTCTATAAGGATTCTAAATTGCAATAGTTTTATTACAAATTCATGCAACGGGAAATCATAGAAGGACTAAAAATAATTCAAGTGCATAATATTATAGTGCTTTTTCCACTCTAAAATTAAATATTCTCGTACATTTAGTTAGATATTATGTTGGGTACCTTTCCATAATTAATCATTCTAAAATTGCACTGATGAATTTCATACAGGAAAAACCACAAATATTATATTACTACTACGCAGCTGCTGATTTGCAACTCATTCAATTTCATTACTCATTACATTAATGGAAGCGATGTCGACTGCATTTGTCAACGTAGTAAATTACTTAAACTATTTTAATATCAATATCTACTATATGGTAAATGGTAATACATGAAGAGTTGTTTGGCAAAACATGGGATAAGCCCATTTTTTTTAAAAATGAAATTATTTGCGTTACACGTACTGTTCAACTTAGGTCAGCTACTGTGCTGAATGGCAAAGGTTATAGCTCAACCAAAGGAGTTTTTAAAAATAGCCAAGATTTAGTTTTTTAGCAAAGCGGGATAATTCTATTAAATGATTTTTGCCAAAATGGGATAAGTCCACCTAAAACATGGATTTCTGATTGAAATTTGGTTTTTGAGTGTTTTCGTAGTTTGTAGAAGACAATTGCCGTGCGTAAATGTTTTTATACAAGAAAACATTTAGATGGAAAAACAAGTTTGGTTTCACTCAAAACGATTAAAATGTCATCTCACGGACTTTTTACTCCATGTTAAGTTATTGATTTTGAGGCAAAACGGAAAAAGTCCACAAATAAAATTTTTTGAAAATTGTCTACAAAAAATCCAGAGACAGTATAGATTTTTGAAACTACTTGTAATAACGTTTTCTCAGTTACAGTACCTGTAGAAAAAAAATGAGTTCAAAAAAATAATCCTGTCACCTTTTATTCATGGTTCATTGTTCCTGTAAAATTTGCTTTGATGGACCCGTTTTGCCAAACACCTCTTCGTATGTCTCGGCGATTGATAAGGAAAATCAACTATACAATATGTATTCACATCCAATCAGATACAAACTTCACTGCATACATAGCCTTTAGTTACTCCACTTTTGCCCTTTAATACTCTCAACTTTGTTATTAGGAAATTCCTGATCTCAAAAAATAAATTTCATTCAATGGATAAAATTGAAGTCAATAGTTCAAAACTCAATCAAGATACACATGACCGTATTTGCTATTGTTGTATTAGTTTTAAGCAAGGGTAAGTAGACCATGTCACATGACGATGGCATTTTGTCATTTATTCCTTCCCCTGCCCTGCTGTACGAATGACACATTCAAACATTAAATATCGTGACTCATACCCTCCCATGGAAAAGTGACTCCAATAGTAGTAAAAATTTACGCAACAAAACCAACAAAAATGTTTGTAAAAGATGTATGTAGCTCACTTCTTAAACTGTCGTGAAATATACACCAGGAAAATAAAAATGTAAAATGCGCATATCTATATTATGCCTATTATATAATGTAAGTAATGTGCATGGCGACTTTAAAGTAAAAAATGAAAACGAGCCGACCAAGCCAGATAAGAGCTTCGCTAATGCAAACTAACGCTTAATTTGTACTTATGTCCACAATTTATTCTATCCTTTGAAAAGAAGACTGAATACTTTGCTATGATACTTTTTCGTTTACATGCTCCCTCCTCTTCTTCAAATCATCTAAATATGGTCTTACAGCATACGAAGACAATGCTTCATCCTCCATCACGCAACTGTACATTCTAGTCTTTAAAAGGGAATTCAATAACAATCAAATCCAACGATCAGAAGCACGACTTTGATGGAACAAATGATGACACAAATAAACAAACTTGCAACAAAAAAACGAGGAAAAAAACAAACTCTACGCGATAAGATTACAATAAGTAATGTATGTAATTACAGGTAAACAATTACCGGCCGTATAATACTCGTACATTTACATATATGTGACGTCTAAAAATTCACGACGAATTGCAAGTCGGTACCCCACAAGGGTGGAAAATAGAAAATATATACAAGTAAGTGCGCAATAGTAGAAGCATCAATTAAAAATTAAGTACTACCTAGAACCTTACCAGTACGATACAAACCAGTATCCAACAATATGAAGAGTTGTTTGGCAAAACGGGCCAAGTCCATCGAAGCGATGATTATACATAGGAACAATGAACAACAAATAAAAGGTGACATGATTATTTTTTTTAACTCAATTTTTTCTACAGGTACTGCAACTGACGAACCGTCATTACAAGCATTTTCGTAAATCAAGACTGACTCTGGAAGTTTTTAGAAAATTTTCAAACATTTTAATTTGAGGACTTTTTCCATTTTGCCTCAAAATCAGTAACTTAACATGGAGTAAAAAATCCCCTGAGATGAAATTTTAATCGTTTTGAGTGAAACCAAAATTTTTTCAAATTTTCAAATTTTTCTTGCATGAGAAAACCTACTCACGGCAACTGTCTCCTAACAACTACGAAAACACTCGAAAACCAAAAATGAAGAAATGCATGTTTTAGGTGGGACTTACCCCATTTTTTCAAAAACGATTTAATGAACTATCCCGTTTTGCCATACATTTAAATCTTGGTTATTTTAAAAAATGCCTTTGGTTGAGCTATGACCTTTACCATTCAGCACAGTAACGCACCTAGTTGTATAGTATGTGTAACGCAAATAATCTTATTTTTGAAGAAAAGGACTTGTCTCATTGTGCCAAACAACTCCTCATATATTGACAGCCAGGAGTCTCACGATTACGATAAATATAATTAATAAGCAGTTGCAGGATAAACAGTTTCTTTAATATATACCTCTCTGATTGTAATTTTATGAATTCCTACTTACTTTTAGTTCCTCTACCAGACAATTAGCTAACATATGTGCTACAGTACATTTATCATTAATAGTTTTTGTGTATAATTATAAGTAAAACGTGTTACTTACATGGTATCCCCTTGCTCCTGCCTTTGGTTTCCTCTGCTGAGATACTGAGTCTGAGGTCTTGGATGTCCTGGTGAGATCCTGATTGCATTGTAATTGTTATTGATTTGCTCAGGATGAGAAAGTGTCGGGGAGGATGGGTGAGCCCGAAATGGGAGCGACGTCTGTCCACGACCCCGACCACCTCCAATAAATCCTACATTCCCACCACCACCGCCGCCGCCAATCCCGGTTTTGAACCCACTTTGACTTGTACTATGCACGTCCCCCATTTGACTGGGTGGTAAGTAATTAACAACGTCATCCTTACCGTGACGATCTGGTTTGGATTTGTTGGAGAAATGAAAAGAGCTCAAATTCTCATTGTTGGCGTTGTTGACGGCAGTGACTTGACTGGAATGTTCCCGCTGCTGCCTCTGCCTACCGCCAACACCAACAACATCTGACCCGCTACCAACACCACTACCACTCCCGATGCCGATATTATTCCAATTGATGGGGATCGACGAGTTATTGTAATTATTGTACGAGTAAGCTGAGTTGTTGACACACTTTGAATTATTTGACAATGACCATTGATTCTGAATCTGAGATGAATTATTTTTTCTTGAGCTCATACTGTCAGAGGATGACAATGGTGAAAAGAAATTAGTTCGACTCGCAGCGTTGTTCGTCCCACTACTACTATTCGTATTATTAATCGTAAATGCTCCTGTACTACTTAACCCGCCACCACCACTATTTAACACTTTGAACACATTACAATTGGCTGGTTGGGATGATGATGATGAGGACGATGGGGCAATAGAGAGGCTCGTGCCAGGGCCGGGAAATGTTGCTGGGGTCGGAGACAAAGGTCTTTGTAAGTAGCCCACATTAGCTACGACTAACTTGGCTCTCTCCTTCGGCATTGTAGTATTGTCTAGAAGATCAGTTTCGGATAAATCGTTCTCTTTATTAAAGAAATCACCGTTTATTAGAGTACCATCTGTACTCCAGTCTGGCGTCTTGACAATCTTGAGCAGAGTATTATCTTCCTCAGGGCTTACCTGACTTTTTCTTCGATGAAGCAACGGGGGAAGTCTTTCCCCGGATTTTTTACCCCCTGAAGCAGTAGCAGTATTAGAGGGTTGCTTACAACTATTAATACCACTCGAATTCGAATAAGAATTGGACACACTACAACTCTGAGGCTGATTTTCAAAGTTGTCAACTCCTCGGTTTTCCAACTGTTTCACTTGGACTGAGACGGGGATGGGAAGCGTAAAGTTAAGACCGTATCTTTCCCCACTGTCAGGGTCACGGTCAGGGTCAGGATCTTCACTCGAAATTTTATTTTTACTACTATCTCGTCTCGTGTCAAGATTCTCGACGGAGCTAGCAACAAGCTTTGTACAGGCAGAGGACACAATTCGGTGGAGACAATTGTCTGATTTTGCACACTTGACCTGAGATCCAGCACCCCCCTTAGCTCTTTTTGCTTTTATGTAAACTCCGGATTTCCCGGATTTGGATTTTTGTTGTTCTGGATGCTGTTGTTGTTGTTGTTGTAATTTGGGAACAGTGAGATTCTTAATGTACCCCCCTGGTCCTTCTGGATTTTTGTCTCGCTCAGTAGTAGTTGAAAATCTACTGGGACCTACAGCAAGAACACTACTAGCTGCAGTATAGCAATTACTCTCAGATGAGGATGTTGCGAGGACTTGTGGTGAAATGGAAATGATTTTAGAATTTGAATAACTTCGAGCGTCTCTGGACAAGAGATTAGACTGACTCTTACTGTAGTTGTGGGCGTTATTTTTGTAGCCGGACTGGTTAATATGAATACTATTCGTACTCTCACTGCACTCCTGACTTATTGTCCCTTTCCGACTCGTCCGACCCAGGATATCATCCAAGGATTTGGCGTTGAAAATCCGGCGCAGTTTCACTCTGGGGAAATTCCAGCAAAGACTACCACTACCTCGCTCTTCCTTACCTGCTGTCAGGTCGTCACGCTCAATCTGTGTGTACAAAATGGAAAAGAGCAAATGTTAACATTTCCCTTCTTATTGCCAACAAAAAAAAATCTAAAAAAAACTAAACTGTCTGTAGAGTAACAGTCGATTTCACTATCAAAAGAAAACACAGAGCAAACACACAAAAAGATCTCATAAGAGAGTCACCACGCTTTACTATTTTTGCACTATTTCCCACGACATTTACAATCACAATGAGAAGACTTTTGCGTATATAGCCCTCCATACTCTCCCCATTATTAGAGCTCTTCACTTCTATACTCTCTTCTGTATAATGGCTATGTCTGCAAAAATATTTCCAACGTCTGCATATTTTAGTCATTAATGATAAAATGACGAGAAACTCAAGTAGTGTAACATTTGCATATGCAACCTCATAAAATACACAATACAATATTCTTTTTTTGAACACATGTGGGATTTTTAACCACCCATTTTGTTTGCTATATCCCATAGCATCGCATCTTGCTGATATGACTCAATATCACCATCGACCATCACCCATGTTCCAAGCTATACTGATAAAATATATGCCTCCTCTTATATATGTATTTTGTAGTCATTAACTTATAATTAAATCATCACTATAATACTTATATAGCAATGTGTACAAACATTCCGATTATATAAGATATAAAATAATGTGATCTTTTTTAGCAATATGGAAAACCTTTAAAAAAATTATAATATACTATGGGAGAATTTACATGAAAAATGAATGACTCAAAGGTCATAGCGAGGAAGATGGATTCTCTGTCATGCTTGGTCTACTCCACTTTATAGACATTGTAAAGTTAACTATGTGCATGTTGAATGGTAATTTATTAATAAGAAATTCTTAAGCTATGACACGCACTATGAGGAATTACAATATGGTTAGAGTTGGCCTTCTAGATTGCAGATGAAAGATACCTATAGCGTCTCGATACAAGTTGGCGGAACTTGAAAAAAAATATACGGAAAGCTTACCGCATGGAAGATTATGAAAAAAAAGTTGGGAGTAATATGTATCTATATCAGTAGGTAGGTAGGTGGTGTATGTAATTACATAAAACTATGGTTCCTGAATAATTTTACGATCAGAATATTGAATAATAATGTGAGCACATTATACCGGGCCGTCTCGAGTTGGAGAGATGTGTGTGTATTTAAAATTAATTACTTCCCTCGCCTCATCATCCATTCACATAAAAAATAAGAACAGACAACAACTACAACAACTACTGTCATGTAGGTAAGGTACAAAGTTTGGTTATTACTACTGAACTTATATGCACGTGTCGTACTGCCACTGCCAGTGCCTTATGGCTACTGCATCCGATATAGTAACTATACACAAGTAGTTTTTTAAAGCATATCTGTAGTAATTACATACACACATGTATGAAGATATTCGGAAGTTCTGAATGAATGATTTTAATAGGCCGAGAGCTAGCAGAGTGACTTGTGACATGGACATGAAATTCAATTTAGTTCCTTCACATTACAGATATCTGACTTGGGTGTATAGTTTCCTATCTCATCGTCAGTAGACCTTCCAATCCTATCCTGTAAGTAAGGCTGCCTTGCCTTAATGCATTCATCAAAAGATTGATTTAATTAAATAAAGTATGATATCATTTCTGATGAGGGAGTTTTATTAGTCCTAAAAGTTTGATACAGTGGCTTTGGCTGGCACTGCACTGTTATTTTTATCCTTGGGATCAAATGCCTCCTTCATTTCCTTCTATACTATTTATATTTCGGCCAAGGAAACACATGGGGAGTCAATGTGTAAAGTACTACAAACTACAAAGTGATTACATATGTATTCCTATATATTATACGAAATGTTGCCAGGTTAAAATAGTAAATAGAAATAGCGTTTGACTCATACCAGGCACCAGGGCAGGGCCACCGGCCAGGGGCGGGTCTGGAAATAATTTGTAGGGTGGGTTTTACATATATAGTCAGTGAAGAATCAAAATTTTCTAAATCCAATTTACACTGCGATTAAAATGAGCTATGTTAAAAAAATAAAGGCTAAATAAGTTATTAGATGCGTAAAATGTTACTTAGGGGTTTTTGACTATTTACATGCTTTTGAAAAGTGTTAAATGTTCTATTTACGTGCTTTTGAAAAGTGTAAAATGTTCTATTTACATGTTTTTGAAAAGTGTAAAATGTTCTATTTACATGCTTTTGAAAAGTGTGAAACGTTTTATTTACATGCTTTTGAAGTGTAAGATGTTCTATTTACATGCTTTTGAAGTGTAAAATGTTCCATTTACATGCTTTTGAAAAGTGCAAAATGCTCTATATACGTTTATAAAAAATTTTAAAAATTCTATATATGTACCTACATGTTTATGAAAAGTGTAAAATGTTCTATTTACATGCTTTTGAAGTGTAAAATGTTCCATTTACATGCTTTTGAAGTTTAAAATGTTCCATTTACATGCTTTTGAAAAGTGTAAAATGTTCTATTAACATGCGTTTAGGATCATGATATTTCTTTTTAGCATAAACCCCGTGGAACCGTGCTTGACTAATACATTCAAAAAACATTATACATAGTTTATGGAAAAGAAATTCAATCCGAAGCCGCGGACTGGAACTGGAAAGCTTTCACACGTTATTGTTTTAGTATGGGCTCATAAAGGAAAGCGAAGGGGTTAAAATTTGAATTTTACGAGACATCTTTACATTAATAAACCTCCCTATAGAATTTCAAAAATACACATACAGGGTGCCCCCATGCCCTTTATTACTGAAATCCATATAAGTTTCCATAATATGATGTATGTAATTCCCTCAACTACCCTCCCTACCTACCTTTCTTCCTCAAACAGAGCAATAAATTGTAATAAAATAAGTTTCTTTACTTTTAAAAAAGTCTCCTGTGAATTTTTAATTCTGCTATAAGGTGTTCGTGTTTAGTATTCGGTCTGCGAGTTTGGTTGCTGGTATGGACCAAAAAGTCACGTCATAAAATGTAACATGTCCTACTATGTACAGTAGATGGACCGCGCGCATTGCATGCAAATAATGTTCTTTTAGAAAAAAGTAGAGAAAGTCGTAAATCTTGTAAAACCCTTTAGAGTCGAGTGTACCTACTTTGGTATCCGATCCAAATTACAGGAGTTTGGGTATTATCCAAGTTTTAAAATGAAAGTGCGAATTTCTATAAAATAAATTTTGGAATATTTGGATTATATTTTAACCTTGGCATTACTTAAGTCACACTTGGTTTTGATTTTAGTTATTTTGAAAATAAAGTAAACATTGACTATACTAGTATATAGTATAGTCTTAAAATATTATGGCGTGACGTACGTGCTTTCCGCAAACATAAAAAAGCAGAATTTCATTCGTGATATTTCTGGCATTAAATATGGAGATATAATTAAATGTATTGCATAATATACTTTTATGACATGATGTACAAGGAGGAATTTCACTGTTTCATGTACCTACAGAAAATTCCCTCATAAATACAGCTGCGTGGCTCCCTTACTTTGTCGTGTTAATGTAATCATAAACTAGGTTCCACAACTTACTAATGCATGGAACAAGAAGAAGAACGTAGTAATAAATATAGAGCCTTTAAACAATGGAGAAAGTGAAAGAGAAAAGCCACTACGTAGTATGTTCGTGCTCAACGTACAGAGGAGCATTAAACTTTCTTCTGTATAAATAATTACATGCTTATGTGCGTAGCTCAGGTGCCATGTTCCTTTGGTTACAATATTTACAACCATCAAAGAAGAAAGTACAGTTACCAATATGTCTATATAGTTTGGTAGGTATACTCTTTAGTACTTTTCTGCCTATAGGGAAACAGGGAAATAGAAATCCGCAGGAGCTTCACATAAGGAGCCCTAGAGAATATCAGTAGTATCCATTTCGTTTCCCGATGTCACGAGAATACTAAAATGGTCACGAACTAGAATTTTAAGGAAGCCACAAGATGCTTCAATTGTCAATAATCCACATCTCTACGACTACCACTATTATGCCACTGCCACGATACCATAGTTATCTGGAATCTGGGACGGGTGAATCCAAGTTGGTTGGTAGACTTTAGTGCTTTACACAGATAGAGACCACAGAATATACTAATATACTATATAATGTACTACCGTATTTCCTCGAATAAATCTACCACAGAGTTACATCAAGCTTATTCACAGGCCCGGGAGTAATTTGTTTAAAATACTAAAATTATAAAAAAATATAAAAAAGCCATAGAGACACAGCCAAGCAAGTTGCGTCAAAACTTACTTGGGGACGCTTTTGCATGTAACTTTAGAACTACAAAAAGACCTATTTAACAAAAAATAGGCTACTTTTAAGTTGTACATATTCAAAGTAATTCGAGTGTATTTTGAGCTGTTAGGTCGCGCAGAAGCCCGCCAAAGTTTAAAAAAAAATTAAACTGTGATAATTTTATGCCCTGTAGCCCTGTAACTTCTACAACTCTCAGCCGAATTTGATGAAATTTTATTTTTTCTGATCCTTAGACTGTTTTCTAAAAAGCGACTTCTGTTTGCTTTATATTCGAAAAAATGTGTATTGAAAAATCCCAAAGTATTTATTTTTGATTTTGAGGCACAGATTTGGGCAGACTATTGGGATATGCACTATTCAAAAGTAGCCCAATTTTTTGAAATGCATCTTTTTGAAATCCTAAAGTTACATGCAAAAACGTTCCCAATAAGTTAGCTACAAACCTGGGGGATGTATTTAGAAGAAATGCGGTACAAGTTTTACACTGTGTAGTAAAACAACACTCTCTTGGAAAAACCATGTACTCCAGAGCTTTTAACTCACAAAGTACTTGAATGTTTACATATCACATTACTGACTCGAATATCAAGAGCATTTGCTATAACCAACACACCACAGCAAGAGCAACCATAACACAGACACAGGATTACAACTCCGATAAAAAATAACGTTGCAACTTTAAGCAATCTTTTCTTCTAAAAGCTTCAACCGATGTATTAACTATAAGTATGTATATATATATACTTGGGTACTTTAGTACTCAATTTTTTTATCTTCCAAAGTTCCAACCATTCCATTTCTCAGTATTTCAATTCATACGTAATAAAAAAAGCATTATGTACACTGAAAATTAAATTATAGTAAATTGACTAGTTTATTTGGATATCCATTTTCAATTCTAAAAAGTTTAAAACAATTGTCAATTGTCAATTTTCAATTTACAGAAAATATGGATGTTGATAGCAATAGTCTACCAATACCATAATTCCGTAATACCAACCAAAATAATTACAAATCCAGAAATAAACTTATCGAACTACCAACAAACCCTTCATACCGCACCGGTACCGGTACCGGTAAAATTATTTAGTAAATCAAGGACAACTCTACATTGGAAATAATATAAATCCTTTGGAAAACATTAAAAATTACCTGCAGACTGTGGAAAGAGACTACAAAAAAATATTAAAAATCATAACTACCGAACCGACGACCCATAATCAAACAAAAAAATACATACGAACGAAACCAACTAGTTAAGAAAAATCCAAATCAAATAATCCACTATAAATTGTAAAATAAATATGGATTTTGTAAAATAATGTATAAAATAAAATTATACAAAAATCCAAAAGTCGACTTTCATAACCTATATACCACACGAAACAGCATAGGAGGCAGGCAGGAAGAACAAAGTAAGTATACAACAAGACGACGAAAGAACAGAGAGAAAGCCCTTGTTTTTTTTTGGGAAGGTGGTAAAATATGACGAACCCGGATATGTTTGATGACTTCGGTCTCAACTTCAACCCTATCAAGGGAAACGGCAGAGTTGACAATGGAGGCGTAGTCAATGGAACGGAAATGTTGGTATTGAGCTTTGAACTGAATCTCTTCCAACCAACTCCCCCCTTTGTTGTCACCATTAGTGTAGATTGTATCTTTGAGGTAATTATTATGACTATGACTACTACTATTATGGCAGTACGAGTCTGAGCTATGACGACTCTTACTTATGCTCCCACTTCCTCTCTTGTTCTCACAATAATTATTCTCTCTCTCCTCAACATCCTGCCCTTGACATTGACCTTGACCTTGACAATGACCTCCGCCTCCGCCGTCCCCTTTATTGGTGGTGGTCGCTGTCCCGGAGTCTCCCTCACTCCTGGAACTACTCACATTCTCGTCACTTTGGCTCTGTCTGTAGTTGTTGGTCCGGCTTAAGCCGATCTGGAGTAAATAATGATTGTGCTCGGGA